>JBBDGP010000164.1:1236666-1855000 GCA_037952835.1 Lithobates septentrionalis
GCATGCTGTGGCTGGATAGCACGGGCAAACTCACTAAACAGAGGAAATTATGCCCTGCCTGAGGACTGACCACCTCATCCACCTTTTCCCTGCGGACACATTTGTTGCTGGCCCCTTAAAGTGCCATGGGAACGTCTGCCTTTCCTTGTTGTCCTCCCAGACATTATTGGGAGGGAGGGGGTGGTGCTTATAAGCAAATGTAAAGAAGAAGTTGAAATCTGTACATAGATGCACTTTAATTGATGTAAAGAGGTGTTTGGTGCACTTTAATTTAAGTACTCACACTACACAGACACACTCCACGGATACACTATAATATACTACAATATAATGCGCCAAACGTACAGGGACGCACAGAACTCTATGGCTTTAAACTGGCAGTAATGCACACAGGAGTAAAAGTGCGTTAAACTCGCAGTAACACAATTAAAAAGACGGTGTTCAACCATCACTACTCTGATGCTATCTGAACTGTCCCTACTCTAGCTATACACAAATGTAAAGATTACTGACACGGTCTCACTACACTACACTGAAACTATCTGAGTTGTCCCTACTCTACACTAATGTATGTATGAATGACACGGTCTCACTAAACTACACTGAATCTATCTGAGCTGTCCATACTCTAGCTGCACACTATGCAAATCTAAATGATGGTCCTCCTCACTACACTCACACTATCCCTAGACTGACACTAAACTAATATTCTACACTGACAATTGAAGCAAAATAGCACAGTATAGTACACTAACTAACTGATGGCACTGAACAGAGCCCTGTTCTATCTCTCTCCACGCCAAAATCACAGTGAAAATGGCTGCCATTGAAAGAATACTTTTATACTGTGGGGTGGGAATGAGCCATGATTGGATAAAGTCATGATGACAGTGTCCAATTATGACTCTGACAGTGCTCTGTGCCCTGATTGGCTGAAGCTTTCGCTGCTTCAGCCAATCAGGGCTTGCAATGCACTGTTCAGCGCCGCAATGCATTGTGGTCGGTTCGGGGGGGGCGAACAAACGGTCCAACAACCCGTTTGTTTGGCTGTTTGCCGAACTAACGAACAACAAAAGTTCGGCCTGAACTTATGCTCGGGCCGAACCTTTCGCCCATCCCTACTTTATACTTCTCCAGAACGTTATCCCTGGCCTGTCTGGTGTGTTCCTTGGCCTTCATGATGCTGTTTGTTCACTAAGGTTCTCTAACAAACCTCCGGGGGATTCACAGAACAGTAGTATTTATACTGAGATTAAATTACACACACACGTATACTCTATTTACTAATTAGGTGACTTTTGAGGGCAATTGATTCCACTAGATTTTAGTTAGGGGTATCGGAGTAAAGGGGGCTGAATACAAATGCACGCCACACTTTTCACATATTTATTTGTTTATACATTTTGAATGATATTTATCATTTTCCTTCCACTTCACAATTATGTGCCACTTTGTGTCGGTCTATCACATAAAATGCCAATAAAATACATTTACGTTTTTGGTTGTAACATGACAAAATGTGGAAAATTTTCAAGGCACTGTATGTCATTGGCTTCTTATGTAAACAATACTTTGCAAATGTCTAATGATTCCTGCTTTGGAGTACAATTGCTTGACATGTTTGATTGTTTGATTGATGTCACCGTGACCTGGAGTTATTAACTCAAATGTTGAAAATTAAAACCACAGTGCAACATTCACATGTATTCTTAATTGGTAATCCATTTTGTTTATACCGTAGCTCACAAAAGTGAGTACACCCCTCACATTATTGTAAATATTTTATTCTATCTTTTCATGTGACAACACTGAAGAAATGACACTTTGCTACAATGTAAAGTAGTGAATGTACAGCTTGTATAACAGTAAGCTGTACACTCGCTACTTTACATTGTAGCAAAGTGTCATTTCTTCAGTGTTGTCACATGAAAAGATAGAATAAAATATTTACAATAATGTGAGGGGTGTAATCACTTATGTGAGATACTGTATGCGTGTGTTATTTGTCGTTGTACCCATAGTAGGGCCCAGAAACAATAGTGCACATTTTATTTTTTTTAATCCTACCTAAAACACATTGACACTACCCGACACAAATGAATGTCTATTCATTAAAATTTTATCTATTCATTTATAAAAACACATTTTTCCTTTGTGTCACCTTTTGTGTGTACATCCTACAGGTGCGCTACTTCACAGGTGGATTAAAGGCATCTCTCAGGCATGTTATTTAAAGGAATTGTGTGTTCTTAATGTTTCCCTTTAAGCATTACTAAAAGAGCTGCTTCTGAACAAAGAGTTGTTTTTTTTTAAATGGACTGAACATTCTTCTTATGTAAACAATATGGAACAGTCTAATGATTCCTACTTTGGAGTACAAGTGCTGACACATTTGATTGATGTCACAATGACCTAGAATTGTTAAGCCTAAATGTTAAAAATTACCATCACATTGCAAAATATACATATATTCTTGTTTGGTAATCCATGTTGATTACAGTCACTCTTCAATTAAAGGAGAAGTATGGCCAAAGTTTTTTGAGCCATACTGCTCCTATGGATCACAGGAGTTCTAAAGCTTGCTGTTGGCCTACGTCACTCAGCCGATCTAGGCTCAGAAAAGATCCTGACCATATGGTTAGGAACCGCCCAGATGCCTGGACCTTCATCTGGAACAGCCTCTCAGCTATACGCCAAGAGCCTGAACAAGCCCCTTCACAGCACAGAGCTCCAGCGAGTCCTGAAGGGGAGAGCAGAGGACTGCTGACTTACAGTAATAACTCTCTGCTCGGAGTGGAGGGGGAGAACTGAGCGATCAGAAGTGTTTGATTGCTCAGTTCTCAGTGTGGAGCCGGTGGGGGATAGATGCAGCATGGGATCGATGCTGCATCCACCTAGGTAAGTATAAATATTATTTTTTTTCAAATTCTGAACTTCTTTTATAAGCTCAAGATCTTTTTTTTAGTTATAACCTAATAGCCAGGGCCACCTTTTACGTGGAGCATGTGAAAAGTGTGTCGTGCATTTGTATTCAAATAAATATACAAAAAACAGCGCTGGCAACTGGCCCAATATAAATATGAATAAAGCTAAAAGTGTCGCTATATATATATATATGTGACTAAACAAATTGCATTAGGTGAAAAAATTAAATAGTATGTGGTGAAAAAATATTGTTTCTGTTTGGAAACAGAAACCATAGGCACTCAAAAAAATTATAAATAAATATATATACACCTCAACATATAACCATAGGCAATCAAAAAAGTATTATTAGTATATATACCTCAATAAATGAAAACAAACCAATGTGAATAGATGTTATAATAAATTCAGGATGGATATAAATGTTCATTCAGAAAAAGACCCAATCGGCAATGATAGCAGACTTCCAACTGCTCATCCAAAGGATTGCATAAAGTCACCTGAAATGCTGCAGTAGATATATGAAGATGGGATAAAGCTTGGACTGCTGACACTATGATATAACCTTGAGAGCCACGGGCATCATATTCCATCCAAAAAACAAAATAAGATATGGTGTAATACTGTGGGGTAAAGGATCAATTGCGCATAATGGCGCTACTCACGGAATGAAGATGCAAAACAGGCATTCAGAGTTGGTCAGTGACCGCCGCTAAATCTGCGTGCGCTCCACTGACAACAGGAAACAGCGTCACTGGTTTTCAGACGTGAGCCGGATATTGAGTTGACGCGTTTCACTCCTCCTCCAGGGCGTCATCAAAGACATAACATCCAGCCCACACAAGGTCGAATTTATATACAGCGTCAGGAAAGTGACAGCCAATCAAGGCTTGTGGATGTAAATTACCCACCTCTTCCTGATTCATCATATCCAGTTGCAACTACAACAAGCTTTAATAGATAGACAACAAGAACACAACATTCCTGTCATGGAGACGTCAAAGCGTAAACAAACATTTGTATTGCATACATATATAAACATATGGGATACTAATATATCTCGATAGAATGCCTGAGAATATATATATAAACATAGACGTACATAATGATTAATTAAATAACATTATTCCTAAAAACGGCATATATATGCGCCTAACAGAAAAAATATTTTATTTTATTAAAAATGTTTCTCTAAAAATAAAGAAAAAATATTAAATAATTTAATATAATTCTAATGAAAAATAGAAATAAAAAATGAGAATGAAAATAGACAAAAGAATAAAAATAAATATAAAAAATAAGATCAAAATTGAAAAAATAAAAATGAAAATAAAAATAAAAATAAAAATAGAAAATGAAAATAAAAATAAAATAAAATAAAATAAAATAAAATAAAAATAAAAATAAATAAAAATAAAAATAAAATAAAAATAAAAATGAAAATAATAATAATAAAAATAAAAATAAAAATAAAAAATAATAATAAATAAAATAAAAATGAATAAAAATAATAAATAAATGTGAGAATATAAAAATGAAATTGAAATTACATCAAATAGAAAAATATAAACAATAAGGAAGGAGTTACCAATTTGATAAAAAACAGTTGAGATCCAGCTCAATGTTGAGGCCAAATGGGCTCAGCGTACGTAATCTATGGATCCACTGAGTTTCGTTTTGAGAAATGGCCTTTCTAAGATTGGAACCTCGCCAATGTTCCTCAACCCTGTCAATCCCACAGAAGGTAAGTACACTGGGGTCTTTATTATGGAACAACCTAAAATGGTTGGAAAGACCATGATGTCTATACCCTTTCTTAATCCTATTGACATGCTCTCTGAGGATGGAAGGTATGTGACATGTGTAGTACTGCATGTTATGAACTTTTTAATCTCAAAGGATCTCCCCTCTGATAGAGAACTGAAATGAGTGGTTTTCCTCTTACGATATCTGGATGTCCTACACATCACACATCTACCACAGCTGAAAAACCCAGTACTATCTAGAAAGGTACATCCTTTCTTAGGGGGTAGGGATGAGCTTCGAGTTCGAGTCGAACTCATGTTCGACTCGAACATTGGCTGTTCGCAAGTTCGCCGAACAGCGAACAATTTGGGGTGTTCGCGGCAAATTCGAATGCCGCGGAACACCCTTTTAAAGTCTATGGGAGAAATCAAAAGTGCTAATTTTAAAGGCTAATATGCAAGTTATTGTCATAAAAAGTGTTTGGGGACCCGGGTCCTGCCCCAGGGGACATGGATCAATGCAAAAAAAAGTTTTAAAAACGGCCGTTTTTTCAGAAGCAGTGATTTTAATAATGCTTAAAGTCAAACAATAAAAGTGTAATATCCCTTTAAATTTCGTACCTGGGGGTGTCTATAGTATGCCTGTAAAGGGGCGCATGTTTCCCGTGCTTAGAACAGTCTGACAGCAAAATTACATTTTGAAGGAAAAAACCCATTTAAAACTACCCGCGGCTATTGCATTGCCAACAATACACATAGAAGTTCATTGATAAAAACGGCATGGGAATTCCCCAAAGGGGAACCCCGAACCAAAATTTAAAAAAAAAAATGATGTGGGAGTCCCCCTAAATTCCATACCAGGCCCTTCAGGTCTGGTATGGATATTAAGGGGAACCTCGGGCAAAATTTTTTAAAAAAATGCCGTGGGGTTTAACAAGGGGACCCCCAGATCCCGGCCCCCCCCTGTGTGAAATTGTAAGGGGGTACTTACCCCTACCATTTCACTAAAAAACTGTCAAAAATGTTAAAAATGACAAGAGACAGTTTTTGACAATTCCTTTTTTTAAATGCTTCTTCTTTCTTCTATCTTCCTTCATCTTCTGGTTATTCCTCCGGCGTTCTCGTCCAGCATCTCCTCCGCGGCGTCTTCTATCTTCTTCTCCTCGGGCCACTCCGCACCCATGGCATGAGGGGAGGCTCCCGCTCTTCTCTTCTTCTTTTCTTCTCTTCTTCATTTTCTTCTCCGGGCCGCTCCGCATCCATGCTGGCATGGAGGGAGGCTCCCGCTGTGTGACGGCGCTCCTCGTTTGACAGTTCTTAAATAACGGGGGGCGGGGCCCCCTCTGACGCACGGGACATGACGGGACTTCCTTGTGGCATTCCCCGTGACATCACAGGGAAGTCCCGTCAAGTCACCGTGCGTCAGAGGGGGGCGGGGTCACCGGGTGGCCCCGCCCCCCGTTATTTAAGAACTGTCAGACGAGGAGCGGCCATGGGTGCGGAGCGGCCCGAGGAGAAGAAGATAGAAGATGCCGCAGAGGAGATGCTGGACGAGAAGAAAGAAGAAGCATTTAAATAAAGGAATTGTCAAAAACTGTCTCTTGTCATTCTTAACATTTTTGACAGTTTTTTAGTGAAATGGTAGGGGTAAGTACCCCCTTACCATTTCACACAGGGGGGGGTGGGATCTGAGGGTCCCCTTGTTAAAGGGGGCTTCCAGATTCCAATAAGCCCCCCGCCCGCAGATCCCCACAACCACCAGCCAGGGTTGTGGGGATGAGGCCCTTGTCCTCATCAACATGGGGACAATGTGTTTTGGGGGGCTACCCCAAAGCACCCTCCCAATGTTGAGGGCATGTGGCCTGGTATGGTTCAGGAGGGGGGGCCGCACTCTCGTCCCCCCTCTTTTCCTGCGGCCTGCCAGGTTGCGTGCTCGGATAAGGGTCTGGTATGGATTTTTGGGGGGACCCCACGCCGTTTTTTTTTCTTTTTGGCGCGGGGTTCCCCTTAAAATCCATACCAGACCTGAAGGGTCTGGTATGGAATTTAGGGGGAACCCCACGTCATTTTTTTTTTAAAATTTTGGCTGGGGTTCCCCTTAATATCCATACCAGACCTGAAGGGCCTGGTATGGATTTTAGGGGGACTCCCACGTCATTTTTTTTTTTAAATTTTGGTTCAGGGTTCACCTTTGGGGAATTCCCATGCCGTTTTTATCAATGAACTTCTATGTGTATTGTCGGCAATGCAATAGCCGCGGGTAGTTTTAAATGGGTTTTTTCCTTCCAAATGTCATTTTGCTGTCAGACTGTTCTAAACACAGGAAACATGCGCCCGTTTACAGGCATACTATAGACACCCCCCAGGTACGAAATTTAAAGGGATATTACACTTTTATTGTTTGACTTTAAGCATTATTAAAATCACTGCTCCTGAAAAAACGGCCATTTTTAAAACTTTTTTTTGCATTGATCCATGTCCCCTGGGGCAGGACCCGGGTACCCAAACACTTTTTATGACAATAACTTGCATATTAGCCTTTAAAATTAGCACTTTTGATTATTCATGTAGGCTGATTTGGCAGGATTTTCTTAAGATCCCTATCTTGCAAAATTAGGGGCCGGTGTTTCTTGATAATTTTCTCAAAATCCCGATATTGCCTATTAAAACCAGTCATAAATGCTATACCATAATTGTGTCCCTTTTTGTCTCTCGATTTGAACAGATCATCCCTATCCATCCCACCAATCATTTCCTTTGTCCTTTTAAGATCTTCTAGTCTGTAGCCTTTATCTTGAAACCGTTCCATGATAACATTGGCCTGTAAATTGTAATCCTCTATATTGCTACATTTTTTTCTGATCCTGAGCATTTGGCTTTTGGGGATACTTCCCAGCCATCTAGGGTGATGGCAGCTTGTTAGCGGAATGTAGACATTCCTGTCAACATCTTTGAAGAAGGTACGTGTAAGTAATCTATTCCCCTCTTTAAATAACGTCAGATCTAGGAAGTTGATCTCATGATAACTGAAACTCTCAGAAAAAGAAATACCAAAGCGGTTAGCACCTATTTTGGCTAAAAATTCAGAAAAGGAATCCGGTGATCCTGCCCAAATAATCAGAATATCGTCTATATACCTTTTATAGAGGCTACGTTCCGGTATATTAGACTGGTAAATAGCTTCATTTTCCCAAAAACTCATGAAGAGGTTGGCTACTGATGGTGCATACTTGGCCCCCATTGCGACTCCTCTTGTTTGTCTATAATATTCTTTTTCATGCCAGAAAAAATGATGGCTCATTGCCAAATCAAGAGCCTTCAGAATTAATCTTTTCTGTTTGAGTTTCATATTGGTACTCCCCAATGCCCATTCAACTGCTTGTAGAGCATGTTCTTGCTGAATATTCGTATACAGTGAGTTGACATCAATACTTGCCAATAGTCAATTGTCGTCCACTGTCACTGTGCTGATAATGCAATTAGATCTCTGCTATCCTTAAGATATGCAGGACATTTTTTGGCGAGCGGTTGCAAATAATAGTCCAGATATTCACCAAGTCTGGAAAAAAGTGACCCAATTCCACTGACTATCGGTCGACCGGGAGGTTTAAAAGGGTTTTTGTGTATTTTCGGTAGCTGATATATCACGGGTACTCGTGGTGAATATGGAATGAGATATCTGGCCTCCTTCTTTTTCAAAATTCCTTCATCAGTTGCTGTTTTAATCAAACTTTTAAGTTTGGCCTTGAATTTCTTTGTAGGGTTGCCTTTAAGTTTTTCATATGTTTCTTGGTCTCTGACTAATCTATTAACCTCTTCTAGATAATCAATTTTACTGAGTATCACTACCCCCCCTCCCTTGTCAGCTGCCCTAATAACTACATTTTTGTTTTTCTCTAGTAACTCCAAACCTTTCTCTAAATCTTTTTTGCGTCTCTGCGGTTTTATAGCAAGTCTATCTAGATCTTGCTCAACCAATGATTTGAACACTCCAACAAAGTGGTTGTTACTAATCTTGGGATTGAAGATGGAATTGTTTTTCAAAGATGTGTGTAGGTACTCCTCTTCAGGGGAGCTCACTGAAGCCTCATTGTTGGAAAAAAACTTTTTGATATTGACTTTCCTGATAAATTTCTGGAAATCGATGAAAACATCGAATTTATTGAGATTCTTATCCATAGCAAATTTTAGACCTAAATCTAGGACTCTTAATTCATCTTGGGAAAAACTGGCATCACTGAGATTAAAAATTCCTTCCATTTCTCTTTTGCGCTTTCCTTTGCCCTCCTCTACAGCCTCTTGTTCTTCTTTTCTTTCTGCATCTTGTAGTAGAGAGGTTGTGGGATACCATGGTCTCCAATCTTCTGGTGGACTCTGATCTTTCCCACGTCCCCTGGGTGTCATGGCTCCTCTCCCCCCCGTAGTGGGTGGTTCTCCTGATCCCCTTCTCTGAAAATCCCCTCTTTGGTTGTTGGGGTACCAGCCTCGACCTCTGTTGGGCGGGGGATGGTAGCTAGGATAATTGTGGGGCCAGGATTGCCCACCATATCCCCCTCCTCTGTTTTCATAGCCTCTTTGATTATAAGATCCTCTATGGTCATATCCTCTTTGACCATAGGATCCTCTGTGGGATGGATAGGGATGCTCATAATTGAGTGGTTCAAACCGATTATATGTGGGTACACCATACCCGGGTACTGATACATCATAGTACCCATTACTCTGATTATTGACTCTTCCAGAGTCTTTATATGAGCCATCATATTTCCGAACAGGAGTTTTAACAGTGTCCAAAACACGTTCCGGTTTCACACTAGAAGAAACAGACGTGTTGTTGGACTCTTCCACAACTTCCTGCCATTTGTAGACTTTATTGGATTTGTAATCATTGGTGTCTCTAATGAATTTTTTTATTTTTTTATTTTGTGTGTCTTTATCCAATTTGTCTACAAAATCTTGAAGCTGTTTAAGCTTATCCTTATATTCACCTGAAGTGATAAGGGGACCCAATTTGGATTTGATTCCATTAATATTGGCCTTTGATTTTCCTTTCTGTCCTTGCTATCAACATCTCCAAAAGTTTCCTTTCCGTGAGGTTAAAAAACGCAAAGCGTTCATCTTCAAGATCTTTATCTAGAAGTCCGTCATTAGGGGCAATGTCCCATCTCAACCGCCTTGGGGTTATCTTATCCTTAACATATTTTTTAAGAGAGAAGATATCCTACCAGGTTCTGACTTGTTTGTCAAGGGCACCCCTAAGATGTTTAAAATCTAGATTAACATCAGAATGCTCATTGTTGGATGAAAAGAAATCATCTGCATCCAAGCTTCTATTCAGCCCCCCTGAGTCAATACTTTGTAGAACCACCTTTCTCTGCAATTACAGCTGCAAGTCTTTTTGGGGATGTCTCTGCCAGCTTTGCATAACTGGAGAGTGACATTTTTGCCCATTCTTCTTTGCAAAATAGCTCAATCTCTGTCAGATTGGATGGAGATCATCTGTGAACAGCAATTTTCAAGTCTTCCAACAGATTCTCAATTGGATTTAGGTCTGGACTTTGACTGGGCCATTCTAACACATGAATATGCTTTGATCTAAACCATTCCATTGTAGCTCTGGTTGTAGGTGTAGGGTTGTTGTCCTACTGGAAGGTGAACCTCTGCCCCAGTCTCAAGTCTTTTGCAGACTCTAACAGGTTTTCTTCTAAGATTGCCCTGTATTTGGCTTCATCCATCTTCCCATCAACTCTGATGAAAAGCAATCCCACAACATAATGCTGCCACCACCATGTTTCGCAGTGGGGATGGTGTGTTCAGGGTAATGTGCAGTGTTAATTTTCAGCCACACATAGCGTTTTGCTTTTAGGCCAAAAAGTTCAATTTTGGTCTCATGTGATCAGAGCACCTTCTTCCACATGTTTGCTGTGTCCCCCACATGGCTTCTCGCAAACTGCAAACGGGACTTCTTATGGCTTTCTTCTTGCCACTCTTCCATAAAGGCCAGATTTGTGGCATGCACGACTAATAGTTGTCCTGTGGACAGATTCTCCCACCTGAGATGTGGATCTCTGCAGCTCCTCCAGAGTTACCATGGGCCTCTCAGCTGCTTCTCTGATAAATGCTCTCCATGCCCGGCCTGTCAGTTTAGGTGGATGACCATGTCTTGGTAGGTTTGCAGTTGTGCCATACGCTTTCCATTTTCAGATGATGTATTTAACAGTGTTCCGTGAGATGTTCAAAGCTTGGGATATTTTTGTATAATGTAACCGTGCTCTAAACTAGGGATGGGCCAAACGGACCCCTGTTTGGTTTGCACCCAAACTTTTGAACACCGTGAAAGTTTGGACCCGAATAACGAACCCCATTAAAGTCAATGGGACCCGAACATCAAAAATCCAACCTGACCATTTTGAAGGCTTATATGCAAGTAATTTGGCATACAATAGTTATAGGGGTCCGGGTCCTGCCCTGGAGGACATGTATCAATAAAATAGAGTTTGTAAAAAACATCATTTTTAAGTGAGCAGGGATTTTTTGAATATTAAAGTGAAAGCATAAAGATGAAAAAATCCTTCCAATATAGTGCCTGGGGAGTCCCCTTAGTCTACCTGTAAAGCGGCAGATCTGTACCATGTCTAGAATCTGCTGCAGCAATAATTGCATTTGTAAAGCCAAAAAAATGAAATTTTCCCTGCAAGCTGCCTTTATTTTGCTCAGCAACAGCTGGGGAGCCAGTGTGTATGATGAGGCCACAATGTAGTGCACTGGGAACAAGGTTAGAGGTTTTTTGGATACATTCTGGTGTTACTTTGACTTTGGATAGAAGTAACGGGTGTGTAATAATTGGTCTTTGGGTGTCGGTAGCGCCTTCCCACCATAACCCTATAGAGGTACTCTTGATGAAAGCAAGAATTGGCCTAGCTGTAAAAAAATTGCAATGATATACACCTGTCAAACAGGTGCTGAAAAATGTGTCTTTGGGTGTCAGTGGCGCCTTCCCACCGTAACCCTATAGAGGTAATCTCGTTGAAAGCCAGAATTAGCCTTGCTGTAAAAAATTGCAATGATATGCACCTGTCAAATAGGTGCAGAAAAATTACTCTTTGGATGTCGGGGGCGCCTTCCCACCATAACCCTATAGAGGTACTCTTGATGAAAGCAAGAATTGGCCTTGCTGTAAAAAAAATTCAATGATAAGCACCTGTCAAACAGGGCTGAAAAATTACTCTTTGGGTGTCGGGGGTGCCTTTCCACCGTAACCCTGTAGAGGTACTCTTGATGAAAGCAAGAATTGGCCTTGCTGTAAAAAAATTGCAATGATATGCACCTGTCAAACAGGTGCTGAAAAATTTGTCTTTGGGTGTCGGTGGCGCCTTCCCACCGTAACCCTATAGAGGTAATTTTGACAGAAACAAAAGGGGTTCCCCTAAATGGACTTTTAAGGCACCTGATAGTATCTTATGTAAAAATGTGCAAGAATATACACAGTAATATGTGCTCTTGTACTTGTTAGCTGGATGTCGGGATGTGTGGCAGGCTGTCTTGATCTCCCCCTCACCCAGCTGCTGGATCTGGCCCCCTACCTTGCCAGGCCATCAACTTCACCAGCATACCGTTATCAGCAGGGATTCCATTTGCCCCAGTATATTCTTCTGGGCGTCATGCTGCCGCGGAGTGCGGTGGGGGGTTTTCCTCTTGAGATCAACAACATTCAGTCTGCATTCACAGACCTCTTTGACGCCCTTTTGTCTTAAGACAGCAATTTCACTGGCACAATTAACCTGTGCTATTTGACTGCAATCTTTTATTGTGATATAACGAAATATTGTAAACCATCTCACCATCCAATATCATATGAATCCCTCCTTTTCTTTTGCACCCCTGAAGGATTAAACTGTATCCCGAAACGCATTGGGTGTAAGGAGGCTTCTTCATATACCCTTTTGCATGGTGATAGAAACCGACTGTTCAGATAAATAAATATTTCGTTCTATTTTTAACCCTGTTTAATCTGTAAAAAAATGTGTTTGTTATTATATTACTCTGTATATTCTTGCACATTTTTACATAAGATACTATCAGGTGCCTTAAAAGTTCATTTAGGGGAACCCCTTTCGTTTCTGTCTTGAATACTGGATGTGGCACTTTTAAGCTCAGGTTAGCCATTCGCCTTCCCTTCTATAGAGGTAATCTTGTTGAAAGCAAGAATTGGCCTTGCTGTAAAAAATTGCAATGATATGCACCTGTCAAACGGGTGCAGAAAAAATACTCTTTGGGTGTCGGGGGCACCTTCCCACCATAACTCTATAGAGGTACTCTTGATGAAAGCAAGAATTGGCCTTGCTGTAAAAATTTGCAATGATATGCACCTGTCAAGCAGGTGCTGAAAAATTGGTCTTTGGGTGTTAATTGTGCCCATGAAACCTATACCAAAAAACATTCTTCGAAATGGAATGATTGAACACCCTCAAAGCTAAGCAGCCTCGAATTCCTGCAGAGATTCCACATCCCAAAAAGACTTAATCAGTGACATCGGCATCAGGGGCTTCATAGCTGGTAATCCAGGATTGATTCATCTTTATAAAAGTCAAATGGTCCACGGAGTCTGTGGACAGACACGTTCTATGATCAGTAACGAAACCTCCTGCAGCACTGAATGCTCGTTCTGAAAGCACGCTGGATGCAGGGCAGCCCAACAACTCAATAGCAAGTTCTGGCCAGTGGTTTATTCTCATGACCCAGTAAGTCAGTGGATCGTCAGCTGGAAAGCTCTCCATCTCTGTTTTAGCCCCGAGGTAATTGTCCACCATGTGATGCAGATGCTGCTGATGGGATGTGGAGACTGACAGCCCTGGGTGGCGAGGACTAAAAAAATTCCGAAATGCCTCACTTAGGCGGATGCCTTCTCCAATGCTCCCCTCTTGACCAGCAGAAGACTCAAAACGACGTTTTCCACCACACCGTAACCTACTAGAGTCAGGAAAAATGTTCAATAAAATCCTCTTTAACGTGTCCTGAAGAGATTTTATCTTCTGCATTCTCTGTGGGGACGGGATGAGTTCTGAGACCTTCCCCTTATAACAGTGGTCAAGGAGGGTTTCTCAGGCTTTGAAGCATGAGGTTGCCTATGCGCCTCAAATTTGCAGAGGCTTGAGAAGCAGACTCCTCGGGGGCACCCAGGATGACAGCATCTGGAACTTCCTCCTCCCAGCCATGTACTACTCCCAAGAGTCCGGGGGTTGGAAAGGCATCGCTTACAGATTGACGCATGTCTTCCTCTTCTTTGAAGCCTATAAAAGTGTCAGAATCCTCCTCCTCATCCTCCTCCCCTCTCTCCTCCTGTGTGTTCTGTGACATAGGAATGATGGTGTCTGAATAAAGTTGTCCTTGAGAGGAAAGGAAGTCCTCCACTTCCTCCTGCTGCTCTGCCTCCAGTGCCCTGTCCATAATTCCACGCAGAGCCTGCTCCAGCAGGAACACAACAGGGATTGTATCACTGATGCATGCACTGTCATGGCTCACCATCCTTGTGGCCTCCTGAAATGGTGACAATGCAGTGCATGCATCCTTAATGATCAGTCATTGGCATGGGGAAAAAAAAAGCAGAGGCGGCCAGAGCCTGTTGTCATGCGTACTGGCACAGGTACTCGTTGATGGCCCTCTGCTGCATGTATAGCCACTGCAGCATTCCCAAAGTTGAGTTCCACCTGGTGGGCATGTCAAAATCAGGCGGCTTACGGGCAGGTGGAATTCCCGCTGAATTTCAGCCAACCGATCACTGGCTGTGTATGACCGCCTGAAATGGCTACAGACTCTTCTGGCCTGCTTTAGTACATCTTGCAACCCTGGGTACATACTTAGGAAATGCTGCACCCCAAATTGAGGACATGTGCCAGGCATGGCACATGTGTCAACTTTCCCAGTCTAAGGGCGGACAGAAGTTTTGAGCTTTGACAAGCATGCATTCAGACGCTGAGCATGTGGGTGGCAGGGACTGTATTTTTTTTCCACTGCAGCAGATGGGGCAGAGAAATTTGTCGGCTACAGTCTACAGCTGGAGGTGTGCTACTGGCAGATGTGCTGCTAGGACCTGGGACACCCTCTGCTATACCATCATCCCTGTCAGTGGAGGCTGATGAAAGGTAATGACTCAGTATCACGGGGCAGACTGAAGTGGGTAAGGAGGAGAAGGAGGGACAGATTTGTGCTCCTTTTGTGTGGCTTTTAGGTGCTCTTGCCAACAGGCTGATTTGTTGGATGTTAAATGCCTTGTTAGGCATGTGGTACCCAAATGGTTGGTGTTTTTGCCACGTTTGATGTGCCTGAGACACAGTTTGCAGATAGAAACAGTGCGATCTGCTGCACAGGTGCTGAAAAAAACCCAGACGGCTGAACTTTGGGGAGTGGGCCAGGAGATAACAGCTGCACAATGTGATGGAATGGGGTGGCTTCTCTATACTCTTTCTTGATGTCGGCCTCCTTGGGTTTGTGCCGCCTCACCTTCAGTTTCCTCCTCTGCTCTATCTGGCACCTAAGTCGCATCAGTGACCTCATCATCATCATCATCATCATTATCTCCATCTCCTCCATCTTCATAATTACCACTGGAGACAATTTGGCAATACGCTGCGGCTTGGGGAACATGAATGCCAATTTGTCTACCAGTGTTCCTAGCTCTCTGTAGGCTGATGTTCCTGTCATCCTCAACCTCAGAACCAACATCTGAATCCAATAATGTCTGGGCATAATCAAGGAGCAAGTGGCTGACTCTGTGCTCAAATAACTCAGCTGACTCCTCAATGGCTGATGTTGGGGCTATGGCGGCAATAGATGTGGACAAGGAGGCAGGTTTATCCACTCTGGCAACTGCAGGGGACTGCACACTTATCTCTGCTTGCATGACAGAGGATGAAGAGGATGAGGAAGGTTTAGTAAGCCAGTCCACCACCTCCTCTGCATGCTGTGGCTGGATAGCACGGGCAAACTCACTAAACAGAGGAAATTATGCCCTGCCTGAGGACTGACCACCTCATCCACCTTTTCCCTGCGGACACATTTGTTGCTGGCCCCTTAAAGTGCCATGGGAACGTCTGCCTTTCCTTGTTGTCCTCCCAGACATTATTGGGAGGGAGGGGGTGGTGCTTATAAGCAAATGTAAAGAAGAAGTTGAAATCTGTACATAGATGCACTTTAATTGATGTAAAGAGGTGTTTGGTGCACTTTAATTTAAGTACTCACACTACACAGACACACTCCACGGATACACTATAATATACTACAATATAATGCGCCAAACGTACAGGGACGCACAGAACTCTATGGCTTTAAACTGGCAGTAATGCACACAGGAGTAAAAGTGCGTTAAACTCGCAGTAACACAATTAAAAAGACGGTGTTCAACCATCACTACTCTGATGCTATCTGAACTGTCCCTACTCTAGCTATACACAAATGTAAAGATTACTGACACGGTCTCACTACACTACACTGAAACTATCTGAGTTGTCCCTACTCTACACTAATGTATGTATGAATGACACGGTCTCACTAAACTACACTGAATCTATCTGAGCTGTCCATACTCTAGCTGCACACTATGCAAATCTAAATGATGGTCCTCCTCACTACACTCACACTATCCCTAGACTGACACTAAACTAATATTCTACACTGACAATTGAAGCAAAATAGCACAGTATAGTACACTAACTAACTGATGGCACTGAACAGAGCCCTGTTCTATCTCTCTCCACGCCAAAATCACAGTGAAAATGGCTACCATTGAAAGAATACTTTTATACTGTGGGGTGGGAATGAGCCATGATTGGATAAAGTCATGATGACAGTGTCCAATTATGACTCTGACAGTGCTCTGTGCCCTGATTGGCTGAAGCTTTCGCTGCTTCAGCCAATCAGGGCTTGCAATGCACTGTTCAGCGCCGCAATGCATTGTGGTCGGTTCGGGGGGGGCGAACAAACGGTCCAACAACCCGTTTGTTTGGCTGTTTGCCGAACTAACGAACAACAAAAGTTCGGCCTGAACTTATGCTCGGGCCGAACCTTTCGCCCATCCCTACTTTATACTTCTCCAGAACGTTATCCCTGGCCTGTCTGGTGTGTTCCTTGGCCTTCATGATGCTGTTTGTTCACTAAGGTTCTCTAACAAACCTCCGGGGGATTCACAGAACAGTAGTATTTATACTGAGATTAAATTACACACACACGTATACTCTATTTACTAATTAGGTGACTTTTGAGGGCAATTGATTCCACTAGATTTTAGTTAGGGGTATCGGAGTAAAGGGGGCTGAATACAAATGCACGCCACACTTTTCACATATTTATTTGTTTATACATTTTGAATGATATTTATCATTTTCCTTCCACTTCACAATTATGTGCCACTTTGTGTCGGTCTATCACATAAAATGCCAATAAAATACATTTACGTTTTTGGTTGTAACATGACAAAATGTGGAAAATTTTCAAGGCACTGTATGTCATTGGCTTCTTATGTAAACAATACTTTGCAAATGTCTAATGATTCCTGCTTTGGAGTACAATTGCTTGACATGTTTGATTGTTTGATTGATGTCACCGTGACCTGGAGTTATTAACTCAAATGTTGAAAATTAAAACCACAGTGCAACATTCACATGTATTCTTAATTGGTAATCCATTTTGTTTATACCGTAGCTCACAAAAGTGAGTACACCCCTCACATTATTGTAAATATTTTATTCTATCTTTTCATGTGACAACACTGAAGAAATGACACTTTGCTACAATGTAAAGTAGTGAATGTACAGCTTGTATAACAGTAAGCTGTACACTCGCTACTTTACATTGTAGCAAAGTGTCATTTCTTCAGTGTTGTCACATGAAAAGATAGAATAAAATATTTACAATAATGTGAGGGGTGTAATCACTTATGTGAGATACTGTATGCGTGTGTTATTTGTCGTTGTACCCATAGTAGGGCCCAGAAACAATAGTGCACATTTTATTTTTTTTAATCCTACCTAAAACACATTGACACTACCCGACACAAATGAATGTCTATTCATTAAAATTTTATCTATTCATTTATAAAAACACATTTTTCCTTTGTGTCACCTTTTGTGTGTACATCCTACAGGTGCGCTACTTCACAGGTGGATTAAAGGCATCTCTCAGGCATGTTATTTAAAGGAATTGTGTGTTCTTAATGTTTCCCTTTAAGCATTACTAAAAGAGCTGCTTCTGAACAAAGAGTTGTTTTTTTTTAAATGGACTGAACATTCTTCTTATGTAAACAATATGGAACAGTCTAATGATTCCTACTTTGGAGTACAAGTGCTGACACATTTGATTGATGTCACAATGACCTAGAATTGTTAAGCCTAAATGTTAAAAATTACCATCACATTGCAAAATATACATATATTCTTGTTTGGTAATCCATGTTGATTACAGTCACTCTTCAATTAAAGGAGAAGTATGGCCAAAGTTTTTTGAGCCATACTGCTCCTATGGATCACAGGAGTTCTAAAGCTTGCTGTTGGCCTACGTCACTCAGCCGATCTAGGCTCAGAAAAGATCCTGACCATATGGTTAGGAACCGCCCAGATGCCTGGACCTTCATCTGGAACAGCCTCTCAGCTATACGCCAAGAGCCTGAACAAGCCCCTTCACAGCACAGAGCTCCAGCGAGTCCTGAAGGGGAGAGCAGAGGACTGCTGACTTACAGTAATAACTCTCTGCTCGGAGTGGAGGGGGAGAACTGAGCGATCAGAAGTGTTTGATTGCTCAGTTCTCAGTGTGGAGCCGGTGGGGGATAGATGCAGCATGGGATCGATGCTGCATCCACCTAGGTAAGTATAAATATTATTTTTTTTCAAATTCTGAACTTCTTTTATAAGCTCAAGATCTTTTTTTTAGTTATAACCTAATAGCCAGGGCCACCTTTTACGTGGAGCATGTGAAAAGTGTGTCGTGCATTTGTATTCAAATAAATATACAAAAAACAGCGCTGGCAACTGGCCCAATATAAATATGAATAAAGCTAAAAGTGTCGCTATATATATATATATGTGACTAAACAAATTGCATTAGGTGAAAAAATTAAATAGTATGTGGTGAAAAAATATTGTTTCTGTTTGGAAACAGAAACCATAGGCACTCAAAAAAATTATAAATAAATATATATACACCTCAACATATAACCATAGGCAATCAAAAAAGTATTATTAGTATATATACCTCAATAAATGAAAACAAACCAATGTGAATAGATGTTATAATAAATTCAGGATGGATATAAATGTTCATTCAGAAAAAGACCCAATCGGCAATGATAGCAGACTTCCAACTGCTCATCCAAAGGATTGCATAAAGTCACCTGAAATGCTGCAGTAGATATATGAAGATGGGATAAAGCTTGGACTGCTGACACTATGATATAACCTTGAGAGCCACGGGCATCATATTCCATCCAAAAAACAAAATAAGATATGGTGTAATACTGTGGGGTAAAGGATCAATTGCGCATAATGGCGCTACTCACGGAATGAAGATGCAAAACAGGCATTCAGAGTTGGTCAGTGACCGCCGCTAAATCTGCGTGCGCTCCACTGACAACAGGAAACAGCGTCACTGGTTTTCAGACGTGAGCCGGATATTGAGTTGACGCGTTTCACTCCTCCTCCAGGGCGTCATCAAAGACATAACATCCAGCCCACACAAGGTCGAATTTATATACAGCGTCAGGAAAGTGACAGCCAATCAAGGCTTGTGGATGTAAATTACCCACCTCTTCCTGATTCATCATATCCAGTTGCAACTACAACAAGCTTTAATAGATAGACAACAAGAACACAACATTCCTGTCATGGAGACGTCAAAGCGTAAACAAACATTTGTATTGCATACATATATAAACATATGGGATACTAATATATCTCGATAGAATGCCTGAGAATATATATATAAACATAGACGTACATAATGATTAATTAAATAACATTATTCCTAAAAACGGCATATATATGCGCCTAACAGAAAAAATATTTTATTTTATTAAAAATGTTTCTCTAAAAATAAAGAAAAAATATTAAATAATTTAATATAATTCTAATGAAAAATAGAAATAAAAAATGAGAATGAAAATAGACAAAAGAATAAAAATAAATATAAAAAATAAGATCAAAATTGAAAAAATAAAAATGAAAATAAAAATAAAAATAAAAATAGAAAATGAAAATAAAAATAAAATAAAATAAAATAAAATAAAATAAAATAAAATAAAAATAAAAATAAATAAAAATAAAAATAAAATAAAAATAAAAATGAAAATAATAATAATAAAAATAAAAATAAAAATAAAAAATAATAATAAATAAAATAAAAATGAATAAAAATAATAAATAAATGTGAGAATATAAAAATGAAATTGAAATTACATCAAATAGAAAAATATAAACAATAAGGAAGGAGTTACCAATTTGATAAAAAACAGTTGAGATCCAGCTCAATGTTGAGGCCAAATGGGCTCAGCGTACGTAATCTATGGATCCACTGAGTTTCGTTTTGAGAAATGGCCTTTCTAAGATTGGAACCTCGCCAATGTTCCTCAACCCTGTCAATCCCACAGAAGGTAAGTACACTGGGGTCTTTATTATGGAACAACCTAAAATGGTTGGAAAGACCATGATGTCTATACCCTTTCTTAATCCTATTGACATGCTCTCTGAGGATGGAAGGTATGTGACATGTGTAGTACTGCATGTTATGAACTTTTTAATCTCAAAGGATCTCCCCTCTGATAGAGAACTGAAATGAGTGGTTTTCCTCTTACGATATCTGGATGTCCTACACATCACACATCTACCACAGCTGAAAAACCCAGTACTATCTAGAAAGGTACATCCTTTCTTAGGGGGTAGGGATGAGCTTCGAGTTCGAGTCGAACTCATGTTCGACTCGAACATTGGCTGTTCGCAAGTTCGCCGAACAGCGAACAATTTGGGGTGTTCGCGGCAAATTCGAATGCCGCGGAACACCCTTTTAAAGTCTATGGGAGAAATCAAAAGTGCTAATTTTAAAGGCTAATATGCAAGTTATTGTCATAAAAAGTGTTTGGGGACCCGGGTCCTGCCCCAGGGGACATGGATCAATGCAAAAAAAAGTTTTAAAAACGGCCGTTTTTTCAGAAGCAGTGATTTTAATAATGCTTAAAGTCAAACAATAAAAGTGTAATATCCCTTTAAATTTCGTACCTGGGGGTGTCTATAGTATGCCTGTAAAGGGGCGCATGTTTCCCGTGCTTAGAACAGTCTGACAGCAAAATTACATTTTGAAGGAAAAAACCCATTTAAAACTACCCGCGGCTATTGCATTGCCAACAATACACATAGAAGTTCATTGATAAAAACGGCATGGGAATTCCCCAAAGGGGAACCCCGAACCAAAATTTAAAAAAAAAAATGATGTGGGAGTCCCCCTAAATTCCATACCAGGCCCTTCAGGTCTGGTATGGATATTAAGGGGAACCTCGGGCAAAATTTTTTAAAAAAATGCCGTGGGGTTTAACAAGGGGACCCCCAGATCCCGGCCCCCCCCTGTGTGAAATTGTAAGGGGGTACTTACCCCTACCATTTCACTAAAAAACTGTCAAAAATGTTAAAAATGACAAGAGACAGTTTTTGACAATTCCTTTTTTTAAATGCTTCTTCTTTCTTCTATCTTCCTTCATCTTCTGGTTATTCCTCCGGCGTTCTCGTCCAGCATCTCCTCCGCGGCGTCTTCTATCTTCTTCTCCTCGGGCCACTCCGCACCCATGGCATGAGGGGAGGCTCCCGCTCTTCTCTTCTTCTTTTCTTCTCTTCTTCATTTTCTTCTCCGGGCCGCTCCGCATCCATGCTGGCATGGAGGGAGGCTCCCGCTGTGTGACGGCGCTCCTCGTTTGACAGTTCTTAAATAACGGGGGGCGGGGCCCCCTCTGACGCACGGGACATGACGGGACTTCCTTGTGGCATTCCCCGTGACATCACAGGGAAGTCCCGTCAAGTCACCGTGCGTCAGAGGGGGGCGGGGTCACCGGGTGGCCCCGCCCCCCGTTATTTAAGAACTGTCAGACGAGGAGCGGCCATGGGTGCGGAGCGGCCCGAGGAGAAGAAGATAGAAGATGCCGCAGAGGAGATGCTGGACGAGAAGAAAGAAGAAGCATTTAAATAAAGGAATTGTCAAAAACTGTCTCTTGTCATTCTTAACATTTTTGACAGTTTTTTAGTGAAATGGTAGGGGTAAGTACCCCCTTACCATTTCACACAGGGGGGGGTGGGATCTGAGGGTCCCCTTGTTAAAGGGGGCTTCCAGATTCCAATAAGCCCCCCGCCCGCAGATCCCCACAACCACCAGCCAGGGTTGTGGGGATGAGGCCCTTGTCCTCATCAACATGGGGACAATGTGTTTTGGGGGGCTACCCCAAAGCACCCTCCCAATGTTGAGGGCATGTGGCCTGGTATGGTTCAGGAGGGGGGGCCGCACTCTCGTCCCCCCTCTTTTCCTGCGGCCTGCCAGGTTGCGTGCTCGGATAAGGGTCTGGTATGGATTTTTGGGGGGACCCCACGCCGTTTTTTTTTCTTTTTGGCGCGGGGTTCCCCTTAAAATCCATACCAGACCTGAAGGGTCTGGTATGGAATTTAGGGGGAACCCCACGTCATTTTTTTTTTTAAATTTTGGCTGGGGTTCCCCTTAATATCCATACCAGACCTGAAGGGCCTGGTATGGATTTTAGGGGGACTCCCACGTCATTTTTTTTTTTAAATTTTGGTTCAGGGTTCACCTTTGGGGAATTCCCATGCCGTTTTTATCAATGAACTTCTATGTGTATTGTCGGCAATGCAATAGCCGCGGGTAGTTTTAAATGGGTTTTTTCCTTCCAAATGTCATTTTGCTGTCAGACTGTTCTAAACACAGGAAACATGCGCCCGTTTACAGGCATACTATAGACACCCCCCAGGTACGAAATTTAAAGGGATATTACACTTTTATTGTTTGACTTTAAGCATTATTAAAATCACTGCTCCTGAAAAAACGGCCATTTTTAAAACTTTTTTTTGCATTGATCCATGTCCCCTGGGGCAGGACCCGGGTACCCAAACACTTTTTATGACAATAACTTGCATATTAGCCTTTAAAATTAGCACTTTTGATTATTCATGTAGGCTGATTTGGCAGGATTTTCTTAAGATCCCTATCTTGCAAAATTAGGGGCCGGTGTTTCTTGATAATTTTCTCAAAATCCCGATATTGCCTATTAAAACCAGTCATAAATGCTATACCATAATTGTGTCCCTTTTTGTCTCTCGATTTGAACAGATCATCCCTATCCATCCCACCAATCATTTCCTTTGTCCTTTTAAGATCTTCTAGTCTGTAGCCTTTATCTTGAAACCGTTCCATGATAACATTGGCCTGTAAATTGTAATCCTCTATATTGCTACATTTTTTTCTGATCCTGAGCATTTGGCTTTTGGGGATACTTCCCAGCCATCTAGGGTGATGGCAGCTTGTTAGCGGAATGTAGACATTCCTGTCAACATCTTTGAAGAAGGTACGTGTAAGTAATCTATTCCCCTCTTTAAATAACGTCAGATCTAGGAAGTTGATCTCATGATAACTGAAACTCTCAGAAAAAGAAATACCAAAGCGGTTAGCACCTATTTTGGCTAAAAATTCAGAAAAGGAATCCGGTGATCCTGCCCAAATAATCAGAATATCGTCTATATACCTTTTATAGAGGCTACGTTCCGGTATATTAGACTGGTAAATAGCTTCATTTTCCCAAAAACTCATGAAGAGGTTGGCTACTGATGGTGCATACTTGGCCCCCATTGCGACTCCTCTTGTTTGTCTATAATATTCTTTTTCATGCCAGAAAAAATGATGGCTCATTGCCAAATCAAGAGCCTTCAGAATTAATCTTTTCTGTTTGAGTTTCATATTGGTACTCCCCAATGCCCATTCAACTGCTTGTAGAGCATGTTCTTGCTGAATATTCGTATACAGTGAGTTGACATCAATACTTGCCAATAGTCAATTGTCGTCCACTGTCACTGTGCTGATAATGCAATTAGATCTCTGCTATCCTTAAGATATGCAGGACATTTTTTGGCGAGCGGTTGCAAATAATAGTCCAGATATTCACCAAGTCTGGAAAAAAGTGACCCAATTCCACTGACTATCGGTCGACCGGGAGGTTTAAAAGGGTTTTTGTGTATTTTCGGTAGCTGATATATCACGGGTACTCGTGGTGAATATGGAATGAGATATCTGGCCTCCTTCTTTTTCAAAATTCCTTCATCAGTTGCTGTTTTAATCAAACTTTTAAGTTTGGCCTTGAATTTCTTTGTAGGGTTGCCTTTAAGTTTTTCATATGTTTCTTGGTCTCTGACTAATCTATTAACCTCTTCTAGATAATCAATTTTACTGAGTATCACTACCCCCCCTCCCTTGTCAGCTGCCCTAATAACTACATTTTTGTTTTTCTCTAGTAACTCCAAACCTTTCTCTAAATCTTTTTTGCGTCTCTGCGGTTTTATAGCAAGTCTATCTAGATCTTGCTCAACCAATGATTTGAACACTCCAACAAAGTGGTTGTTACTAATCTTGGGATTGAAGATGGAATTGTTTTTCAAAGATGTGTGTAGGTACTCCTCTTCAGGGGAGCTCACTGAAGCCTCATTGTTGGAAAAAAACTTTTTGATATTGACTTTCCTGATAAATTTCTGGAAATCGATGAAAACATCGAATTTATTGAGATTCTTATCCATAGCAAATTTTAGACCTAAATCTAGGACTCTTAATTCATCTTGGGAAAAACTGGCATCACTGAGATTAAAAATTCCTTCCATTTCTCTTTTGCGCTTTCCTTTGCCCTCCTCTACAGCCTCTTGTTCTTCTTTTCTTTCTGCATCTTGTAGTAGAGAGGTTGTGGGATACCATGGTCTCCAATCTTCTGGTGGACTCTGATCTTTCCCACGTCCCCTGGGTGTCATGGCTCCTCTCCCCCCCGTAGTGGGTGGTTCTCCTGATCCCCTTCTCTGAAAATCCCCTCTTTGGTTGTTGGGGTACCAGCCTCGACCTCTGTTGGGCGGGGGATGGTAGCTAGGATAATTGTGGGGCCAGGATTGCCCACCATATCCCCCTCCTCTGTTTTCATAGCCTCTTTGATTATAAGATCCTCTATGGTCATATCCTCTTTGACCATAGGATCCTCTGTGGGATGGATAGGGATGCTCATAATTGAGTGGTTCAAACCGATTATATGTGGGTACACCATACCCGGGTACTGATACATCATAGTACCCATTACTCTGATTATTGACTCTTCCAGAGTCTTTATATGAGCCATCATATTTCCGAACAGGAGTTTTAACAGTGTCCAAAACACGTTCCGGTTTCACACTAGAAGAAACAGACGTGTTGTTGGACTCTTCCACAACTTCCTGCCATTTGTAGACTTTATTGGATTTGTAATCATTGGTGTCTCTAATGAATTTTTTTATTTTTTTATTTTGTGTGTCTTTATCCAATTTGTCTACAAAATCTTGAAGCTGTTTAAGCTTATCCTTATATTCACCTGAAGTGATAAGGGGACCCAATTTGGATTTGATTCCATTAATATTGGCCTTTGATTTTCCTTTCTGTCCTTGCTATCAACATCTCCAAAAGTTTCCTTTCCGTGAGGTTAAAAAACGCAAAGCGTTCATCTTCAAGATCTTTATCTAGAAGTCCGTCATTAGGGGCAATGTCCCATCTCAACCGCCTTGGGGTTATCTTATCCTTAACATATTTTTTAAGAGAGAAGATATCCTACCAGGTTCTGACTTGTTTGTCAAGGGCACCCCTAAGATGTTTAAAATCTAGATTAACATCAGAATGCTCATTGTTGGATGAAAAGAAATCATCTGCATCCAAGCTTCTATTCAGCCCCCCTGAGTCAATACTTTGTAGAACCACCTTTCTCTGCAATTACAGCTGCAAGTCTTTTTGGGGATGTCTCTGCCAGCTTTGCATAACTGGAGAGTGACATTTTTGCCCATTCTTCTTTGCAAAATAGCTCAATCTCTGTCAGATTGGATGGAGATCATCTGTGAACAGCAATTTTCAAGTCTTCCAACAGATTCTCAATTGGATTTAGGTCTGGACTTTGACTGGGCCATTCTAACACATGAATATGCTTTGATCTAAACCATTCCATTGTAGCTCTGGTTGTAGGTGTAGGGTTGTTGTCCTACTGGAAGGTGAACCTCTGCCCCAGTCTCAAGTCTTTTGCAGACTCTAACAGGTTTTCTTCTAAGATTGCCCTGTATTTGGCTTCATCCATCTTCCCATCAACTCTGATGAAAAGCAATCCCACAACATAATGCTGCCACCACCATGTTTCGCAGTGGGGATGGTGTGTTCAGGGTAATGTGCAGTGTTAATTTTCAGCCACACATAGCGTTTTGCTTTTAGGCCAAAAAGTTCAATTTTGGTCTCATGTGATCAGAGCACCTTCTTCCACATGTTTGCTGTGTCCCCCACATGGCTTCTCGCAAACTGCAAACGGGACTTCTTATGGCTTTCTTCTTGCCACTCTTCCATAAAGGCCAGATTTGTGGCATGCACGACTAATAGTTGTCCTGTGGACAGATTCTCCCACCTGAGATGTGGATCTCTGCAGCTCCTCCAGAGTTACCATGGGCCTCTCAGCTGCTTCTCTGATAAATGCTCTCCATGCCCGGCCTGTCAGTTTAGGTGGATGACCATGTCTTGGTAGGTTTGCAGTTGTGCCATACGCTTTCCATTTTCAGATGATGTATTTAACAGTGTTCCGTGAGATGTTCAAAGCTTGGGATATTTTTGTATAATGTAACCGTGCTCTAAACTAGGGATGGGCCAAACGGACCCCTGTTTGGTTTGCACCCAAACTTTTGAACACCGTGAAAGTTTGGACCCGAATAACGAACCCCATTAAAGTCAATGGGACCCGAACATCAAAAATCCAACCTGACCATTTTGAAGGCTTATATGCAAGTAATTTGGCATACAATAGTTATAGGGGTCCGGGTCCTGCCCTGGAGGACATGTATCAATAAAATAGAGTTTGTAAAAAACATCATTTTTAAGTGAGCAGGGATTTTTTGAATATTAAAGTGAAAGCATAAAGATGAAAAAATCCTTCCAATATAGTGCCTGGGGAGTCCCCTTAGTCTACCTGTAAAGCGGCAGATCTGTACCATGTCTAGAATCTGCTGCAGCAATAATTGCATTTGTAAAGCCAAAAAAATGAAATTTTCCCTGCAAGCTGCCTTTATTTTGCTCAGCAACAGCTGGGGAGCCAGTGTGTATGATGAGGCCACAATGTAGTGCACTGGGAACAAGGTTAGAGGTTTTTTGGATACATTCTGGTGTTACTTTGACTTTGGATAGAAGTAACGGGTGTGTAATAATTGGTCTTTGGGTGTCGGTAGCGCCTTCCCACCATAACCCTATAGAGGTACTCTTGATGAAAGCAAGAATTGGCCTAGCTGTAAAAAAATTGCAATGATATACACCTGTCAAACAGGTGCTGAAAAATGTGTCTTTGGGTGTCAGTGGCGCCTTCCCACCGTAACCCTATAGAGGTAATCTCGTTGAAAGCCAGAATTAGCCTTGCTGTAAAAAATTGCAATGATATGCACCTGTCAAATAGGTGCAGAAAAATTACTCTTTGGATGTCGGGGGCGCCTTCCCACCATAACCCTATAGAGGTACTCTTGATGAAAGCAAGAATTGGCCTTGCTGTAAAAAAAATTCAATGATAAGCACCTGTCAAACAGGGCTGAAAAATTACTCTTTGGGTGTCGGGGGTGCCTTTCCACCGTAACCCTGTAGAGGTACTCTTGATGAAAGCAAGAATTGGCCTTGCTGTAAAAAAATTGCAATGATATGCACCTGTCAAACAGGTGCTGAAAAATTTGTCTTTGGGTGTCGGTGGCGCCTTCCCACCGTAACCCTATAGAGGTAATTTTGACAGAAACAAAAGGGGTTCCCCTAAATGGACTTTTAAGGCACCTGATAGTATCTTATGTAAAAATGTGCAAGAATATACACAGTAATATGTGCTCTTGTACTTGTTAGCTGGATGTCGGGATGTGTGGCAGGCTGTCTTGATCTCCCCCTCACCCAGCTGCTGGATCTGGCCCCCTACCTTGCCAGGCCATCAACTTCACCAGCATACCGTTATCAGCAGGGATTCCATTTGCCCCAGTATATTCTTCTGGGCGTCATGCTGCCGCGGAGTGCGGTGGGGGGTTTTCCTCTTGAGATCAACAACATTCAGTCTGCATTCACAGACCTCTTTGACGCCCTTTTGTCTTAAGACAGCAATTTCACTGGCACAATTAACCTGTGCTATTTGACTGCAATCTTTTATTGTGATATAACGAAATATTGTAAACCATCTCACCATCCAATATCATATGAATCCCTCCTTTTCTTTTGCACCCCTGAAGGATTAAACTGTATCCCGAAACGCATTGGGTGTAAGGAGGCTTCTTCATATACCCTTTTGCATGGTGATAGAAACCGACTGTTCAGATAAATAAATATTTCGTTCTATTTTTAACCCTGTTTAATCTGTAAAAAAATGTGTTTGTTATTATATTACTCTGTATATTCTTGCACATTTTTACATAAGATACTATCAGGTGCCTTAAAAGTTCATTTAGGGGAACCCCTTTCGTTTCTGTCTTGAATACTGGATGTGGCACTTTTAAGCTCAGGTTAGCCATTCGCCTTCCCTTCTATAGAGGTAATCTTGTTGAAAGCAAGAATTGGCCTTGCTGTAAAAAATTGCAATGATATGCACCTGTCAAACGGGTGCAGAAAAAATACTCTTTGGGTGTCGGGGGCACTTTCCCACCATAACTCTATAGAGGTACTCTTGATGAAAGCAAGAATTGGCCTTGCTGTAAAAATTTGCAATGATATGCACCTGTCAAGCAGGTGCTGAAAAATTGGTCTTTGGGTGTTAATTGTGCCCATGAAACCTATACCAAAAAACATTCTTCGAAATGGAATGATTGAACACCCTCAAAGCTAAGCAGCCTCGAATTCCTGCAGAGATTCCACATCCCAAAAAGACTTAATCAGTGACATCGGCATCAGGGGCTTCATAGCTGGTAATCCAGGATTGATTCATCTTTATAAAAGTCAAATGGTCCACGGAGTCTGTGGACAGACACGTTCTATGATCAGTAACGAAACCTCCTGCAGCACTGAATGCTCGTTCTGAAAGCACGCTGGATGCAGGGCAGCCCAACAACTCAATAGCAAGTTCTGGCCAGTGGTTTATTCTCATGACCCAGTAAGTCAGTGGATCGTCAGCTGGAAAGCTCTCCATCTCTGTTTTAGCCCCGAGGTAATTGTCCACCATGTGATGCAGATGCTGCTGATGGGATGTGGAGACTGACAGCCCTGGGTGGCGAGGACTAAAAAAATTCCGAAATGCCTCACTTAGGCGGATGCCTTCTCCAATGCTCCCCTCTTGACCAGCAGAAGACTCAAAACGACGTTTTCCACCACACCGTAACCTACTAGAGTCAGGAAAAATGTTCAATAAAATCCTCTTTAACGTGTCCTGAAGAGATTTTATCTTCTGCATTCTCTGTGGGGACGGGATGAGTTCTGAGACCTTCCCCTTATAACGGTGGTCAAGGAGGGTTTCTCAGGCTTTGAAGCATGAGGTTGCCTATGCGCCTCAAATTTGCAGAGGCTTGAGAAGCAGACTCCTCGGGGGCACCCAGGATGACAGCATCTGGAACTTCCTCCTCCCAGCCATGTACTACTCCCAAGAGTCCGGGGGTTGGAAAGGCATCGCTTACAGATTGACGCATGTCTTCCTCTTCTTTGAAGCCTATAAAAGTGTCAGAATCCTCCTCCTCATCCTCCTCCCCTCTCTCCTCCTGTGTGTTCTGTGACATAGGAATGATGGTGTCTGAATAAAGTTGTCCTTGAGAGGAAAGGAAGTCCTCCACTTCCTCCTGCTGCTCTGCCTCCAGTGCCCTGTCCATAATTCCACGCAGAGCCTGCTCCAGCAGGAACACAACAGGGATTGTATCACTGATGCATGCATTGTCATGGCTCACCATCCTTGTGGCCTCCTGAAATGGTGACAATGCAGTGCATGCATCCTTAATGATCAGTCATTGGCATGGGGAAAAAAAAAGCAGAGGCGGCCAGAGCCTGTTGTCATGCGTACTGGCACAGGTACTCGTTGATGGCCCTCTGCTGCATGTATAGCCACTGCAGCATTCCCAAAGTTGAGTTCCACCTGGTGGGCATGTCAAAATCAGGCGGCTTACGGGCAGGTGGAATTCCCGCTGAATTTCAGCCAACCGATCACTCGCTGTGTATGACCGCCTGAAATGGCTACAGACTCTTCTGGCCTGCTTTAGTACATCTTGCAACCCTGGGTACATACTTAGGAAATGCTGCACCCCAAATTGAGGACATGTGCCAGGCATGGCACATGTGTCAACTTTCCCAGTCTAAGGGCGGACAGAAGTTTTGAGCTTTGACAAGCATGCATTCAGACGCTGAGCATGTGGGTGGCAGGGACTGTATTTTTTTTCCACTGCAGCAGATGGGGCAGAGAAATTTGTCGGCTACAGTCTACAGCTGGAGGTGTGCTACTGGCAGATGTGCTGCTAGGACCTGGGACACCCTCTGCTATACCATCATCCCTGTCAGTGGAGGCTGATGAAAGGTAATGACTCAGTATCACGGGGCAGACTGAAGTGGGTAAGGAGGAGAAGGAGGGACAGATTTGTGCTCCTTTTGTGTGGCTTTTAGGTGCTCTTGCCAACAGGCTGATTTGTTGGATGTTAAATGCCTTGTTAGGCATGTGGTACCCAAATGGTTGGTGTTTTTGCCACGTTTGATGTGCCTGAGACACAGTTTGCAGATAGAAACAGTGCGATCTGCTGCACAGGTGCTGAAAAAAACCCAGACGGCTGAACTTTGGGGAGTGGGCCAGGAGATAACAGCTGCACAATGTGATGGAATGGGGTGGCTTCTCTATACTCTTTCTTGATGTCGGCCTCCTTGGGTTTGTGCCGCCTCACCTTCAGTTTCCTCCTCTGCTCTATCTGGCACCTAAGTCGCATCAGTGACCTCATCATCATCATCATCATCATTATCTCCATCTCCTCCATCTTCATAATTACCACTGGAGACAATTTGGCAATACGCTGCGGCTTGGGGAACATGAATGCCAATTTGTCTACCAGTGTTCCTAGCTCTCTGTAGGCTGATGTTCCTGTCATCCTCAACCTCAGAACCAACATCTGAATCCAATAATTTCTGGGCATAATCAAGGAGCAAGTGGCTGACTCGGTGCTCAAATAACTCAGCTGACTCCTCAATGGCTGATGTTGGGGCTATGGCGGCAATAGATGTGGACAAGGAGGCAGGTTTATCCACTCTGGCAACTGCAGGGGACTGCACACTTATCTCTGCTTGCATGACAGAGGATGAAGAGGATGAGGAAGGTTTAGTAAGCCAGTCCACCACCTCCTCTGCATGCTGTGGCTGGATAGCACGGGCAAACTCACTAAACAGAGGAAATTATGCCCTGCCTGAGGACTGACCACCTCATCCACCTTTTCCCTGCGGACACATTTGTTGCTGGCCCCTTAAAGTGCCATGGGAACGTCTGCCTTTCCTTGTTGTCCTCCCAGACATTATTGGGAGGGAGGGGGTGGTGCTTATAAGCAAATGTAAAGAAGAAGTTGAAATCTGTACATAGATGCACTTTAATTGATGTAAAGAGGTGTTTGGTGCACTTTAATTTAAGTACTCACACTACACAGACACACTCCACGGATACACTATAATATACTACAATATAATGCGCCAAACGTACAGGGACGCACAGAACTCTATGGCTTTAAACTGGCAGTAATGCACACAGGAGTAAAAGTGCGTTAAACTCGCAGTAACACAATTAAAAAGACGGTGTTCAACCATCACTACTCTGATGCTATCTGAACTGTCCCTACTCTAGCTATACACAAATGTAAAGATTACTGACACGGTCTCACTACACTACACTGAAACTATCTGAGTTGTCCCTACTCTACACTAATGTATGTATGAATGACACGGTCTCACTAAACTACACTGAATCTATCTGAGCTGTCCATACTCTAGCTGCACACTATGCAAATCTAAATGATGGTCCTCCTCACTACACTCACACTATCCCTAGACTGACACTAAACTAATATTCTACACTGACAAATGAAGCAAAATAGCACAGTATAGCACACTAACTAACTGATAGCACTGAACAGAGCCCTGTTCTATCTCTCTCCACGCCAAAATCACAGTGAAAATGGCTGCCATTGAAAGAATACTTTTATACTGTGGGGTGGGAATGAGCCATGATTGGATAAAGTCATGATGACAGTGTCCAATTATGACTCTGACAGTGCTCTGTGCCCTGATTGGCTGAAGCTTTCACTGCTTCAGCCAATCAGGGCTTGCAATGCACTGTTCAGCGCCGCAATGCATTGTGGTCGGTTCGGGGGGGGGCGAACAAACGGTCCAACAACCCGTTTGTTTGGCTGTTTGCCGAACTAACGAACAACAAAAGTTCGGCCTGAACTTATGCTCGGGCCGAACCTTTCGCCCATCCCTACTTTATACTTCTCCAGAACGTTATCCCTGGCCTGTCTGGTGTGTTCCTTGGCCTTCATGATGCTGTTTGTTCACTAAGGTTCTCTAACAAACCTCCGGGGGATTCACAGAACAGTAGTATTTATACTGAGATTAAATTACACACACACGTATACTCTATTTACTAATTAGGTGACTTTTGAGGGCAATTGATTCCACAAGATTTTAGTTAGGGGTATCGGAGTAAAGGGGGCTGAATACAAATGCACGCCACACTTTTCACATATTTATTTGTTTATACATTTTGAATGATATTTATCATTTTCCTTCCACTTCACAATTATGTGCCACTTTGTGTCGGTCTATCACATAAAATGCCAATAAAATACATTTACGTTTTTGGTTGTAACATGACAAAATGTGGAAAATTTTCAAGGCACTGTATGTCATTGGCTTCTTATGTAAACAATACTTTGCAAATGTCTAATTATTCCTGCTTTGGAGTACAATTGCTTGACATGTTTGATTGTTTGATTGATGTCACCGTGACCTGGAGTTATTAACTCAAATGTTGAAAATTAAAACCACAGTGCAACATTCACATGTATTCTTAATTGGTAATCCATTTTGTTTATACCGTAGCTCACAAAAGTGAGTACACCCCTCACATTATTGTAAATATTTTATTCTATCTTTTCATGTGACAACACTGAAGAAATTACACTTTGCTACAATGTAAAGTAGTGAATGTACAGCTTGTATAACAGTAAGCTGTACACTCGCTACTTTACATTGTAGCAAAGTGTCATTTCTTCAGTGTTGTCACATGGAAAGATATAATAAAATATTTACAATAATGTGAGGGGTGTAATCACTTATGTGAGATACTGTATGCGTGTGTTATTTGTCGTTGTACCCATAGTAGGGCCCAGAAACAATAGTGTACATTTTATTTTTTTTAATCCTACCTAAAACACACTGACACTACCCGACACAAATGAATGTCTATTCATTAAAATTTTATCTATTCATTTATAAAAACAAATTTTTCCTTTGTGTCACCTTTTGTGTGTACATCCTACAGGTGCGCTACTTCACAGGTGGATTAAAGGCATCTCTCAGGCATGTTATTTAAAGGAATTGTGTGTTCTTAATGTTTCCCTTTAAGCATTACTAAAAGAGCTGCTTCTGAACAAGGAGTTGTTTTGGACTGAACATTGACTTTATCTTTGTCAGGAGCTTCTTATGTAAACAATATGGAACAGTCTAATGATTCCTACTTTGGAGTACAAGTGCTGACACATTTGATTGATGTCACAATGACCTAGAATTGTTAAGCCTAAATGTTAAAAATTACCATCACATTGCTAAATTTACAAACGGTATATTCTTGTTTGGTAATCCATGTTGATTACAGTCACTCTCCAATTAAAGGAGAAGTATGGCCAAAGTTTTTTGGGCCATACTGCTCCTATGGATCGCAGGAGTTCTAAAGCTTGCTGTCGGCCTACGTCACTCAGTCGATCTAGGCTTAGAAAAGATCCCGACCATATGGTTGGGAACCGCCCAGATGCCTGGACCTTCATCTGGAACAGCCTCTCAGCTATACGCCAAGAGCCTGAACCAGCCCCTTCACAGCACAGAGCTCCAGCGAGTCCTAGAGGGGAGAGCAGAGGGCTGCTCATTGACAGTTACAGCTCTCTGCTCAGAGTGGAGGGGTAGAACTGAATGATCAGCAGTGTTTGATTGCTCAGTTCTCAGTGTAGTGGGGGATAGATGCAGCATCAGATTGACCTAGGTAAATATAATTTTTTTTTTTTTTTTTTTTTAAATTCTGAACTTCTCTTTTAAGCTCAAGATCTTTTTTTGTGTTATAACCTAATAGCCAGGGCACCTTTTACGTGGAGCAAAAGTGGAAGCTGTCCCAGACCCAGTCATTCTTGTGGGGCCTAAAGCAGCTGCCCCTTGAGCCCCTTATCATTGAAAGTCCTAGTCCAGTGTAGAAGGGGAGCAGGGCAGCAGAGATAAATCCAGTGCCGATAGCAGCATCCTCGGGTTGCAGGCAGGCTGATATGCCCACACCCCACATATCATCTCCATGTAGCGAGTGGGCGGCCCCGGAGTCAGAGGCCAGGGGCCACGGGAAAGGTGAGCAGCGTGTGGGTGGCTAGGACCAAGAGCTCCGGAGGGAGAAGACCTCTACCGCCCCCCTGACCCCCGAAGAAGTGAGCAGCAGAGGGCGCAGCATCCCCAGCGCCTCCCAGAGCCTGGACTTCTTCAACCTCCTCTCAGCTTCTAGCTCTGACATCAACAGGAGGACAGGCTGACCAGGGGCCAAGAGGATGAGGACAGGAGGGAGGTAGGTACTAGGCATCACACACATCTACCTACAGAGAGGGACTGGAACAGGGAGCCAAGCAAATGTTTTCCCAGGGTCCAATCAATTATAAAAATGGCCCTGCTAATAACACTTCAGTTTTCTTGTTGGTTCCTATTATTTGTGCTGTGCCACTTTAAGAACGTTCATTCGATTTTCTGCAGTGACTCAAGAATTCAAACATGCAGAATGGGAAAATAGTGTATGTTGTTTTTGTTTGGCAAATTGCATTCATTTTAAAAACCGGAGATAACCAGGTGCAAATTACGCCACCCCTGACCTGTATTAGGCTCTGTTTCCACTAGTGCGACTTATTTTGCGACTTGACACATGTCAAGTCGCATGACAAGTCAAAACCCATGTATTTCAATGGTCCCCGTTCTCATTGGTGCGACTCAAGTCGCAGCGACTCGAAAAAAGGTTCTTGCACTACTTTGTTCCGTCTTCGGTGCGACTTGTTCTCCATAGAAAGGTATTAAGTCGCAATGAAGTCGTATGTACATGTCTGACACCGCGACTTTGTTGCGACTTCCGCGGAAGTCTACGGAAGCACATGATCTCTGCTCCTCCCACATACATCACTTCCTATATCGATGTATGTGAGTGTGGAATACAGCAGGAAGCATGCCTAGGGCTAAAAAAAATAAGCGACAAGTGCATGACAATGAGGAAATTATTCGGCTTGTCAGACAACGTCCGGCAATATATGACCTCAGAGATCCAGGTTACAAAGATCATGCAAAGAAGGAGAGAGCATGGTTGGAGGTGGCTCGCATATATTATGAGACATGGGACTCTTTCTCAGCCACAGAACGTTCTACAAAAAGTAAGTGGTTGATATATGCTGCTTAACACTTTCTGTAACCAATGGTTGTGTGCACTGTTTTTTCTTGGTGGGGACCGCTTCTCCTGGCAGGAGATCACAATGGTTTGGCAGGAGGTAATCCCATGTCAACACTATCTGTGTTGATGGTGTCATTTATATAGTTACTTTCCTGTTACCTGTGGCTGCAGGAAAGTAAATTTGTGTGTGTGGGCCAGCAAATAATTTTTGTCCACGGTCCTAATAATATTAAATAATATTAAAGATGGCCCTGTCAACATCCTCCAGCACATGTCAAATTATGTAGGTGTCATGGGTAATATATGTAGCGGTTGTTTTAACACCATCCATATCAATTATGCAGCCTAGCAAATGAATGACCTATAGGCAGTGACTAAATTTGTTTTAAAAAATGTATACTTTGCTTTATATTTTGTAGTGCACTCGTTACAAACTCGATGGAGAAGTCTCAAAGACTGCTACAACCGGTACTTACGCAAATTAAAAGAAGGAAGGAGTGGTTCCGGCTCTAAAAGATTAGCCCCATATGCCCATGCCGGGGATCTTGAATTTTTGAAACCAGTGTTGGAAATGCGAGAGTAAGTTATCAGCAGGCACATGTTACGAATTCTACATATCAAATAGTAATGCTTACTTTAAAAATATGTGATTTGTATTTCAGAACCCAAGCAAGCTGGGAAGACAGCACACAGGGTTTGGCAGCAGAAGATGAGGCAGAGGAAGCTGCGGAGGAGGAGGAGCAAGAACAATTCCAAGACAATGTTGACAAGGAACTGTTCGTAGATGAATCAAGGTCAACATCAAACTCAATGAATGAGGAGGATGCAGAACCAGGACCTAGCAATGTCTCTAGGCCTTTGCGAAGGTCTTCAAGGGTCAGTGCCCGGCCTGGTAAACCCATGGATAAAATTTTAGAGGTAGTCAATCAGATGTCCACTAAAATGGCTGAAAACCAGTGTGAAGACACAGCATTTCTCACTGTAATTTTAGGCATATGTAAACAGGTACCCCCTGAGAAAAAATATGCACTCAGGATGGCTTTAATGTCAACTGCTCAATCATTTGTGGGTGAGGGGCCAACAACATCCTCAGCATATATGCAACCCCCCCTTCCCCAATATCCCCCTTATCAACAATACACTCACTTTCCAAGTACACAGTATGCTCCACCAATAAACCGTCCATACTGTGACCAGTATGGTAATATACTGAATCCCTCAAGGCCACGCATGTTGCATCCAATTCCTGACCCCACTACCTCTACCCTTGGCCCCCCAACCACTCACCAACTTAGGCAGCCTACACCCAGTCATGTTCCGCCTTTTCTGGAAAGGAAATATTACCCTGGTCCATCAGTGGATTTCCCTGGACCAACCAATAGTTCAGTTTCCGGGACCACTGAAAACAAAACATACGAGCAATTGTAATTTACAATTATTATTGAGGTGTGTTTAAGACTTGTTCTCTATTTTTTGTTTGGTTGAGGAGGCCAAAACAACAACTGTTGTAATTTTAAGTTCATGGAACGTATTTCTTTATTTTTGCCTTATTGCAAAAAGAGTTGTCTTGTAAAAAAGATTCAGATATTTTTTTATATTTTTGAAATAATTTTATTTACGTGTTTTTCTGAGAGAAATAGTTTATTATTTCACTATTTGTTGTGCTTGATAAAAAATAAACAAAATGGTGTAGTTCACCCAAACACATAACCAAAAAATTTTGTGTGCTTCCCTGCACAAAAAAAAAAAAAAAAAATTATTTTGTTTACATTGTGCATTTCCGGCTTATCCTTTTTTCTAATTTGAGGAAACAACCTGTTATTATGCTTTTGGATGCACTGAAACATAACATACATCAAAATAATATTCACAGAAAATGCATGACATACATTATGCTATGGCATCCTGCTGCCAGGGGACAGAACCAACAGCAGACAGAAAATAAGATGAGAATCCCTCACGCACACTGGCACCATTGGTGGTGCCCCTACTGGCACTCCATTGTGCACCTTCCAGATCGTGCATGAGGGAATCTTCGAAAAGATAGCCATCACGAATTCTCACAAAATTGTGAAGAACACATGCTGCTTTTACTGCAGATATTGCATTCTCCATTTTTAAATTAATGGGGGTATGGAGCAAACGCCACTTGTTGGCTAAAATGCCAAAAGAACATTCTACCACTCGTCTTGCCCTCGTTAAGCGGTAATTGAAGATTCGCTTCTCTTCACTCAAACACCGATTTGAATAAGGCCTTAATAGATGCTCACTGAGAGCAAAGGCCTCATCCCCAACAAACACAAATGGCATTGGCGGCCCATTTGTTCCTGGCAACGGACAGTCCTGTGGCAGGTCCAGAGCATTTTCCCGCAACATTCTTCCAAAGGAAGATCTTTGGAAAATACTTGAGTCTGAGCTGCTGCCATATGATCCAATGTCTATATAGCTGAAACAATAATTGGCATCAGCCACTGCAAGTAAGACAAAAGAAAAATATTTTTTGTAATTATAGTATTTTGTTCCACTGCCAATGGGCATCACTACCCTCATATGTTTGCCGTCAATTGCCCCTAGACAATTTGGGAAATTGCAACGATCCCAGAAAAGTTCCGCTTTCTTACACCAATCGTCGGAAGTGGGCTTCTTCAGAACCAAATCACTAAGGACATTCCATATGTCTCGGCAGGTCTCGTGGACAATAGTGCTGACTGTAGTTTTGCCAACCAAAAATTCAAAATGCAAACTGGAAAAGGAATGTCCAGTTGCCAGGTACCTAAAATGGAAAAGTACATACATTTTAGGATAATGATATATATTGACACTAAGCTACATCAATAAACCCAAAAAACAGAGCTAGGAAGGAGGTGCCTGAGGAAGTGAAGAAGGAAGAAGAGGAGCAGGAGAAAGACACAGGTGATGTAGAGGCAGAGTTAAGATTTTAAAACCAAGCTTACGCACAATTACATGCTAGTAGTTATTTTTGGACTTCATGTAAAGATGATGAAAGAATGATGTGGATCTCCAAAAGCCACATAGAAGTTAAGAAGAAGAAACAGTAGGTATGAACATTTACCTCAATGTTATTATGAGTCTTTCAGCAGATGGAATACTCCTTCTGAAACTGGTGTTTTGGCGCTCTAGATGACTAGAGAGCAAAGCCAACAATTCATCAAAACTGTAAAGAGAAAAAATAGGGCTAGTATCTACACTGACCATGTAAAAATCAAACATTTACAAATGGAGTTACATTTTTCTAACAATTTGATCAGGTTCTAGTTAACACTTCGAGCTATTCAAATCTAAAAATACTAAAAAGAGTAATAATGACCAGGCATATACACATTTTGAGAAATATATCTGGCAGCATTTGCAAGTTGACATCAAAAAATGTTCTCACCTTCTAATTGACATCCTTGTATAGTTGAAAAATTTTTCATCATGAGCCCGGAGGTCATTGTAAAGGACCCCAAACTGGCCTCTCACTTCCCTTTGGGCAATGATGGGATGTATCCAAAAGCGATGCCTTCTCCTCCTCCGGTTATCCTCCTCTTCTTGATCTATAAATGCTGCTACAGAAGCCAAAATGACTGCTGACCCAACATACTGCATAGCCAACATGTTTGCTAACAAACATACAACACGAGACAACCAAACAGGAAGGGGCAATAAATAAGCAGGATAAGGAATTACATCACTAGGACTAAATCACAGAACATCCAAGTCGCACAAAGTCGTAATTAAAGTCGCAACAAAACGCAACACAAATCGCAACGCACAATCGCAGTGTAAAGCGCGCGACTTTGGGGACGCAATAGTGGAAACATAGCCTTACCACCTCCGCGCTATGTTAATAAATGTCAAAACCCTACCAAAGCTGCCACTTAACAATAAAATGTATATAAACCGAATTCACCAAAGGAAAATTATAGATGAAATAGTGGCGCTAATCCCCAGGTGGGGAGATGCCAGACACTCTTATCCAGCCAGTGAGCTGAATACAGACGTGACTAGAAAAAAAGTGAAAAAACATATATTGCTAAATATCCCAAAAAGTAAAAACTAATATTAAATAAAATAAATTAATCAATAAATTCAATATGAGCTAATATAAATTATAACACTCATTGAAAGTGATATACAAATATATAAATCCAAGAAAAAATATATATATACACTACCGTTCAAAAGTTTGGGGTCACCCAAACAATTTTGTGTTTTCCATGAAAAGTCACACTTATTCACCACCATACGTTGTGAAATGAATAGAAAATAGAGTCAAGACATTGACAAGGTTAGAAATAATGATTTGTATTTGAAATAACATTGTTTTTACATCAAACTTTGCTTTCATCAAAGAATCCTCCTTTTGCAGCAATTACAGCATTGCACACCTTTGGCATTCTAGCTGTTAATTTATTGAGGTAAGCTGGAGAAATTGCACCCCACGCTTCTAGAAGCAGCTCCCACAAGTTGGATTGGTTGGATGGGCACTTCTGGCGTACCATACGGTCAAGCTGCTCCCACAACAGCTCAATGGGGTTCAGATCTGGTGACTGTGCTGGCCACTCCATTACCGATAGAATACCAGCTGCCTGCTTCTGCTGTAAATAGTTCTTGCACAATTTGGAGGTGTGTTTAGGGTCATTGTCCTGTTGTAGGATGAAATTGGCTCCAATCAAGCGCTGTCCACTGGGTATGGCATGGCGTTGCAAAATGGAGTGATAGCCTTCCTTATTCAGAATCCCTTTTACCCTGTACAAAGCTCCCACCTTACCAGCACCAAAGCAACCCCAGACCATCACATTACCTCCACCATGCTTAACAGATGGCGTCAGGCATTCTTCCAGCATCTTTTCATTTGTTCTGCGTCTCACAAACGTTCTTCTTTGTGATCCAAACACCTCAAACTTGGATTCATCCGTCCACAACACTTTTTTCCAGTCTTCCTCTGTCCAATGTCTGTGTTCTTTTGCCCATCTTAATCTTTTTCTTTTATTGGCCAGTCTCAGATATGGCTTTTTCTTTGCCACTCTGCCCTGAAGCCCAAAATCCCGCAGCCGCCTCTTCACTGTAGATGTTGACACTGGTGTTTTGCGGGTACTATTTAATGAAGATGCCAGTTGGGGACCTGTGAGGCGTCTGTTTCTCAAACTAGAGACTCTAATGTGCTTATCTTCTTGCTTAGTTGTGCAACGCGGCCTCCCACTTCTTTTTCTACTCTGGTTAGAGCCTGTTTGTGCTGTCCTCTGAAGGGAGTAGTACACACCATTGTAGGAAATCTTCAATTTCTTTGCAATTTCTCGCATGGAATAGCCTTCATTTCTAAGAACAAGAATAGACTGTCGAGTTTCAGATGAAAGTTCTCTTTTCCTGGCCATTTTGAGCGTTTAATTGACCCCACAAATGTGATGCTCCAGAAACTCAATCTGCTCACAGGAAGGTCAGTTTTGTAGCTTCTGGAAGGAGCTAGACTGTTTTTAGATGTGTGAACATGATTGCACAAGGGTTTGCTAATCATCAATTAGCCTTCTGAGCCAATGAGCAAACACATTGTACCATTAGAACACTGGAGTGATAGTTGCTGGAAATGGGCCTCTATACACCTATGTAGATATTGCACCAAAAACTAGACATTTGCAGTTAGAATAGTCATTTACCACATTAGCAATGTATAGAGTATATTTGTTTAAAGTTAGGTCTAGTTTAAAGTTAGCTTCATTTAAAAGTACAGTGCTTTTCCTTCAAAAATAAGGACATTTCAATGTGACCCCAAACTTTTGAACGGTAGTGTATATAATGAGAATTGAACACAGTAAATGTCTATAAAGTCCAGTAACCAATCAATCGTTAAAATATTTGAGGAAAGTCCAAAAAAGAGTGAGGGTGACTTCAATACTGCTCAGCTGTGTTTTCAAACATCCACCACACCTCTGTGACGTGAATCCACTCCCTGCTGAAATTCAAACTCACCAGCTGTTAAGGCCTCTCACTCTCATGTTTGGCCTGACAGAGCCTCTAACCCACTTACATGGGGGTTAACATGCGAGCATACACTTCCACTGCTTCATAGGAACACCGCTTTTCTCAGGTTGGTAGTATGACATAAAAATAAAAGAAGCTCCAATAGTGTAATCTCGTTTAAAGATTTAATCACATATAAAACAACTTGTAATGAACTCACATTTAAAATAAAATAACAGGCAAATCACTTCACGGCAAATGGAGAACTCCCACAGCACAGCAAGCAATAGCAACTGAAATATCAACAGGCAGGCCACGGCGGACCCAGGAGGTGTGTGTGCTCACGTTCGTCTCACCCGTCCGCAGCACTCGTCCCTTCACTGGAGCTCCGCTCTGTCCCCCTTCACTCCCTCCTCTAGCACTCGTGTGAAATCGCCGTGTAGCTACACCCCGACATGTTTCATCATAAAGATTTAATCATGGGGTTGGCTAACCGGCGAATCAATCAAACTATTTAACCATACCAGAATTAGAGTGGGCGGGTGCAATTCAGTCAGTGTTCACACACTTCCTGTGTCCCCGTGTGTGCAGTCTATAGCCCTTCTCTTCATTCTGGTTCACAGTTCTATATTGAATATATTTCAATCAATATTTAAAAGGTATTTTACAAATAAATGCGTGGCGATCAGCTTAACAATATCCCTTCCCTCTACATTAGAACGCTAACCATCATATCAAGGGGTTATTACTTCCCAGATATTTCTCAAAGGTTGAATTGTCTTAAAAAGAATCATTTCTACCCCACATTAGAAGTCAGTACAATATATCCACATTGATAATGAATATACATAGTGAAAAATATTCTTGTGAAAAAAAATAAAATAAATAAAAAAAATATATATATAAAAAAAAATATAAAAAAAAAATAAAAAAATAAAAATAAAAAATAAAAATATTAAAAAAAAAAAATTAAATAATAATTCCTAGTGAAAAACATGCATGTATATAGACATCTGCATATACAAATACACATGCATGTAGGTGTAAGCATAAAAGACATAAGTACAGTGCAAATCATAATATGAAATTATAAGTGTGCAATCATATTTAAATATGAACTACTACATTTTATCATACACGTCTCTCAATTTCCCCATGTGTGACATAGTCTCTCGTGAAAAGTGACCATTGCAGATCCGTGAAATCACTATTTAATTAATGTGTATAATATATGTATGTGCAAACTGCATTCTAATATCTCAACAATAATGAAAAAATATATATAAATAATTTGTGAATATCTCAACAATAGTGAAAAAATTGTGGATGGACCAATAATGTACCCATTAATTAATGTACCCATTATGTGTCCCCCTGACTTCTAAACTATGCCCATGTGTTTAACATAGTTAGCTGTTACTGATGAAGCAGTTGAGGTCCAGTTCTATGTTCATACCTCTAGGGAACAAACATTTTAGGAGAAAGATCCATCGAGTTTCTCTCTGAGAGAGATCCCTAACCCGATTGGATCCTCTCCAGGACTGATAAACTACATCCACACCACAGAATTGTAAAAGACTTGGGTCCTGATTGTGTTTCTCCTTGAAGTGGAGAGACACACAAAGTTAGCTAAATGTTCTGCGATTCGTACTCTTAGTAATCTCTTTGTGCGGCCCACATAAAATAGCCCGCACGGGCACCATAAAAGATAGACTACATAAGAGGAATTGCATGTTATAAATTCTCTAATCCTGAACGTTTCATTATCCGCATTAGTAATTTGAGTCACACCCCTATTAATTACTTTCACTGTTTTGCAACAAATGCATTAAATCCCTGTAGATCAATTTTTATAGTTTGGTCATTTGGTCTATTTAAGATTTTTTTCACTACCCTTTGGCCAAAACTTGGGGCCCGTCTATATATAAATTTAGGGCGACTCGGTAGAACATCTCCCAGGTGTCTATCCCTGCACAGAATGTGCCAGTGTCTCCTAAAGATCATCTCCACATCCCTGTACTGGTGATGGAAACCCGAAATAAATCCTAGCTGATGTTGATTAGTTGGTGCTATACAATCTCTCTCTTTCAAACATTCTTCCCTAGGGATGTTAGCTACCTCCTGGATGATATTATTCAAAGCATCTCCTTTATACCCCTTTTGCAGGAACCTTTCTTTCAGAATATTCGCTTGGATGGCATATGTGTCTAGGTCCGAACAATTTCGTCGAACTCTGAGCATCTGCCCCTTTGGTACATTTTTTATCCAATTCGGATGATGTCCACTCCTAATGGATAAATAGCTGTTCCGGTCTGTCATTTTGAAATAGACCTTTGTACTGATGGTATTATTAATCTTAGTTAGAGTCACATCCAGAAAATTTACTGAGGTGTCACTAATGACATGATCCAACCGAATATTGTTCGAGTTGTTATTAAGGAAAGAGATGAAATCAATTGCAGATTCCCTTGATCCCTCCCAGATGAGCAGGAGATCATCAATAAATCTACGATAAAATCGCAGCTGGGCGGGTTTTGGGTTAAACACCCGTCTGTCTTCCCACTCTGCCAGAAATAAGTTGGCTAGGCTGGGAGCATATTTGGCTCCCATCGCCACGCCAACCTTCTGGGAGAAAAAAAAAAATATTTATTATTTATTTTATTTTTTTTTCACAAGAATATTTTTCACTATGTATATTCATTATCAATGTGGATATATTGTTCTGACTTCTAATGTGGGGTAGAAATGATTTGTTTTAAGACAATTCAACCTTTGAGAAATATCTGGGAAGTAATAACCCCTTGATATGATGGTTAGCGTTCTAATGTAGAGGGAAGGGATATTGTATAGCTGATCGCCACGCATTTATTTGTAAAAATACCTTTTAAATATTGATTGAAATATATTCAATATAGAACTGTGAATCAGAATGAAGAGAAGGGCTATAGATTGCACACACGGGGACACAGGAAGTGTGTGAACACTAAGTGAATTGCACCCGCCCACTCTAATTCTGGTGTGGATAAATAGTTTGATTGATTCGCCGGTTAGCCAACCCCATGATTAAATCTTTATGATGAAACATGTCGGGGCGTGGCTACACGGCGATCTCACACGAGTGCTAGAGGAGGGAGTGAAGGGGGACAGAGCGGAACTCCAGTGAAGGGACGAGTGCTGCGGACAGGTGAGACGAACATGAGCACACACACCTCCTGGGTCCGCCGTGGCCTGCCTGTTGTTATTTCAGTTGCTATTGCTTGCTGTGCTGTGGGAGTTCTCCATTTGCCATGAAGTGACTTGCCTGTTATTTTATTTTAAATGTGAGTTCATTACAAGTTGTTTTATATGTGACTAAATCTTTTAAACGAGATTACACTATTGGAGCTTCTTTTATTTTTATGTCATACTACCAACCTGAGAATAGCAGTGTTCCTATGGAGCAGTGGAGGTGTATGCTCGCATGTTAACCCCCATGTAAGTGGGTTAGAGGCTCTGTCAGGCCAAACAGGAGAGTGAGAGGCCTTAACAGCTGGTGAGTTTGAATTTCAGCAGGGAGTGGATTCACGTCACAGAGGTGTGGTGGATGTTTGAAAACACAGCTGAGCAGTTTTGGAGTCACCCTCACTCTTTTTTTGGACTTTCCTCAAATATTTTAACGATTGATTGGTTACTGGACTTTATAGACATTTACTGTGTTCAATTCTCATTATATATATTTTTTTTCTTGGATTTATATATTTGTATATCACTTTCACTGAGTGTTATAATTTATATTAGCTCATATTGAATTTATTGAATAATTTATTTTATTTAATAATTTTTACTTTTTGGGATATTTAGCAATATATGTTTTTTCACTTTTTCCCTAGTCACGTCTGTATTCAGCTCACTGGCTTGATAAGAGTGTCTGGCATCTCCCCACCTGGGGATAAGCGCCACTATTTCATCTATAATTTTCCTTTGGTGAATTCGGTTTAAATTGCATTCATTCCAAAATAAATTGTTAAAAGCAAGCAAAAGTACTTTCAAACGACATTTATCAATTCATTGAGCGTACTGAGAATTTCCATATGAACATTCGTTCGAAAATCTACTAATGTATGATCAGCTTTACTGATAATGTTACATATTTATGGTCATTGCACTCTGTGTGCTGGTCTTTCCATTGCATACTCCTGACCACTGGACTATGTATGCTGGACTGTACATTATATACTCTTGACCTGGCACTCTGTATGTTGGACTGTAGATTACTTGGGATGAGCTGAACAGTTTGTTTGAACACGCAAACACCGTTAAAGTCTATGGGACACGAACGTGAAAAATCAATGGCGCTAATTTTAAAGGCTTATATGCAAGTTATTGCCATAAAAAGTGTTTGGGGACCTGGGTCTTGCCCCAGGGGACATGTATCAATGCAAAAAAAAAGTTTTAAAAATGTCAGTTTTTTCAGGAGCAGTGATTTTAAGAATGCCTAAAGTGAAACAATAAAAATGTAATATTCCTTTAAATATCATGCCTGGGGGTGTCTATAGTATGCCTGTAAAGTGGCGCAGTTTTCCCGTGTTTAGAACAATACCACAGCAAAATGACATTTCTAAAGGAAAAGAGTCATTTAAAGTTGAGTTCCACCCAAAAATGGAACTTCCACTTTTTGGAATCCCCCCCCCCTCTGGTGTCACATTTGGCACCTTTCAGGGGGCAGGAGGGAACAGATACCTGTCTAATACAGGTATTTGCTCCCACTTCCTGGCACAGATCACTGTGGCATTCGCGGTGACCTACGCCACTTCCGGCACCTACTCTGTCCTCCCCCGCTGTCTTCCGGGAAACAGAAGACAGCAGGGACCAGTGAAGACGCGCAGCACGACTCGCGCATGCGCAGTAGGGAACCAGGAAGTGAAGCCATACGGCTTCACTTCCTGATTCTCTTACTGAGGATGGCGGCAGCAGCAGCCGAGTGCCGATATTTTATCAAGAATTGTAATTGCATGCCCCTGTTAAACAGGGGCAGAAAAATTGGACCTTTGGTGGTGCCCCAACATTGTAAGCCCTCACAGTTACTCTTGGTGGGCGCAGGAACGGGCCCTGCTGTGAAATATTTGATCAAAAATTGTAATTACAATACAGTGCAGTCGTAGTGCAGTTGGAACTACTTTTCTGGTGGTGTACACAGTAGACAATACAGTGCAGCCGTAGTGTAGTTTCTACTACACTTCAATAACACAACCAGCAGCAGCACTACAGGACCCACACTGGGGCAGAGATTCTGTCAGCTCTGCAGGGGCAGGCTCAGAGGTGGTTGACGCCATGCCAGCTTCAGCCAGGAATGGTTGTATGCGACAATGGCACCAACCTTCTCTCCGCCCTCCGACAGGGACACTTGACCCATGTCCCATGTTTGGCATACGTTCTGAATTTGGTGGTGCAGTGGTTCTTGAGCAGGTACCCAGGCTTACAGGATCTCCTGAGGCAGGCCAGAAAAGTCTGTGGTTATTTCCGCCGGTCATACAATACCAGTGCGTGGCTTGCTGACTATCAAAGGGAATGCAACCTGCCCACCAACCGCCTCATTTGTGACATGTCCACCTGGTGGAACTCAACGTTGGCAATGCTGCAGCGGCTGCACATGCAGCAGAGGGCCATCAATGAGTACCTGTGTGAGTATGGCACCAGGTCAAGGGAGCTTAGCCTCTTTTCACCACGCCAGTGGCTACTGATCAGGGATGCATGCACTGTCCTGTCATCATTTGAGGAGGCCACAAGGATGGTGAGCAACAACAATGCACACGCTTCGTGGGATCATGGACAGAGCACTTGAGGCAGAACAGCGGGAGGAAGAGGAGGACTTGCTTACCTCTCAGGGCCCCTTTATCCAGATAGTATTCCTGTGGGCCCACCAAACACACAGGAAGAAGAGGAGGAGGAGGATTGTGTCAGCATGGACGTGGAGGATAACACTCAGCAATAGGGATGAGCTTCGAGTTCAAGTTGAACTCATGTTCGACTCGAACAACGGCTGTTCGCCAGTTATCCGAACAGCGAACAATTTGGGGTGTTCGCGGCAAATTCGAAAGCCGCGGAACACCCTTTAAAAAGTCTATGGGAGAAATCAAAAGTGCTAATTTTAAAGGTTTATATGCAAGGTATTGTCATAAAAAGTGTTTGGGGACCTGGGTCCTGCCCCAGGGGACAAGGATCAATGCAAAAAAAGTTTTAAAAACGGACGTTTTTTCGGGAGCAGTGATTTTAATAATAGTGATTTTAATAATGCTTAAAGTGAAACAATAAAAGTGTAATATTCCTTTAAATTTCGTACCTGGGGGGTGTCTATAGTATGCCTGTAAAGGGGCGCATGTTTCCCGTGTTTAGAACAGTCTGACAGCAAAATGACATTTCAAAAGGAAAAAAAGTAATTTAAAACTACTCGCGACTATTAATGAATTGCCGGTCTGACAATACACATAAAAGTTTATTGATAAAAACGGCATGGGAATTCCCCACAGGGGAACCCCAAACCAAAATTTTAAAAAAAAATTACGTGGGGGGGTCCCCCTAAATTCCATACCAGGCCCTACAGGTCTGGTATGGATATTAAGAGGAACCTTGCGCAAAAATTTTTTTAAAAATGGCGTGGGGTCCACCCAAAAATCCATACCAGACCCTTATCCGAGCATGCAACCTGGCAGGCCACAGGAAAAGAGGGGGAACAAGAGAGCGTCCCCCCCTCCTGAACCGTACCAGGCCACATGCCCTCAACATTGGGAGGGTGCTTTGGGGTAGCCCCCCAAAACAGCCCCCCAAAACACCTTGTCCCCATGTTGATGGGGACAAGGGCCTCATCCCCACAACCCTTGCCCGGTAGTTGTGGGGGTCTGCGGGCAGGGGGCTTATCGGAATCTGGAAGCCCCCTTTAAACACCCAGATCCCGGCCCTTCCCCCTGTGTGAAATGATAAGGGGGTACCCCTACCATTTCCCAAAAACTGTCAAAAATGTTAAAAATGACAAGAGACAGTTTTTGACAATTCCTTTATTTAAATGCTTCTTCTTTCTTCTATCTTCTATCTTCCTTCAGTTTTTTCCTCCATCTTCTTCTGGTTCTTCTGGATCTTCCTCCGTGGCGTCGGCGTCGTCTTCCCTTCTTCTGCTCGGGCCGCTCCGCATCCATGATGGCATGGAGGGAGGCTCCCGCTGTGTGACGCTTCTAATCTTCTGACGGTTCTTAAATCATGGGGGGGCCACCCGGTGACCCCGCCCCCTCTGACGCACGGGACTTGACGGGGACTTCCCTGTGGCATTCCCCAGGACGTCAGAGGGGGGCGGGGTCACCCGTTACATAACTCTGCCCCCTTCTGACGTCATGGCGAATGCCACAGGGAAGTCCCCGTCAAGTCCCTGTGCGTCAGAGGGGGGTGGGGTCACCGGGTGTCTCCGCCTCCCATTATTCAAGAACTGTCAGAAGAGGAGAAGCGTCACACAGCGGGAGCCTCCCTCCATGCCATCATGGATGTGGAGTGGCCCGAGGAGAAGAAGATAAGAAGATGCCGCAGAGGAAGATGCCGGATGAGAACACTGGAGGAAGAACCAGAAGAACCAGAAGAAGATGGAGGAAGAAACGGAAGGAAGATAGAAGAAAGAAGATAGAAGAAAGAAGCATTTAAATAAAGGAATTGTCAAAAATTGTCTCTTTTCATTTTTAACATTTTTGACAGTTTTTTTGTAAAATGGTAGGGGTACTTTTGTACCCCCTTACCATTTCACACAGGGGGAGGGCCGGGATCTGGGGGTCCCCTTGTTAAAGGGGGCTTCCAGATTCCGATAAGCCCCCCGCCCACAGACCCCCACAACCACCGGGCAAGGGTTGTGGGGATGAGGCCAAGGGACAAGGTGTTTTGGGGGGCTACTCCAAAGCACCCTCCCAATGTTGAGGGCATGTGGCCTGGTACAGTTCAGGAGGGGGGGTACTCTCTCGCCCCCCCTCTTTTCCTGCAGCCTGCCAGGTTGCGTGCTCAGATAAGGGTCTGGTATGGATTTTTTGGGGGACCCCACGCCATCTTTTTAAATATTTTGGCGCGGGGTTCCCCTTAAAATCCATACCAGACCTGAAGGGTCTGGTATAGATTTTGAGGGGGACCCCACGCCATTTTTAAAAAAAATTTGGCCGGGGTTCCCCTTAATATTCATACCAGACCTGAAGGGCCTGGTATGGAATTTAGGGGGACCCCCACGTCATTTTTTTAAAAATTTTGGTTCGGGGTTCCCTGTGGGGAATTCCCATGCTGTTTTTATCAATTAACTTTTATGTGTATTGTCGGACCGGCAATTCATTAATAGCCGCGAATAGTTTTAAATTACTTTTTTTCCTTTGAAATGTCATATTGCTGTCAGACTGTTCTAAACACGGGAAACATGCGCCCCTTTACAGGCGTACTATAGACACCCTCCAGGTACGAAATTTAAAGAAATATTACACTTTTATTGTTTCACTTTAAGCATGATTAAAATCACTGCTCCCGAAAAAACGTCCGTTTTTAAAACTTTTTTTTGCATTGATCCATGTCCCCTGGGGCAGGACCCAGGTCCCCAAACACTTTTTATGACAATAGCTTGCATATAAGCCTTTAAAATTAGCACTTTTGATTATTCATGTTCGTGTCCCATAGACTTTAACGGTGTTCGCGTGTTCGAACAAATTTTTTGCCTGTTCGCAAGTTCTGGTGCGAACCGAACAGGGGGGTGTTCGGCTCATCCCTACTCAGCAGCAGTCTTCAAGGGATGGTTTTCAGTCCCCAGAAACCCAAGGAGTTGTACGTGGCTGGGAGGAGGTTGTTACGGATCATGTGATCCTTAGTGACCCAGAGGACTCAGAATCGAATGCCTCTGCAAACTTACACTGCATGGCCTCCCTGATTCTGCAAAGCCTGTGAAAGGACCCTAGAATTTGTGGTATCAAGGAGAGGGATCATTACTGGCTGGCAACCCTTTCTTGATCCATGTTACAAGGGTAAGCTTGCAGAACTCATCCTGCCTTCGCAGAGGGAGCGGAGGATGAAACATCTTCAGGGGAGTTGAAGAAAGGTTTGTGCAACGCATTTCCGGACCTTGAGATGTTACAATTTCCTGGTGCTGGACAAAACGTGTTGCTGAGGCTTCGTTCAGTCAGAGGAAGAGCAGTGGAGAAGGTGGCCGGCTGAGGATGCACTGTGTCCGCGACCAGCACTGCTGACTGCAGACACAGAGGCTGCTTGCCCTCCTTTAGTGGCCTGTAAGCGTCTGCCTCTCCTTGGTGGCCTTCCTGACACACACTACACTGTATTGTGTGCTGTGTACACCACCAGAAGTGTAGTAGCAACTGCTTTACGGTTGCACAGTATTGTGTAATGTGTACACCACCAGAAGTGTAGTAGAAACAGTACACCACAGAATGCACTGTAGATATAGGCTACACTGGATGCAGAGTATATATATATATATATATATATATATATATATATATATATATATATATACTAGACTGACTGTATATATATCAAATACACTGCCACTAATTGAATAACCTGCCTGCTTAATCTAAACCAAACTATCTCTGTCCACGCCAACAACACTACACAGGGAGTGTAGGCAGCCTGATATAGTATGGGGCGTGGACTTAGTCCCCCTGAGCCATGATTGGCCAAAGGCACCCTTAGTCTGCCTGTAAAGTAGTGCATCTTTCCAAAGTGTTCATAACAGTACCGCAGCAAAATGAAATTTCTAAAGGAAAAAATGTCATTTAAAAATGCTTGTGGCTGTAATGTATTGTCACAGCCCAGCAATATAGATAAAAGTTATTGAAAAAAATGGCATGGGTTCCCCTCCAGTCCATTACCAGGCCCTTTGGGTCAAAATTTTTAAAAAATGGCATGGGAGTCCCCCCCAAAATCCATACCAGACCCTTATCCGAGCACGCAACCTGGCAGGCCGCAGGAAAAGGGGGGACCAAAGAGCCCCCCCCCTCCTGAACCATACCAGGCCACATGCCTTCAACATGGGGAGGGTGCTTTGGGGTCCCCCCCCAAGCACCTTATCGCCATGTTGATGGGGACAAGGGCCTCATCCCTACAACCCTTGCCAGGTGGTTTTGGGGGTCTGCGGGCAGGGGCTTATCAGAATATGGAAGCCCCCTTTAACAAGGGGGCTCCAGACCTGCATGCCATTTTTTTTTTTGGTGCAGGGTTCTCCTCAATATCTATACCAGACCTGAAGGGCCTGGTATGGATTTTGGGGGGGACCCCCACACCATTTAAAAAAAAAAATATTGGTGCGGGGTTCCCCTTAATATCCATACCAGACCCAAAGGGTCTGGTATGGACTTACGTTCAACTCGAACCATGGGCACATCCCTATACATTACATACTCCAGATCATTGCACTCTGTATGCTGGACTGTACAGTACATGATCCTGACTAGAGATGGGCCGAACACCCCCCTGTTCAGTTCGCAGCAGAACTCTCAAACAGGGGAAAAGTTCTAACCCGCATGGCGAACCCCACTGAAGTCTTGCCCTTTTGGTCTGGTATAAATCTTGAGCACGTCAAAATTTTTAAAAAATGGCGTGGGGTCCCCTCCAAAATCCATAACATACCCTTATCCGAGCATAGACTTCAATGGTCCATCGATAATGGACCCTCAGCAGCAATAGATCCGCCCAGCAACTATAGAGGCATCACAAAAAAATACCCCCACTCCAGCAACAATACACTAGCAGCATAATACCCCTCCCTCAATAGTAGATCCCACCCATCAACAATTAACCCTCTCCAGCAACATTAGACCCCCCACAACAATAGGTCCCCCCAGTGACCATAGATTTCCCCAGCCAGAATCAAAAGACCCTCCGGCACACTCTATTACCCCATGCCATTACATACATTCAGTCCTGGAGGTGCCAGAACTGCGTTCCCGCTGAAGAAAATCCCTGCTGCCATGTATTGGCGCCAGGAAATTTGTGGTAATTTTCCCTTGTTTTCAGTATTTGTAGTTTATTGCTGTTAGTTTGCATTATTTTAAATTGGCTTTTTCGAGAACTAAAACTTTGGACTATAGTGACTTTAAGTCATATAAAATAATATAGTATAGTCAAGACATTTCTGCATAATTTCAAATGATATCCTGATGACTGAGATGTTTTAGATTTGTATACATTATATAAATGTGGACCATGCGTTTATCCTTATATTTTAATGTCTTTATAATTGTATATCATATTGTAGCCCTGATGGAGGGGGGCAAAGTGTGACCCCCGAAACACATTGGTTCTTTAAGTTTGGAATAAAACCTCTTGTTTTTGGATTTCAACATTTTGGTGTGGCATTCCAACTATTGCCTTCACATCGTGAGGTTTCCATGTACGGTGTAGGGAAGCAGCCCACACATTGTCCATATTGCCCCATTGGGATATTACCAGTATAGTTTTGATAAGATCAGTTGCACGCAATATCTACCTAAGGTTCCAGCACTAGCTCAATCCCTCCCCACTCTATCCAAAATGTAAATAAATAAAAAAGTTCTACCTTTTAATTATACTTTACAGTGATTGTAAACCCTCCTGTGTCACTTTTACCTATAGGTAAGCCTAGAAAAAGGCTTACCTATAGGTAGTGGAACCATCTCCTAAACATGCACCGTTTAGGAGATATTTACCTTGTAGTGCTCCAATGATGTAATCGGAGCATGCACTGTGAAGAATTGGACCTCCGTGCCGTTTGTTCACTCGTATGTGCTGTGACTGACGGCTCCCGCGTCACGCGGTTCTGGCCAGTCACAGAGCCAGAGTCCGAGGCCCCTGGAAGGAAGAGGACAGAAGATGGATGCTTTCACCAGTGGTGACAGCGCGGGTGACAGCGTGGGCTTCAATTGCAGGTAAGTGCCACATAATGAGCTAGCAATGCATACTAGCCCATTATGGATTTACTTTGCAGGGAACGACAGAGAAAGTTAAACCCATCAGGGTTTACTTGCTCTTTAAATGGATAAGACTTAGGGAAAGGTCCTGGCATTGCAGAGATGTACTGCATATATTTTTTTGATCTTACCCGTACGTATATTTTAAATCCCAGACAGTAAAGCTTCAGCTGACAGTCCCCATAGAATTTTTTTTTTTTTTTTTACAGATAACGGTAATCCCCCAGATGAAGGCACGTGACGGTGTCGTAACGCGTAGGGATTGGCTGAGCGGTACAACACAGTTTGAAGCACAAGTGAGAGGGCGCTTAGGACGCCACAGCTTTTATTATAATTACTCTGCCTGTTACAAGTTTTTAAATGTAAGAGCATTACCTATGAATAAACACCCCTGTTTTTAAAAAAAACTTTAATACACTAGTGGAGCCTCCATTCTCTCCCCCTCCCCTATCTCTGTTTTATCTCCCCCTTTTCTGAGAGAGCCGGTCCGGAGATACAGGGAGAGATGGTTTAAAGTTTTAACACAGAGAAAGCAGAGACTTCGGTGACAGCTATCAGAACTACCTATACTACATTGCTGAATGCCGTTTTACCACAGTATGAAGGTGAGGGTCCTAAGAGACCATTAGAGGATTGAATAACAATAGGATCTTTACTCCATCTACCTCATACACCTCCTATTGAACAGGGAAGCGGCATCCATTCATAGACTCTCCTAATTAACCCATCAACTCCCAGCAGCATCACTCATGCCCTATAGAGTGCTTTTGATTTGACATCCGTTTTGCACACTTTATGAACACTGAATGATGTCTTAAGTGTGATAGTTTGAATACACTTACACCAATATTGTAGAATTGCACATGCTATTTTATACCTTCTATATTCATTTTTAGATTCAATTTTATGTGTATTTTTCTTCATGATCTTTTTGTGATTTTTTTTCCACTCGACTATTTATGGCTAATACACCTAGCTAGACGTCAGGCATAGTGATCAACATCCCTGGCAGTAACTAGCTTACTACTAGTAGCACCATTGACACTGTTCACTTTGTATGCGATTTGCACATTTACGTTACATTTACTGTCTATGGATAATGTTCTTAGCTAGATGCTACACTATTGAGATCCGCATCCCTTAGCAGCCACTAGCTTATCACCAACATCTCCATTGTCACAATTCACTTTACTATGTGATTTGCACATTTATGAGACACAGTTATTATATACGTTTGCTCATTCACTTTATTTTATCTAATATTGCACGAAATCTTCTTATCTTACAATCCCTGTGTTTGTATTTGTTTTTGGAAATTAAACATTTAGTAAACCTTTAACAAATTCAGTGAGTGCCCCACCCAATGTCCTTTGGCTGACATTGTATCAGTGCTATAAATATGGGAGCTCGGCAGACAAGTCCCATAATATCTGGTCTACTCTGAGGAACCATGGTGAGGAAGATGCTACTGAGCTGGATTGTCACCTTGACCCTCCTCCACACCACGCTGACCCATGGCAAAGAAATTAATGTAAACAACGGTGGTAAATGGGGTGTGTGGGGAAAACTGGAAATGTGCCCATATAGAACAGTAGCATCAGGCTTTGAATTGAAGGTAAGTGATCCCAAAATTTTAGATTTGACTGAAAGAGAACCCTGCACCAGAATCTGAAGGTCCAGCCTGAAAGTAGAACATTTGTTTTCATTTTGGATAGAGTAAGGGAAGGTTATAATCCCTGTAGGTGTTTTTTTTTTTTGCCACCTGGTGTCCCATTGAGGAGATTTCCCTTCACTTCCTATCCTATAACCACAAGAGGAAGTGAGAGGAAATCCCCCCCTAAGTGAGTAGTCACCAAAACTAGTGTCCCCATTGGAAGATTTCTCCTATATTCCTGTTCTGGTGAAAACCTAAAATGTGGGATTTTAGTATCAATGCTAGTAGTAAATTCAACAAATAGAGAAGGAGGAACCTCCTAAACGGAGGCACAGAGAGCAGTAAAAACCTGACAGGAGTTCTAACCCTCTCTCCACAATGAAAAAAAAAGTTTTGCCTTTATTTATACTTTAACCACGTCAAGTCTGGACACATTCATCCCCTTCCAGTCCAGGACAATTTTCAGCTTCCAGCCCTCTCAAATTTTGAGTGACAATTATTCAGACATGAAACAATGCACCCAAAGAAACTTTTATCATTTTTTTTAGACATTTCTTTAGTAAAAAAATAACCCAAATCAGTGGATATTATTTAGTCTGTGTAAAAGTTATAGAGTCCAAAAACTATGATACATATACATATATTTTAAAATTGATCAGTCCTGATGTACTGACGGCCTCATTTCTTGAGACCCTAAAATGCCAGGGCAGTACAAATACGCCCCAAATGACCCTTTTTTTGGAAAGTAAACAGTCCAAGGTATTTAGTAACAGGCATGGCGAGTTTTTTACATTTGTAATTCTTTGTCACAGTTTTTCGGAAAATGAAGAAATGAAATAAAAAATGTTTTTCTTTACAAAGTTGTCATTTTAACCAGTTCCCAACCAGCCGCCGTCATTATACTGTGGCAGGTTGGCTCCCTCAGGCAAATCGCCGTAGGTGTACGTCGGCGCTTTAATACCTCTAGGGGGTGCGACGCCAGAGCAGATGCGTGTGGCCGGTGGTCGCGATGTCCACCAGCCATCTGCGATCACTCCTGACAGAGACAGAACGGGGATCTGTCAATGTAAACACACAGATCCCCATTCTGTCAGGAAAGTAGAGAGAGATCGTCTGTTCCTAGTGATCAGAAAAAGCGATCTCTCTCTACTCCCTGTCAGTCTCCTCCCACCATAGTTAGAAACACCTCCCTAGGGAACACTTAACCCCTGGCCCCCTAGTGTTAACCCCTTCCCTGCCAGTGACATTTATACAGTAATCAGTGGCTATTTATAGCACCGATCGCTGTATAAATGTTACTGGTCCCAAAAAAGTGTCAAAAGTGTCCGATCTGTCCGCCGCAATGTCGCAGTCCCGCTAAAATTAGTAGTAAAGAGAAGTAATAATAATAAAAATGCCATAAAACTATCCCCTATTTTGTAGATGCTATAACCTTTGCGCAAACCAATCAATATACGCTTATTGCAATTTTTTTTACCAAAAATATGTAGAAGAATATATCAATATATATTCTTCTACATATTTTTGGTAAAAAAAAATTGCAATAAGCGTATATTGATTGGTTTAAACTGATGAGGAAATTTGTTTCTTCACATTTTTTTTTTTGGATATTTATTATAGCAAAAAGTAAAAAATATAGTTTTTTTTTTCAAAATTGTCGCTATTTTTTTATTTATAGCGCAAAAAATAAAAACCGCAGCGGTGATCAAATACAAATAGAAATCTCTATTTGTGGAAAAAAAAGTATGTCAATTTTGTTTGGGTACATTGTTACAGACCACGCAATTGTCAGTTAAAGCAATGCAGTGTCGTATCACAAAAAATGGTATGGTAGTGGTTAACAAGCTATTTCTCACACACAGCATAGGCATACTTTGAATTACACCCCAAACACATTCTCCTATTCTGCTACTCCTAAGTATGGTGATACCACATGTGTGAGACTTTTTCACAGTCTAGATGCATAGAAGGGTCCGAAATCCAAGCAGAACCTACAGTTGTTCCAGAGACATAAATGCATCTAATTTCCTGACTGCCCATCACATTTTTAGAGGCCCTGGAGCACCAGGACAGAAGAAACACCCACAAAATGACATCATTTTGGAATGTAAACACCCCAAGGTATTTTAAGAGATATGGGGAGTGAGTCTTTTGAAGACTTAATTTTTTTGCTACAAGATTTTTCTTTTAATTTTTTTTTTACACAAAGTTGTCAGTTTAACCACTTCATCCCCGGACCATTTGGCTGGCCAAAGACCAGAGCACTTTTTGCGATTCGGCACTGCGTTGCTTTAACTGACAATTGCGCGGTCGTGAAACGTGACTCCCAAACAAAATCAAGATCCTTTTTTCCCCACAAATAGAGCTTTCTTTTTGTGGTATTTGATCGCCTCTGTGGTTTTTATTTTTTTCGCCATAAACAAAAAAATAGCGACAGTTTTGAAAAAACGCATCATTTTTTACTTTTTGCTATAGTAAATATCCCCAAAAAATATATATAAAAAAATGTTTCTTCCTCAGTTTAGGCCGATACGTATTCTTCTACATATTTTTGGTAAAAAAAAATTGCAATAAGCCTATATTGATTGGTTTGTGCAACAAATATAGTGTCTACAAAATAGGGGATAGTTTTATGGCATTTTTCTTAATATTTTTTTTTTTTATTAGTAAGGGCGGCGATCAGCGATTTTTTTTTTTATCGTGGCTGCGACATTATGGTGGACACGTCAGACAATTTTGACACATTTTTGGGACCATTGGCATTAATACAGCGATCAGTGCGATTAAAAATGCATTGATTACTGTAAAAATGTCACTGGCAGTAAAGGGGTTAACATTAGGGGGCAGTGAAGGGGTTAATGTGTGTCCTAGGAAGTGTTCTAACTGAAGGGGGATGTGGACAGTGCAGGGAGACTAACAGATCGCTGTTCATACTCTGTATGAACAGAGGATCTGTCAGTTCTCCCCTCAGAGAACCGGAAACCGTGTGTACACACACAGTTCCGGGTTCTCCGTGTGCCCCGAGCGATCATGGGAGCCCGACGGTGATCGAGACCACCGGGCACTGGCATTAGCTTGGGGAGCGAGTGGGAGGAGCGTGCACGGGCCCCCTAGTGGCCGTCAATGTTACCGATGTACCATGACGGCGATTCGCTCAGCCGAGCCATGTTTCCGCAGTATAGCGGCTGGTCAGCATGCGGTTAATAAGATTTTTCTCATACATTAACCACTTCAGTACAGGACACTTATACATTCATTTTGCCCAGACCAATTTTCTGCTTTCAGCGCTCTCGCACTTTCAATGCCAATTAGTCAACTCAGTCATGCAACACTGTACCCAAACAAAATTTTTAGCATTTTTTTCACACAAATAAAGCTTTCTTTTGGTGGTATTTAATCACCACTGGGTTTTTTATTTTTTGCGACAAAAAAAAAAGAAAAATTTGAAAAAAAAAAACACTTTTTTTTCATTTCTATGATAAAACTTTGCAAATAATTTTTGTTCAAAAAATTGGGGCCAAAATTTATACTGCTACATATCTTTGGTAAAAAATAACCCAAATAAGTGTATATTATTTGGTCTGTGTGAATGTTATAGAGTCTACAAACTATGGTGCAAATCATTGAAAATTGATCACACCTGATGCACTGACGGCCTATCTCATCTCTCTAGGCCCTGAAATGCCAGGAAAGTACAAATACCCCACAAATGACCCCTTTTTGTAAAGTAGACAGTCCAAGGTATTTAGTAAGAGGCACAGTGAGTTTTTTGAAGTTGTAATTTTTCCCCCACAATTCTTGGGAAAATGAAGAAATTATTTTAAATTTTTTTTACACAAAATTGTCACACAGTTATTTCTCACACACAGCATATGCATACTTCCAATTACACCCCAAAATACCTTTTGCTTCTCCTCCCGAGTATGGTGATGCCACGTGTGAGACTTTTTCACAGCCTGGCCACATAGAGAGGCCCAACATGCAGGGAGCACCGTCAGGCGTTCTAGGAGCATAAATTGCACAAAAAATTTCCTAATGACCTATTACACTTTTAAAGGCCCTGGACCCCATTTTGGAAAGCAAACACACCAGTGTATATTCTGCGAGGCAATATGTGTCTTTTGAATGGTTAATTTTTTTTCCACAAGTCTTCGGAAAACATGGAAAGGAAAATGAAAACGTATTTTTTTTTTTACACGAAGTTGTCAATTTATATGATATTTCTAACACACAGCATGTACATAGTAAAAATTACCCCCCAAAATACATTTATACCAGACCCAAGGGGCCTGGTAATGGACTGGGGAGGGGAACCCATGCTGTTTTTTCAATGAGTTTTATCTATATTGCCAAGACCCGACAATTCATTACAGCTGCGATCAGTTTTAAATTACTTTTTTTCCTTTAGAAATGTAATTTTGCTGTGGTACTGTTCTCAATACAGGAAAACTGTGCCAATTAACAGGCATACTATAGACACTGCCAAGGCACGATATTTAAAGGAATATTTCATTTTTATTATTTCACTTTAAGCATTAATAAAATCACTGCTCCTGAAAAAACGGGCCTTTTTAAAACTTTTTTTTGCATTGATCCATGTCCCCTGGGGCAGGACCCAGGTCCCCAAACACTTTTTATGATAATAACTTGCATATAAGCCTTTAAAATGAGCACTTTTGATTTTTTATGTTCGTGTCCTATAGACTTTAATGGTGTTCGCCTGAATTCTTTGCCTGTTCGCAAGTTCTGGTGCGAACCGAACGGGGGGGGGGGGGGGTGGTTTTCAGCTCATCCTTACTGTTTATATACTTAAATAATTTTTTGGGATTTTTTTTGCTCTCCTCCACTTTGTGTCTTTCGTTTTCTTGTTGAATATATTTATTGAGTTTTCAGAAAGAAAAAAAAAAAAAAAGTAAAAGAACATAATACATGGATACATAGCACATATTCAAGATGCTTTGCAATATAATAATATATATAGAACCATCTTACAACTGTTATTGTGTTATACACATTGTTGAGTAAGGCACAGAAATAAAAATAAAAATGAAATGGTCAGACTAGATATAGTTGTCTAATTATAAGATGAACAATAAAAGGGAGAATGATATGGAATAAGTATCTCTTATATACATACAGCATATATTATAGGAAAATAATAATAATAAAAAAAAGGGGGGGAGAGAAGGAGAGAAAGAAAGGGGTACCCGGGGTGGCGTCTTGACTCACGGCGGACATATATTTTTATTAAATAAATATATTATATAACCTAGTGTGGTAATAACAAAGATTGGTCAAAGTCAGCGGGGAAATAGTGTTTAACCCTTGGTTGCCAGATCTTACTGAATTTATCAATTTTATTCTATTCAATAGCTGTCATCTTTGTATGTATGAGTGCTTTATTCATTCTGTGTTTAGCTTCGTTCACACGGTCGGAAATTGATCGGACATTCCGACAACAAAATCTATGGATTTTTTCCGACAGGTGTTGGCTCAAACTTGTCTTGCATACACACGGTCACACAAAGTTGTTGGAAAATCCGATCATTCTGAACACATAGGTCGGGACTATAAACGGGGCAATAGCCAATAGCTTTCGTCTCTTAATTTATTCTGAGCATGCGTGGCACTTTGTCCGTCGGATTTGTCTACACACGATCGGAATTTAAAGGATCGGATTTTGTAGTCGGAAAATTTTATAGCATGCTCTCAAACTTTGTGTGTCGGAAATTCCGATGGAAAATGTGTGATGGAGCCCACACACGGTCGGAATTTCCGACAACAAGGTCCTATCACACATTTTCCGTCGGAAAATCCGACCGTGTGTACAGGGCATTAGAGTTTGAGACTTCCATACCTTGGCAATAGTTTGTTTGGCTGCAGTACTTAGTTGGATAAACAAATGAAATTGAGTGTGAGTGAGCATGGCAGGTTTTAGATTTAGAAGAGCTATAGTGGGATCTGGAGGAATTGTAGTATCAAAGGCTTTAGAGGCCATATGAAATATGTTCTTCCAGAATTCTTTGACAACTGGACATTGCCACCATATGTGGTAATGCGTACCTGGCATGTCACATCCTCTGAAGCAATGTGAAAATGTGGGAGCAAATTTAGCTATTCTGGCTGGTACCATGTACCATTGTGTTAAAACTTTATAATTAGTTTCTACAGCAAAACAGTTAGGAGAGGAAGTTTTGGTGGCTAACCATATATTAGACCAATCTTTATCATCTAGTTTTTAATTAATATCTTGTGCCCATTTAGTAGCATATGAGGGTAGAGTGTCTTTGGAAGCCACATTTAGTTGATGATATAATATCGAGATAAGTCCTCTGATGTGTGGATCACTTATACAAATTCGCTCAAATTGAGTTATTTGATTGAGAGTAGAACCTGTATTAAGTAATGGTTCATAAAAAATTTTAATCTGTAACTAGCGAAATATTTCTTTTTTAGGTAAGCCATAAGTTTCACATAATACAGGAAAGGTATGAATATTGGATGAAGAGGATAAATTATATAAGCAAGTAAGATTTACAGTGGACCATATAGAAAAAGATCTTGGAAGTTTCCAAGCAGGATGAAAGGCTGGATTATTAATTAATGAAAGCAGAGGATTAGGTGGGGATTTAAGATTATGCAGACATTTGAATTTATCCCATATAGTCAAAGTATGTTTTGTTATTGGGTTAGAAAGATGGACCCATCAGCAGGGTTAAGCCATAATATATTTGCTACTGAGATAGGATCACTGTCTACCGATTCAACAGCTACCCAAAGGGGTGTTTCAACCGTAGCGTGATATTTGGGAAGAAGTGCAATCTGCGCAGCATTGTAGTAAGAAGAAAAGTTGGGTATCCCCAAACCACCTTTCAGTTTATTCAGGTATAGTGTAGATTTAGATATACGAGGTTTGGTGGTACCCCAAATAAAGGACATAACTCTACGTTGAGTAAGTCTTAGAAAATAAGATGGTAGTGGTATTGGAAGTACCCTAAATAAGTATAAAAATGTTGGTAATATTGACATCTTAATAGCATTAATCCTTCCCAACCAGGACAGCGGAAGAGAAGCCCATTGTTTCATGAGAGTAGTAATTTGTTTCAGAAGAGGTAAGTAGTTAACTGCAAAAAGATCCTTAAGGGAAGTTGTGATTTGTATTCCCAAATACGGGAGTTGTTTGGGAACCCAGTTAAAAGGTAAGGAATTTTGGGCTTGTTGAAGTTCAGATTGTGATAAGGAAATATTTAACGCATTCGATTTTGTAGGGTTTATGTATAGACCTGAGATTTGAGTGAAGTTTTCAAGTGTGAGTAATAAATTAGGGGTAGATATATGTGGACATGACAAAAATACCAGAATATCATCTGCGAAAAGGCATAATTTATGGTGATGACCTCCTAATTCGATACCTTTATTATTGGGGGTATTCCTAATTAGTTGTGCTAAAGGTTCAATTAATAGGGCAAAAAGTAATGGGGGAAGGGGACAACCTTGTCTAGTTCCTCTTTTGATGTCGAACATTGTTGACTTGTAACCAGAATATTTAATATATGCTCTGGTATTATTTTACAAAGAGGAGACCCAGGTTAGAAAGTGATTACCAAAACCCCATTTTTAAAGAATATATTCCATAAATGGCCAAGTGACAGAGTCAAATGCTTTCCTTATGTCTAATGATAAAAAGCAAGCTGGGATCTGTCTAGTTTTGGCAGCGTGGATGAGTAAGAGTGTACGTCTAATATTATCACCTGCCTGACGTTTTGGCATAAAGCCTGTTTGATCTTTATGAATTAGATGACCTATGATAGTATTCAATCTGGTGGCCATGATTTTAGCCAATAGTTTTATATCAAGATTGAGAAGGGATATAGGACGATAATTAGTCCAGGAAGTAGATTCAGAGTGTGGTTTGGGAATCATTGTTATGATAGAAGTAAGCGTCTCTGTTCTAAATGAATGCCCTTTAAGGATCGAGTTGAAGGCCTTGGTTAAGACTGGTGTTAAGATGTGTGCATACTGTCTATAGTAAGCTGCTGAAAAGCCTTCTGGGCCCGGTCTCTTAAATAATTTTAAGGATTTTATTGCACTCAACACTTCATTATCAGTGATCGTGTTTTCAAGGTGAGCTCCCTGCGGCTGGTCAAGGTTAGGAAGTGTAATATTAGAAAATAAAGCATCTGCTTTGGACTTATTAAAATTCGGAGATGAGGAATATAATTTAGCCAAATTAGAAGGAAATATCTCTAGAATCTTTACAGGATTACTAGTATACGCTTCTCTGGATATTTTCAGTTTGATAGGTGCTTGATTGTGTTGTGAATTCTTCAGGATTCTAGCCATGAGCGTATCGGGTTTATTTGCCTTAAGGTATTTTACATGTTGTCGTTTGCGTATGAGTTTGTCTGCTGAATCGGTCAAAAAAAGATCTAAATCCAGGCGGGCTTTTCAAGTTTAGTGTTATTGTTAGCATTCGGAGAGGATTGAAAAGTCTGATAACAGTCAGTAAAGGTGGATTCAAGTTTTGCAAACAAAATTTTACGTTCTCTTTTGAGTATAGTCGCTTTTTGTATGAATCTACCTCTAATAACAACTTTATGAGCTTCCCATAATGTAAGAGCTGAGATATCACCTGTGTCATTAGTTATTAGATAATCTGATAGTGCTTTCTCTATTTCAATGCATTGAGAGGAGTGAGTCAGTATAGTGTCGTTTATACACCAAGTGGTGTCATGTGATCTGGGAATTGTAGAGGCGATAGTTGTGATTACTGCGCAGTGGTCCGTCCATGGAAGAGGAACAATTTTGGATGAAATGATTTCTGGTAGTATACTGGATGGAGTGAAGATGTGATCTATTCGTGAGAAGGACTGGATAGGAATAATGAGTGAAACGTCTACTGACTGGGTTCATCTCTCGCCAAGTGTCAACTAAGCCATGTGTGTTAAGTAGGTGTTGAAAAGTCAAGTTTTGTGTACCCGTGGTGGGTTTTGAGGGAGAATTATCCAGAAACTGAAAAATAGTTGCATTGGAATCTCCACATATAACAACTGTACCAATCTTATGAGATTCTATTACATGAAAGAGATGAGACAAGAAGGCAGTTGGGTGTTTGTTGGGTGCATAATACGGTACAATTGTAATAAGATTATCAGAAATAAAACCTGTTAAAAGTAAATAACGTCCCTCAGGGTCTGATATTTGCGTTACTAGATTAAACGGAGTGGAATGATGAAAAACGATCAGAGTTCAACGCTGCTTAACCGTGGCAGAGGCTGTATAAAATTGTGGATATGAGGATGAAAGAAATTTGGGATAAATCTTATCTGTGAAATGGGTTTAATGTTAGTTTTCTTTATTGCAAAGGAGCGTAATGCTTTTGTTCGTTTAATGTGGAATATTAAACCCTTGTACAATTAATGACATGACATTTATAGGGGCCATGAATCAAGTAGGATAAGCATTATATCATTATAGGTAAAGTACTTACCAAGAGCCAGGGCAACCAGCCGGAGAGTCAAGGGGGAATAGAAAAAGGTAGAAAGAGAAGAAGAGAATACAAAAAATAAATAAATAACCCATATATGAAGTGTAAGAATCAATAGACAAAAGCTAGATAATAGGGTGTGGGAGCATCTCAGGTAGGTATATAATACCCCCTGGGAGGAACTGGGACCACCCGCAGAGTCCCCCATAAAATTTAGAGGGGCTCTTTAGGTGGTAAAAAGGGCTGCAAAGAATTCCTATGGGATTAACACTGGAGGACCACAGGAGCTATTAGTGTACTATCATAATAATAATTAACTGATAGTTTTTTTCAAAAAAGGGAGAATAAAGAGGAAAAAAAAAAGGAAAAAATTCAATAAAAAATAAAAAAATCTTTTTGCTCTACCTCTTCTTCCCACATACTTTAATAATAACTAAACCATATAGCCGAAGCTCATTTTATTCATGAACTTGGCACTTAAAGGAACTTAACCAGCATGAGAAGCTGGAAACCTGAGGTAAGTGAGAGGGATTTGTTTGAGCTGAAAAGTCAGTCCATTGAGTCCACAATGGTGGGAGGTGAATGTTCGTAACGACCACGCTTATTGAGATTTTGATATGATGAGGTTGCAGAGCTGGGTCCTGTAACTTTATTTTGCTGCAAAGATCGAGAGGTGAAACGACTGCGAGGCTGGACTTTGGTCGAGGTTTCTTTGGCTAAACCTATTTCAATTAGGATTGATTGTAGAACCTCTGAAGAGCGACAGACGTATTTCGTTTTCAAGTGTGTAAATCAAAGACAGAAAGGGAATCCCCAATGATAAACAATTTGATTGCGCTGGAGTATCTGTAATTGAGGTTTGAGTGCACTAAAGAATGGTCTTAAGTGGTACAAAAGCTAAATTTAAAGCCGGTATTTCTAAGGAAAAACTCCACCGACTGATAGCTGAGATGGCGGCATCATCCTCTCCCTCACAGAACAGCAGCCCTCACAGAAAGCAGTCTCTGCCTCACAGCCAGAATACACAGGCTTCTAAGGGTGAGTTAGTCTGTGACCACAATGGCACACGAAATACTACAAATACTACACAGACTGACATATTTAAACAATTTGAATATATGCTCCAGAAAGCCCTTAAGCAGACCTCTGACCATATAACAGATATGTTAACTAGAGAAATCAGAGAGCTGGGTCAGAGAACCGCTGACCTAGAATTGAGAGTTGATGAAATTAACACACGCACTCAAAATTCTATGACTGAACTTATGACCCTAAAAGAAGAAAACCTCACACTTCAGTCACGTTTAGAAGACCAGGAAAATAGAGATCGGCGATCGAATTTGCGTATTAGGGGCATCCCTGAATCTTTTTTGGACCTGCAGATAACAGTCACGGTGCTGTTTCAAGAATTAATACCTGATATTCCCATCGACAGGCTTGAATTGGACAGAGTACATAGAGCCTTAGCTCCGCACAAATCCAATGGCCCTCCTAGAGATATCATTACTAAATTACACTATTACAGAACTAAAGAACAGCTTTAATATCTCTATCTTTATAGTGTAAGAGCTTCAGCAAGAATGGTCTGTCTTTGCCCCCTGGTTTAGGTGGCCGAGAAGGCACCCTGTGAGCTCTTTCCACAGAAAAAAATGGAGTGAGGTTATTTCTTCCAAACATGTCAGCTAGCCAAGTTTCAATAAAGTCAACAGGGTTCTTCCTTCAGATTTTTCATGCATGCCAACAATACATATATTACTACGGCGCAGCCTGTTCCCCATATCTTCAGCTCTAGCCACTGTTTGTGTCATTTTAGCTACTGCCATTTGAACATCTTGCAGAAGTGGAGGCAGTTCATCCTCTATTGAGCTCACCCTACCCTCAAAAAGCAGTAGCCCTTTCTCTGATTTTTTTGCATGTCATGTCTAATATGCAGTATACCTTCCTTCATACTTTTAACTCCTGCTGACAATTCAGTAAGAGAGGAGCCTTAGGTATGTACTGCAGTGAGGATTTCTTGCAGAGAGGGTTCTCTATGCTCAGAGTCAGAGGGGTCTGCTATTCCAGGTGAAGGGAGGGAGAAGAGGGGGTACTCACTGTGATCCCATTAGCTACTGCTGCCATTTTCTCTGCTACATGCTGCTCCATGTGCTGAGGTTTCACAGAGGGAATGTTCTTTGCCGCTTTGGCTGCATAGGAGGTGTGTGGCTGCTGCACAGATTTCTGTCCACCCGGATTGTGTGCAAACTTCTCCAGCATGGATGCCGCCCAGTGTTGTCGGTCCTTCACTGTGCGCTGCTGGAGCAGGGATCCGCCATGTTGGATCTGCCGCTCTGCATGAAAGCTCTCCTCCTGCCTTTTAGTCAGACTCTGCCTTAGGAGGATTATGACCGGAGGTTGCTGTAGGGGTGGCTTCCCACCGGGAGCGATGTGTCCGGTAAATTTATGCAGGTAATCAAGATCACAACTGGAGGAGTGGTGTCAGGATACCGGAGCCGATGTGAAGCACGTCTTCTCGCATGCCAAGCCACGCCCCCTTCTAAGAAAGTTTCATGGGATTTAATATAACCTGCTTATGTTTAAAGCTAAAGTGCGTTGAATCTTATGATTTGAATGCTGAATATAAATTTATGATACCCTATCATGAGTTTGGGGTCCTCAGACCTCATTATCTTCACACTTAGAGTTTATCTACACTTGCTTCAAGATGTGTCATTGGACACAATTTTTTAAAGCACTCTGAATGCCAATCAAAGCGCCTGTAACTAAATAAAATGGTTACCTTGCAGTACTATTTAAACTGTGTGTTTGATTTGCTTTGCATCAAAAAGTATACCCCATGGCGCTTTCTTGGTGCTTCAAAGCGTCTTCAAAGCCTCCATAAAAGTCTATGACAAAGATGGCTTACAGCACCCTCAAGCAAGGCATCGTCAAACCCCTGCTAAAGAGGCCCAATCTTGACCCTAAAGACCCCAACCACCACCGACCGATAACAAGCCTCAACACCGTCTCCAAGATTATGGAGAAAGCGGTAGTACAACAGCTACAACGCCATCTTGACATGCATCAACTTCTGGACACTCTACAATCAGGTTTCCGCCCAGGCCATGGCATGAAAACAGCACTTCTAAAAGTATAGGACGATGCACTCGAAGCAGCAGATGACGGAGAGTCGTGTCTCCTGGTACTGTTAGACCTCAGTGCAGCATTTGACACAGTGGACCACAATACTCTACTTGGACGGCTCACAAAAGTAGCAGGAGCCACAGAGTCTAGTCTAAAATGGTTCGCATCCTTCTTAGAGAAGCGCTCGCAGACAGTGAAACTAGGAGCATTTACCTCGGAAACCCGGGCAATCTCCTGTGGAGTCCCTCAGGGCTCCCCCTTGTCGCCAGTGCTATTCAACATTTACATCCGCCCTCTCCCCAATATCATCAGAAAATCAGATCTCTGCTTCCACTCATACGCAGACAATACCCAAATCTACTTTCGGATCACCGGACAAAAAGACCACCATCAGCAACTAGAGAAATGCCTCACTTCAATAGATAACTGGATGACCATTAGTTCCCTCAAACTCAACGGGTCAAAAACAGAACTTCTCTACCTGCACGCTAACCAAAATCCGAAAACCAAGACTCCATGGACACCCCCTGCCATCTTTGGACAGACCATTTCACCGAGCACCAAGGCAAAAAGTCTTGGAATTATCTTGGACCCATAAATGACAATGGATGCGCAAATAGGATCAGTAGTTAGTGGATCGCACCATCTCCTCTGCAAGTTACGCAGACTCATCCCCTTCATCCCAGAAGATGACAAAGCAGCAGTAGTTGGAACAATCATTAATTCCCATCTCGATTGCGCAAATTCACTCTACCTAGGATTACCCCAATATCAGCTTACGCGCCTACAGGCCATTCAAAACGCGGCAGCAAGACTCATAACAGGATAAAAACCCTGGGAGTCCATCTCCCTATCCCTGAGGAGCCTACACTGGCTAACAGTAAAGAATCGGATCACTTTCAAGACGCTCTGCCTCACCCACAAATGCATACATGGAAACGCCCCTCAATACCTCAGAGAGAAAATAAAACATTACACACCGAATCGCAATCTGCGATCATCTAGCCAAAACCTTCTCCTCGTTCCCAAATACCGCTACAAAGCAAGGGGAGAACGAAGATTTGCAGTCCAGGGACCTCGGCTATGGAACTCTCTTACGACTCACATCCGCATGAAAGAAAACCATCTGGCTTTCAGGAAAAAACTCAAGACCTACCTCTTCTAGAGAAGCTTGACAACACAACGCATCAGCGCCTTGAGGCGATTCAGTTCGCATTTGCAGCGCTTTACAAATCATTCATTCATTCATTCATTTTTTTTATTCAGCTTTACTTTGTTTTGGAGGTATTGCGGGTATGAGATGTACCCAGATGCACTGATAAACCAACAAGCGAACCAGAAAGATATCAACAGCAGTGACTTCCAGTTTAGTCTGGACTGGAGTGCAGGTGTGCAATGTGGGAATTCTGTAGCAGAAGGTGGGTGGGGACCAGAGAGAGAGGACTGAGCGGCAGAAGATCAGCACAGCTGGGGGACTGAAGCAGGAGAAATTAGCAGATGTCACATGTGGTGATCAGCGTAGGAGCAATATAGCGGGAGGTGATTGGGGAACAGAGAGAGAGGAGGATCAGCAAACCAGAGGATGAGCAGAGCTGGGGGTTACTACTGAGTGGGGGATTAACAGAGCTGGGGGTTACTCTTAAGCGGGGCATTACCAGAGCTGGGGGTTACTAGTGAGCGGAGGATTAGCAAAGCTGGGGTTACTACTGAGTGGGGCATCAGCAGAGCTGGAGTTGCTACTGAGCAGGTGGTCTGCTGAACAAGGATACTAATAAGCTGGGGATCTGCTGAATGACGGTACCAATGAGCTGGGGATCTGCTGAACAGAGGAATAATGAGCTGGGGATCTGCTGAGTGGGTGTACTACTGAGGTGGGGTTCTACTGGGCCCCTTTAAAACAAAAAACTCAACACAAACAGGACATGTGCTAAGCTTCATTAAAGCTTCAAAGAAGCACCACCGAAGCATCATTGAATCATCTCAGAAGCATCACCAAAGCCTCAAACACATCAAAAGCCCTAAGGGCTCATTTACCCTTGCTTTGGCTTTAACCACTTCCCACCTGGACACTGCACATAAGCGGCCGGGTGGGAGCTCTATCCTTCTGAGTGGACGTTCCCGAATGTCCTTCAGAATAAGCGGGATCGCGTGGGTGCGCTCCCGCGCACCTGTGCGATCCCCGATTCATGCGCATCCCCCGGACACGCTGCATCTCAGAACGGCAGGGGGGCACTGTGACTTGCCCTCCTGATCCACACGATTGCTGTGTCTAATCACAGCCATCATAATGTAAACACAGGGGGAGGGGTGTTGTTTGACAAGGGATCGCGCCACTGCGTGACTGTGCAGCGGTGCGATCCCGATCTGCCTGTGCCCCCCAGAGACAGGCGAGTAGTACAAGACAGGAGGGCCAGGTGATTGGCCCTCCTGATCACATGACGACTGTGTCCAATCACAGTCGTCATGTAATGTAAATAGGAGAGCGGTAACTGCTCTCATCTCTTCCTCTCCTCACACAGAGCCTGTCAGCGAGGAGAAGAAGAAACAATCTGTGCTGCAGCCGGGAGATCAGTGAGTTTATAGCGGTTTGTCTACTGTTTACCCACTGATCACCCAGCTAGTGTCTCCAAAACACAGTGTCTCAAAAACAGTGAAAACACTTGTCATACAGTGAACATCTGCCCGTCAACAGCTGGCACATCTATTCGCCAACATCTGGCACATCTGCCACCCGCCAACATCAGGCACATCTGCCGCTCGCCAACATCAGGTACATCTGCCGCCCGCCAACATCTGGCACATCTGCCTTCCGCCTACATCTGGCACATCTGCCGCCCGCCAAAATCAGGCAGATCTGCCGCCCACCAACATCAGGCAAATCTGCCGCCCGCCAACATCAGGCAAATCTGCTGCCGCCCGCCAACATCAGGCACATCTGCCGCCCGCCAACATCAGGCACATCTGCCGCCCGCCAACATCAAGTACATCTAGCCGCCCACCATCTGACATGGCCGCCCACCATCTGGCATATCTGCCGCCCGCCATCTGGCACATCTGCCGTCCGCCATCTGACACATCTGCTGCCAACATGACAAAAAGATCGTACAGCGCAGAGGAGGCTCTCCAGGTACTCCAGAGTATGTCAGACGAGAGTAGCGGGGCACTCTCTCCGTCAGACTCAGATAGCGACTACGAGCCAGTGGAAAGCAGTGGCTCCGAGATGGAAACCGAGGAAGATAGAATTCTAACAAGGAGAATCGGGAGATATGAGCAGGCGCAGACATCCACCAGCAGCACATCAATCCAGGGCATCCACCAGCAGGCATCCACCAGCAGTGCAGCACTCCAGGATGATATGCAGGCATCCACCAGCAGTGCAGCACTCCAGGGGATGCACCAGCATGCATCCACCAGCAGTGCAGCACTCCAGGATAGGCAGGCATCCACCAGCAGTTCTGCAACCTTCCTAGAGGATAGGCCAGATGCTAGCAACTAAGCATCCCATCAATGAGGCAGGGCCCATACTAGCCTCCCAGATGCTCTACTGTATCCAACATGGCTGCCTGATACGTCAGTAGAACCTGTAATTCCCTTTTTTACAGCCCAGCCAGGCCCTCAGATACAGTCAGAAAACGTAACCCCAATTTATTATTTTCACTTATTTTTTACCGATGATCTCCTAAATGACATTGTGGAGCAATGTAATCTATAGTCCAGCCAACATATAGCCAACAATACAAATTCTTAATATGCCAGTCCCTTTGTTTGGAAACCCCTCACCGTGGAAGAATTTAAAATTTTCCTTGGCCTAACCCTTAACATGGGGCTGACAAAAAAAATGAACTCCATGCCTACTGGTCTACCCAACCTATCCACCACATGCCGGTCTATTCATCAATGATGCCCAGAACCGGTTACGAGATGATTATGAGATTTTTACATTTCAACAACAATGCCCAATGCCCCCCTCGAAATCATCCCAGTTATGATAAGTTATTCAAAATTCGTCCCCTAATCAATTTTTTTCTGCGCCAGCTTCAAGCAGATGTTTACCCCTGATATGAATATTTTTGTAGATGAATCCCTAGTACACTTCACCGGAAGACTTGGAATAAAGCAATAACTCCCCAGTAAAAGAGCCAGACGTGGAGTAAAATTTTATAAGGCGTGTGACAGTCACATATAACTTCATCATTTATGAGGGAAAAGACAGACAGCTAAACCCCCCTGGATGTTCTACCTACATGGCAACAAGTGGCAAAATTGTCTGGCAGCTAATTGAACCATGGCTTGGGAAAGGTTACCACCTTACCACTTTTTCACCATTTGTACCAAAAGAAGACTGGCCTGTGGGACAGCACGGACCAACCACAAAGGCTTCCCACAGAGATTGGTCGCCAAGAAATTGAAACAGGGTGAAATGGCCAGTATGCGGACTGAAGAGGTACTGGCGCTGGAGAGATAAAAAAAGATGTCTACATCCTTTCCACAATGCATGATGACACCTTGGTGGAACTGCAGAGAAGAAAAGGCCCCATCCAGAAGCCAAAATGTGTGCATGAGTATAACCTATTCATGGGGGGGTGGGGGGTGGATGTGAACGACCAGATGATGCAACCCTACTTGGCCACCAGGAAATCACTGTTTTGGTATAAGAAAGTTGCCATTTATTTGATGCAGCTAACCCTGTTCAATTCATATAATATTTTTTCTAAGTGCACCCAAAGTTCCCTAACCTATCTGAAATTCCAAGAAGACATTATCACAGCCCTTCTCTATCCCCATGGCCAAGCCTCTCATCTAATTCGCTCTGATGCATTAGCCAGACTCCATGAAAGGCACTTTCCCGAAATCCTCCCTCTTACCCAAACAGGTCGCAAACCACAAAAAAATTATTCTTCTACATATTTTTGGTAAAAAAAAAAATTGCAATAAGCATATATTGATTGGTTTGCGCAAAAGTTATAGTGTCTAAAAAATAGGGGATAGGTTTATGGCATTTTGATTATTCTTTTTTTTTTTACTAGTAATGGCGGTGATCTGCGATTTTTATCGGGACTGCGATATTGCGGCAGACAGATTGGGCACTTTTGACACTTTTTTGGGACCATTGACATTTATACAGCGATCAGTGCTAAAAATAGCCACTGATTACTGTATAAATGTCATGGGCAGGGAAGGGGTTAACACTAGGGGGCGTTCAAGGGGTTAAATGTGTTACCTAGGGAGTGATTCTAACTGTGGGGGGGTGTGACTGCCTGGTGGAGGAGGCTGATTGTTGTTCCTAAGCATTAGGAACAACTGATCAGTCTCCTCACCCCTGACATAACGGAGATCTGTCTATTTACATTTACAGACCTCCGTTCTGTTTCTCTGTGGAGCGATCGCGGGGTGCCCGGCGGACATCGCGACTGCCGGACATGCACATTGGCTCAGTCATCCCGCTGCGGGCGCCCCGTAGTAGTCTTAAAGCGACCGACGTACAGCTATGATGGCTTGTCCAGGGGAGCCAACCTGCCGCAGTATAACTGTGGCGGCTGGGCGGGAAGCAGTTAATAAAGTGTGATTAATGTCACATTTTTAAGCAAGTGTAAATTAGCCCTTAGTGGTTTTTTTTGTTTGTTTGTTTTTTAAGGCCTAATGCCGCGTACACACAAGCGGACTTTACGGCAGACTTTGCCCGGCGGATGGGATTTCGTCGGACAATACGATCGTGTGTGGGCTCCAGCGGACTTTGTTTTCTCAAAAGTTGGACGGACTTAGATTTGAAACATGCTTCAGATCTATTCGACGGACTTGAGTCCGGTCGAAAAGTCCGCTCGTCTGTATGCTAGTTCGACGGACAAAAAGCCACGCTATTGGCTACTGGCTATGAACTTCCTTGTTTTAGTCCGGTTGTATGTCATCACGTACGAATTCGACGGACTTTGGTTGATTGTGTGTAGGCAAGTCCGTTCATTCAGAAAGTCTGACGTAAAGTCAGTCGAAAAGTCCGCCGGGCAAAAGTCTGCCATAAAGTCCGCTCGTGTGTACGCGGCATTAGTGTTTAATCCAATAACAACGCATGGAAGAATAGGCCCATAAGGGAAACGCTACAATAATATTTCTAAATAAAGTCACGCCATAAACACGCCATGTTTTCATTTTCATTGCAAAGTCTATATCATTAAAAATAATTCTCCAAGAACTAAACATAAAGATATTTTCATAAAACTTTTGTGTCTGTTTAAGGTGGAGCCACCTCAAGGAGATGGAGATGACACGGCGCTGAATGTGATCAAACTGTTATGTACAAAACCTGGAGACAGAACCATTCAAGCAGAAATAACGTCGGCGGAAGGAAGGTATGTCTATACATTTATATTACCTTATGCACACCCCAACAATAAAACAAGTCCATCTAAAACTGACATTTTCTCAGTGGAGCGATCTGAGACTCACATACTTCCCACAGTTCTCACTGATATATATCGTACTGATATATAGTACTAGATCTAAATATACAAAGAAGAAAGGGCTTGCTTGACAGGCATCACAGGCAGGCCAAACAACGTACCTATATGCGTGCACCCCCTCCCGACCCATGCTGTGATTGAACACAGTATGAGTTTGGCAGCAATTTTCAGCCAATGATTTTGGCTGAAATCAGCTGATAGGCTGTGTGCAATCACACAGCCTATCAGTACAAAAGACACAACTCTGTGTGCATAGGAACAGCGATCTGGTTGTTTCTTCTCCCTGTAAAGCATGGAGAAGAAACAGCCAGGTCAGAAAGTAAAAGCAGCACACTTTACACTTGTTACGTACACAGTTTTTTGTTTTATAAGTAATCTATAAAATATTGTAGGTTGGCTTAGTCCTTTCACTGCCATCAACATAAGGCTTACATTGGTTGGGGCAAGAACCTGTAAATTGATTTCTGGCTTTCCACATACACTGGAATGTAACACCCCCCATGCTCTGCTGCCCCTTCTGCAGGCCAGGGACAGCTATGTCATTTGGTCATACAGATTTTTAAAAAAATTAATATAATATATACCGTATATACTCGAGTATAAGTCGAATTTTTAGGCACATTTTTTTGTACTGAAAGTGCCCCCCTCGACTTATACTCGAGTCAAGCACTTTTCTGCAGCAAAAAATTTCATTTTCCGAACTAACTTTGGGGCCCCGTATCTCAGGGCCACTTGGTGCTAGAAACCCCAAATTTGGTGAGCAAACCCAGTGGACCTAGTACCACAACATATCCAAAGCTGGGGTTCCTAGCACTAAGTAGCCCCGAGATACGGGGCCCCAAAATTGGTTTGGAAAATGTCATTCTCTGCTGCAGAAAAGTGCTTGACATTTTCTGAACTGATTTTGGGGCCCTGTATCTCGGGGACACTTGGTGCTAGAAACCCCAAATTTGGTGTGCAAACCCAGTGAAACTGGTACCATAACATATCCAAAGCTGGGGTTCCTAGCACTAAGTAGCCCCAAGATACGGGGCCCCAAAATTGGTTTGGAAAATGTCATTCTCTGCTGCAGAAAAGTGCTTGACATTTTCTGAACTGATTTTTGGGGCCCTGTATCTCGGGGACACTTGGTGCTAGAAACCCCAGCTTTGGAAATTTTATGGTGCTAGTTCCACTGGGTTTTGCACACCAAATTTGGGGTTCTTACGAGATACGGGGCCCCAAATTCGGTCAACTGTGTTTATCTGCAGCAATGTCATTTCGGGACCCTTTGGGTTCAGAGATCCCAAATTTTGGCTGCAGCTAGGGGGCATCTAGGAACCCTTAACTACCGAGTTTGAAGTTCAGGGGACCTATGGCTGCAAATGGGCACAGTGAGGCATGCAAATGGGCACAGTGATGCTGCAAATGGGCATTGTTGACCCTCTTTTCCACTTACAGTAGCTGTGCATTTCTCACCCTCGTCTTATACTCGGGTCAATACGTTTTTCCCATTTTTTTGTGGTAAATTAGGGCCTCGACTTATACTCGGAACGACTTATACTCGAGTATATACGGTACAATTTTTTTGGTTATTTCCATGGGCTCTTTCTGTGTGGCACTTGGCACTGTGCCCTCTCTTTGGCATAGTGCATATTTTTACATATGAATTTTTGGGCCACTGAGTCCCACTGGATTCAAGTGTGTGGATAAATACCCAGTGGTACCTCCATGTACCTTCATTCAGTTGGTTCCCTATCCTTTCTTTCATGATATAGGGACATCTATGGCAGGGGTCAGCTGGTAGAGCAGAGGAAGATCAGCCAACATCAGTTCACTGATCCCTCCAGTGAATGAACCCTGAAGCAATGAACTTTTCATCACTTCTGGCTTTAGCTCTGTCATTACTGCCTGCTGGCTGGGGATGGGGAATAAGCTAATCAAGCATGATCTGTTCATTCACAACTGACCACTAAAGTTGGGCAAACAGTTTGAACCAAGCAAATTTTCAGCTTAAACATAGCCTGTTCACTCATTTGTTGAACACCCAAATTTGTGGGGTGCACTGCATGCTGCATAGTGTGCTTACAGTGCTGTATACCCCTTTTGTTTGGTTGCTGCATTTTATTTTTGTTTTTGTCCCGTGCCTGCCCCCTTTTTTTAAATTGTCAGCTGCAGTTTTTCTGACTGTGATGCTGTTGTTCTCTGTTTTTTTTTTAGTTTTAGTTTTTTTTTTTTAGGTTTTTTACATTTCTGTCAGCGGCAGTGCACAACCACTTTTCATTGAATATTGTGCATCCAATTACACATTTCCCAGTATCTATTAAATTTGGGTAAGAAGCACCCCATCATGTCTGGGAGGCCAACAAGGAGAGGCAAACGTTCACATGCCACTATGAGGGGGCCAGAAGCATCTGTATCTACTAGCAAAGGTGGACGTTGTCTGTCCTCAGGCAAGGCAGGTTTTTCTCTGTTTAGTGATTTTGCCCATGCTATCCAGGCACAGCATGCAGAGGGGGTGGTGAACTGGCTTACTGAGACAGACCCAACCAGGACAGGGGCTTTAGGAACCCACTGATTATGGCCCATGGAGAGAGCAGATCATTCTCTAATAATGGACAGCCACGTAATGGACGCTTAGAGCAAGGCTTGGATTACTTCTCTGAATAAGGACAATAAAGCTTTCCTTCTGAAGTTGATGGAAAGATGTAGTTATATCTTGTACATGCTAATGGTCAGAGTAAAATATGGTGGCCCTCCTGCAGACTGGGTTGGAGAGGCTCCTTCGCTTGGGACAGAAATATTTATCAACCATAATCCTCAGGAGATCTATGAAGATAAATTCATTCCACACTATCAGACTTCTGGGACATTGTATGTGTTCTGATGACATGTCTAGTGGACAGAATACACAAGGTTGTGTCTCTCCCATTGTTAATTGGGACACCTATTTGTTTCTGTCTGTCTGCTAGTATTGTGTGCACTCCACCTAGGCTAGTTTAAGTGACTAGTTAATAAGCTCATATTAATTATATCACTGTCAGCTATTAGTTGCTAGAGGTGGATTGGCATAGTTTATGTTTGCTGTTAGTTATGTTAATTATATTCCTGTATACAGTTTCCTTTGCATATGATATTGTGATTAGGCTCATCTGACCTTGTGTACTATAAATTCTGTGTGAGTTTTCAATAAACAGTTCTAGTTCTCATACAAGCTATTGTCGGCTAGTCTTGTATGCTCAGCTTTTGTCAGAACCATGAATTAGACTGAGACAGAAGTAGAGTTAAATCACACTTGTTTAATAATAAAAGTAAATAGAAAAAACTTAGTCAAAACATAGTCAAAGTTCAGTAACCAAAATGAATAGTCAGACAAGCCAAAACGTCAGGGAGCCAGAGAACAGTGTAGTAGAACAGCAAGCAGGATCTGGAGCCAGAAGGAATGTCAGCCAAGCAAGTCTTTATCGGGAACACAGGAGATCGTCACTAGAGATGTGAGCAAGGCAAAGGCAGAGATCATCTGGACTGGATGGCTTAAGTAGGCAGGACCAATGAGCAGGATCATCAACAGGTGAGTCACTGTGGGGAGATATGAGCTGTCAATTAGCCGACAGCTGAGTGACCAGCTCAGAGAAGGAAGGGCTGGGCCCAGCTCTGACAGTGCCCCCTGCTCAAGGACCCCTCCCCCTCGGAGGACCACCAGGGTGGAGGGGAAAATTTCTATGGAAAACATGGAGGAGAACAGGGGCAAGTACGTCAGAGGATGGGACCCAAGAGCGTTCCTCCGGACCGTACCCTTTCCAATCCACCAGGTACTGTATGCACCCATGGAACCGATGGGAGTCAACAATGGACTGTACTTCATACTCCTCATGGTTCTCAGCCTGAACAGTGTGAGGACGTGGCACAGAGGTGGTAAAGTGGTTGCAGACCAAAGGTTTTAATAAGAAGACATGAAATACATTTGAGATACGTATAGTAGAAGGAAGGTCTAATGTGTAAGCCACTGGGTTAATCCTGCAAAGAATATGGAAAGGCCCAATAAACTGAGGTGCAAACTTCAGAGAGGGAACACAAAGTCAGACATTGCAAGATAACAGCCAGACCCAGTCCCCAACCTGGTAGGAAGGCGCAGGCAGGCTTCTGTGGTCAGTATTGAGTCTGTACCTACCGTTAACATGTCGCAAAGCCTCCTGGACTTGTGCCCAAGTAGAACGAAGACCACGGAGATGCTCGTCTAACTCAGGAATACTCTGCAGAACAAAAGAGTCAGGCAACATGGAAGGTTGGAAACCATAGTTTGCCATAAATGGGGACAATCGGGAAGCAGAATTCAAGGCACTATTGTGAGCAAACTCTGCCCACGGTAAGAGGTCTGACCAGTTGTTATGATGGTCAGAAATACAGCAATGTAGGAATTGCTACAAGGACTGATTGGCTCGTTCTGCGGCCCATTAGACTTCTGGTGATATGCAGAGGAGAAAGCAAGCTGAATTCCCAACTGTGCACAAAAGGCTGGCCAGAACCGCGACACAAACTGACTACCCCAGTCCGAGACAATAACCTTGGATAGCCCATATAAGTAAAAGATCTCCCAAGCAAAAATGGAAGCCAGTTCCTTAGAAGCCGGCAACTTCTCCTGCCATAGCCCCGCATCATGCATGGAGGAGTCAGCTGAATTATTTCAACACAGCGCCAGCCACTTGCTTCTTGACGATGCACAGGCATTACTTGCTGGGTTTACAACTGCTGGGATTCCCTTGTGGAGACTGAGGAGAATAATAATAATTCAATACCTTTGCCATCTCCCCATGCTTTGTAATCAGATGTCCTTCCTCATTCTTTATGGGGCCAATATGGTCTGTCCTCCCTTTTTTACTGTTTACATACTTAAAGAAGTTCTTGGGATTTTTTTGCTCTCCTCCGCTATGTGTCTTTCCTGTTCTATCTTAGCCGCCCTAATTGCACCCTTACATTTCTTGTTGCATTCTTTATAAAGTCTGAATACTGATGATGATCCCTCAACCTTGTATTTTTTTGAAGGCCTTCTCCTTTGCTTTTATATGCATTTTTTACATTGGAGTTAAGCTATCCAGGACTTTTCTTCACTCTTTTAGATTTATTACCCAATGGGATGCATTAGCTAATGCCCTTATTTAATATGCTCTTAAAGCAAACCCATCTCTCCTCCGTGTACTTTGTTCTTAAGATTTTATCCCAATTCATGCCTTCTAACAAGGTTCGCAGTTTAGGGAAGTTGGCTCTTTTGAAATTCAGTGTCTTTGTATTCCCCTTATGTTTCCTATTTGTGTGATTTATACTGAAGCCAATTGACCTGTGATTGCTGTTTCCTACATTGCCCTGTATTTCCACATCCGTGATCAGGCTTGTATTGTTGGTAATCAGTAGATCCAGTAACGCTTTATTTCTTGTTGATGCATCTACCATCTGAACCATGAAATTGTCCTTCAAGTCATTTAGGAACTGGCGAGCCTTAGACAAAGGCGTGGTTCCCTCCGCCCAGTCTATGTCTGGATAATTAAAATCCCCCATTATGATAACACTTCCCATCTTTGCTGCTAATCCAACTTGTGATAGGAGATCCGTCTTCCCCTCCTTCCTCAGGTTAGGGGGCCTATAGCATATTCGCAGTAATATTTTCCCCTTAGCTTCATCCCTTTGGAGCTCTACCCATAAGGATTCCACCTCCTCCCTAGCTCCCTTAGTGATTTCATCTCTCACATTCACTTGTACATTATTCTTGATATATAGGCATACCCCTCCCCCTTTTTTACTCTTTCTATCCCTGCAATAAAGGGTATACCCTTGAATGGTTGCCAGCCAATCATGAGAGCTGTTGAAACAAGTCTCTGAAATTCCCACAAAATCCAAATCCTCCTTGTACAACAGTATCTCTAGTTCACCCATCTTGTCCGCCATGCTCCTGGCATCAGTGAACATGCCACGTAGTTTAGACCGGTCGCATACTATCCTCCTATTGGGTGTTCCGAGACTGAAACTAGGACTAGTTACTATACTTACCTTGGGTTTATGTGCTTTAGTTAACCTACCACTAATGCCTCCAATACTACCCTCTGGAATATGTTCCACGCTGACTATCTCTACCCCCTATCGCCTAGTTTAAAAACCCCTCTAACTTTTTGGCCATCTTTACTCCCAGCTGATCTGCACCCTCCTCATTTAGGTGCAGTACATCCCTTCTATAGTACTGGTGATCGACTGACAAGTCGGCCCAGTCCTCCAGGAACCCAAAACCCTCCTTACTACACCAGCTCTTCAGCCACTTGTTTACTTCCCTAATCTCCCTCTGCCTTTCTGGAGTGGCTCAATGTACCGGCAGTATTTCTGAGAATACTACCTTGGAGGTCCTTTTTACTCAATTTAGCTCCCAAGTCCCTAAAATCATTCTTTAGGACACTCCATCTGACTTTGTCATTGGTGTCAATCTGCCCCTGTAATCTGTCCACCAGATCCGTGATGTGCCAAACCTGAGTGCCCAGTAGACAACATGCAGTTCAGCTCTTTAGGTCTTTGTTACAGATTGCCCTCTTTGTCCTCTGTACCATCGGGTGGAAGGCAATGTTTTGGCTTCGTTGGGCAAGGCAGTCGGGCAGCAAGGTCCATCTTACTGCTGACACGTGGTCCAGCAAGCATGGTCAGGGATGATATACAGTATTTCTTTCACAGCACACTGGGTAACTCTGCTTGAAACTAGGAAGGATGCAGGACAGGGCTCAGTGCTGGAGCTTTTTTTTCTGCACATCTCCATACAGCTGGTGGTGATGATGCGAGATCTGTCAGCTCCATCCTTCCTCCTCCTTCTCCTCCATGCCCTCCTCTGCCGAATTGTCCTATGAACCACCAATACCTCCTAAGTGTTCAAGGGGCTATTCAATGAGCCAGGCTAAAAGATTCCATGCAGTGCTTCAAGCGGAGCTCCACCCTAAAGTGGAACTTCCGCTCATCGGATTCCTCCCCCCTCCGGTGCCACAATTGGCACCTTTCAGGGGGGGAGGGGGTGCAGATACCTGTACAATTCAGGTATCTGCACCCACTTCTGGGCATAGCTAGCCGCAGATACGTCACTTCCTGTTCCCCCCCCCCCCCGTTGTGTTCTGGGAAACACACAGTTCCCAGAACACAACGGGGACCAGTAAAGACGCGTGGCGCGACTCGCGCATGCGCAGTAGGGAACCGGGCAGTGAAGCCGCAATGCTTCACTTCCTGATTCCCTCACCGAGGATGGTGGCGGGGCAGCCGAGAGACTATCGATTGCTTGTCTTCTGCTGCCGACATTGCGGGCACCCTGGACAGGTAAGTGTCCATTTATTAAAAGTCAGCAGCTGCAGTATTTGTAGCTGCTGGCTTTTAATATATTTTTTTAAGGTGGAGCGCCGCTTTCAGCTGTTCTGTCTAGAGGACAGGAGCCACACTAGAGCAGAGCTTCTTTCAGCTCTGGAGGGGCAGGCCCAGAGGTGGTTCATGCCACAGAAGCTTGAGCCAGGAATCCTGGTGTGCGATAATGGCACTAACTTTCTGTCCGCCCTTTGACAGGGAAAGTTGACACATTTGCTATGCCTGACACATGTCCCCATTTTGGCGCAGCATTTCTTGAACAGGTACCTAGGTTTGCAAGATCTTCTAAGGCAGGCCAGAAGAGTCTGTAGTCAGTTCAAGGGGTCATACACAGCCAGTGTTCGGTTGGCTGAAATTCAGTGGGATTCTACCTGACCATCAGGTGGAACTGAACTTTGGCAGTGCTACAGCGGCTGCACATGCAGCAGAGGTCCATCAATGAGTATCTGTGGGAGTATTCAATATTTTATAGCAAGGCCAATTCTAGCTTTCTTCAAGAGAACCTCTATAGGGTTACAGTACGAAGGCATCACCAACACCCAAAGCCCAATTTTTCTGCACCTGTTTGACAGGTGCATATACTTTAAATTTTTTACAGAAAGTCCAACTCTTGCTTTCATCAAGAGTATCTCTAGCCATTTCCTGCCTTCTCCGGCGGTGTGTTCTTGGAGCATTCCACGGGGAAATTTTTCCTTCCTTTCACTGGTCTGTAGATCAGCGACAGCTTCAGTGGCAGAGTGGGTTTACCACTAAACCCAAAACCATTCCTTAATGGCCTTATTGGTAAGCCAGTAATGGTGAAACTAAGTGGTGTATAGAATACAAGTGATACCTGGTCTCTGTGGATGGCTACATGAACATGCAGCTCGCTCATACAGAAGAGTATATTGATGGGGCATTGTCTGGACATCTTGGAGAAGTTCTAATAAGTTGTAATAATGTATTGTATATACGAGGAGTAGAAGGGGGAAGAAGAAGGCGAGAATAAAGCAACTTCCAAATTAGTTTTATAAATTTTTTTGAAACTTCTCTTTTGAGGTTATTGTTGAACATTATTTTTCTTAACAAATAGAGTACCTCTATAGGGTTACGATGTAAAGGCACCACCAACACCAAAAGCCCAATTTTTCCGCACCTGTTACTTCTATTCAAAGAAACACCAGAATTTATCAAAAAAATCTCTAATCTTGTTCTGAGTGTACTAAATTGTGGCCTCGTCATACAGACTGGTTCCCTAAGCCATTGTTTACAAATAAAGAAAGCTTGCCTGGGAAAATCTGTTTAAATGTAATTTATTTTCTTTATATAGGTCAGTTTTGCTGCAGCAGGTTCTATACAAAAAAAAACTGTTTTAAACATGTAAACACCTAAAATCCAAAATGAGGCTGGTCTTTAAGTGTTTAAGTGTATCAAGCGTGTCCAAAACAGCAGCTGCTTGGGCACTACATGCTTGACCAGACATATGTCGACCCCCCCATGCCGTCTGTTGGCAATAGTACTTAAAAGACCCACACCAAAGAACAAGGACCTCTCCTTGCTCTGAGAGGAATGAAGGTGTAGAATTAGGTGTGCCAAGTACTACGCGGGCAATCTACTATCGCTACATCAACATCCGATTGTAGCAGGTAAATTTCCCTACCCCAGTTGTTAAACCGTCGAAAGAAATTCGGTCCCAGCCATCCACATGCTCAACGGTTGAATTCTAGCTTGGCTAAAATGCTAGCACTCCAACTGCTGCTTTTTCAGCTGGTAGACTCTGCCCCCTTTCGTGAATTTGTGGAATGTGCGGTACCTCAGTGGCAGGTTCCCAAACGCCATTTCTTTTCATGGAAGGCCATTCCGGCTCTCTACTGGCATGTGGAAGGCAATGTTTGGCCTTGTTGGACAGGGCGGTCAGTGGTAAGGTGCATATTACCGCTGACTCATGGTCCAGCAGGCATGTACAGGGACGTTACCTTTCTTTAACGGCACACTGGGTAACTCTGCTGGCAGCTGGGAAGGATGCAGGACAGGGTGCAGTATTGTTGGAGTTTGTTCCGCCACCATGCCTCCAAAATGCTAGTAGTGGTGATATTGCCACACCTCTCTCCTCCACCCACTCCCTCTTCTTCTTCCTCTATGGCCTCTTCCTCTGCAGATTTCTCCTGCGAACCAGCGGTGCTCCGTAGGCGTTCAAGGGGCTACGCAAGCACTCAGGCAAAAAGATGCCATGCGGTCTGCTTAGGGGACAGGAGCCACACTGGGGCAGAGATTCTGTCAGCTCTGCAGGGGCAGACTCAGAGGTGGTTGACGCCATGCCAGATTCAGCCAGGAATTGTGGTTTGCTACAATGGCACCAACCTCCTCTCCGCCCTTCGACAGACACTTGACCCATGTTCCCTGTTTGGCTCACGTCCTTAATTTGGTGCAGCGGTTCTTGTGCAGGTACCCGGGCTTACAGGATCTCCTGAGGCAGGCCAGGAAAGTCTGTGGGCATTTCCACCGGTCATATAATGCCAATGCTTGGCTGGCTGACCTTCAAAAGGAACACAACCTGCCCAAGAACCGCCTCATTTGTGACATGCCCACCAGGTGGAACTCAATGTTGGAAATGCTGCAGCGGCTGCACATGCAGTAGAGGGCCATTAATGAGTACTTAATGAGGAAGAGGAGGATTTCCTTACCTCCCAAGGCCCCCTTTATCCAGACAGTATTCCTGTGGGCCCACCGATCACACAGGAAGAGGAGGAGGGTGAGGATTGTGTCAGCATGAAGATGGAGCCTGGCACTCAGCATCAGCAGCAGTCTTCAAGGGATGGTTTTCAGTCCCCAGAAATCCATGGACTTGTACGTGGCTGGGAGAAGGTGGCTATGGATCATGTCATCCTTAGTGACCCAGAGGACTCTGTATCGAATGCCTCAGCAAACCTTCGCTGCATGGCCTCCTTGATCCTGCAAAGCCTGCGAAAGGACCCTTGGATTCGTGGGATCAAGGGGAGGGATTATTACTGGCTGGCAACCCTTCTTGATCCACCTTACAAGGGTAAGGTTGTGGAATTTATCCAGCCTTCGCAGAGGGAGCAGAGGATGAAACATCTTCGGGAGGCATTGCAGAAAGGTTTGTGCAATGCGTTTCCAGAGCCTGGGAGGTTACAACTTCCTGGACAACGTGTTGCTGAGGCTTCGGTCAGTCACAGAAGGAGCGGTGGAGAAGGTGGCCGTCTGACCAATGCGTTCAGACAGTTCTTTAGTCTGCAGATATAGAAAAATGAAAAAAACTGCACTATAAACCAAGTGAATAATTTGATCGTTTGAAAAGCTGCAATCCCGACAATAAACATCAATTGTGGATAAACATAGGAAAAAATAAGGAATTGCGCTAATACCTGTGTAACATGACATAAAAATCTACAATGAAAGAAGATTTTAGTAATGAGTGTAAATGAAGATAAATATGAAAAATGTTTGATTATGATCTAAAAAAGTCCCATCAAGTGAAACCTCAATAGAATATCATAGTGACTCCAAATCACCAGCAGAAAATACAAAAAACAAGTCCAAGTGATAGTTGGTGTTAATCCGTGACAGCAAGGGAGGGTCCACCACCATGAATGGAAGGGGTTACTCCTTACCAGATGGCCATGGCCCCCCACTACAGAGGATCACAGCAAGCAGATAACCTTGTAAGCCAGAAAATGGAAACTGCTAACGGCGTCCACCAGAGGTCATCTCATTGTCAGCCACACCAGCGAAACTCATGGCAGAGGTACCATAAAATATATAAAGGGAGCTCATATAGTGTAAAACCGACAAGATTTATTTAAGTTTAAAACACAAAATGCACACTTACAAAGCGTAGTAGATAGAATAGCCTTAAGTCCGGTTCCTTGGCCACAGGAGCGCGGACAAACCCGTGGAGTGGATAACAAGGGTGGATTGGGTGAGAAGAGTCAATACACTTGATTGAAGACTCATGGGAGAAATATTAAAGGAAATGGCAGAAATTGCTGGAATTTAGAATAACGGAGAAGTATTTGTTGTTGATGGAGACATAGGGCTGCTCAAGATGGCGCAGACGCCGGAAAAACGTCACTTCCGGTCATGTGGTTCCGGTTGGCGGCCATTTACCTAGAGTCTTGAGACTTCTCTAGCCAGGTAGCAGGATTGGGATTCAAACTCAAACTCAGGGCTGGTAGGCAGAAGTACTAGCTTGTCATAATGTGCTCTCCTGTGCTGCAATGTCACTGATCCCAAGTAATCATCTTCACTCTGCCTTCCTTCTGGGTTTTGTCTCTTCAGCCACTTAAAGTGGAGGGCCACCCTGGCTAGAGCCGATAGTTCTTCCGCGATGCGACTTTAATGTGAACTAAACAACATCAATGGAGAAAGGATAGAGATAAATGGCCGCCGACCGGAACCACATGACCGGAAGTGACGTTTTTCCGGCGTCTGCACCATCTTGACCAGCCCTATGTCTCCATCAACAACAAATACTTCTCCGTTATCCTAAATTCCAGCAATTTCTGCCATTTCCTTTAATATTTCTCCCATGAGTCTTCAATCAAGTGTATTGACTCTTCTCACCCAATCCACCCTTGTTATCCACTCCACGGGTTTGTCCGCGCTGCTGTGGCCAAGGAACCGGACTTAAGGCTATTCTATCTACTACGCTTTGTAAGTGTGCATTTTGTGTTTTAAACTTAAATAAATCTTGCCGGTTTTACACTATGTGAGCTCCCTTTATATATTTTATGGTACCTCTGCCATGGGTTTCGCTGGTGTGGCTGACGATGAGATGACCTCTGGTGGACGCCGTTAGCAGTTTCCATTTTCTGGCTTACAAGGTTATCTGCTTGCTGTGATCCTCTGTAGTGGGGGGGTCATGGCCATCTGGTAAGGAGTAACCCCTTCCATTCTTGGTGGTGGACCCTCCCTTGCTGTCACGGATTAACACCAACTATCACTTGGACTTGTTTTTTGTATTTTCTGCTGGTGATTTGGAGTCACTATGATATTCTATTGAGGTTTCACTTGATGGGACTTTTTTAGATCATAATCAAACATTTTTCATATTTATCTTCATTTACACTCATTACTAAAATCTTCTTTCATTGTAGATTTTTATGTCATGTTACACAGGTATTAGCGCAATTCCTTATTTTTTCCTATCTTTAGTCTGCAGCCCCAAGGTCTGATCGGTTCCAGCAACCATCGTCAGCGTCTGATTTACATGGTGCAGGAATACTAGGGGCAAGATCAGACTTGGAGACCTTTCCAACCGAAAATCCACTGGGTTACTGGGTCTTGAGGATGGATCACTGGCCAGAGCTTGCACAATATGCAATTGAGCTACTGGCCTGTCCTGCATCCAACGTTCTTTCTGAACGCACATTCAGTGCTGCTGGAGGCTTTCTAACCAATCACAGAGTGCGCCTGTCCACAGACTCAGTTGATCGGCTCACCTTCATAAAAATGAATCAGCCTTGGATCACCAGCTACCAAGCACCTGATGCTACTGATTAATTTTTCTATAAATGTGAGATCCCTTGAAGACTGCCTATGCTGAGTGACTATCCTGTTATGCTGAGTGACTATCCTATTCCTCAATGTTAATGTTGATAACTTCTAAGAACATTTTTGTTTCACGGCACCACCACCAGTGCCTAAGGCCCAATTTTTCTGCCCCGTTTAACAGGGGCGTGTAATTACAATTTTTGCTGTCATATTTTGCAGCAGGGCTCATTCCTGCACTCAACTAGAGTATCTGTGAGGGGCTGCAGTGTTGTGGCACCACCACCAGTGCCTAAGGCCCAATTTATCTGCCCCTGTTTAACAGGGTCATGTAATTACAATTTTTGCTGTAATATTTCACAGCAGGGTCCGTTCCTGCGCCCAACAAGAGTAACTGTGAGGGCTTACAGTGTTGTGGCACCACCACCACACCACCACCAAAGGCCCAAATTTTTCTGCTCCTGTTCAACAGGGGCATGTAATTACAATTCTTGATATAATATTTCACAGCAGGGCCCGTTTCAGCGCCCACCAAGAGTAACTGTGAGGTCTTACAGTGTTCTGGTACCACCAACACCTAAGGCCCAATTTTCTGCAGAGTATATAGGGCAGGCCGTATAGTGTATATATAGTCCCCTACTTTCAAACATCCGACTTACAAACGACTCCTTCTTACAAACAGAGGGAGACAACAGGAATTGAGAGGAAATCTACCCCTAGGAAGGGAAATTCTCTCCTGTAAGAGTTAATATGGGGAAAAAGGTGTCTCCACTGATGCTTTATCACCAATAATGAGCCGAACACCCCCCGGTTCGGTTCGCATCCAGAACATGCGAACAGTCCGAAAGTTTGCATTCGAACACCATTAAAGTCTATGGGACTTGAACGCGAGAAATCAAAAAGTGTGAATTTTAAAGGCTAATATGCAAGTTATCGTTATTATCCTAAAATGGACAATAACAAGTTATTGTCCTAAAAAGGGTTTGGGGACCCGGGTCCTGCCCCAAGTTATAAAAACGTCAGTTTTTTCGGAAGCAGTGATTTTAATGATGCTTAAAGTGAAAAAATAAAAGTGAAATATTCCTTTAAATATCCTACCTGGGGGGTGTCTATAGTATGCCTGTAAAGTGGCACGTGTTTCCCGTGTTTAGAACAGTCCCTGCACAAAATGACATTTCTAAAGGAATAAAAGTCATTTAAAACTGCTTGTGGCTGTAATGTAATGTCGGGTCCCGGCAATATGGATGAAGGTGAGCCTAAGGCCCAATTTATCTGCCCCTGTTTAACAGGGTCATGTAATTACAATTTTTGCTGTAATATTTCACAGCAGGGTCCGTTCCTGCGCCCAACAAGAGTAACTGTGAGGGCTTACAGTGTTGTGGCACCACCACCACACCACCACCAAAGGCCCAAATTTTTCTGCTCCTGTTCAACAGGGGCATGTAATTACAATTCTTGATATAATATTTCACAGCAGGGCCCGTTTCAGCGCCCACCAAGAGTAACTGTGAGGTCTTACAGTGTTCTGGTACCACCAACATTGTCCCAATGACAATTGGATTTTGAAAATTTGTGGTTTTTAGGGAAACAAGGATTGGTGATAAAGCATCAGTGGAGACACATTTTTCTTATATTAACTCTTACAGGAGAGAATTTCCCTTCCTAGGGGTAGATTTCCTCTCACTTCCTGTTGTCTCCCTCCGTTTGTATGTAGGAGTCGTTTGTAAGTCAGATGTTTGAAAGTAGGGGACCGCCTGTATATACTATACGGCCTGCCCTATATACTCTGCATAAATTTGGGCCTTAGGTGTTGGTGGTACCACTGTAAGCCCTCACAGTTACTCTTGGTGGGCACAGGAACGGGCCCTGCTGTGAAATATTAGATCAAAAATTGTAATTACACACCCCTGTTAAACAGGGGCAGAAAAATTGGGTCTTCGGCAGTGGTGGTGGTGCCACAACACTGTAACCCCTCACAGATTCTGTTGTTGAGCACAGGAACGAGCCCTGCTGTGAAACATTAGATCAAAAATTGTAATTACGCGCCCCTGTTAAACAGGGGCAGAAAAATTGGGCCTTAGGCGGCGGTGCTGGTGGTGGTGACACAACACTGTAAAGCCTCACAGATACTCTTGCTGAGCGCAGGAAGGGGCCCTGCTGCGAAATATTGCAGCAAAAATTGTAATTACACGCCCCTGATAAACAGGGGCAGAAAAATTGGGCCCTAGGCACTGGTGCCACAACACTACAACTCCTCACAGATACTCTAGTTGAGCGCAGGAACGAGCCCTGCTGCAAAATATTACAGCAAAAATTGTAATTACATGCCCCTGTTAAACAGGGGCAGAAAAATTGGGCTTTAGGCACTGGTGCTGGTGCCACAACACTGCAAACCCTCACAGATACTCTAGTTGAGCACAGGAACGAGCCCTGCTGCAAAATATTACAGCAAAAATTGTAATTACACGCCCCTGTTAAACAGCGGCAGAAAAATTGGGCTTTAGGCACTGGTACAGGTGCCACAACACTGCAACTGGGATATTGGGATGCAGTAACGACTTAGGCCCCTGGCATTGAGACAGAACTGCCCCAGTGGCTACTTCAGAGGCATCAACCTCCAGGACATAAGGCAGAGCGGGGTCAGGGTGTTGTAAGATTGGGGCTGAGGTAAATAAAGACTTCAGCTTGTCGAAGGCAGATTGAGCTTCTGGAGACCACAGGAACCAAGCATGTAGATGGGTTACTTGGGTTATAGGTGAGATAATGGAAGAAAAGTTCTTAATAAACCTTCTATAAAAATTTGCAAAGCCCATGTCAGGGTATCACCAGCACTAGACGTGGGCGTCGGCGCGCTCCATCGCACACTTCCCGGCAAGTTCCTGGTGTTCCCGGGCGTCAGCGCGGCGCCAGGGCGCACGCGGGTACGCGGCGCTCGGGCGCGCGCGCGGGTGCACGTGTGCGTGTACGGGCGTGCGCGCGTTCGCGATAGCGCCGGTTTGGCGCCAAAGTGCATATATAAATCCCCCTGTGCCTCTGGCACATTGCTGCTTCGTCTCAGCTTGTGATCTGTGTTTAACTTGAACCTGTTTGCTGTTACCCGTTTGACCCGGCTTGATTGACTATCCGTCCTGCTCCTATCCGACCCGGCTTGCCTGACTACTCTTCTGCTACCTGCCTGATACCGTTGCCAACCTCCGCCTGCCTACCGACTCTGCCTCTGCCTGCTGCTTTTGCCTGTCTCATACCCGTGCTGACCCGGACTGTCTGACCCTGCTTATGCCTGCTGTTCCCCTGTGCTGTAGCACCTTCAGCTCCAGCTCCAGTGATCTCTGCTTCTACAAGTGTTCCAGTGTGCTGCCTCCAGTGTCTACCTGATCTGCAGTCCAGCCATCCCAGAGGGATCTCTCATCACATCTGCTCCAGAGACTCCGCTCCACAGGCACTCCTACCCCACTGTGCTCAGGAGACCACTGTTCCCACTCCAGTGGCTCCTGAACCAGCGTTGTATGAGAGGTCTTCTCCTACAAGTCAGGCTCTACTACCAGGTACCTAACAGTACGAAGCAGCCATGTCTGAGCCTGCAGGAGATACCTCTCCAATGAAGGAGATATGCACACACCTGGCGGCTCTCACCCAAGCAGTCCAAGCTCTTCAGGACAATTACAATAGACTGGAAGGACAAGTTCAGAACCTGGCGGGGTCCAACCCTTCTGCTTCTTCTTCCTCTGCTGCTGCTCCAACACAGACCGCTTCAGGGCCCGCAGTTGTGATGCTCCCACCTGAACCACGGGTCCCCATTCCAGAAAGATTCTCTGGGGATCGGGCTAAGTTTCGGACCTTCCGCAATGCTTGCCAGCTCTTTTTTGCCTTACAGCCCAGAACCTTTTCATTGGAAGCCACTAAGGTTGGATTTGTCATCTCCCTCCTGCAAGGGGAACCTCAGACCTGGGCCCATCGTTTACTGGAAGGAGACTCGGCTCTAACCCAATCCTTATCCGCCTTCTTCCAAGCCATGGCACAGTTATATGAGGACCCTCAGCAGACTGCTTCAGCTGAATCTGCCCTGTTCGCGCTCCAACAAGGCCGCAGAACCGCGGAGGACTATGTTGCTGAATTCAGACGTTGGAGCGCGGACACACAGTGGAATGACGCGGCCCTGCGTCACCAGTTCCGCATTGGACTGTCTGAAAGCTTGAAAGACGAACTGGCTCGTGTAGGAGTGCCTGATACTTTAGAGACTTTGATCACCCTAACCATTCAGATCGATCGTCGCCTCCGAGAACGACGATCTGAACGATCAGTTCAACCAAACCGCCCGACCTGGATGACAGCCCGAGCTCCGATGCCTGCAACACGCTACTCCCCTGCATCCAGTTCTAATCCAGTGCATACCACACCAGATACCTCCGAACCCATGCAACTAGGGGTGATGCGACCTGCTTTGTCTCCCGAAGAACGTGCCCGGCGTCGGCAATTAAATCTGTGCCTTTACTGTGGTGGAACCGGGCATTTTGTCCATAATTGCCCAGTTAGAATGAGTAAGTGTCCATCTCCTATACCTACCAGTTTTTCTGCCTTATCTACCAATTCTACCCATCTTGCCATTCTTCTCTCGTTACAGCTTCCAGAAAAGACACTCCAAGTCAACGCAATCATTGATTCCGGGGCATGCAGCTGCTTTATAGACTTAAGCTTTGCTAAGCAGCATAATATTCCCCTACGGACCAAGACCCATGGACTTTCTGTCTTCCTTGCCGACGGCTCTCGTATCAGATCTGGGCAAGTGACGCAAGAGACTCTGCCATTACCCACTACAATTGACTCTCAACATAAGGAATTGCTGATCCTGGACGCCATTACCTCCCCTATGTTTCCCATCATCCTGGGCATTCCCTGGCTCCGGGCTCATAACCCACACATCCATTGGGTCTCCGGAACAGTGAAATTCCTGTCATCTTACTGCCAGGACCACTGTCTGGCGAAGGATCTGGATTCCCAGGCTACCCTACTATGCCTGGACACCGACCAGAAAAATTGTCAGATCATTCCCAAACAGTATCATAATTACATTGATGTCTTCAGCAAGAAGGGGGCCGACTCTCTCCCACCTCATCGCCCCTACGATTGCCCCATCGAATTGTTGCCAGGATCCGAAATTCCCTTCGGACGCATCTTCCCTCTATCCGAGAAAGAACAAGAAGTGCTGAAGTCTTACATAGATGAAAACTTGGCCAAGGGATTCATTCGCCATTCCACTTCTCCAGCAGGTGCGGGTATATTCTTTGTTGCTAAAAAAGACAAATCTCTCCGCCCGTGCATTGACTACCGAGAACTGAATAAGATCACGGTCAAGAATCGGTATCCCCTACCTTTAATACCCAAACTGTTTCAGAAATTAAGGACTGCCGTCATTTTCACTAAGCTTGATCTGAGAGGGGCTTATAACCTGATCCGCATTCGGGCTGGGCATGAGTGGAAAACAGCTTTCCGGACCCGATTCGGGCATTATGAATATTTAGTCATGCCCTTTGGACTCTGCAATGCCCCTGCGACTTTTCAACACCTGATTAATGACGTGCTTAGAGACTTCCTAGACCTATTTGTGATTGCATATCTAGATGATATTTTGATCTTTTCAGAATCCCTGGATCTTCATCGAAAACATGTTTGCCAGGTGTTGGGTCGTCTCCGCTTACACAGACTTTATGCAAAAGCGGAGAAATGCGAGTTTGAGCGAGAAAGCATTCAGTTCCTAGGCTTAATCATTTCCTCCACTGGCATCAGGATGGATCCACAGAAGGTGTCTGCTGTTCTGGACTGGCCGGTACCCCTGGACAAGAAGGGGGTGCAACGATTCATCGGTTTTGCAAATTTCTACAGAAAATTTATCAGGGGTTTTTCTGCGATAATCGCACCAATCACTCAACTAACCAAACAAAATACCCGTTTTTCCTGGAATCACCCAGCCCAAGAAGCTTTTGAGAACCTCAAGAGACTATTCACCTCAGCACCTATCCTCAGTCATCCTGAACCATCCTTGCCATTTATTTTGGAAGTGGACGCTTCTGAAATAGCGGTCGGAGCAATACTCTCACAATGAAGGGGCAGTAAAGATGATATGCATCCTGTGGGGTTTTTCTCCCGAAAACTTTCCTCCGCGGAAAGGAACTATGATGTTGGAGACCGGGAGCTTCTTGCTATCAAAACTGCATTAGAAGAGTGGAGGTACCTGCTGGAGGGGGCTATGCACCCAGTACTAATTTATACTGACCACAAAAATCTAGAATATCTACGTTCCGCTAAAAGGCTAAGACCCCGACAAGCCCGCTGGGCGCTGTTTTTTTCACGCTTTTCCTTCCATATTACCTATCGGCCAGGTTCAAAAAACATCAAACCAGACGCATTATCACGCATGCATGACAACCCAAAAGACTCATCTGCTCCGGATACCATTCTACCGGCAAACAATTTTCTGCTCATTCAAACCGATCTCCTCTCCCAGATTAAAGAAGCTTCCTCTGAATCAGCCAGACCCGCAGGGATTACCTTAAGTAACAGGGACGGACTACTCTGGAAAGGGAGCCAAATTTTTGTTCCTGAGGAGGTTCGGGTCAAGGTCTTAGCACTTCTTCATGACCACCCGGTGGCAGGTCACTTCGGGGTTCGTAAAACCTTGGAGTTGGTACAGCGTACCTTTTGGTGGCCCAATTTAAAGGACTTTTGTGAGAAATATGTTAGCTCGTGTCCTATCTGTACCCAGAATAAAACTTCCAGGAGTCGAGCTTGGGGTCTGTTAAAACCCTTACCGGTACCCGATAGGCCTTGGAGGATGATATCCATGGACTTTATTGTAGAGCTGCCATGTTCTGAGGGATGTTCCGCAATTTTTGTGGTAGTTGATCGTTTTACCAAAATGGCCCATTTTCTTCCATTAAAAGGAACCCCGTCAGCTATGGAAACTGCTCACGTCTTCATCAAGGAGATCGTTAGACTCCACGGAATTCCCGTAAACATAACTTCTGACAGAGGGGTACAATTTACCTCACGCTTCTGGAGAGCCCTGTGTGAGTCTTTAAAAATCAAGCTGGCTTTGTCTTCGGCCTATCACCCCCAGACCAACGGCCAGACAGAGAGAACCAATCAGACTCTTGAGCAGTATATTAGATGTTTTACTTCCTTTTCTCAAAATGATTGGGTATCCTTGCTGCCCTTGGCAGAATTTGCCTACAATAACGCCAAGCACTCAGCCACTGGTCAATCCCCCTTCTTCGCTAATTATGGGTTCCATCTAACCTTTTTACCAGATTTTCTTCCAGAGTCCTCAGTTCCAGCAGTGCAAAATACGGTAGACTTCATCAATAGTAACAACCAGATGTTGCAGGAAGCAGTGTCCAAGGCTCAGGCGGACAGCAAGAGGATCTTTGACCGAAGGAGAAGAGGGGAATTGAAGCTTCAGCCGGGCGACCAGGTATGGCTTTCTACAAATAATATCAAACTAGCCTGTCCTTCTAAAAAGTTGGCACCTAGGTTTATGGGACCTTTTCCGGTTAGGAGAAAAATTAATGAAGTCTCGTATGAACTGACTTTGCCTGACTCCCTTAAGATTCATCCTGTGTTTCATGTGTCCTTGCTCAAGCCTGCTGTACCTGATCCCTTTCCTGGTAGAGGAACTAGACCTCCTGAACCTATTTTGGTTGACGGTAACGAGGAATTTGAAGTTGAAGATATCCTCGATTGCAGGAAAAGACAGGGACAGATCCAGTTCCTAATCAAATGGAAGGGCTACGGCCCAGAGAATAATTCATGGGAACCTGATAGCAATGTGCATGCTAGGCGTTTAGTTCGAGCCTATTTTGCCAACCACCCTGAAAAAAGACTTTTGGGCACCCGGAGGTTGCCCCTTGGGGGGGGGCAATGTCAGGGTATCACCAGCACTAGACGTGGGCGTCGGCGCGCTCCATCGCACACTTCCCGGCAAGTTCCTGGTGTTCCCGGGCGTCAGCGCGGCGCCAGGGCGCACGCGGGTACGCGGCGCTCGGGCGCGCGCGCGGGTGCACGTGTGCGTGTACGGGCGTGCGCGCGTTCGCGATAGCGCCGGTTTGGCGCCAAAGTGCATATATAAATCCCCCTGTGCCTCTGGCACATTGCTGCTTCGTCTCAGCTTGTGATCTGTGTTTAACTTGAACCTGTTTGCTGTTACCCGTTTGACCCGGCTTGATTGACTATCCGTCCTGCTCCTATCCGACCCGGCTTGCCTGACTACTCTTCTGCTACCTGCCTGATACCGTTGCCAACCTCCGCCTGCCTACCGACTCTGCCTCTGCCTGCTGCTTTTGCCTGTCTCATACCCGTGCTGACCCGGACTGTCTGACCCTGCTTATGCCTGCTGTTCCCCTGTGCTGTAGCACCTTCAGCTCCAGCTCCAGTGATCTCTGCTTCTACAAGTGTTCCAGTGTGCTGCCTCCAGTGTCTACCTGATCTGCAGTCCAGCCATCCCAGAGGGATCTCTCATCACATCTGCTCCAGAGACTCCGCTCCACAGGCACTCCTACCCCACTGTGCTCAGGAGACCACTGTTCCCACTCCAGTGGCTCCTGAACCAGCGTTGTATGAGAGGTCTTCTCCTACAAGTCAGGCTCTACTACCAGGTACCTAACAGCCCACAAATCTTTGCACCCCCTTCTTGTCTGATGGAGTTGGCCAATCCAGGATTGCCTGTACTTTTTCTGGATCCATGGCTACACCACCCGTGGAGATGATCAAGGCCAGAAATTGTATGGATGCTTTTTCGAAATCACATTTCTCCACTTTCACGTAGAGTCTGTGTTTCCTCAGTGCGTGTAGTACTGTTTGTACATGCGTCCCGTGAAGCTCCAGGGTTATTGAAAAGATAAGGATATCATCCAGGGAGATGATTACGAAGAGATCTAGGTCTTCACTGAAGATATCGTTTACAAAATGTTGGAACGTGGCTGGGGCGTTGCATAGCCCAAAGGGCATCACCAAGTACTCAAAATGTCCGAAGCGTGTTCTGAACACTGTCTTCCATTCGTCACCCACCCGGATGCGAATGGCTGTGAGGAAGGTGCCCACTGTGTGGATAGCTGGGTCTTTTGTTCCCATAGACTGTGAGCCCATGCTTGGGGGTCACCGGATAACAAAAATAAGGGACCCAACTTTAGTAGCTTCAATGGAGAATGTCCGGGGCTGCAGGGCCAAATAAAGCAAACTGGAATTTTTAAAAGATCTGAACTTTAGTCGATCTCCAGAAAACTGCTCAGGCATTGGTACTCGTGGCTCAGGAGGCAGGGTCATCACCGTAGGGGTAGCTGGTTCCATTAGTAGTTTTAGCCTACCCTCCAGATGCAGGTATCCTTCCTGTAGTCTTTGGACTACGTGAGCGAGAGCCTCCACAGGGGACACACCTCTGCCGGCCTCAGTCATGGCTGGATTATACTGTCAAGTTCTAGGTGCGAGGCCGGATTGCTGAGAGGGCACCCCTTGCGACTAAGTGCAGCGTAACCCTGGGAGTGAGACAGGGAATACGGTGCATGGATTGCCGGATGCTGATGACTGGATAGCTGAGAGTCGCTGGGGTGCGTTGGGCAACCGTGTGTGGAAGTATTCCAGTGGAGAAACCAGGAACAAGGTCAAGGCAGGCCAGGGGTCGTGTACCATAGGAGCAGTCCGAGAGAGGCACAACAGGGTTAATCAGGAACAGGGTCAGTAGCCAGGCCGGAGGTCAAGACCGATCAGACAAGCGAAGGTACAGGGGTACAGACAGGAGCATAGTCAAGTCCAAGCCAGAGGTCGATGCAGGCGGAGATCAGGGTGAGTCAGGCAAGCCAAGTAGTAACAGGAATCAGGTAATCAGATACAGGTAGCAGGTACTGGGAACACATCTTGATCTCAAGCGCTGTGCACGGGAGACGGTTGAATGAATCAGGTGCAGGGTCCCCGACTCTCCGTCCTGAGGCTCCACAAGTGCGGTGAGATCAAGTATAACACAGATCTCCCTGTGTATGACGGATCCTCCCGAACTTTGGATGAGTGTATCCAGCAGATGACAACTAGCCCAGCGGTGTGCCATTGGGTTATCTATGCTCTCTCTGACCCCCTGTAATTAAGGGGTCCACCGAATCTGGTAAGCGCAATCTCATTTATTGCTATGATTCACTCACTACATCGGTTGGAAAGAGATGAACCAGTGTGCTCCCAGAAGGTGTGTTTCAGATTGGATCCTTTGGACTTCTGATTGATCATATCTGTATACACTTATTAGACTTTGCATTTATTTATTTTCTCAATTTGCGCTGCACTTATTTTGTTTTAACATTTGTTTTGCTGTCTGTGCTCCTCTTCGGAAGATTTCACCTCACTTTAATGGCACAATGACAAATGTTTTTAGAAAATTTGGGGTTTTTAGTGAAGCAAGTATTGGTGATAAAGCATCAGTGGAAAGGAGAAACTGTTTCCCATATTAACTCATACAGGAGAGAATTTCCCTTCCTAGGGGTATATTTCATCTCACTTCCTGTTGTCTCCTTCCGTTTGCAAGTAGGAGTTGTTTGTAAGTTGGATGTTTGAAAGTAGAGGCCTGCCCTATATACTCTGCAGAAATTGGGGCCTTAGGTGTTGGTGTTGCCACAACACTGTAAGCCCTCACAGGGCTCTGCTGTGAAATATTAGATCAAGAATTGTAATTACATGCCCCTGTTGAACAAGGGCAGAAAAATTGGGCCTTTGGTGATGGTGGTGGTGCTTGTGCCACAAAACTGTCCTCACAGTTACTCTTGGTGAGCGCTGGAACGGGCCCTGCTGTGAAATATTAGATCAAGAATTGTAATTACATGTCCCTGTTGAACAGGGGCAGAAAAATTGGGCCTTAGGCACTGGTGCTGGTGCCACAACACTGCAACCCCTCACAGATACTCTAGATAGAGCGCAGGAACGAGCCCTGCTGCAAAGAATTGCATCAAAAATTGTAATTACACGCCCCTGTTAAACAGGGGCTGAAAAATTGGGCCTTAGCCACTGGTGGCAGAGCCCAGAAACAAAAATATTCTTACAAGCTATCAGCACATTTTAAAAAAAATGTATTCGGTTACATCAGCATCAGGTGCTTGGTATCTGGTGGTGATCCAAGACTGATTCATTTTTATGAAGGTCAGACGATTGACCGAGTCGGTGGACAGGCGCACCCTGTGATCGGTTACAAAGCCTTAAGCAGCACTGAATGTGTGTTCCAAAAGAACGCTGGATGCAGGACAGGCCAGTATCTCAATTGTATACTATGCAAGCTCTGGCCAGTGATCCATCCTCAAGACTAGGGATGAGCCGAACACCCCCCGGTTCGGTTCGCACCAGAACCCGCGAACGGACCGCAAGTTCGCACGAACGTTAGAACCCCATTGACGTCTATGGGACTCGAACGTTCGAAATCAAAAGTGCTCATTTTAAAGGCTAATTTGCATGGTATTGTCCTAAAAAGGGTTTGGGGACCCGGGTCCTACCCCAGGGGACATGTATCAATGCAAAAAAAACTTTTAAAAACGGCCGTTTTTTCGGGAGCAGTGATTTTAATGATGCTTAAAGTAAAAAAAAAAAAGTGAAATATTCCTTTAAATATCGTACCTGGGGGGTGTCTATAGTATGCCTGTAAAGTGACGCGTGTTTCCCATGTTTAGAACAGTCCCTGCACCAAATGTCATTTTTAAAGGAAAAAATCTCATTTAAAACTGCTTGCGGGTTTAATGTCATGTCGGGTCCTGGCAATATGGATGAAAATCAGTGAGACAAACGGCATGGGTACCCCCCAGTCCATTACCAGGCCCTTTGGGTCTTGTATGGATATTAAGGGGAACCCCGCACCCAAATTAAAATAAGGAAAGGTCCCTATATACTCTGAACAGCAGTATACAGGCGGTGCAAACAAGACAGGGACTGTAGGTTTGTTGTTAAGTAGAATCTGTTTGTAATTTTGAACATTTTTAATGTGTTTAGCTCCAGCCAAAAAATCTTTTCTAAGCTTTTTGGAAAACATAGGGAAGGGTTATCACCCCTGTGACATTTGTTTTGCGTCTTTCCTCCTCTTCAGAAGATTTCACCTCACTTTTTTGTCCCAATGAAAAATGTTTTTTGAAAATTTGGGTTTTTTTGTGGAACAAGGATTGGAAAGCATCAGTGGAAAGGAGAAATTGTTTTCCCATATTAACTCTTACATGAGAGAATTTCCCTTCCTATGGGTAGATTTCATCTCACTTCCTGTTGTCTCCTTCCGTTTGCAAGTAGGAGTCGTTTGTAAGTTAGATGTTTGAAAGTAGGGTCCTGCCCTATATACTCAGCAGAAATTTGGGCCTTAGGTGTTGCTGTGGCCAAAACACTGTAAGCCCTCACAGGGCCCTGCTGTGAAATATTAGATCAAGAATTGTAATTACATGCCCCTGTTGAACAGGAGCTGAAAAATTAGGCCTTAGGCACTGGTGCTGGTGCCACAACACTGCAACCCCTCACAGACACTCTAGTTGGAACGCAGGAACGAGCACTGCTGCAAAGTATTGCATCAAAAATTGTAATTACACGCCCCTGTTAGACAGGGGCAGAAAAATTGGGCCTTAGGCACTGGTGCTGGTGCCACAACACTGCAACCCCTCACAGACACTCTAGTTGGAACGCAGGAACGAGCACTGCTGCAAAGTATTGCATCAAAAATTGTAATTACACGCCCCTGTTAGACAGGGGCAGAAAAATTGGGCCTTAGGCACTGGTGCTGGTGCCACAACACTGCAACCCCTCACAGACACTCTAGTTGGAACGCAGGAACGAGCACTGCTGCAAAGTATTGCATCAAAAATTGTAATTACACGCCCCTGTTAGACAGGGGCAGAAAAATTGGGCCTTAGGCACTGGTGCTGGTGCCACAACACTGCAACCCCTCACAGACACTCTAGTTGGAATGCAGGAACGAGCCGTGCTGCAAAGTATTACATCAAAAATTGTAATTACACGCCCCTGTTATACAGGGGCTGAAAAATTGTGCCTTAGGCACTGGTGGTGGCGCCCAGAACCAAAAATTTTCTTACAAGCTATCAGCGTGATGATTGAGGAGGAAGAGGATAATTACTCAGGGATAATCACTCAGCATCAGCATAGGCAGTCTTTGAAGGGATCTGAAAAAAATTATTCAGTTACATCAGCATCAGGTGCTTGGTAGCTGGTGGTGATCCAAGACTGATTCATTTTTATGAAGGTCAGCCGATCGACCGAGTCAGTGGACAGACGCACCCTGTGATCGGTTACCACGCCTCCAGCAGCACTGAATGTACGTTCCGAAAGAACGCTGGATGCAGGACAGGCCAGTAGCTCAATTGCATACTGTGCAAGCTCTGGCCAGTGATCCATCCTCAAGACCCAGTAACCCAGAGGATTTTCGGTGGGAAAGGTGTCCAAGTCTGATCTTGCCCCTAGGTATTCCTGCACCATGTAAAACAGACGCTGGCGATGGTTGCTGGAACCGATCATACCTTGGGGCTGCGGACCAAAAAATTGTCTGAACGCATCGGTCAGACGGCCACCTTCTCCACCGCTCCTTCTTTGACTGACCGAAGCCTCAGCAACACGTTGTCCAGAAACAGGAGTTTGTAACCTCCCAGTCTCTGGGAACGCGTTGCACAGACCTTTCTGCAAGGCCTCCCGAAGATGTTTCATCCTCTGCTCCCTCTGCGATGGCAAGATAAGGTCCGCAACCTTACCCTTGTAACGTGGATCAAGGAGGGTTGCCAGCCAGTATTGGTCCTTCTCCTTGATACCACGAATACGAGGATCCTTACGCAGGCTTTGCAGGATCAGGGAGGCCATGCAGCGTAGGTTTGCTGAGGCATTCGGTCCGGAGTCCTCTGGGTCACTAAGGACAACAACGTCCGCAGCCACCTCCTCCCAGCCACGTACAAGTCCATGTGTTCCTTGGGACTGATCCCTTAAAGACTGCTGCTGATGCTGAGTGCCAGGCTCCACCTCCATACTGACACAATCTTCCTCCTCCTCCTCCTCCTCCTCCTCGTCCTCTTCCTGTGTGATCGGCGGGCACGCAGGAACACTGTCTGGATAAAGGGGGCCTTGAGAGCTAAGGAAGTCCTCCTCTTCCTGCCTCTGTTCTGCCTCAAGTGCCCTGTCCATTATTCCACGCAGCGTGTGCTCCAACAGGTGGACAAGGGGGACAGTGTCACTGATGCATGCACTGTCAGTGCTCACCATCCTCGTGGCCTCCTCGAATGGTGACAGGACAGTGCATGCATCCCTGATCATGGCCCACTGGCGTGGGGAAAAAAAACCAAGGTCCCCTGACCCTGTCCTGGTGCCATAGTCGCACAGGTACTCATTGATGGCCCTCTGCTGCGTGTGCAGCCGCTGCAGCATGGCCAACGTCGAGTTCCACCTGGTGGGCATGTCACAGATTAGGCGGTTCTTGGGCAGGTTAAACTCCTTTTGGAGGTCCGTCAGCCGAGCACTGGCATTATATGACCGGCGGAAATGCACACAGACTTTCCTGGCCTGCCTCAGGACATCCTGTAAGCCCGGGTACCTGCCCAAGAACCGCTGCACCACCAAGTTAAGGACGTGAGCCAAACAGGGCACATGGGTCAGTTGTCCCTGTCGGAGGGCAGAGAGGAGGTTGGTGCCATTGTCGCAAACCACCATTCCTGCCTTAAGTTGGCGTGGCGTCAACCACCTCTGAACCTGCCCCTGCAGAGCTGACAGAACCTCTGCCCCAGTGTGGCTCCTGTCCCCCAAGCACACCAGCTCAAGCACCGCATGGCATCTTTTGGCCTGCGTACTTGCGTAGCCCCTTGAACGCCTACGGAGCACCGCTGGTTCCGAGGAAGAGGCCATGGAGGAAGAAGAAGAGGAGGGGGTGGAGGAGAGAGGTGTGTCACAATCAGCATTTTGGAGGCGTGGTGGCAGAACAACCTCCAACACTACTGCACCTTGTCCTGCATCCTTCCCAGCTGCCAGCAGAGTCACCCAATGCGCCGTGAAACTTAAGTAACGTCCCTGTCCATGCCTGCTGGACCATGAGTCAGCGGTAATATGCACCTTACCGCTGACCGCCCTGTCCAGCGAGGCATGGACATTGCCTTCCACATGCCGGTAGAGAGCCGGAATCGCCTTCCGTGAGAAAAAGTGGCGTTTGGGTACCTGCCACTGAGGAACCGCACATTCCACAAACTCACGGAAGGGGGCAGAGTCTACCAACTGAAAAGGCAGCAGTTGAAGTGCTAGCAATTTTGCCAAGCTAGCATTCAACCGCTGGGCATGTGGATGGCTGGGAGCAAACTTCTTTCGGCGGTGCAGCAGCTGGGGCAGGGAAATTTGCCTGGTACAATCTGACGTCGGTGTACCAAAAGCAGATTGCCCACAAGTACTTGGCTGTGACACACCTAATTCTACACCTTCATTCCTCTCACTGCAGGTCTCAGAGAGGACTGAAGGTCTAGTGGGGTTGGAAATCTCAGCTGATGAGGAGCAAGGAGAGATCCTCTTTGTTCTTTGGTGTGGGTCTTTCAGATACGCTTGCCAACGAACTGCATGGCAGGTCAACATATGTCTGGTCAAGCATGTGGTACCCAAGCGGGAGATGTTTTGGCCACGCGAGATACGCTTGAGACATATGTTGCAAATAGCAGCGGTGCGATCTGATGCACTCGTCTCAAAAAAGGCCCACACCAAAGAACTTTTTGAATAACGCGCAGAGACTGCAGCGCCCTGCACATGTGGAGCTTTGGGGTGTGATGCAGTCAATGTGCTGCCCTTAGGCTGGCCCCTGGAGGGCATCCTGCCTCGTTGGTGATGTGCCGCCTCCTCCTCCTCCTCCTCCTCCTCCTCCTCTCTCCTATCAGGCACCCACGTTGAGTCAGTGACCTCATCATCCCCTCCCTCCTCATCACTGGAGCAAACCTGGCAGTATGCTGCAGCAGGGGGAGCATGACTGCCAGATTGCTGTCCTTCTTGGGCACCCCCTCTGTCCGTGCTCATGTTACTGCCTTCATCGAGCTCAGTATCATCATCAGAGCCTTCCAAACGCTGGGCATCCTCCTGGAGCATGTACCCAACACTGTGGTCAAACAGTTCGAGGGAATCCTCATGAGGACATGGTGGAGCTAGGGAAGGAGTCACTGATGACATTGAGCTGAGGGAAGAGGCCGCTGCTTTGCCAGACAAAGCACCCTGGGCATGGGTGAGAGAGGATGAGGAGGATGAGGACGGCTTGGTCATCCACTCGACCAAGTCTTCCGCATGTTGCGGCTCAACACGGCCAGCTGCCGAAAAAAAGGCCAAGCGTGTCCCATGGCCACGTGCTGATGAGGATGCACCGTCTCCACGACCAGCACTAGACACAGAGCCTGCTTGCCCTCTCTTATTGGCTTGTGACTGTCTGCCTCTCCTTCTTGGCCTTCCAGACATACTAATGGCCTGTAGCTGCACTAAGCTGGGATAGAACACCTGTAATTTTCTTCAGGTAGCTTTATATACTGTAACCAGACAAGCCTGCCTGTCAGTAGGAAGATAACAGGAACGGATCTAGCTGAACACTGTGAGCAGGACACACTGTACTAAATGTAAATAGTCTAGCTGCCTGACCGTGGTACTAATAGGATCAAAAAGAACACCTGTAATTTTCTTCAGGTAGCTTTATATACTGTAACCAGACAAGCCTGCCTGTCAGTAGGAAGATAACAGGAACGGATCTAGCTGAACACTGTGAGCAGGACGTACTGCACTAAATGTATATAGCAGGAACGGATCTAGCTGAACACTGTGAGCAGGACGCACTGCACTGAATGTAAATAGCAGGAACGGATCTAGCTGAACACTGTGAGCAGGACGCACTGCACTAAATGTAAATAGCAGGAACGGATCTAGCTGAACACTGTGAGCAGGACGCACTGCACTGAATGTAAATAGCAGGAACGGATCTAGCTGAACACTGTGAGCAGGACGCACTGCACTGAATGTAAATAGTAGGAACGGATCTAGCTGAACACTGTGAGCAGGACGCACTGCACTGAATGTAAATAGCAGGAACGGATCTAGCTGAACACTGTGAGCAGGACGCACTGCACTGAATGTAAATAGCAGGAACGGATCTAGCTGAACACTGTGAGCAGGACGCACTGCACTGAATGTAAATAGCAGGAACGGATCTAGCTGAACACTGTGAGCAGGACGCACTGCACTAAATGTAAATACCAGGAACGGATCTAGCTGAACACTGTGAGCAGGACGCACTGCACTGAATGTAAATAGCAGGAACGGATCTAGCTGAACACTGTGAGCAGGACGCACTGCACTGAATGTAAATAGCAGGAACGGATCTAGCTGAACACTGTGAGCAGGACGCACTGCACTGAATGTAAATAGCAGGAACGGATCTAGCTGAACACTGTGAGCAGGACGCACTGCACTAAATGTAAATACCAGGAACGGATCTAGCTGAACACTGTGAGCAGGACGCACTGCACTGAATGTAAATAGCAGGAACGGATCTAGCTGAACACTGTGAGCAGGACGCACTGCACTGAATGTAAATAGCAGGAACGGATCTAGCTGAACACTGTGAGCAGGACGCACTGCACTAAATGTAAATACCAGGAACGGATCTAGCTGAACACTGTGAGCAGGACGCACTGCACTGAATGTAAATAGCAGGAACGGATCTAGCTGAACACTGTGAGCAGGACGCACTGCACTGAATGTAAATAGCAGGAACGGATCTAGCTGAACACTGTGAGCAGGACGCACTGCACTAAATGTAAATACCAGGAACGGATCTAGCTGAACACTGTGAGCAGGATGCACTGCACTGAATGTAAATAGCAGGAACGGATCTAGCTGAACACTGTGAGCAGGACGCACTGCACTGAATGTAAATAGCAGGAACGGATCTAGCTGAACACTGTGAGCAGGACGCACTGCACTGAATGTAAATAGCAGGAACGGATCTAGCTGAACACTGTGAGCAGGACGCACTGCACTGAATGTAAATAGCAGGAACGGATCTAGCTGAACACTGTGAGCAGGACGCACTGCACTGAATGTAAATAGCAGGAACGGATCTAGCTGAACACTGTGAGCAGGACGCACTGCACTAAATGTAAATACCAGGAACGGATCTAGCTGAACACTGTGAGCAGGACGCACTGCACTGAATGTAAATAGCAGGAACGGATCTAGCTGAACACTGTGAGCAGGACGCACTGCACTGAATGTAAATAGCAGGAACGGATCTAGCTGAACACTGTGAGCAGGACGCACTGCACTGAATGTAAATAGCAGGAACGGATCTAGCTGAACACTGTGAGCAGGACGCACTGCACTAAATGTAAATACCAGGAACGGATCTAGCTGAACACTGTGAGCAGGATGCACTGCACTGAATGTAAATAGCAGGAACGGATCTAGCTGAACACTGTGAGCAGGACGCACTGCACTGAATGTAAATAGCAGGAACGGATCTAGCTGAACACTGTGAGCAGGACGCACTGCACTGAATGTAAATAGCAGGAACGGATCTAGCTGAACACTGTGAGCAGGACGCACTGCACTGAATGTAAATAGCAGGAACGGATCTAGCTGAACACTGTGAGCAGGACGCACTGCACTAAATGTAAATACCAGGAACGGATCTAGCTGAACACTGTGAGCAGGACGCACTGCACTGAATGTAAATAGCAGGAACGGATCTAGCTGAACACTGTGAGCAGGACGCACTGCACTGAATGTAAATAGCAGGAACGGATCTAGCTGAACACTGTGAGCAGGACGCACTGCACTGAATGTAAATAGCAGGAACGGATCTAGCTGAACACTGTGAGCAGGACACACTGCACTAAATAGTCTAGATAGAAGATAACAGGAACGGATCTAGCTAAACTGAATACAGTGTATATATATATATGCAACACCTGGGATGCATATATATACACAATACACTGTAAGTGCAGCTAACTGACTGACTGTTCTGCCTAATCTATCTAACTCAAATCAAATGACACTGTCTCTCTCTATCTCTCAGCACACCGGAACACACACTACACAGGGCCGCCGTGCAGGCGGCCTTATATAGTGTGGGGTGTGTACTAAATCCCCTGAGCCATAATTGGCCAAAGCCACCCTGGCTTTGGCCAATTACAGCTCTCTCTACTGACGGCGCTGTGATTGGCCAAGCATGCGGGTCATAGTGCATGCTTGGCCAATCATCAGCCAGCAATGCACTGCGATGCCGCAGTGAATTATGGGCCGTGACGCGCCACACGAATTTGGCGCGAACGGCCCATATCGTTCGCAATTCGACGGACGGTCGAACAGCCGATGTTCGAGTCGAACATGGGTTCGACTCGAACACGAAGCTCATCCCTACTCAAGACCCAGTAACCCAGAGGATTTTCGGTGAGAAAGGTGTCCAAGTCAGATCTTGCCCCTAGGTATTCCTGCACCATGTAAAACAGACGCTGGCGATGGTTGCTGGAACTGATCATACCTTGGGGCTGCGGACTAAAAAAATTGTCTGAACGCATCAGTTTAGACGGCCACCTTCTCCACCGCTCCTTCTTTGACTGACTAAAGCCTCGGCAACACGTTGTCCAGGAACAGGAGTTTGTAACCTCCCAGTCTCTAGGAAGGCGTTGCACAGACCTTTCTGCAAGGCCTCCCGAAGATCTTTCATCCTCTGCTCCCTCTGCGATGGCAAGATAAGGTCTGCAACCTTACTCTTGTAACATGGATCAAGAAGGGTTGCCAGCCAGTAACGATCCCTCTCCTTGATACCACAAATACGAGGATCCTTCCGCAGGCTTTGCAGGATCAGGGAGGCCATGCAGCGTAGGTTTGCTGAGGCATTTGGTCCGGAGTCCTCTGGGTCACTAAGGACGACATGATCTGCAGCCACCTCCTCCCAGCCACGTACAAGTCCATGGGTTTCTTGGACTGTAAATGATCCCTTAAAGACTGCTGCTGATGCTGAGTGCCAGGCTCCACCTCCATGCTGACACAATCCTCCTCCTCTTCCTGTGTGATCGACGGGCATGCAGGAACACTGTCTGGATAAAGGGGGCCTTGAGAGCTAAAGAAGTCCTCCTCTTCCTGCCTCTGTTCTGCCTCAAGTGCCCTGTCCATTATTCCACGCAGCGTGTGCTCCAACAGGTGGACAAGGGGGACAGTGTAACTGTCACTGCTCACCATCCTCGTGGCCTCCTCAAATGATGACAGGACAGTGCATGCATCCCTCATTGTACTCATTGATGGCCCTCTGCTGCATGTGCAGCCGCTGCAGCATGGCCAATGTTGAGTTCCACCTGGTGGGCATGTCACAGATTAGGCGGTTCTTAGGCAGGTTAAATTCCTTTTGGAGGTCTGCCAGCCGAGCACTGGCATTATATGACCAGCGGAAATGCAGACAGACTTTCCTGGCCTGCCTCAGGACATCCTGTAAGCCCGGGTACCTTCCCAAGAACCGTTGCACCACCAAGTTACAGACACGAGCCAAACAGGGCACATGGGTCAGTTGTCCCTGTCGGAGAGGAGGTTGGTGCCATTGTCGCAAACCACCATTCCTAGCTTAAGTTGGCGTGGCGTCAACCACCTCTGAGCTTGCCCCTGCAGAGCTGACATAATCTCTGCCCCAGTGTGGCTTCTGTCCCCCAAGCACACCAGCTCAAGCACCGCATGGCATCTTTTGGCCTGCGTACCTGCGTAGCCCCTTGAAAGCCTACGGAGCACTGCTGGTTCCGAGGACAAAGCACAGGAAGAGGCCATGGAGGAAGAAGAAGAGGAGGGGGTGGAGGAGAGAGGTGTGTCAGAATCACCAGTAGTGGCATTTTGGAGGCGTGGTGGCGGAACAACCTCCAACACTACTGCACCTTGTCCTGCATCCTTCCCAGCTGCCAGCAGAGTCACCCAATTCGCCGTGAAACTTAGGTAACGTCCCTGTCCATGCCTGCTGGACCATGAGTCAGCAGTAATATGCACCTTACCGCTGACCACCCTGTCCAGTGAGGCCAAGACATTGCCTTCCACATGCCAGTAGAAAGCCGGAATCGCCTTCCATGACAAAAAGTGGCGTTTGGGAACCTGCCACTGAGGAACCGCACATTCCACAAACAAAAGCTAGCGGTTGAAGTGCTAGCAATTTTGCCAAGCTGCATTCAGCCGCTGGGCATGTGGATGGCTGGGAGCGAACTTCTTTCTGCGGTCCAGCAGCTGTCTCCTATCAGGCACCCACATGGAGTCAGTGACCTCATCATCCCCTCCCTCCTCATCACTGGAGCAAACCTGGCAGTATGGTGCAGCAGGGGGAACATGACTGCCAGATTGCTGTCCTTCTTGGGCACCCCCTCTGTCTGGGCTCACGTTACTGCCTTCCTCTAGCTGAGAACCATCATCAGAGCCTTCAAAATGCTGGGCATCCTCCTGGCGCATGTACCCAACACTGTGGTCAAACAGTTCGAGGGACTCCTCAGGAGGACATGGTGGGGCTAGGGAAGGAGTCACTGATGCCATTGAGCCGAGGGAAGATGCCACATTGGCAGCTGCTTTGCCAGACAAAGTTCTCTGAGCCTGGGTGAGAGAGCATGAAGAGGATGAGGACGGCTTGGTCATCCACTCGACCAAGTCTTCCGTATGTTGCGGCTCAACATGGCCAGCTGCCGAAAAAAAAGGCCAAGCATGTCCCACGGCCACATGCTGATGAGGATGCACCGTGTCCACGACCAGCACTGTTGCCTCTAGACACAGAGCCTGCTTGCCCTCTTTTATTGGCTTGTGACTGTCTGCCTCTCCTTGTTGGCCTTCCAGACATACTATTGGCCTGCAGTGAGATGTAGCTGCACAAAACTGGGATGTGTGTGTGTGTGTGTATATGTGTATATATATATATATATATATATATATATATATATATATATATATATATATATATATATATATATATATATATATATATAAAATATATATACCCATTATACTGCAGCTAGCAGAATCAACTGCCTGCCTGTAGTATTATTAGTATGAGAACACCTGCACCTGGCTGCAGGTAGCTATACTGTAGGTGCAACTGTGCAGGGTACACAGTACAGTAAATTGAAATACTTCAAGGAGCCTACACAAGCAACTGGCTACAGGTAGCTATACTGTAGGTGCAACTGTGCAGGGTACACAGTACAGTAACTGGAAATACTGTCTGCCTGTCAGTATATTAGGAAGAGAATAACAGGATCTAGCTAAACTGAATACAGTATATATATATATATCTCAGTACACTGTAAGTGCAGCTAACTGACTCGACCTGCCTACTCTATCCAACCTAAATCAAATGCAACTGTCTTTCTCTCTCTCTCTCTCTCTCTCTCTCTCTCTCTCTATCTCTCTCAATGCCGGAACACTACACAGGGCTGACGTGCAGGCGGCCTTATATAGTGTGGGGCGTGTACTAAACCCCCTGAGCCATAATTAGCCAAAGCCTGCTTGGCTTTGGCCAATTACGGCTCTCTGTACACACAGCGCTGTGATTGGCCAAGCATGCGGGTCATAGTGCATGCTTGGCCAATCATCAGCCAACAATGCACTGCGATGCCGCAGTGAATTATGGGCCGTGACGCGCCACTCGAATTTGGCACGAATGGCCCATATCGTTCATAATTCGGTGAATGACCGAACACGCGATGTTCGAGTCGAACATGCGTTTGACTCAAACACGAAGCTCATCCCTAGAGACAGTATATGTTATGCACTGCAGATCACTGAATAACCTGCCTGGCCTGCCTAGAAGTGTATTTGAATACGTACACCAGGAATGGCCTGCAGTCAGATCTAGCTACACAGGATACAGTGTGTGTGTGTGTGTGTGTGTGTGTGTGTATGTATGTATGTATATGTATATGTATACAAAATACAAAATACACAAAATACACAATACACTGCAGCTAACTGAATAAACTGCCTGCCTGAAGTAGATTAGAAACAGTACACCAGGAAAGGACTGCAGTGAGATCTAGCTAAACTGGATACAGTGGAAATATATATATACCAGTCTGACTGTATATACCGTATATATTAAATACACTGCAGCTAACTGAATCACCTACCTGCCTGAAGTCGATTAGAAACAGTACACCAGGAACGGACTACCTGCTCAATCTAATGCCAGCAACACACTACACAGGGCCGATGTGCAGGTGGCCTTATATAGTGTGGGGCGTGAACTTAACCCCCTGAGCCATAATTGGCCAAAGACACCTTGTCTTTGGCCAATTATGACTCTTTTTGCTGACGGCACTGATTGGCCAAAGCATGCGGGTCATAGTGCATGCTTGGCCAATCATCAGCCAGCAATGCACTGCGATGACGCAGTGCATTATGGGGCATGACGTGCCGCTCGAATTTGGTGCGTTCGATCTTCGTCGAACGATCAAACAGCCGATGTTCGAGTTGAACTCATGGTCGACTCGAACAGAAAGCTTATCCCTAATCACCAATCCTTGTTTCCTTAATAACTCCAAATTTTCTAAATCTAATTGTCATTGGGACAGAAAGTGAGGTGAAGTTTTCTGAACAGGGGCACAGACAGCAAAACAAATGTTACAGGGGTTATGATAACCATACCCTATGTTATCCAAAAAGCTTAAAAATTGATTTTTTGGCTGTTCCAAATTACAAACAGATTCAACTTAAGAACAAACCTATAGTCCCTGTCTTGTTTGGACCGCCTGTATACTGCTATTCAGAGTATATAAGGCCTGGGGGCCCCACGCCTTTTCCTTTTTTAATTTGGGTGTGGGGTTCCCCTTAATATCCATACAAGACCCAAAGGGCCTGGTAATGGGCTGGGGGGTACCCATGCCGTTTTTCTGTGCAGGGACTGTTCTAAACACGGGAAACACGCGCCACTTTACAGGCATACTATAGACACCCCCCAGGTACGATATTTAAAGGAAAATTTCACTTTTTTTCACTTTAAGCATTATTAAAATCACTGCTCCCAAAAAACGACCGTTTTTAAAACTTTTTTTTTGCATTGATACATGTCCCCTGGGGCAGGACCCGGGTCCCCAAACACGTTTTAGGACAATAACTTGCATATTAGCCTTTAAAATTTGCTCTTTTGACTTTTCACGTTCGGGTCCCATAGACTTTAACGGTGTTCGAATGTTCGCGCAAACTTTCGGTCCGTTCGCATGTTCTGCAGCAAACCGAACCGGGGGGTGTTCGGCTCATCCCTAAAACAGAACCGAGATGGTTCCCTTGTGTAGCCACTTCTGGTCAGAGCTGGCACTGGTATACTGTCGTGAATTGGTATGACCAGACTGTGTGGATTGCACAGAGAGAACCAAAAACGCATGTAAGTGAATAATTAGTTTATTTAAGGATAAGTGATAACAATATATAAACACCTCCAATATAAACAGTGAACAACCAACCAAACAGTGACCCACAAACAATAACTATATACAATATAAGGGAAGTACCGCAATCTTAAATGTAGCCAGGCCAGGGTCATTCACAGGAGATCAGCAGATAAACAAGGGCAGTTCCAGAATCACAAACATAAGGCAGGCCGGGGTCATACACAGGGAATCAGCAGATGGGGAAGGTGCAAAGGGATCAGGCTACAGGGCAGTGATGCAAGGTAACAGGAGGGACAGGACCAGGATCAGATGCACAGGGTAACAGGGTCAAGTACACAGGTTACAGGTTCACAGGTTGCAGAATCAGGTTCACAGGTACAGATCAGGGCACAAGGAAGATACCAGGGTGATGAGAGCAATCATCAGCCGGGTATTTATATGAATGCCTGTAAATTAGCCTCAGGTGACACCAGATCGCAGGAGGTGCTGTCTGCTCCACAGTGCCAGGAAACTCCCGCTGGTGAACACCGGTATTACAGCCATAGGATCCAACAGTGCCACCAACAGGTGAATCCCTCCACTACAGATCCAGAGTGTTGGAAGACACCGGTACTGCGATCCAAGAGACTGACAGCGCCACCAACAGGCGAACCCTTTCCTGACACAGGATCAACCAGGTATTTTACAGCATAGAGTGGAAAGATTAGACAGCACAAGCACTGTGCTGTTTACCTGTTATAAAGGAACAGGATTTTTTTTTTTTTTTTTTTTTTTTTTTTTAGGGTTACAACCTCTTTAACATGTATGCAAAAAAAAAAATGTAAAAAAAAAACAGCTAAATAGTGTTTTGTATAATTTCCAATCATTTCTTAAAGGTTTACTTCCACAACTTGAGGTAGACAACTTTAGGACAGCTAGGTGGTGCTGTTACAGAACTTTCTTGGTATGGAAGTCGGTGCTGGGACAGCGTGGTGTGAGAGGGAGTGTGTGAGCAGTGAGCAGAGGACCGGACCGGACCCCCCACTCCCGAGAGTGGGAGTGCGACGGACCGGACCCCCCTCCCCAACCGGACCAGACCTCCCATGACCGGACCAGACCCAACCCACGACCGAGAGCTGCAGCAGCTAACCTGGGGACCTACAGCGGCGGCAGAGCGAGACATTGTGGTGTGGGAGTGGGTGTACTAGGGACAGTATCACCCCACAGACGCAGACAGAGGAGGCAGGAGGACATCTAGTTGGACTGGTAAGTGGAAGGCTGACAGGGAGAGGCAGCGGGTAAGTGTAGTGCAGACCGCATGAGACAGAGTGTGAGATAAATTAGGGAAGCGGCGGCACTGAAGGTGACTGACTGCTAGTGTCAGATTACAAACAAGGGGAGGCTGTGCATAGTGACAGACCCAAACTACAAAACCTGACTGACAGTGTTTTGTGAGTACCTGTGTTTTGTGAGTACCTGTGTTTTGTGAGTACCTGTGTTTTGAGAGTACCTATGTATTCGGAGTATTGGGAGTGTAACGACAACCCGAGTATGAAAGGTGTTAAAGCCGTTTAGGACATTCCATTTCCGAACACAAAGGCAGCTACGGAACACTCCAATCAGCCGGACAAGAAACCTATACGAATAATTCTTCCCCCCCAAGTACAAGATGAGGCTCTGTACGGAGGGCCAAACAGGAATCAGACTCTTTTTTAGAACCAAAATTACAAGTCTTTATATGCAATCAAAGAGGAGGTTCCTACCTCCTGCTCATATTACTCTAACAATACAACTGTAACCAGAAACCTAATTAACATGAGAGAGTTTATTAAATCATTTACCCAGACTAGGTGACTTAGACATGACCTTTAGGACAGACTTGTGGTCACTAGGGATGAGCCGAACACCCCCCTGTTCGGTTCGCACCAGAACATGCGAACAGGAAAAAAGTTTGTTCGAACACGCGAACACCGTTAAAGTCTATGGGACACGAACATGAATAATCAAAAGTGCTAATTTTAAAGGCTTATATGCAAGTTATTGTCATTAAAAGTGTTTGGGGACCCGGGTCCTGCCCCAGGGGACATGAATCAATGCAAAAAAAAGTTTTAAAAACGGCCGTTTTTTCAGGAGCAGTGATTTTAATAATGCTTAAAGTCAAACAATAAAAGTATAATATCCCTTTAAATTTCATACCTGGGGGGTGTCTATAGTATGCCTGTAAAGGGGCGCATGTTTCCCGTGTTTAGAACAGTCTGACAGCAAAATGACATTTTGAAGGAAAAAACACATTTAAAACTACCCGCGGCTATTGCATTGCCGACAATACACATAGAAGTTCATTGATAAAAACGGCATGGGAATTCCCCACAGGGCAACCCCGAACCAAAATTAAAAAAAAAAAATGATGTGGGAGTCCCCCTAAATTCCATACAAGGCCCTTCAGGTCTGGTATGGATATTAAGGGGAACCCCAGTCAAAATTAAAAAAAAAAAAGACGTGGGGTTCCCCCTAAATTCCATACCAGACCCTTCAGGTCTGGTATGGATTTTAAGGGGAACCCCGCGCCAAAAAAAAAAAAAAAACGGCGTGGGGTCCCCCCAAAAATCCATACCAGACCCTTATCCGAGCACGCAACCTGGCAGGCCGCAGGAAAAGAGGGGGGGACGAGAGTGCGCCCCCCCCTCCTGAACCGTACCAGGCCACATGCCCTCAACATTGGGAGGGTGCTTTGGGGTAGCCCCCCAAAACACCTTGTCCCCATGTTGATGAAGACAAGGGCCTCATCCCCACAACCCTGGCCGGTGGTTGTGGGGGTCTGCGGGCGGGGGGCTTATCGGAATCTGGAAGCCCCCTTTAACAAGGGGACCCCCAGATCCCGGCCCCCCCCCTGTGTGAAATGGTAAGGGGGTACTTACCCCTACCATTTCACTAAAAAACTGTCAAAAATGTTAAAAATGACAAGAGACAGTTTTTGACAATTCCTTTATTTAAATGCTTTTTCTTTCTTCCTTCATCTTCTTCTGGTTCTTCTGGCTCTTTTGGTTCTTCCTCCGGCGTTCTCGTCCAGCATCTCCTCCACGGCGTCTTCTATCTTCTTCTCCTCGGGCCGGGGGGGAGGCTCCCGCTCTTCTCTTCATCTTCTTCATCTCTTCTTCCTACTTCTCTTCTTCATTTCTTCTGCGGAGAATTTAAAGGTCTCCACCTATGACACAAGTGGACACTAATGAGGTACTAATGAGGGAGTTGGGGTGCTCCTATCCCAAAAGGATTTGGTCAGAATCCATACAATACACAAACAAGATATTTGGGGGGCACACCTTCTCATTAAAGCTGGTGCAGCCATAGGACCATACAATAGAAGAAAAATATTACAGCGCACACATGCAAAAAAAATCACCTCCAGCAAGGCTAATTTAAAAACACCTAAACATTCACAAAAAGACATTTTTAAAAATATGGGGATTTGGTCACACCATATTGCTATATGGTGCTAAGCCCATTTACTGCGACAAAGTACCCCAAGATTAGTGGGTCCTACACTATCCATAGAGTTGTGAGATCCTGCTTCTCTGAACCATGAGAGCTACACTCTTCTAAATGGGAGAATTTAAAGGTCTCCACCTATGGGATAGGAGCACCCTAACTCCCTCATTAGTACCTCATTAGTGTCCACTTGTGTCATAGGTGGAGACCTTTAAATTCTCCCATTTAGAAGAGTGTAGCTCTCATGGTTCAGAGAAGCAGGATCTCACAACTCTATGGATAGTGTAGGACCCACTAATCTTGGGGTACTTTGTCGCAGTAAGTGGGCTTAGCACCATATAGCAATATGGTGTGACCAAATCCCCATATTTTTGAAAATGTCTTTTTGTGAATGTTTAGGTGTTTTTAAATTAGCCTTGCTGGAGGTGAATTTTTTTGCATGTGTGCGCTGTAATATTTTTCTTCTATTGTATGGTCTTATGGCTGCACCAGCTTTAATGAGAAGGTGTGCCCCCCAAATATCTTGTTTGTGTGTGTATTGTTAGTCCCAGAGTATTGTGTGTTTTGTGAGTGCATGAGGACTGTGAGTGCACAAGTGCTGTGAGTGCACATGGACTGTGAATGCACAAGTGCTGTGAGTGCATGAGTGCACGAGTGCTGTGAGTGCACGTGGACTGCGAGTACGTGTGTATTGTATTGTTGAGTACCTGTGTATTGTTGAAGTAATAGTGTCAGGAAGCTAGTTTTTAGTTAATTTGGACAGGGTATAATCCACAATCCCCATCAAATTAGTGGGTATGATGCCCGGCGGGTGTGGAGATGCGACTTGGTGTATATCTTGTGGCACGTATGCGTTCCTTGATCATCCGATCGAGGGCGAATACTGCTGTGCAAATTGTAAGAACATTGTTTCCCTGGAAGCCCAGGTTCTGAATCTAGGGAAGCAACTGTCAACACTGAGAAGACCCTCCACACTAAAGGAGAGTTGGTATCCTACCCGGCAGGGGCCAACAGAGAGGCAGTTGTAGATAAAGAGGGGTAGGCACCAAAGCAGAGTAGATGGGTGACAGTCAGGAACGGTAGAGGGGAAAGTGCAGGGAGGCCGGTCCTGGGCTGGAACATCCCAATAAGTACGCCTCGTTGAGTGACATTGGTGAAACCAGTCAGGGACCAGCACTGCTGGAGCTAAGTGACTCCCCTAGCTGCCAGGGGAATAACCCCTCCAGTGAGGGTGGGAGTAAAACCAAGGGAATGGAAAGACAGATTCTGGTAGAGGACTCAATTCTTACAAGGTCAGAGAGGGCAATCTGTCACAAAGACCTGAAGCACCGAACTGTATGTTGTCTACCGGGCGTTTGGGTTCACACATCACGGATCTGGTGGACAGATTACTGGGAGGGGCTGGGGAAGACCCGGCTGTCATGGTGCACGTTGGCACCAATGACAAAGGCAGAGGAAGATGGAGTGTCTTAAACGATTTTAGGGACTTAGGAGCTAAATTGAGGACCTCCAAGGTAGTATTCTCAGGAATACTACCGGTACCTCGAGCCACACCAGAAAGGCAGAGGGAGATTAGGGAAGTAAACAAGTGGCTATGGAGCTGGTGTAGTAAGGAGGGGTTTGGGTTCCTAAAAAAACTAGGCCGACTTCTCAGTCGGTCACCAGCTCTATAAAGGGGAGGGAATGCACCTAAATAAGGAGGGTGCAGATCTGTTGAGAGTGAAGATGGCCGAAAAGCTAGAGGGGCTTTTAAACTAGGCTATGGGGGGGAGGGTCCAGAGGTAGAGAGAGTCAGCGCGGAACATATTCCAGTGGGTAGTATTGGGGCATTAGTGGTAGGTTGACTAAAGCACCTAAACCTGAGGTTAGTATAGTAACAAGTCCTATTTGCAACCTCAGAACGCCCCAAAAAGGAGACAGTATGCGACCGGTCTAAACTACGTGGCATGTTCACCAATGCCAGGTGCCTGGCGGACAAGATGGGAAAACTAGAGCTACTGTTGTTCGAGGAGGATTTAGATTTTGTAGGAATTTCAGAGACTTGATTCAACAGCTCTCATGATTGGCTGGCAACCATTCAAGGGTATTCCCTATATCGCAGGAATAGAGAGGTTAAAAAAAGGGGGAGGGGTATGCCTGTATATCAAAAATGATGTACAAGTGAATGTGAGAGATGACATCACTAAGAGAGCTAGGGAGGAGGTGGAATCCTTATGGGTAGAGCTGCAAAGGGATGAAACTAAGGGGAAAGTAATACTGGGAGTATGCTATAGGCCCCCCAACCAGAAGGAGGAGGCAGACCTCCTATAACAATTTGGATTAGCGGCAAGGATGGGAAGTGTCATTTAATGGGGGATTTGTTTTAGTATAACAATTTTATTGTAGAATTTAACCACTTCAGCCCCGGAAGATTTTACCCCCTTCCTGACCAGAGCACTTCGGCACTGCGTCGCTTTAACTGACAATTGTGCGGTCGTGCGACGTTGTACCCAAACAAAATTGACGTCCTTTTTATTTTTGGCGCTATAAACAAAAAAAGAGCAACAATTTTGAAAAAAAAGCAATATAAATATCCCCCAAAAATATATAAAAAAAATGAATTTTATTCGATTTTTATCATGACTGCGACATTATGGCGGACACATCGGACACTTTTGACAATATTTTGGGACCATTGTCATTTATACAGCGATCAGTGCTATAAAAATGCACTGATTACTGTGTAAATGACACTGGCAGGGAAGGGGTTAACCACTAGGGGGCGATGAAGGGTTTAAGTGTGTCCTAGGGAGTGATTCTAACTGTGGGGGGGGGGGGCACCTAGGACATGACAGCGATCACTGCTCCCGATGACAAGGCAGAACTGGGAAATGCCTTGTTTACATAGGTATCTCCCCGTTCTACCTCTCCACACCGCAATCGCAGGCCGCCAGAGAACATCGAGTTCCTGGGACCCACGTGCGCGTGCCCGAAAGGTGGCAAATCTAAAGGGACATACCTGTACGCTCATTTGCCTGCCTGTGCCATTCTGCCAATGTACATCTGTGTACCGCGGTCGGCAAGCTGTTAAAGTCCATACAGAGTGCAATGGCAAAATAGGATAGAGTTCCATTTGTTATGCAGTGGTACATCAATACAAAAGCACAGATTATAGATGAGAGGCAAATTCAGACAAGATCGGCTAAAATATAATAATTTTTTTTTTAAAAAAAGCACCCAATACCAATGCTAAAATAAATCAACATATATACACAACTTGGAACACATGGTATAAGGTATAATCTCTGTGTAAACTATGATGTTTATGACTGCCTCTCTGTTGGAGAGGTCACCAATGCTATTCTCCAAAATGGTGGATTGTCTATCCGTACATTCCGCAATACCAATTTTAATATGCCGCAGGGCCGTCTTTAATATTGATTGGACCCTGGGCAAACATTTTTCTTGGGGTCCCCCTCCATGCAGTTTTGCTCTCCACCTGCTCTGAGACATACAATAAATAGCAGCTAGACTCAAACTCCACTTACTGAATCAGAACAGGCAGCGATTGTGATTGGTTGCCAGAGGTTATAGTGTATCATTACCGCTCACTGACTGGTTGCTAGAGGTTACAGCACACATTATGGCTCACTGATTAGTTGCTAGAGGTTCAAACAGGAATGATTCTTTATTCAAACACATGTTATACAGATCCCACTTCAAAACACTTCCCCCCACCCTTGGAAAACAGGGCGGGTTAAACTGTCCAATGACAATGGACACACAGGTCAGGTGTGTATAACTTCTCATCAGTAAACAGTCTTATCAGCATGGAGAGCTGTTGGAGGAATCCCCCCTCCCTCCATAGAGATACACATCCTGTGATATCCAAGGCAGACAGACACAATAGAACATTGGAATACAGCCCCACCCCAAACTAGCACAGCAACTAGTACATAACACAATGAGACAGCACACATTAAATATATACACATATACAGCATTAAGTCTGACTAGCACAGATCATAGTGGGGTTCTCATTCACCCTGTGTCCCTATTAGTGACTCCTGTCACAGAGAAGAAAAGAGAGAAAAAGAAACATAGAAGCAGGTGAAAGAGAAAGCTAGATAGGAAGATGTAAGGAAGAAAGGTAAAAAGTATAGGAAGATGGGGGGGGGGGGGGGTTTAGGGAGAGGCAATGCCTACACAAGCTATCAGACAGAGGGAGTGGGGAGCCCACCAGCTACGCCCTCCATCTACTATGGGCGTAATAATACTTCATACAGAGTCCACTAGGAATTTCAGATGCAGCGACGTATTCAGCAACGCATCTGGATCAAATTGTGATCGCCATTTGTATCAGTTCCTGGTATTGATGCGAGTTTCTATACGTGATCCACACTTCTCAGGTAGCAGAGAAGCTGGAGATTCTGTCTTGTGCAGTGTGTATCAGTTCCTCCATTGTCACTATGTGCTTGATACGCAGAGTCAAATCTTTAATTGAAGTAGGCAAAGTGGACCTCCAATTCACCGCAATGCATAGCCTAGCAGCGTTGATCATATGCATGGCCACCGACCATATAGTATTTTTTTGGGGGGGACTTTAGAAAGGTGAAGGAGGTATTGCGCTGGTGCAAATTGCAAGCTGAGCGAAGAGACAGCTCGTCACTTCATGCACCTTTCTCCAGAATGGTTGGATCATTGGGCACATCCACCAAATGTGTAGAAAGCTACCTATGTCCTGGTAGCATCTCCAACATTGATCAGGTACTGTCAGAAAAAACCCTATGAAGCAGTTCTGGAGTCTTGTACTATTTGGTTTTGATTTTATACCCATTTTCCTGCGTATTCACATTCAAAGAACCTTTGTGGATAAACAAGTGAATGCGGTCCCAGCTGGCATCTGTTATCTCTGTGTCTAGCACAGACTCCCAGAATGCATGAAATGAGCGTAAAAGGGCCTACAGTTCACGAAACATGGAGGCGTATAACGCCGAGATCACGTGTCCCTGTGGGGCCGAGCTTGAACACAGGGATTTGAATACCGTAGGCACTTTCGTGAATCTTTCTCTTCTTGCTGGATCATCTAAAAAGTGTTTTAATTGGAGATAAGACCAGAAGGGAAAAAATTTAGTGTTCGACACAGCTTCCAGGTCTTGCTTTCGGGCGAACTTGCCTCTATGGAAGAAGTGTTTTGCTTGCATCTCTGCATATGGCCATTCTTGTGCCAGGAAGGTTTTGTCTAATCCCGGGGGGGGGGAAGTCTGGGTTACTTCTAATGGGGGTGATTGAGCATTTCAAGGCTGACAGTGCATGTACTTTACATACTCTGTCAAATTCAAGGAGAGTTGCTCCCATGAGGGAATGTGTGTGAAGGTTAGGACTCACTGGCTTTTTCAAGAACCAGGGGACCGAGCCAAGCTCTGTTCCTGAAATCCTTCGTTCCAGATTCACCCAAGCCTTACAACGGGTATAAATCCTCAAATCTACCACTCTAGTCATATGTGCAGCCCAATAGTAGCACTGTAGATCCGGGGGGCCAATTCCCCCCTTAAATTTCGGTAGTACTAGTTTCGCCCACCCGACGCGTGTCGATTTAATTCCCCAAAGGAAGGATCTACACATCCTCCTGTAGGCCGCAAAAAAGGCGGGCGGTAATCGGATCGGGATAGTCTGTATTCTGTATTTTGTACAACAGGCGGGGTATCTTCAGGATAGAGGCCCTTCCAAACCAAGAGAGGGGTGGGCATATCCCACCTGTGTAGGTCTTGTTGTAAACCTTTCAGTTCTGACAGAAAAGTGCCGCTAGCTTACCAGGAAGTTGAATACCCAAATAGATGATGGCATCTGCTTTCCATTTAAAAGGAAAATTCGTCTGGTACTGCTGCACTAGGTTTTTTGGGAGGGAGACAATCAGTGTGAATGATTTAGAATAGTTGATTTTTAGATTAGAGATACGGTTAAACTGTTCAAGGATTGGCATAAGGTTGGGCAGGGATGTCAACTGGGCCGATAGAAAAAGCAAGATGTCGTCCGCAAAGTCCGCAATCTTGTACTCCCTGTGACGTACCTCAATGCCTTTTATATTCGGGTTAGCCCGTATGCAGCGTAAGAGGGGTTCCAATGTAAGAATATAGAGTATGGGCGAAAGAGGACACCCTTGTCTAGTGCCATCCCATATGGGAAAGGCGTCCGCCGATAAGTGGCCATTGACCTTGACTCTTGCTCTTGGATTTACGTAAAGGGATCCAATGAAGGTACGCATATTGTTCCCCAATCCAAGAGCCTTGAGTACTGCATCCATATAATCCCAGGCCACTCTATCGAAATCCTTCTCTGCGTCCATAGCCAGGAAAAACCCTTCCCGCTGAGTAGAAGTGAGCCAGTGATGTAGGTTCAGGGCTTTGATGGTGTTGTCCCTAGCTTCTCTACCAGGGACAAAGCCCATCTGGTCTAATCCTAACCAGGCCGGTACATGGTGCGATAAGCGGGTTGCCAGAATTTTAGAGAAGCTTTACATCAACATTCAAAAGTGAAATTGGCCTGTAATTGGCTGCATCAGTGGGATCTTTGTTTTCCTTATGCCGCGTACACACGATCGGGATTTTGGTCGGAAAAAGATATGATGGCTTTTCCGACAGGATTCCGCTCAAGCTTGTCTTGCATACACACGGTCACACAAGTTCTCTGAACTTTCCACCGTCAAGAACGCGGTGACGTACAACACTATGATGAGCCGAGAAAATGAAGTTCGATGCTTCCAAGCATGCGTCGAATTGTTTCTGAGCATGCGTGATTTTTTGCGTGTCCGAATTGCATACAGATGATCGCTTTTTCGGATAAGAACTTTTTCCGACCCAAAAATAGAGAACCTGCTCTCAATCTTTTGCTGGCTGGAATTCTGCCAGCAAAAGTCCGATGGAGCACACACAGGGTCGCATTTTCCGACCAAAAGCTCACATCGGTATTTTGCTGGCGGCATTTCCGATCGTGTGTACAGGGCATTAGGGATCACGAGATGTACGCTTCTAGTAAGGTTCCCGGGGGGGGGGGGCAAGGGGTAGATGAGAGTGTGTTAAATGCTTTAAGGAAGCGTGGAGCTAGAAGGTCTGCATAGCATTTGTAATACTGTACCGAGAAGCCATCCGACCCCGGGCTTTTGCCAGGCTTTGTAGTCTTCAAGGCTTCTTCCCATTCCTCAGAGGACAACGGTCCTTCCAAGGCGGCCCGGTCGCTTTCAGATAAAGCAGTAGGACTATACTTGCTAAGATAATCCCATAGTAATTCCGAGCGGGACCTGTCAGCCGTTTAACCCCTTCCTCAGATAACACGCTGAGGAAGGGGTTAAACCTTATCTGAGGATGGGGTTAAACCCCAAAACATGTAATCGTATACCGCTCAAGCTCCGGCACATGCTGTGATACTCATCACACATCCTGCACTGATCCATTTGATCCATCAGGCTTTGCCGATGTCTGCCTGCGGTCAGAGCGTGTGACGTGGCCAGGGAGGAGTCCTGTGGTGTCCGGACACCTTGCAGCTCAGCCTCATACCCGCTGCCCCTCCAGCATCCATCTCTGGTCTCACCTGCCTCTGCAGTGCCATTTTCCACTCTGGTCATACAGTGATCGTGCTTCCTGGATCTGGACCCAGCCTTTCCCCTCCCTGATGTAGTCCAGCTTTGGTTATGGTCACCGCTCCCAGCTGTTGGAATGTGTTTTCAGGCTTCCCATTTTTGGCCTGCAGCCCCCTTTGTCCACAGCCCTCATGGAAGCGGGACAGCCATTTCTCCACCATCTTTTTGGCTCCATTGCTGGCACTATCACAGTGAGTTTGGCCAATCTGACGATTTTTCCCATTTATACTGTGTATTGGTTACATGTTTTATCAGCAATAAATTGTTTTAAATTTCACATGGATTCCATCTCCAATTGATTCCTTACCACCTCCTGGATCTGCGCTTCCCAATTCTGTTTTCGGCTAAGATAGAACACGAAAGGCACATATCGGAGGAGAGTAAGAAAAATATCAAGAAATTCTTTAAGTACATAAATAGTAAGAAAGGGAGGTCAGATCATATTGGTCCCATAAAGAATGAAGGTGGGAATCTGGTTACAAAGGATGGAGAGAGGGCGAAGGTATTGAATTCATTCTTCTCAGTCTTCACGAGGGAATCGGGGGGGCTTCAGTAATCAAAACTGCAAGGTTTTTCCTCATGGCATGTCACAGGAAGCACCCTCATAGCTAACAGAGGACAGAATTAGACTTGAAAAACTTAACATTAATAGGTCACCGGAACAAAGGTGGCTTGCACCCGAGGGTCCTTAAGGAACTCAATCAAGTAATTGCCAGACCATTGTTCCTAATTTTTACAAACAGCCTACTGACTGGAATGGTACCAGCTGATTGGACAAAAGCCAATGTAGGACCACTATTTAAAAAAGGGCCAAGATACATCCCTGGGAATTACAGACCAGTTAGCCTAACATCAATTGTATGCAAGCTCTTGGAGGGGATGATAAGGGACTATATACAAGATTTTAGCAATCACAACTGTATCATTAGCAGTAATCAGCATGGATTCATGAAGAATCATTCTTGCCAAACCAATCTATTAACCTTCAATGAGGAGGTGAGCTGCCATCTAGATAAAGGAAGGCCCGTAGATGTGGTATATCTGGATTTTTGCAAAAGCATTTGATAAAGTTCCCCATAAACGTTTACTGTACAAAGTAAGGTCAGTTGGCATGGACCATAGGGTGATTACATGGATTGAAAACTGGCTACAGAGGCGAGTTCAGTGGGTAGTGATAAATGGGGAGTACTCGGAATGGGCAGGGGTGGAATCTGGGGTCCCCCAGGGTTCTGTCCTGGGACCAATCCTATTTAATTTGTTTATAAACGACCTGGAGGATGGGGTAAACAGTTCTGTATTTGCGGACGATACTAAGCTAAGCAGCTCAATAACTTCTCCACAGGATGTGGAAACCTTGCAAGTAGATCCAAACAAATTAATGGGGTGGGCAACTACATGGCAAATTAGGTTTAATGCGGAAAAATGTAAAATGCATTTGGGTGTCAAAATAATGAATTCAATCTACTCACTGGGGGGAGAACCTATGGGGGAATCTAGGATGGAAAAGACTCTGGTCCGGCCGTACCTGGAGTATGCTGTCCAGCTCTGGGCACCAGTCCTCAGGAGGGATGGAACCTGTAGAGTCCAGAGAAGGGCAACAAAACTAATAAAGGGTCTAGAGGACATTAGTTATTAGGAAAGGTTACGAGCAATGAACTTGTTCTCTCTGGAGAAGAGACGCTTAAGAGGGGATATAATTCCAATGTACAAATACTAGTAGTATTGGTGACCCCACAATAGGGATAAAACTTTTCCGCGTAAGGGAATTTAATAAGACACGCTGCCATTCACTAAAATTAGAAGAAAAACAGTTTAACCTTAAACTGGGTTCTTTACTGTGAGAGTAGTTGGGATGTGGAATTCCCTTCCACAGGCAGTGGTTTCAGCGGCAAGCATCGATAATGTTAAAAACTATTAGATAAGCACCTGAACGACCACAACATACAGGTATATTCAATGTAATACTGACATAAAATCACACACATAGATTGGAGCTGATGGACTTGTGTCTTTTTTCAACCTTGCCTACTACAGTATCTCACAAAAGTGAGTACATCCCTCACATTTTTGTAAATATTTTATTATATGTTTTCATGTGACAACACTGAAGAAATTACACTTTGCTACAATGTAAAGTAGTGAGTGTACAGCTTGTATAACAGTGTAAATTTTCTGTCCCATCAAATAAACTTAAAACACAGCCAAGTCTTAACCGCTGGCAACAAAAGTGAGTACACCACTGAGTGTAAATCTCCAAATTGGGCCCAAAGTGTCAATATTTTTTGTGGCCACCTTTTTTTCAGCACTGCCTTAACTCTCTTGGGCATGGAGTTCACCAGAGCCTCACAGGTTGCCATTGGAGTTCTCTTCCACTCCTCCATGACGACATCACAGATCTGCTGGATGTTAGAGACCTTGCGCTCCTCCACCTTTCGTTTGAGTAAGCCCCACAGATGCTCAATAGGGTTTAGGTCTGGAGACATGCTTGACCAGTCCATCACCTTTACCCTCAGCTTCTTTACCAAGGCAGTGGTCATCTTGGAGGTGTGTTTGGGGTCGTTATCATGTTGGAATACTGCCCTGCGGCCTAGTCTCTGAAGGGAGGGGATCATGCTGTGCTTCAGTATGTCACAGTAAATGTGGGCATTCATGGTTCCCTCAATGAACTGCAGCTCCCCAGTTCCGGCAGAACTCATGCAGTCCCAGACCATGACACTCCCACCAACATGCTTGACTGTAGGCAAGACACACTTGTCTTTGTACTCCTCACTAGGGATGAGCTTCGTGTTCAACCCATGTTCGACTCGAACATCGTGTGTTCGGTCGTTCGCCGAATCACGAATGATATGGGCCGTTCGCGCCAAGTTCGAGTGGCGCGTCACGGCCCATAATTCACTGCGGCATCGCATTGCATTGCTGGCTGATGATTGGCCAAGCATGCACTATGACCCGCATGCTTGGCCAATCACAGCGCTGTCTGAACAGAGCCGTAATTGGCCAAAGCCAAGGAGGCTTTGGCCAATTATGGCTCAGGGGGTTTAGTACATGCCCCACACTATTTAAGGCAGCCTGCACAGTGGCCCTGTGTAGTGTGTTCCGGCGTTCAGACAGAGATAGAGAGAGAGAGACAGTGTCATTTGATTTGAGTTAGATGGAGTAGGCAGGTCGAGTCAGTTAGCCGCAGTTACAGTGTATTGTGTGTGTGTGTATGTGTGTATATATATATATATATATATATATATATATATATATATATATATATATATATATATATATATATATGCATCCCAGGTGGTGTGTGTGTATGTATATATGTATATATATATATATATATATATATATATATATATATATATATATATATATATACACACTGTATTCAGTTTAGCTAGATCCTGTTCTTCTCTTCCTAATATACTGACAGGCAGGCAGGTGTTTTTACCGTATTTCCAGTTACTGTACTGTGTACCCTGCCCAGTCTCACCTACAGTATAGCTACCTGCAGCCAGGTGCTTGTGTAGGCTCATTGAAGTATTTCCAGTTACTGTACTGTGTACCCTGCACAGTCTCACCTACAGTATAGCTACCTGCAGCCAGGTGCTTGTGTAGGCTCTTGATGTATTTCCAGTTACTGTACTGTGTACCCTGCACAGTTGCACCTACAGTATAGCTACCTGAAGACAAGTGCAGGTGTTATCATACTAATAATACTACAGGCAGGCAGTTGATTCTGCTAGCTGCAGTATAATCGATAGAGATATCTATCCTATCCTATCCTATCCTATCCTATCCTATCCTATTCTATTCTCTGCAGGCCAACAAGGAGAGACAGACAAGCTCTGTGTCTAGAGGCAACAGTGCTGGTCGTGGACACGGTGCATCCTCATTAGCACGTGGCCGTGGGACACGTTTGGACTTTTTTTTTCGGCAGCTGGCCATGTTGAGCCGCAACATGTCGAAGACTTGGTCAAGTGGATGACCAAGCCATCCTCCTCATCCTCTCACCCATGCTCAGGGTACTTTGTCTGGCAAAGCAGCTGCCAACGCGGCCTCTTCCCTTGGCTCAATGGCATCAGTGACTCCTTCCCTAGCCCCACCATGTCCTCCTGAGGAGTCCCTCAAACTGTTTGACCACAGTGTTGGGTACATGCTCCAGAAGGATGCCCAGCGTTTTGAAGGCTCCGATGATGGTACTCAGCTAGAGGAAGGCAGTAATGTATGCCCAGACAGAGGGGGTGCCCAAGAATGACAGCAATCTGGCAGTCATGTTCCCCCTGCTGCAGCATACTGCCAGGTTTGCTCCAGTGATGAGGAGGGAGGGGATGATGAAGTCACTGACTCCACGTGGGTGCCTGATAGGAGAGAGGAGGAGGAGGCACATCACCAACGAGGCAGGGTGCCCTCCAGGGGCCAGCCTAAGGGCAGCACACTGACTGCATCACACCGCAGAGCTTCGCATTTGCAGGGCGCTGCTGTCTTTGCGCGTTATTCCAAAAGTTCTTTGGTGTGGGCCTTTTTTGAGACGAGTGCATCAGATCGCACCGCTGCTATTTGCAACATATGTCTCAAGCGTATCTCGCGTGGCCAAAACATCTCCCGCTTGGGCACCACATGCTTGACCAGACATATATTGACCTGCCATGCAGTTCTTTGGCAAGCGTACCTAAAAGACCCACACCAAAGAACAAAGCGGACCTCTCCTTGCTCCTCATCAGCTGGGATCTCCAACCCCACTATACCTTCAGTCCTCTCTGAGACCTGCACTGAGAGGAACGAAGGTGTAGAATTAAGTGTGTCACAGCCAAGTTCTTGCAGGCAATCTGCTATCGGTACACTGATGTCAGATTGTACCAGGCAAATTTCCCTGCCTCAGCTGCTGCACCACAGAAAGAAGTTCACTCCCAGCCATCCACATGCCCAGCAGTTGAATGCTAGCTTGGCAAAATTGCTAGCACTTCAACTGCTACCTTTTCAGTTGGTAGACTCTGCCCCCTTCCGTGAGTTTGTGGAATGTGCGGTTCCTCAGTGGCAGGTTCCCAAATGCAACTTTTTCTCACGGAAGGCGATTCCGGCTCTCTACCAGCATGTGGAAGGCAATGTCTTGGCCTCGTTGGACAGGGCGGTCAGCAGTAAGGTGCATATTACCGCTGACTTATGGTCCAGCAGGCAGGGACAGGGATGTTACCTAAGTTTCACAGCGCATTGGGTGACTCTGCTGGCAGCTGGGAAGGATGCAGGACAAGGTGCAGTAGTGTTGGAGGTTGTTCCACCACCACGCCTCCAAAATGCCACTTCTTCGACACACTTCTCTCCTCCACCCCCTCCTCTTCTTCTTCCTCCATGGCCTCTTCCTGTGCTTTGTCCTCGGAACCAGCGGTGCTCCGTAGACGTTTAAGGGGCTACGCAAGTACGCAGGCCAAAAGATGCCATGCGGTGCTTGAGCTGGTGTGCTTGGGGGACAGGAGCCACACTGGGGCAGAGATTATGTCAGCTCTGCAGAGGGAGGTTCAGAGGTGGTTGACGCCACGCCAACTTAAGGCAGGAATGGTGGTTTGCGACAATGGCACCAACCTCCTCTCCGCCCTCCGACAGGGACAAATGACCCATGTGCCCTGTTTGGCTCACGTCCTTAACTAGGTGGTGCAGCGGTTCTTGGGTAGGTACCCTTGCTTACAGGTTGTCCTGAGGCAGGCCAGAAAAGTCTGTGTGCATTTCCGCCGGTCATAAAATGCCAGTGTTCTGCTGGCAGACCTCTAAAAGGAATTTAACCTGCCCAAGAACCGCCTAATCTGTGACATGCCCACCAGGTGGAACTCACCGTTGGCCATGCTGCAGTGGCTGCACACGCAGCAGAGGGCCATCAATGAGTACCTGTGCGACTATGGCACCAGGGCAGGGTCAGGTGAGCTTGGTTTTTTTTTCCCCACGGCAGTGGGCCATGATCAGGGATGCATGCACTGTCCTGTCACCATTTGAGGAGGCCACGAGGATGGTGAGCAGTGACAGAGCATGCATCAGTGACACTGTCCCCCTTGTCCACCTGTTGAAGCACACGCTGCGTAAGATAATGGACAGGGCACTTGAGGCAGAACAGAGGCAGGAAGAGGAGGACTTCCTTAGCTCTCAAGGCCCCCTTTATCCAGACAGTGTTCCTGCGTGCCCGCCGATCACACACGAAGAGGACAAGGAGGAGGAGGAGTGTCAGCATGGAGGTGGAGCCTGGCACTCAGCATCAGCAGCAGTCTTTAAGGGATCATTTACAGTCCCAAGAAACCCATGGACTTGTACGTGGCTGGGAGGAGGTGGCTGTGGATCATGTCGTCCTTAGTGACCCAGAGGACTCCGGACCAAATGCCTCAGCAAACCTACGCTGCATGGCCTCCCTGATCCTGCAAAGCCTGCGGAAGGATCCTTGTATTCGTGGTATCAAGGAGAGGAATCAATACTGGCTGGTAACCCTCCTTGATCCACGTTACAAGGGTAAGGTTGCGGACCTTATCTTGCCATCACAGAGGGAGCAGAGGATGAAACCTCTTTGGGAGGCCTTGCAGAAAGGTCTGTGCAAAGCGTTCCCAGAGACTGGGAGGTTACAAACTCCTGTTCCTGGACAACGGGTTGCTGAGGCTCAGTCAGTCAAAGATGGAGCGATGGAGAAGGTGGCCGTCTGACCGATGCGTTCAGACAATTTTTTAGTCCGCAGCCCTAAGGTATAATCAGTTCCAGCAACCATCGCCAGCGTCTGTTTTACATGGTGCAGGAATACCTAGGGGCAAAATCTGACTTGGACACCTTTCCCACCGAAAATCCTCTGGGTTACTGGGTCTTGAGGATGGATCACTGGCCAGAGCTTGCACAGTATGCAATTGAGCAACTGGCCTGTCCTGCATCCAGCGTTCTTTCGGAACGCACATTCAGTGCTGCTGGAGGCTTTGTAACCGATCACAGGGTGCGTCTGTCCACTGACTCAGTCGATCGACTGAACTTCATAAAAATGAATCAGAATTGGATCACCACCAGCTACCAAGCACCTGATGCTGATGTAACCGAATAATTATTTTTGCAATGTCAGATCCCTTCAAGACTGCCTATGCTGATGCTGAGTGACTATCCTGTTATGCTGAGTAATTATCCTCTTCCTCCTCAATGATCATCCTGATAGCTTGTAAGAACATTTTTGGTTCTGGGTGCCACCACCAGTACCTAAGGCCCAATTTTTCAGCCCCTGTTTAACAGGGGCGTGTAATTACACTTTTTGAAGCAATACTTTGCAGCAGGGCTCGTTACTGCGCTCCAACTAGAGTATCTGTGAGGGGTTGCAGTGTTTTCAACAGGGACATGTAATTAGAATTCTTGATCTAATATTTCACAGCAGGGCCCGTTTCTGCACCCACCAAGAGTAACTGTGAGGACTTACAGTGTTGTGGCACCAGCACCACCACCAAAGGCCCAATTTTTCTGCCCCTGTTCAACAGGGGCATGTAATTACAATTCTTGATCTAATATTTCACAGCAGGGCCCTGTGAGGGCTTACAGTGTTCTGGCAACACCAACACACAAGACCCACATTTCTGCAGAGTATATAGGGCATGCCCCTACTTTCAAACATCCAACTTACAAATAACTCCTATTTGCAAACGGAAGGAGACAACAGGAAGTGAGATGAAATCTACCCCTAGGAAGGGAAATTCTCTCCTGTAAGAGTTAATATGGGAAACACATTTCTCCTTTCCACTGATGCTTTATCACCAATCCTTGTTTCACTAAAAAACCCCAAATTTTCAAAAAACATTTGTCATTGGGACAGAAAGTGAGGTGTAATCTTCTGAAGAGGAGCACAGACAGCAAAACAAATGTCACAGGGGTGATAACCCTTCCCTATGTTTTCCAAAAAGCTTAAAATAGATTTTTTGGCTGGAGCTAAACACGTTAAAAATGTACCAGTTCAAAAATACAAACAGATTCTACTTAACACCAAACCTACAGCCCCTGTCTTGTTTGCACCGCCTGTATACTGCTGTTCAGAGTATATAGGGCCTGGGGGCCCTGCACCTTTCCTTTTTTTAATTTGGGTGTGGGATTCCCCTTAATATCCATACAAGACCCAAAAGGCCTGGTAATGGACTGGGGGGTACCAATGCCGTTTGTCTCACTGATTTTCATCCATATTGCCAGAACCCGACATTACATTAAAGCCGCAAGCAGTTTTAAATTACTTTCCTGTCGCATCATGGCAGCATACACTTTGGGTTGTGACTCCGCCCCCACAACCTGATAGGACTACATAGCTATAAATTGTAGAGATGGCCCTCGCCCAGTATTCTCTTTTTTTTCCTCACCTGAAGGACTGAACATATCAGAAGCACCCCCTTACCGAATTCGCCCCAGCCAGGTTCTAGCCTTTCCTGGGTGGAAGTCCTTACCTGTACAGCCTCTAAACGAGCTAGATGGAAGGAACCCCGCTCTGGTGATCTCGGGGGTATGTTGCGGCTCCAGTATAAGCCTTAAACAGGCTTAGTTGTTGTGCAGCGGTCTCCATAACACCTTGTTTCATTTTTCGTTTCACCTCCTCCTTTGCTGGGCTCTGTGGTCCCTCTGTATCTCCCTACAGGCTTCCCGAGCGTCTCGGCGCTTCCGCGCATGCGCAGTACGCACCCTCAGGGCGTCCTTTCGATTTTGCCAGTTTCCAAGATGGCGCCGAGCGCCGAGCGCCGCTACTGCGCATGCGCGAGCGGGTCGTGACCTCGGCGGCCATGGCGGCAATTTTAAAAAGCCCTGTGTGTCATGTTGAGCCCTCCTTGCTTCCTGGAAGACTTCTGACTGCTGTATTTCGTCTTGCTGCATCCCTAAAGTACCCCCCCTCTGGGTAAGTGTCTATTACTTATGCACTGTCTTTTTGGGGCTTGTTTGCATGCTCTTACCTTCCTGTACCCTTCTCAGGTGCTCACCTTCCTCTCCTATGGAGGCCGCTGCCCCAGCAGATCACCGCCAGCCTAATAGGTAAGGGGGGGGATTCCAGTGGTAAGTAGAGAAGATTGAAAAAGAGAGCAGGACCGTACTAATGCTGCCTAATTGGTCAGCCCTGTCAGGTCCGCAAGATCATCCAAGTCGGGACGAAGAGAGTCTTCGCACAGGAGAAGCCGCTCCGGCCATAGTCGCAGCCGCTCACGTGGAAGAAGTCGCTCAGGCCACAAGGGGAGTCGTAGACGGAGTCGATCCCATTCAAGACGTAGCCGTTCCTACCACAGAAGATCCCCTGCACAAAGACACCAATCTTCTGCGCACCCTTCCCGCCCAGCCGGGAACGCTTGCTGGGTATGCGGGGCCACGGCCCTCCCAGACAAACTGGCCTGTCGCAAGTGCATGGATGAAGCTACCAGGGAGAAAGAGCCGGATTCCATAGAACCCACTGGAGTCTCTACTCCCCAAGTCTCAACTCCTGATGTAGAGTTTACGGCCTATAGCGCCTCACCTACCAATCCCAGTACATCAAGAGAGCAAGAACTCCCGTCGGATGATGAGGAGCTGGAAGCATCAGCTGGCTTTGATTTTGCGCTCATAGAACCGTTCGTCAGATCGGTTAAGGAAGCAATAAACTGGGAGGAGCCTGAGGAGATACAGCCAAAACAGGAAGTATTTCCCAAACCTCAAAAAAGTCCCGGAGGCTTTCCCATTCATCGATGAATTAGATGAACTAATTAAGGAGGAGTGGCAGAATCCAGAAAAGAAATTTAGTCTGTCCAACAGGCTCACCAAATTGTACCCACTCAAGGAACCCAAAGTATCCCCTTTGGTTTCTCCTCCAGTAGTGGATGCATCTTTGATGCGTCTAGCTAGGCACGTGACGCTACCCATTGAAGATGCAGTGACGTTCAGAGACGTGCTTGACAGGAAGGTGGATACAGACCTTAAGAGAGCTTACCTGTTCGCAGGAGGTGCCTGCAGACCAGCGGTGGCATTAGCAGCGGTTGGAAAAGCTATCTCCAGCTGGTCCTCAGCTACAGCGAGACTCGTCACTGAGGGCGCTGATCAGGAGCAGATCACTAAGGCCTTACAAGAACTTAGCCTTGCGGGAGATTTCGTGGCGGAAGCCTCCGTAGATACTATTAGATCCACATCAAGGTCCATGTTAGCTACCGTAATGGCCAGAAGGGCGCTATGGCTTAAACCTTGGTCAGCTGACCCTGCCTCGAAATCTAACTGGTGCAGGATTCCGTATGACGGGGTGAACCTCTTCGGGACAAAGCTGGATACTGCAATCTCTAAAGTGACAGGCGGGAAGTCGGGTCTCATACCATCGGACAGTAGGCCGAAACAACAAAGGCCACCTCCCTTTTTAAACGTAATCTTCCGGAGAGGTACAGGGATGCAAAATCCTATAGACCCGGGAAGGAATACAGAAGGAGTTGGAAGAACCCCCAGACGTCCTTCCTCAAATTCCAGAAGCCCAAGACCCCTGCCTCCAATGACCAGAAGTCCTTTTGAAGGTTCGCCCGTCCAACCAGCGGTAGTGGGTGCCAGACTCACAAAGTTCAAGCTGGTCTGGGCGGGAATGATAAAAGACCCATGGATGGTGTCCACTATTCATTTCGGACACAGGTGGGCATTCAGAGGTCGTCCTCCAAGGGACCAATTCTGCTCAACCAGACTTCCTCCTTCTCAAGAAAAAAGACTATCCCTAGTCCAGTATATCCAGGAGCTGCTCCAAAAACAAGCAATAGTGGAGGTACCGCTATCTCAAAGAGGCAAGGGTTTCTATTCCCCACTTTTCTTAGTGAAAAAGAAATCAGGGGACTTTCGTCCAGTCTTGGATCTAAAAAACCTCAACCGGTCGATACAGATAGAAACATTCAAGATGGAAAGTCTTCAATCAATCCTCCAAGCAATAAACTTGGGAGATTGGATGCTGTCTATGCTCCAGGACGCATATTTACATATCCCTATCCATACCGAGTTCCAAAAGTTTCTCCGGTTTACCCTAAACCATCGGCACTTCCAATTCCGAAGCCTCCCGTTCGGGATCTCTACCGCACCCAGGACGTTTACAAAGGTCCTATTACCTGTAATAGCCCACCTGAGAGAAAAGGGGCTGAGGGTCCACCACTACCTGGACGACATCCTGCTTCTCTCAGACGGCCAGGACTCTCTCGTCCATCACCGGGAAATTCTGGTCTCCACGTTACAGTCCCTAGGGTGGCTGATAAATTGGAAGAAGAGCAACATCCATCCCACACAGAGAATGATCTTTCTGGGGGCCGAACTGGACACGAGGGAGAACACAGTGAAACTGCCGGGGGAAAAAATCCCTCCTCTAATTCAAAAGGTGAAAAGGGCAATCTCTGCTACAATGCTCCCGGCCAGGACATGTCTCAGTATCCTGGGCTCCCTAGCTTCCACCATTCCCATGGTCCAATGGGCACAATGGAATTCGAGACCTCTCCAGATCTCCTTCCTGCGTCAGTGGAAGGGCACATCAATGTCCCAACCAATCTTCATCTCCCAGGAGATAAAGCAATCATTGAAGTGGTGGGTACGACCTCACAACTTGGGAAGATGCAGGCATATAATCACTCCCTATCAAGAAACCGTGACCTCAGATGCCAGTCTACAGGGATGGGGAGCTCACTATCAGGACCTTGCGGCTCAGGGTCGTTGGCCTTTCAGGGCACAGGATACAGTGTCGAATATTCTGGAGATGAGAGCAGCGTTCCAGGCTCTCCTGGCCTTCAGTTCTCACTTGAGGGGGAAGCATGTTCTCCTAAGGATGGACAACAAGGTGGCTGTTGCCTACGTCAACAGGCAGGGGGGCACCAGAAGCAGGTCCATGTTGCAGGAGGTTCGTCCTGTTCTGGAATGGGCACAGCTGAATCTACTGGACCTAAGGGCGGTTTATGTTCCGGGAGTCCAGAACACCTTAGCCGACTCGCTGAGCAGAAATTTCCCCTCCAACAACGAATGGTCTCTGAGTCCACAAGCCTATGCTCTCATATCTCGAACCTGGGGCTCCCCAGAGATAGACCTAGCAGCAACTCCGGAGAACACAAAATGCCAGAGATTCCTATCAAGGATACCGTTTCCTTCGGCAGAGGGGACAGACTGCCTCCAACACCCCTGGAACTTTCACCTGGGGTACATTTTCCCCCCGACGCCTCTCATAGCGAGATTCCTCCTGAGGCTCAAGAAGTCAACAGCATTGGTGGTAGCAGTGATCCCTTTCTGGCCGAGGAGGCCATGGTTTACTACCCTCATGCAGCTGAACACGGCAGAGCCTCTGCCTCTCCCATTGACGACAGACCTACTCTCCCAGGGGCATCTTCTTCACCCGGACCCGGGGAAGCTACACTTGATGGCCTGGAGACTGAAAGGGCTAGGTACCTAGGACAGGGCTGTTCCCAGAAGGTGGTGGATACCTTACTCCAGGTCAGGAGGTCTACTACCAACATCACGTACAGAAGAGTTTGGGAAAAATTTGTCTCCTTCTCCCAACAGCAAGGTTGGGACTCGTCCTCCCCGTCGGTGTCTCAGATCTTGGAATTCCTTCAATTAGGCCTAGAAAAAGGCCTTAGGTCAAGCACCCTGAAGGTCCAGGTATCGGCCCTGTCCGCCTTGACAGGAGTTAAATGGGCGCAAGAGCCTCTGGTGATTCAGTTTCAGAGGGCCTGTCTAAAGCTGAGGCCCCTCAGGAAACCGTCATTCCCGGTCTGGGATCTCTCAATTGTTCTGGAGGCATTATCCAAGGAACCCTTTTTTCCAACGCAGAGCATATCCCTCTGGGATCTAACGCTGAAAGTTTCATTTTTGATAGCCATAACATCGGCGAAGCGAGTGTCAGAGATGCAAGCTCTAATGCAGGGGTCTCAAACTGGCGGCCCTCCAGCTGTTGCAAAACTACAAGTCCCATCATGCTTCTGTCTGTGGGAGTCATGCTTGTAACTGTCAGCCTTGCAATGCCTCATGGGACTTGTAGTTTCGCAACAGCTGGAGGGCCGCCAGTTTGAGACCCCTGCTCTAATGGTTAACGAACCATATTTGGTTGTTCTTCCAGACAGGCTAGTCCTAAGACCTTCGGATCGATTCATCCCCAAGGTATCCTCATCTTTCCATTTTAACCAGGAGATTAATCTTCCAGCACTCAGCACGGATCAGGGAGATCCTCATCCACTAGATGTTAAAGGTACCGTCATGGAGTATCTCTCGGCAACAAAATCCATCAGAAAGTCGGAGAGCCTCCTAATTATCCCACATGGTTTCAGGAGAGGTCAAGCGGCATCCTCACGCACCATTGCTTCATGGCTAGTAAAGACCATCAAGAGATCTTACTCACTGAGTAACCATCAAGTACCTGAGGGCTTAAGGGCACACTCCACCAGGGCAGTGGCAACCTCCTGGGCGGCATATTGTAGAGTCTCGGCGGAGACGATTTGCAGAGCGGCTACCTGGTCCTCCAGGAATACCTTCATGTCTCATTACAAGGTGGATTCCGCCTGCTTATCCACGGTGGATTTCGGAAGATCCGTTATCCAGGCCAATTCCTCTATTATTTGATTAATAAACTTAGTTTGAATTTCCCACCCAGTCTTTGCGAGTTACTCCCCAAAGTGTATGCTGCCATGATGCGACAGGAAAACGGAAAATTGTATACTCACCTTTCCGTAATTTTCCTTCCCTGTCGTATCTTCATGGCAGCATACAATCTCCCACCCTTCTAAGGTGATATATATACGGAGAATACTGGGCGAAGGCATCTCTACAATTTATAGCTATGTAGTCCTATCAGGTTGTGGGGGCGGAGTCACAACCCAAAGTGTATGCTGCCATGAAGATACGACAGGAAAGGAAAATTACGGAAAGGTGAGTATACAATTTTCCGTTTTTATTCCTTTAAAAATGTCATTTTGTGCAGGGACTGTTCTAAGCACGGGAAACATGCGCCACTTTACAGGCATACTATAGACACCCCCCAGGTACGATATTTAAAGGAATATTTCACTTTTTTTTTTTTTTTTACTTTAAGCATCATTAAAATCACTGCTCCCGAAAAAAACGGCCGTTTTTAAAAGTTTTTTTGCATTGATATATGTCCCCAGGGGCAGGACCCGGGTCCCCAAACCCTATTTAGGACAATACCATGCAAATTAGCCTTTAAAATTAGCACTTTTGATTTAGAACGCTCGAGTCCCATAAACGTCAATGGGGTTCTAACGTTCGTGCGAATTTTCGGTCCGTTCGCAGGTTCTGGTGCGAACCGAACCGGGGGGTGTCCGGCTCATCCCTACTCCTCACCTGGTTGCCGCCACACACGCTTGACACCATCTGAACCAAATACGTTTATCTTGGTCTCATCAGACCACGGGACATGGTTCCAGTAATCCATGTCCTTAGTCTGCTTGTCTTCAGCAAACTGTTTGCGGGCTTTCTTGTGCATCATCTTTAGAAGAGGCTTCCTTCTGGGATGACAGCCATGCAGACCAATTTGATGCAGTGTGTGGCGTATGGTCTGATCACTGACAGGCTGACCCCCCCACCCCTTCAACCTATGCAGCAATGCTGGCAGCACTCTATTTCCCAAAGACAACCTCTGGATATGACGCTGAGCATGTGCACTCAACTCCTTTGGTCGACCATGGCGAGGCCTGTTCTGAGTGGAACCTGTCCTGTTAAACTTCTGTATGGTCTTGGTCACCGTGCTGCAGCTCAGTTTCAGGGTCTTGGCAATCTTCTTATAGCCTAGGCCATCTTTATGTAGAGCAACAATTTTTTTTTTTTTCAGATCCTCAGAGAGTTCTTTGCCATGAGGTGCCATGTTGAACTTCCAGTGACCAGTAATGAGAGAGAGAGCGATAACACCAAAATGTAACACGCCTGAGACCTTGTAATACTAACGAGTCACATGAAACTGGGGAGGGAAAATGGCTTTTGTTGCCAGTGATTTAGACATTTATGGCTGTGTGAGTTATTTTGAGGGGACAGCAAATTTACACTGTTATACAAGCTGTACACTCACTACTTTACATTGTAGCAAAGTATAATTTCTTCAGTGTTGTCACATAAAAAGATATAATAAAATATTTACAAAAATGTGAGGGGTGTACTCACTTTTGTGAGATACTGTATGTAACTATATGTATGACAATCAATTTATGATTATGGCATAAAGTATTGGTAGGTTATTGTGTTATTGAAAGCTCTTTTGAAAGTCATTATGACCCGCTGCTGATGACATTCAATGGGCATTTCTTTTATTTTATTGCTCCTTCTTTGTAAATGTAACCTGCTTAAAACATGATGATTCCTGTTACCTATGTGTCTCTGAAGAAGTCCACATAAGAAATGTACATTGGGCAGGTCCTTGCAGTGATGTCATCATGTTCTACTTACAGAGTCAGCCTTTATGGCCAGTACTATCTCCTGATAATGGTGTTGTAATAGAGGTGCATTGAACAATGTTTTCCATGCGCAAATCATAGTGCAGTTTGGCACTCTTTTAATGTGAGGCTCCTTTCACATTAGCTGCAAAGTTTTCCTTTTTCATTCAGCAAGTAAGTACATTACATTTATAAAGTCTATCTGGTAGAGCTCTACCACTAATAAATAAACGTATTAGTATCTGAAGTATTAGCAGAGTGCACCCCGCCAAAAATATAAGTGTTGGGGTGACATACTAATAAATGTAATTTAAATATACACATTTCTCTATCCAGAAAGTTTTACATTAATATTTTCAGCTTATCTTAACTAAATCCCTGACTAAATTAACCAATATACACATTCAAAAGTTAAAGGTTAGTACTTCAGCCAAAGTATCACAGTATTCACCTACAAGAAAACAGAGTTAGTACATACATTCTACAAGCTAATATATACATCCTACAAATAGTACAGTTGTTGAAGAAATATCCCCATGGGATAACCCCCAGAAAATCACAGAATCACAAAAGCTATTATGTGCTATTATATATCCTGTACAGTTTACCTTAGAGTCTATAGATCACAATCACTTAATCAGATATTCCTATTCAAAAACTATATCCTACCCTTAGCTAGTACCATACCACCTAAGTATACCATAAGCCCTTAGTGAGCATTAGGCGCACCTATAGCAATATCACTTTACATCAGTAACATAAAATTAAGCTGACTCTTGCCATATAAAGTCCTACAGAGCCCTGAAAAATAAAGCAGAAACAGACAAGCTATCTTATCTAACCTATCTAAATATCTACATATGTACAATGCCTGCTACCTGTATGCAGTAAAACTCCCTAGCCAGGGATACTTAGCAAAATAGAAACAGTAGAAGTGTTCTTCAAAGGCGTGTGGGTCAGAGGTGTAACTAGAACCTTCAGGGCCCTGGTGCAAGAAACCATGAAGGGCCCCCCAACACCCCCACCCTTACACCACAGTCCGTAGCGTTCCCCTTTACATCAGAGCTCTCCCTTACATCATGGTCTGTAGCATTCCCCTTTACTTCAGAGTTCCCCTTTACATCAGGATCTGCAGAGTTCCCCTTTAGATCAGGGTCTGCAGCGTTCCCCTATAGATCAGATTCCATAATTCCCTTTACATCACAGTCCACAAAGTTCTCCCTTCCACCAGAATCCGCAGGGTTCCCCCTTACAGTGTACCCTGATGAAGAGGAGAGCTCTGTGGATCCTGATGTAAAGGGGAACTCTGATGTAAAGGGAAATGTGGTGGACCATGATGTAAAGGGGAACGCTGTAGACTCTGATGTAAGCAGGGCTCTGGTGACCATGGTCCCCCTTACATCATGGTCTGCAGTATTCCCCTTTACATCAGAGTTCCCCTTCACACCAGAGTCCGCAGGGTTCCCCCTTACAGTGTAAGGTAGAACTCTGTAGGCCTTGATGTAAAGGGGAACTCTTATGTAAAGGAGAATGCTGCGAACTCAAGTGTAAAGGGAAACTCTGATGTAAGATGGCTCCTCCCGTTTCATCAGAGTCTACAGCATTCCCCTTTTGCATTATGGTCCGCAGCATTCCCCTTTACATCATAGTTCCTCTTTACATTAGGGCCTGCAGAGTTCTACCTTGCACTGTCAGGGAATCCTTCAGACTTTGATGTAAAAGGCTATGATGTGGAGGGGGGACTCTGGTGACCCCCCCCCATAGACTCTGTGTGGCCTTTCTGGAGCTGTCAAACTGACTTCACCACCTCCATTGCTCAGGTGCAGGACAGGCTCAGGCAGACCTTGGCTTTGATCTTTGATCCTTTTCTGTTCTGCTCCCGGCTCTCCCACTCCCCCTATTCATATCACCCGCCTATTTAGTGTAGTTTATTTCATTCACAAACAACATTTATCCCATAGTTGTGGGTTTTGGGCACCATTTTATGGAAGACCAACTCCACTCTGTATATGGGCAAACTTCAACAAAGTGACTCCGGCAATGGAGACATTAGCTTGGCAGGGGGACGGGCTCCAGGTGATGGAGAGCTGAGGGGGAAATGTCCCGACCAGGCCAGCCAGAGTGTGACTCTGCAGACGTTCTGCAGGATTGGTGTGCGCTGACCTATCCTCCTCCTCCTTGAAACTTCACCACGCGGCCGCCCCACCCCCGAGTCTGTCAAAACCCAAGCACTATTTGGCCTTCCTGGGGCCCCCCACAGTGGTGGAACAGCAGGGCCCAGTCGCGGATACGACTGTTGCGACTCTGATAGTTCCGCCACTGGTTTAGGTTCTGGCTCTTCTAACCAAAGTCCATAAACCCAAAGCAGAATATATTGACCTCAGCTCAGCTGACACTTGCAGGTGCCCTCTCCCTGCTGAATCAGGAGCATGAACCCCCTTCTTCAGAATAAAGAGCAACTTGGCAAAGAGATCCTTCCCCTACACAGAAGAATGTAAAGACTTGCTGAGATTCTCTTTCAATGAGCCATTACCTGCCACTAAGGCAACAGCTCAGGTAGTTGAGCGGCAGAAGTCTTCTCCTGGGGAAATAGCACGAGTCTCCCCCCATGTTGGGGAACAGTTCAGTCCAAGTAACAACTTGAGAACAAAGAAACTTCACGAGTTTCCTCCCCTTGGGTAGGCTTCTTATTGTGGAAAGCTATGGTCTGGTTATGATAGGGCTTAGGCACATGCATGAAGTCCCAAACTTTCCCTTCACACCAGGCAGATTGTTTGGACTTTAAAATCTTCCATGACTTCCCTAGGCACATAAGGGAAGTTGTAACAGTATTCAAGAGCCACTCATCTCTATACAATGTGTAAGAAATGGCAGAATCTGGCAGCTCATCAGGATTCCTCTTCCCTGGAAGACTGTAGGGGCTTTTTGCCCTTCTTATAAGTTGGCTGTAGGCCTAATCTTGTCCAAACTCTAGCAATAGTACAGGGTAGGGACAGATCAATCCTCCTCTCTTTGTGTTCCCTGCTAAGATGGAGACCATCAGCACATTGCATTAGTTGGGCAATGTGTTCCCTCTCTGCAAAATCCCAATCAGAGGCCTAGGAGCCATTATCAGTGGCATCTCTGAGTCTCCAGTCCCATTTGGTCTCCACGACTAATAACCAGTCACCGATGTTCTCTTCCACTGACCAAAACACATTCTCAAATTTGGGTGACCCCGGATCAAAACCCCTAGGCCCTCCTCACCTGATGACCTGGTAGAGTCCAGCCTTTGGGTTCTGCTAATCACAGGCGTCATTACCACAGCCAACTGGTCCTCTGCCCAGATAGCTGCACTGGTCATAGGCTTCTCCACTACAGTCAGCTCATCCTCTGCCTGGATAACTGTAGCAGCTTCCACCCCCACTCTTACAGGTGGTGACCCTTGGAATGTAGAGATGAGTGTTTCACTCCTCTGCCAAAGTTGTCTGAGTGAATACCACTGGTCCCACCCCCAATGGTTGCTCAACGCTACCTCTGAGGGCTTTGTAGATAGGATCCAGCATATCTGTACTGTAGCCTGTCTACCAGTTTACTAGCAGGACACTGGGCTGTCGATCGCTGGGCAATAGTTTCAGCAGCATCTTGCCACAGTGACCACACCAACCCTAGGCTCACAACTTGATTGTGACCTGGCATCTGCCACATACCAGTCTAATGTATTCCATCTTGACCTTGTTCCACAATACTAAATAGCCCTGGAGCATCAACCGTACTCCATTGTCCATTAGTAGCCTGCTTTGCAGCTCAGTTAGCCCATCTGGACGATCGTAACTATTACCGGCAGCTTCAGTAATCACTCGTCAGTTGGGCAAACTTCACTGGTGCTCTCACTCCTGCACCACATATTAACTCTTTTACTGCCACCTGCCACCACTCGGCAATACTTCTGCACTGGGAGTAATCCTCATTGTGTAGAGAAGCCATTCTCTGCTGTGACACAACATTTCACTATACCGATTGCCTTCCTGCAATCCTTAACACTGATTGCCTCCCCGCAATCCACACAATACTGACAGTCTCTTCCATTTTCTCCTGTCTCCTGACCAATCACAGCTGATCTCAGTGTGAACCAGGAAGTGCCGGTAAATGGCTTTCCTGAGTTGCGCTGACAGGGAGAGACGATCATCGGCTCTCCCAGTCAGAGGGGGGGTCTGTGCTGATAATCAGCACATTGATTATCAGTGCAGCCCCCATGAGAGGTGCTCATCAGTTGCCAATCAGTGCCCATCAGCTGCCAGTCTGTGCCCCATCAGTAACGCCTGTCAGTGCCCATAAATGTGCCAATCAGTGCTCCATCAGTAATGCCTGTCAGTGCCAATCAGATGCCAATCGGTGCTGCCTATCCAGTGTCATCTATCAGTGCCCATCAGTGCTGCATATCAGTGTAGCCTATCGGTGCCCATCAGTGCTGCATATCAGTGCCGCTTATCAGTGCCCATCAATTCTACATATTAGTGCCACCTCATCAGTGCCCATCTGTGCCGCCTCATCAGTGCCTATTAGTGCAGCCTTATCAGTGCCCGTCAGTGAAGGAGAAAACAAAATTTTATAACAAACGAAGAAAAACTTTTTTTTCTAGTTTGTTTAGCAAGCAATAAAAACCGCAGAGGTGATTAAATACCACCAAAAGAAGGCCCTATTTGTGTGAAGAAAAAGATAACAATTTAGTTTGGGTACAGGGTAGCATGACCGCACAATTGTCATTCAAAGTGTGACAGCACTGAAAGCTGAAAATTGTCCTGGGCAGGAAGGGGGGAAAGTGACTGGTATTGAAGTGGTTAAAATGGGTGTAAACCCACTTTGAAAAAAAAAAACTAACACCTCCAAGACAAAGGCATAATGAGCTAGTATGCATAGCATGCTAGCCCATTATGTAATACTCACCTGAGATCAAAGCCCTCGATGCGGTGCCCGTACACCGCTCCGGCGGCCGACATCACACCCAGGGGTTACTTCCGGGTAACGCAGCCCCGGCGCTATGATTGGCCAGAGCCGCGATGACGTCACTCCCGCAGATGGTAACGGCACACTCACTGAAGCAACGGCACATACGTGCTGTTGCTTCAGTTTGTGTCAGTGCGCATGTGCCAATGACATTGGCACATGCAAATACAGGGGATATCTCCTAAACCAGGTTTAGGAGATATCCTGGGTAGCTACAGGGAAGCCTTATTATAGGCTTGCCTGTAGCACAAAGTGGTCTGTAAGGGTTACAACCACTTTAAAAGCGAACTTGTGATTTTCCCATGCAATACAGTCCTTAGATTGACTTGAAGCTTACATTGGTGTTCTCATTTTCAGAATAGCAGAACAGTGAAAGGGAAGATGCGTATAACCAGTGGCTGTGAGCATCTCAGTGCATAGTCAAAGTTTAAATGTAAAGCCAATTGCCTAGTATTGCTGCAGTGCAAAATAAGCAGATCTCCATAGACCAGTAATGAGATTATTGGTTTTCTATTACAGATGGGGAGATTGGACTGGTGTTCGGTGGTGTCCCTCTGGGTTTCTTGTCAGATTTGCTCTGCAAGTTGAGCCGCCCATTGGCGATGGTGACGATACTGCAGCCAACAATATCATGTTCCAATGCTCTGATAATAATATCCTGACAGGTAATGGTGGAAAATGGGGAACATTCGGAGATTGGAGTGACAAGTGCCAATCTGGAATCTGTGGCATCAGAACCCTTGTGGAGCCTGACCAAGGAAGAGGAGATGACACGGCCCTGAATGATGTCGTTTTCAGATGCTGTTAAAATGAGGATCACAAGAAATGAAATAAGAAAAGTAATATGAAGATTAGCTTGAAATAAAATGATTCATGCTATCGTTTTAAATAAATAATACTTTAATAAAGAAATCAGATGAGATGGTCAATGTGTTGTGTTGTGTTTAAATACGATAAATGTGTTGTGATACATTACGATAAATACGTATTACATAGCATAAAGAGAACTTCAAGGGTACGAGTGAAAGTTTAATACAAATATAACATTGGGAATGGAATATCCTTACTGATATAAAAAGAGAGAAAGTTTGGTCGGCGGGACTTTGAATGAGGCCAATCACTATATAGAGTAAGCATGTGGGATATAAAACACAGTATTGCTTACTCTATATAGCGATTGGCCTCATTCAAAGTCCCGCCGACCAAACTTTCTCTCTTTTTGTTCAAATTTGGGATGGAGACTAATTACTAATTACTTGGACCACATCATTCTCTCTCATCCTTACTGATATAATGCATAAGTTCTAATTTCATTTTGCCATGTGTCACTGGTGGCTTTTGCCTCCCATTTTGAATGCAGAGCATTCTCCAGCAGTGACATCATATCTCCAGCACACATGTCGGTCCTTCCCCAGTGAGATCCCTCTTCACACACACATTGGTCTTTGATGAGTGAGATCCCTCTTCACACACACATTGGTCTTTGACGAGTGAGATCCCTCTTCACACACACATTGGTCTTTGACCAGTGAGATCCCGCTTCACATACACATTGGTCTTTGACCAGTGAGATCCCGCTTCACATACACATTGGTTTTTGACCAGTGAGATCCCGCTTCACACACACATTGGTCTTTGACCAGTGAGATCCCGCTTCACATACACATTGGTTTTTGACCAGTGAGATCCCGCTTCACACACACATTGGTCTTTGACCAGTGAGATCCCGCTTCACACACACATTGGTCTTTGACCAGTGAGATCCCGCTTCACACACACATTGGTCTTTGACCAGTGAGATCCCGCTTCACACACACATTGGTCTTTGACCAGTGAGATCCCGCTTCACACACACATTGGTCTTTGACCAGTGAGATCCCTCTTCACACACACACATTGGTCTTTGACCAGTGAGATCCCTCTTCACACACACATTGGTCTTTGACCAGTGAGATCCCTCTTCACACACACATTGGTCTTTGACCAGTGAGATCCCGCTTCACATACATATTGGTCTTTGACCAGTGAGATCCCGCTTCACAGACACATTGGTCTTTGACCAGTGAGATCCCGCTTCACACACACATTGGTCTTTGACCAGTGAGATCCCGCTTCACATACACATTGGTCTTTGACCAGTGAGATCCGGCTTCACACACACATTGGTCTTTGACCAGTGAGATCCCGCTTCACATACACATTGGTCTTTGACCAGTGAGATCCCCCTTCACATACACATTGGTCTTTGACCAGTGAGATCCCCTTCACATACACATTGGTCTTTGACCAGTGAGATCCCGCTTCACATACACATTGGTCTTTGACCAGTGAGATCCCCCTTCACATACACATTGGTCTTTGACCAGTGAGATCCCCTTCACATACACATTGGTCTTTGACCAGTGAGATCCCCCTTCACATACACATTGGTCTTTGACCAGTGAGATTCCCCTTCACATACACATTGGTCTTTGACCAGTGAGATCCCCCTTCACATACACATTGGTCTTTGACCAGTGAGATTCCCCTTCACATACACATTGGTCTTTGACGAGTGAGATTCCCCTTCACATACACATTGGTCTTTGACCAGTGAGATCCCCCTTCACATACACATTGGTCTTTGACCAGTGAGATCCCCCTTCACATACACATTGGTCTTTGACCAGTGAGATCTCCCTTCACATACACATTGGTCTTTGACCAGTGAGATCTCCCTTCACATACACATTGGTCTTTGACCAGTGAGATCCCCTTCACATACACATTGGTCTTTGACGAGTGAGATTCCCCTTCACATACACATTGGTCTTTGACCAGTGAGATCTCCCTTCACATACACATTGGTATTTGACCAGTGAGATCCCCCGCACACAGACTGGTCTTGACTAGGGCAGTCAGATAACTTACTACCCCAAACCACACATGTATGCAGACTTACTATTATTAACAAATGATGACATTGACACCTGCTGGATGTAAATGGCCTGTTCGGCCTTTTATTAACAAAACCAAATAAACTAACCATTATTCAAAATATTCCAGCTCCAATCATACAACTTGGTTGCAGGTCCCTGATGACCCCATCTTCAACTTTTGGTCTGTAAAACCTCCTAGTTAGCATCTGTCCCCAGCTGCCAGAATTGCCTCGAGGACCACTAAGTGACCACAGACCCCCACCAACTTATTACCCGGTAGTCTAAACTTAAACCAGACCATCTGGGAGGACTCCATACCTGAGAATGGGTCCCCATTCCCTCAATATCTCATGTTTTTTATACTTATCGTCAAAGACCCAACTGCCATGCACCTTTTTTCAGTCCACTCCAATACCAGGAAAACTTTTTATTAGGGCGGGAGGGAGGGAACTTTCCAACCCGCTTCTTCCTCCAGACTGCTGACCTCTGATCTCCCCCCTCCTGGACTTTATTTACCACTCCTCCCCCACTCATCTTGTCCTCCAATCCGGTAAGACAAGTACTTTCTTCAACACCCTCCCTTTGTTAACCCTTTCCTCTCTGTAAGCTACTTACTTCCTGTCATGTATGTCCTGCGCCTACATTTGCAATTTTGGCTACATACATGTCTTTCCCCAGTGAGATGCCTCCCCCAGTATGAACATGGCATGCAGTGCCCACAAACCACCCACAACCACCACATAAATTGAATATCGAACAGTGCCCAGAATACACATTGGTTTTTCCCAGGTGAGATTCCACCCCCTGTACAAATATTGGTCTTTTCCCAGTGAGAGCCAATCAGCCGCACACAGATTTGTCTTTTCTGAGTGAGATACCTTCCTCCGAACACATATTAGTCTTTCCCCCAGTGAGATCACATTCCCAGCATGCACATGGTTTGCAGTAACCACAATCCATCTAACAAATTGCATATTGGTTGGTGTTCTTCAGTGAGATCCCACCCCTTGAACACAGATTGGTCATTCCCCCAGTGAGATCCCACCCCTTGAACACAGATTGGTCATTCCCCCAGTGAGATCCCACCCCCCAGCTCACACATTAGTCTTTTCTCAGCGAGATCCCACCCCCAGCACACATTGGTTAATTGTATATTGAGTGGTGTTAAAGTGAATAAAAATACGTATCTCCTCTGTGCAGTGGTTTTGCACAGAGCAGCCCAGATCCTCCTCTTCTTGGGTTCATCTTCGGCGCTCCTGACCCCTCACTCCTGCCGATTGCCCCCACAGTAAGCAGCTTGCTCCTACCTGTACATATTACCCCCTGCTCCCTCTCATACATACTACCCCCTCCCCGTACACAATGCCCCTCCTGTACATATTACCCCTTTCCTGTACATATTACCACCCCTGTACATATTACCCCCCCGTACACACTGCCCCCTCCTGTACATATTGCACTTTCCTGTACATATTACCCCCTCCTGTACACACTGCCCCCTCCTGTACATTGTACCCCTTTCTTGTACATATTACCCTCTCCTGTACATACTGCCCCCTCCTATACATATTACCCCTTTCCTGTACATATTACCCCCTCCTATACACAGGGTTTTTTCAGTGGGCACGCGGGGAACGCAGTTCTGGCACCTCCAGCACTGAACGTATCTAATGGCAAGGGGTACTGGAGGGTCCATTGATGCTGGCTGCTGGAGGATCTATTGTTGCTTTGGGGTGTCTATTGTTAGGGAGGGGTTCTTTTGTTTCTAAGGGGTCAATTGTTGCTGGGAGGGATCTACTGTTGAGGGAGGGGTCTATTGTTGCTGACTGTTGAAGGGTCTATAAATGCTGGCTGTTGGGAGAGCTATTGTTGCTGGTGGGGGTCTATTGTTCCTGGGGTGGACCTGTTGTTTTTAAGGGGTATTTTGTTGCAGGGGGTCTATTGTTGACAGAAGGATCTATTGTTGCTTGGGGGGGCTCTTGTTGATGGCTGCAATGGATCTATTTTGCTGCTTTTTTATATTATCCTTAACCAATTCTATACAAATCCTTAGCACCACAAAATGATACCTGGTTCTATTTTCTCTAAAAGGGGTGGTTTGGAAGAGGGGAGTACCTGCACCTATTCTCTATATATATATTACCCCCTCATGTACACACTGCCTCCTCCTGTACATATCACCCCCTCCCTGTACATATCACCCCCTCCCTGTACATATCACCCCCTCCCTGTACACAATGCCCCCTCCCATATATATCACTCCCTCCCTGTACACAATGCCCCCACCCATACATATCACTCCCTCCCTGTACACAATGCCCCCTCCCATACATATCACCCCCTCCCTGTACACAATGCCCCCTCCCATACATATCACCCCCTCCCTGTACACAATGCCCCCTCCCATACATATCACCCCCTCCCTGTACACAATGCCCCCTCCTGTACATATCACCCCCTCCCTGTACATATCACCCCCTCCCGTACATATCACCCCCTCCCTGTGCACAATGCCCCCTCCCATACAAATCACCCCCTCCCTGTACACAATGCCCCCTCCCATACATATTACACCCTCCGTGTACACAATGCCCCCTCCTGTACATATCACCCCCTCCCTGTACACAATGCCCCCTCCAATACATATCACCCCCTCCCTGTACACAATGCCCCCTCCTGTACATATCATCCCCTCCCTGTACACAATGCCCCCTCCTGTACATATTGCCCTCTCCTTGTACACACTACCCCCTCCTGTACATATCACCCCCTCCCTGTACACAATGCCCCCTCCTGTACATATCACCCCCTCCCTGTACACAATGCCCCCTCCTGTACATATCACCCCCTCCCTATACACAGTGCCCCCTCCTGTACATATCACCCCCTCCCTGTACATATCACCCCCTCCCGTACATATCACCCTCTCCCCGTACACAATGCCCCCTCCTGTACATATTACCCCTTTCCTGTACATATTATCCCCCCTGTACATATTACCCCCCCCCCGTACTCACTGCCCCCTCCTGTACATATTGCACTTTCCTGTACATATTACCCCCTCCTGTACACACTGCTCCCTCCTGTACATTGTACCCCTTTCCTGTACATATTACCCCCTCCTTTACATACTGCCCCCTCCTGTACATTTTACCCCTTTTCTGTACATATTACCCCCTCCTGTACATACTGCCCCCTCCTGTACATTTTACCCCTTCCCTGTACATATTACCCCCTCCTGTACACACTGCCCCCTCCTGTACATTGTGCCCCTTTCCTGTACATATTAACCCCTCCTGTACATACTGCCCCCTCCTGTACATATTACCCCCGTACACACTGCCCCCTCCTGTACATATTGCACTTTCCTGTACATATTACCCCCTCCTGTACACACTGCCCCCTCCTGTACATTGTGCCCCTTTCCTGTACATATTAACCCCTCCTGTACATACTGCCCCCTCCTATACATATTACCCCTTTCCTGTACATATTACCCCCTCCTATACACAGGGTTTTTTCAGTGGGCACGCGGGGGAACGCAGTTCTGGCACCTCCAGCACTGAATGTATCTAATGGCAAGGGGTGCTGGAGGGTCCATTGATGCTGGCTGCTGGAGGATCTATTGTTGCTTTGGGGTATCTATTGTTAGGGAGGGGTTCTTTTGTTTCTAAGGGGTCAATTGTTGCTGGGAGGGATCTACTGTTGAGGGAGGGGTCTATTGTTGCTGACTGTTGAAGGGTCTATAAATGCTGGCTGTTGGGAGAGCTATTGTTGCTGGTGGGGGTCTATTGTTCCTGGGGTGGACCTGTTGTTTTTAAGGGGTATTTTGTTGCAGGGGGTCGATTGTTGACAGAAGGATCTATTGTTGCTTGGGGGGGGGCTCTTGTTGATGGCTGCAATGGATCTATTTTGCTGATTTTATCCTTAACAAATTCTATACAAATCCTTAGCACCACAAAATGATACCTGGTTCTATTTTCTCTAAAAGGGGTGGTTTGGAAGAGGGGAGTACCTGCACCTATTTTCTGAGAGTATATATTACCCCCTCATGTACACACTGCCTCCTCCTGTACATATCACCCCCTCCCTGTACATATCACCCCCTCCCTGTACATATCACCCCCTCCCTGTACACAATGCCCCCTCCCATACATATCACTCCCTCCCTGTACACAATGCCCCCACCCATACATATCACTCCCTCCCTGTACATAATGCCCCCTCCCATGCATATCACCCCCTCCCTGTACACAATGCCCCCTCCCATACATATCACCCCCTCCCTGTACACAATGCCCCCTCCTGTACATATCACCCCCTCCCTGTACACAATGCCCCCTCCTGTACATATCACTCCCTCCCTGTACACAATCCCCCCTCCTGTACATATCACCCCCTCCCTGTATATATCACCCCCTCCTGTACATATCACCTCCTCCCTGTACATAATGCCCCCTCCCATACATATCACCCCCTCCCTGTACACAATGCCCCCTCCTGTACATATCACCCCCTCCCTGTACATATCACCCCCTCCCGTACAGATCACCCCCTCCCTGTACACAATGCCCCCTCCCATACAAATCACCCCCTCCCTGTACACAATGCCCCCTCCCATACCTATTACACCCTCCGTGCACACAATGCCCCCTCCTGTACATATCACCCCCTCCCTGTACACAATGCCCCCTCCCATACATATCATCCCCTCCCTGTACACAATGCCCCCTCCTGTACATATCGCCCCCTCCTTGTACACACTACCCCCTCCCGTACATATCATTCTCTCCCTGTACACAATGCCCCCTCCTGTACATATCACCCCCTCCCTGTACACAATGCCCCCTCCTGTACATATCACCCCCTCCCTGTACACAATGCCTCTTCCTGTACATATCACCCCCTCCCTGTACACAATGCCCCCTCCCATACATATCACCCCCTCCCTGTACACAATGCCCCCTCCTGTACATATCACCCCCTCCCCGTACATATCACCCCCTCCCTGTACACAATGCCCCCTCCCCGTACATATCACTCCCTTCCTGTACACAATGCCCCCTCCCATACATATCACCCCCTCCCTGTACACAATGCCCCCTCCTGTACATATCACCCCCTCCCTGTACACAATGCCCCCTCCTGTACATATCACCCCCTCCCTGTACACAATGCCCCCTCCTGTACATATCACCCCCTCCCTGTACACAATGCCCCCTCCCATACATATCACCCCCTCCCTGTACACAATGCCCCCTCCTGTACATATCAACCCCTCCCTGTACACAATGCCCCCTCCCATACATTTTACCGCCTCCCTGTACACAATGCCCCCTCCTGTACATATGACCCCCTCCCTGTACACAATGCCCCCTCCTGTACATATGACCCCCTCCCTGTACACAATGCCCCTCCAGTACATATCACCCCCTCCCTGTACATATCACCCCCTCCTGTACATATCACCCCCTCCCTGTACACAATGCCCCCTCCTGTACATATCACCCCCTCCCGTACATATCACCCCCTCCCTGTACACAATGCCCCCTCCCGTACATATCACCCCCTCCCTGTACACAATGCCCCCTCTTGTACATATTACCTCCTCTTGTAATCATATAGCGCTTACTCCACTCTTGTAAGTGTAATCATATAGCGCTGCTCCACTTCATATATTCATTCATTGTTGCAAGAACAATTTCTTTGAGAGAAGGATACATTCATCTCATCATGAAAAGTATTTATTTGGGGAACTTACAATTACCTTTAGAATTAATGGCTAAAACTTGCATTGGGCTACATGACTCATTTTCACTACCAAAAATGCATTTTAGAACTGCGTTATTTTGGTATTTACTATAACGCTCTGTAAAAAAGGCATGGGAGTTAAAATGAGAGTAGTTTGCATGTCTGAGCATGCTCAGTTGTGCTGGCACCTAATAGTAAAGAGACGGTGAATTTATCTCTTCTCAGACTTTTAAAGATATTTAAGTGTAGGAATCACTTTTTCACACACTTTAAAAAGCAGATTATCATTAACCACTTCCCGCCCGGCCTATAGCAGATTGACGGCCAGGAAGTGGTTCTGTTATCCTGACAGGGAGTCATATGACATCCAGCAGGATAACATGCCAGCACGTGCCCACAGGGGCGCGCAGCGCAGTAATCAGATTGACACGCCGCATCTCCGATCGTGATAAGGAGCCTCTGTTAGAGGCTCATTACCACGTGATCAGCTGTGACCAATCACAGCTGATCATCGTGTGAACCAGGAAGTGCCGGTAAACGGCATTCCTCGGTTTGCGATGACAGGGAGAGCCGATTGGCGGCTCTCCCTTTCGGAGGGGGGGGGGGGGTCTGTGCTGATAATCAGCACATTGATTATCAGCATAGCCCCATCAGATGTGCCAATCAGCTGTCAATCAGTGCCCACAGTGCCCCAATAATAAAGTCTGCCAGTGCCCACCACAGTGCCAATCAGAGCCCATTACAGTGCCAATCAGTGCCCAGCAGTAACACCTGTCAGTACCTCATCATCCGTGCTGCCCATAACAGCCGCCTGTCAGTGCCCATCACAGCTGCCTGCCAGTGACCATCACAGCCACCTGTCAGTGCCCATCACAGCCGCCTGTCAGTGCCCATCACAGCCACCTATCAGTGCCCATCAGTGCCACCTATCAGTGCCCATCAAAGCCGCCTATTGGTGCCCATCAGTGCTGCATATCACTGCCGCCTATCAGTGCCCATCAACTATACATATCAGTGCCTCCTTATCAGTGCCAATCAGTGCCGCCTCATCAGTGCCCGTCAGTGAGGGGGAAAACAAAATTTTATGACAGAAACTAAGCAAAACTTTTTTTCTTCCCAAAATTTTGGTCTTTTTTAGTTTGTTTAGCAAAAAATAAAAACCCCAGAGGTGATCAAATACCACCAAAAGAAAGCTCTCATATCACGCTCTAAACATTATTTCCATGTGCAATTTTCCAAGTCCCAACAATAGTAAGGGTTTGGGCGCTATCCGTTGTCTGGGTGCCATAGTGAATTCGATTTTGGGAGTATTTGTTCACCAGCGCTATTGTGAATTCCGTTTGGGCACTAATTAGAGCTATTTGGCAGTTTGAGCACTAATTACCACGCAATCGCATATTCTCGCTATAGTAAATGACACCCAATGTGTTCCTCATACTGAAAGGTTTGAAGACTTCCGATCTAGGATATGTATCTGGTATAATGAAGAAAACCCCCCTTTGTTTCCAAATAGAGTGAAGCCAGCCAGGAAATGTCATTTACTGGGCAGGAATAGAAATGATATTTTTTTCCTTTGTAAAAGTCACTTTTTGTGTGTGCATCCTACAGGTGCGCCACTTCACAGGTGGATTGAAGGCATCTCTCAGGCATGTTATTTAAAGGAATTGTGTGTTCTTAATGGTTTTCTTTAAGCATTACTAAAAGAGCTGCTTCTGAACAAAGAGTTTTAAAAAACAATGGACTGAACATTGACTTTTCTTTATCAGGAGCTTCTTATGTAAACAATATGGAACACTCTAATGATTCCTGCTTTGGAGTACAAGGGCTTGACATATTTAATTGATGTCACAGAGACCTAGAATTGTTAAGCCTAAATGTTAAAAATTATCATCACAATGCAAAATTTACATGTATTCTTGTTTGGTAATCCATGTTGATTACAGTCACTCTCCAATTAAAGGAGAAGTGGCCATACTGCTCTTATGGATCACAGGAGTGCAGTTCTTTTCCTGTGACCGATTTCAGCCGACAGTGGGCTAAAGCCTGCTGTTGGCTGATATCACTCAGCCGATCTAGGCTCAGGAAAGATCCCGACAATATTGTTGGGATCCACCCAGATGACTGGACCGAAACCTGGCTCAGTCTCTCAGCAATACACTGAGAGCCTGAGCCAGCCACTCCCACCCCCTAAACAGCCCAGCACTCCAGCGAGCACTGGAGGGGAGAGCAGAGGGCTGTTGGCTGACAGTCACAGCTCTCTGCTCAGAGTGGAGGGGGAGAACTGAGCGATTAGTGGTGTTTTATAGCTCAGTTCTCAGTGCAGAGCTGGTGGGGGACAAATGCAGCATCGAATCGATGCTGCATCCATCTAGGTGAGTCTAAGGGTTTTTTGTTTTTTTTAACTCTGAACTTCTCTTTTAGGCTCAAGATCTTTTTGTGTTATCTCTAATAGCCAGGGCTGTATTTAACGTGAGATAAAAGCGGCAGCTGCCCGGGCCCAGTCAATATCGTGGGGCAAAGCCTCTTGAGCCCCTTGTCATTGAGAGTCCCGGTCCGGTGGCGACGTCCCACACCCCGCATATCATCTCTATGCCACAAATGAGCGGACCCAGGGACAGAGGCCGAGGGCTGCAGGAAAGGCGAGCAGCACGAGGGTGGCTAGGACAGGGAGACTGGGAGGGAGAAAACCTCCACTGCCTCCCTGAACCCCGAAGTGGTGAGCAGCAGAGAGTGCCGCATCCCTCGTGCCTCCCAGAGCCTGGACTTCTTCTTCAACTTCCTCTCCACTCCCAGCTCTAACATCAACAGGACAGGCAGACCAGGGTCCAAGAGGATGTGGATGGGTGGGAGGTAGGTACTAGGCATCTGTCACGTACCTGGTAAGTTGAGCCCGGAATGCAGGGAACGGCCTCTCGTATACCTCCGACTCGAGAACCCCTGATAGTGATGACAGGAGCTCGGGAGTGCGAAGGGGCACAAGTGCCTGACTGGAAAGCTGGATCAGAGAGCTGAATCTGGTAGTCAGCTGGGAGAAGTCCTGTAGTCCAGCAGCAGGATGATGAACAACAGGGAGGTGTACTGTAGTCCAGCAACGGGATGTAGACAGCAAGCAGGTGTACTGTAGTCCAGCAGCAGGATGGTAAACAACAGGGAGGTGCACTGTAGTCCAGCAGCAGCAGGCAGGTGTCTTGTAGTCCAGCAGGCAGGATTGGACAGCAGACAGGTGTACTGTAGTGCAGTAGCAGGATTGGACGGCAGGCAGGTGTCTTTATAGTCCAGCAGCAGGATTGAACAGCAGGCAGGTGTACTGTAGTACAGCAGCAGGGTACAGGCAAGCCGGGTCAAACACAGGCAGGCAGATCAGGTACAGAAGGTAAATCCAGGAGAATAGTCAAAGTCCAAAGCCGAGATCAGGGCAGGCAGCAAGCAGAGTAATCAGGAACAATCCAACAGGTTATCAGGTAGGCAGATGCAGAGTACAAGGTAACAGGGCAGTAGGGGTCTTCAGGAACGCTGTAGACCGGACAGCAAGGCAGCAATGGAGCAGTTCTCTTTAAATAGCCTGTCTTGGCGCCAAGTGTTGTCACAGGGGGTGCGCGCGCGCACCCGCGCGTGCCCGTGCGCCGCTATTGGCGCTATCGCGCATGCGCGTACGCCTGTTCGCGCTATTGGCGCTATTGCGCGTGCGCGAACGCCGGATGGCGCTTCTGAGCACAGGCACTCTTTTGAACTTCAGTCTGCTGGAATGTTTGCAAGAAGGCTTTTCCTGACATTGCCCCCCTCCAATGGGCAGCCTCCGGATGCCCAACTGGGCCATTTTACTAGGATGAGCTCTCTTAAAGGCTAGAATTAGTCTTTTGGCATGGATATTAGCCTCTGGCTCCCAAGAGTTATCCTCAGGACCGTACCCTTTCCATTTGACCAGGTATTGAATCTGGTTACGTCTTTTCCGGCAATCTATGATTGATTCCACTTCGAATTCCTCTTCCCCGTTGATGAGTACAGGTTCAGGAGGACCAGTGTTTCGGTTAAGAAAAGGATCAGGAACTGAAGGTTTAAGAAGGGCCACATGAAAGACTGGATGAATACGGAATGACTCTGGCAGTTTTAATTCATAGGCCACATTATTGGTCTTCCTTATCACTGGGAAGGGACCCACAAACTTAGGGCCCAGTTTCCTGGAAGGGCATGCCAACTTCAGGTTCAGGGTAGACAGCCAAACATGATCTCCTATCTCCAGATTAAGTTCCCCTCTCCTTTTCTTGTCAAACGTCACCTTGTTCCGTTCCTGAGTCTTCGACATGGTCTCTTGAAGTAGCCTGTTATTAGTACTGAAAAAATTCAAGGTTTCCTGGACAGCTGGTACCGAACACTCTGGAACGTTGTTGGACAAGAACAAGGGATGAAAACCATAGTTCGCAAAAAATGGAGACTGATTAATTGCAGAGTGAACAGAGTTATTGTACGCGAACTCAGCCAGAGGTAATAGAGAAACCCAGTCATCTTGGGAAAAACAAGAATAGCACCGTAAGTATTGCTCCAAGGTCTGGTTAGTTCGTTCGGTCTGACCATTAGTCTGAGGATGGTAAGCAGAAGAGAAGGAGAGGTCAATTTCCAGGGATCCACATAGAGCTTTCCAGAACTTGGAAGTAAATTGCACTCCTCGATCGGATACAATGTTTGCAGGTATACCATGGAGCCTTATAATTTATTTAATAAAGACCTTTGCAGTCTCCGAAGCAGAGGGGGTACCCTTCATGGGTAAGAAGTGACCCATTTTGGAAAGTCTGTCAACCACTACAAAAATGGTGGTATAGCCCTCAGATGGAGGTAATTCAACGATAAAATCCATGGAGATCATCCTCCATGGTCTTTCCGGAACAGGAAGAGGTCTTAGCAACCCCCATGTCTTGGTCTTGCTACCCTTGTTTTGAATACAGGGAATGCATGATTCCACGTAGCGTTTACAATCCTCCCATAGCTGAGGCCACCAGAATGTGCGTTGGAGTAGTTCGGAGGTCTTGTGCATTCCGAAGTGACCGGCTAATTTGTGATCATGGCAAGATTTGAGAACAGCTACCCGTGCTTGTTGGGGTACAAAGATTTTATCCTCATGCCATAATAATTTGTCTCTGGACTGTAGAGTGACATCTGCTGGAAGGGGAGTTGCTGAAGATGCCTGTCTAATTTGGGACAGCAGATCTCCTTGAAGCATTAGAAAGTTCCCAGGAGCAAGGATGGTGTCTGGAGAAGAAGGAGCTTCGGGTTCACTGAACATCCGGGACAGCGCATCAGGTTTGGTATTCTTTGATCCCGGTCTGTAAGTAATGTGAAAGGTGAACCTGGTGAAGAAAAGTGCCCATCTGGCCTGACGTGGTTTCAATCTTTTGGCAACCTTCAAGTACTCCAGGTTTTTGTGGTCCGTATACACTAGAATAGGATGAGCCGCTCCTTCCAGGAGATAGCGCCATTCCTCCAGTGCAGCTTTGATTGCTAGCAGCTCTCTATCCCCAACATCATAATTCCTTTCAGGATCCGTTAGCCTACGGGAAAAGAATGCCACTGGATGCAATAAGGCCTTGGGGCCCTGTCTCTGCGAAAGTACCGCTCCCACTGCTATCTCGGAAGCATCTACCTCCAATATGTATGGTAAAGCTGGATCGGGATGCTTCAGGACAGAGGCCGACACGAATTGGTCCTTTAGGGAAGTAAAAGCAGCTTGAGCTTCAGGAGACCATTGGAACCGGGTGCCTTGTCGAGTCAGTCTTGTGATGGGGGCGATGATGGAAGAAAATCCCTTGATGAATTTACGATAAAAATTTGCAAATCCCACAAAGCGCTGTATACCCTTCTTGTCCGTCGGGGCTGGCCACTCCAAGATGGCAGAGACCTTCTGGGGATCCATCTTGATACCATCTATGGAGATAATCAGACCCAGAAACTGAATGCTTTGGCGTTCAAATTCGTACTTTTCGGGTTTGGCATACAGGCCATGTTGGCGGAGCCGAGCTAGAACTTTCTTGACATGCTCGTGGTGGATAGACAGAGAAGAGGAGAAGATCAGGATATCGTCCAGATATACTATGACGAAAAGATCAAGGTAGTCTCTGAAAATATCATTCACGAAGTGTTGGAAAGTAGCAGGAGCATTACATAACCCAAAAGGCATCACTAGATATTCAAAGTGTCCGAAGCGGGTGCGGAAGGCAGTCTTCCATTCGTCCCCGCTCCGGATCCGGACTAAGTTGTATGCTCCCCGAAGGTCAAGCTTGGTGAATATGGCTGCACTTCCCAGCCTCTGAAATAGTTCGGGTACTAAGGGTAAGGGGTACCGATTCTTGATTGTAATTTTGTTAAGGTCCCGGTAGTCTACGCAAGGGCGTAGGGAGTGGTCTTTTTTCTCCACGAAGAAGATTCCTGCTCCAGCCGGAGAGGTGGAAGGCCGTATGAACCCCTTTTCCAGATTCTCGTCAATGTATTTTTTGAGCGTACCAAGCTCCAGTTCGGTTAAAGGAAAAATTCGCCCAAAAGGGACCTCTGCCCCGGGAAGGAGTTCAATTGGGCAGTCGTAGGGTCTGTGTGGGGGAAGTGTCTCTGCCCCTTTCCGACTGAACACATCTAGGAACTCATGGTATGCTTCTGGAACGGTTTGGCAGATTTCAACATCGGTTTCAAGGCAAAGCAGAGAGGAGGGAGTGGTGGTAGAACCTTGTAGGCAATGTTGACTGCAGTAGGGAGAGGGAAAACTGAGGTTTCCGGTAGACCAGTCAATTTGTGGGTTGTGAGCTTTGAGCCAGGGCATGCCCAGTATGATGGGAAACAGGGGAGACTCAATGATGTCAAGACGGAGTAACTCCCAGTGGTTGCCGGAAATGATGGTGTCTAAAGGAACTGTCTCTTGTATTACGGGCCCAGATTTAATAGCCGATCCGTCGGCCAGGTGTACAGACAGTCCCTGTGCTCTGGGTCGTAAAGGAATCTGGAACTTGTGAGCAAAGGATAAGTCCATAAATCCGCTACAGGCTCCGGAGTCAATTATGGCGGTTACCCGGATGTTCCCTCCTGGAAGCTGCAGAGAAATGGGAACAGCCAGATGAGTGGTATTGTTAAACAAAGCAGATAAAGAATTTGAAAAGAGGGTAGTGTGCTTACAGTTCTTTGCAGGGCAAGTCCTTACGTAATGTCCAGATTCCCCGCAATACAGGCAAAGGTTGTTAGCCCGCCGGCGTTGTCGCTCTTCAAAGGTGAGAGAAGGACGGATCAGGCCGAGTTGCATTGGTTCAGGGGTATTCGTAGGAGTATGTACAGGAGGACTAGGCACACGTGGTAACATCCATACCGGGCGAGAGGGACCAGTTGCACGTTCTGCCCTGCGTTCTCTTAGGCGTCTGTCAATTTGAATCGACAGATTGATAAGGTCTTCAAGTGTAGGCGGAATGCCTACCCGGGCTAATTCATCTTTTAATGGTTCAGAAAGTCCCATACGAAACTGGTAGCGTAGGGCGGCGTCGTTCCAGTTTGTGTCGGAACTCCAACGTCTAAATTCAGAAGCATAGTCCTCCGCCGCCCTACGGCCCTGTTGGAGTGAGAACAGTGCCGCTTCCGCGGTAGCTGCCTGTTGTGGATCTTCATATAAGAGAGCCATGGCTTGGAAGAAGGTCCCCAAATGGTCGAGACAGTCATTCTTCTGCTCCAGAAGACGATGGGCCCAGGCCTGGGGTTCGCCTAGTAGAAGGGAGATGACAAACCCCACTTTAGTGGTTTCCAGGGAAAAAGTTCTGGGTTGTAATGCAAAAAAGAGTTCACAGGCATTGCGGAAAGCCCTAAACTTGCTGCGGTCCCCGGAGAACCTTTCTGGTGTAGGTACTTTAGGTTCCGGAGGCAACATGACCACTGAGGGAGCAGCAGGTTGACCCGGAGTTGGGGCAGAGAGGACTTGGACACGCTCCTCTAATTGTTTATAACCGTCTTGCAAGTCCTTGACGGCTTGTGTGAGTCCAGCTAGATGACGGTATAAGTCCTCCATGGGTGACGTCCCCTGCGTGGGCTCGGACATGGCTGTCCGGTACTGTCACGTACCTGGTAAGTAGAGCCCGGAATGCAGGGAACGGCCTCTTGTATACCTCCGACTCGAGAACCCCTGATAGTGATGACAGGAGCTCGGGAGTGCGAAGGGGCACAAGTGCCTGACTGGAAAGCTGGATCAGAGAGCTGAATCTGGTAGTCAGCTGGGAGAAGTCCTGTAGTCCAGCAGCAGGATGATGAACAACAGGGAGGTGTACTGTAGTCCAGCAACGGGATGTAGACAGCAAGCAGGTGTACTGTAGTCCAGCAGCAGGATGGTAAACAACAGGGAGGTGCACTGTAGTCCAGCAGCAGCAGGCAGGTGTCTTGTAGTCCAGCAGGCAGGATTGGACAGCAGACAGGTGTACTGTAGTGCAGTAGCAGGATTGGACGGCAGGCAGGTGTCTTTATAGTCCAGCAGCAGGATTGAACAGCAGGCAGGTGTACTGTAGTACAGCAGCAGGGTACAGGCAAGCCGGGTCAAACACAGGCAGGCAGATCAGGTACAGAAGGTAAATCCAGGAGAATAGTCAAAGTCCAAAGCCGAGATCAGGGCAGGCAGCAAGCAGAGTAATCAGGAACAATCCAACAGGTTATCAGGTAGGCAGATGCAGAGTACAAGGTAACAGGACAGTAGGGGTCTTCAGGAACGCTGTAGACCGGACAGCAAGGCAGCAATGGAGCAGTTCTCTTTAAATAGCCTGTCTTGCTGCAAAGTGTTGTCACAGGGGGCGCGCGCGCACCCGCGCGTGCCCGTGCGCCGCTATTGGCGCTATCGCGCATGCGTGTACGCCCGTTCACGCTATTGGCGCTATTGGCGCTATTGCGCGCGCGCGAACGCCGGATGGCGCTTCTGAGCACAGGCACTCTTTTGAACTTCAGTCTGCTGGAATGTTTGCAAGAAGGCTTTTCCTGACAGCATCACACACCTATCCACAGACAGGGACTGGGGGCACAAGAGGGACTGCAGACAGCGGCAGGGCTAGGGGGTCTCTCTCTCAACCCCGCTCTCTCACCCCTCCTCTCTCTCTCACCCCCTCTAACTCCCCTCGCACCCCTCCTCTCTCTCTCACCCCCTCCTAACTCCCCTCTCTCTCTCTCTCACCACCCTCTTTCTCTCATCTCCTCTTTCTTACCCCCTCTCACATCCCCTCTCTCAACCCCTCGCTCTCTCACCCACCCTCTCTTTCACCCCTCTCTCCTTCACCCTCCCCTCTTTCTCACTCTCTCTCGCCCACCTCTTTCTCCTACTCACCTCTCTCTCTCTCTCTCTCTCTCTCTCTCTCTCTCTCTCTCTCTCACATTCCCCTCTCTCACCTCCTCTCACTCTCCTCCTCTCTCTCGCCCCCTCTCTCTCACCCCCTCTCTCTCACCCCCTCTCTCTATCGCTCCCTCTCTCTCTCACCCACTCTCTCTCTCTCCCCCCACTCTCTCTCTCGCTCACCTTCCCTTTCTCTCTCATCCCCTCTCTCTCTCATCCCCCCCTCTCCCACCCACTTTTTTCACTACCCCTCTCCCTCTCACCCCCTCTCTCACCCCCCCCTCTCTCACCCCCCTCTCTCTCACCCCCCTCTCTCTCCAGACCCCCCTCTATCATTCCCCCTCTCTTTCTCACTTTCTCTCTCTCACCTCACCTCTTTCTCTCCCCCCTCTCTCACATCCCTTCTCTCCCTCACACCTCTCTCTCCCCCCTTGCATGCAGGCAGGAGGAACCAAGTAGACACTGACTGACAGGTGACAGCAAGTGTTACTGATCCCATGTCCCCAGCATTGCCACTCACCCACCCAGTACTGCCACTAATCCTATCTTCCCCACAACTGCCACTGATCCAATCAACCCCTCACCACTTCCACTGATCACAGCCCCCCTCCCTAATCCCCAGCAACCAATGAGTGAGTGGTAATGATATTCTGTAACCTCTATCAACCAATCAACAAGCAGAAATTATGTGTTGTAACCTCTAGCAACAAATCAGTAAACCGTAATGTGTGCTTCAACCTCTAGCAACCAGTCAATGAGTGATGATGATGTGCTGGAACCCCTGGCGAGCAATCTCAATCGCTGCCTGATCTGCTATAGTAAGCTGATTTTGAGTCTACTGCTATTTATTGTATGTCTCAGAGCAGGTGGAGAAAGAAATTGCATGGTATACTGCAGAAATACCCCACTCGTGGAGAATAGACTTGTATAAAGATTCAACGTCGATACCAACCAGAAGGACCTCACCCGGGAAAGTCAGGTCTTTGATTTTATTAAGGTCATCACCAGTGTCCCTCACATATGAAGGCAATGTGAGATCCTTTATAAGGGAGTCTATGTATTTACCAACTTGTTCCAGTGGGCCTCTGATTGCCAAGGCAATTGGTATCCCCGGGGGGTCCTCCTGGTTTTTGTGAATCTTGGGGATAATATAAAATAATCGCAATATTAAAGTCATCGACCCCCAGATAGTTTAACTCTTTTTTAGTAAGTAGGTCCACGTCAAAAGCTCATTGTAACTTTTCATTAATTAACCCGACCAATTGTAGGAAGGGGTTAGGGTTTAGCCTTTTATAGGTGCGGTTGTCAGATAGTAAACGCCGCACCTCCCTTTCATATATTTCAGTAGATAGAATGACAAAGTTCCCTACTTTGTCACTGGGTTTGATTACTAGCCTCTCTGCTTCCTGGAGTTCCTTTAGTGCTTGGTGTTCATCAGGGGAAAGATTGTCTATGGTGTTGGCTATCCAGTTAACCTTTTGAAGGTCCTCCTGGACAAAGTCCAAGAAGACACCGAAGCCATTTATTTTTCCGAAATTGGGGCATAGATGTCGATTTAATTTTCAAATCTGGGTCCCTCCTCCAAGGTATGGTTTCAGTAGATTCATTGTCATCGGACGATGATCCAGCCTCCTCTAGTAGAGAGACAAGTTGACCAACAGCCACTGTATCCATAGCATTGATTTCTAGAGTGGCTAAATTGGCAATCTGTACCCCTGAATAGAGGTCCTTGTAATATACTTTTCTTAGAAATAGGCATATGTCCTTATAGACTTCAAAATCATTCATCCTGGATGTTGGCGAAAAGGACAGACCCTTTTTCAAAAGATTCAGATGTCTATCTTGAAGCTGGAAGTCAGATAAATTGACTTCCTCATATCACCTGGGCCGTTTGTGTCCGGTCCGGGTAATGCAGGATCATCTAGCGAGGATTTCTCTGACTCCTGGTGGTGGTATGTTCCATGTTTCTGGAGTCCCCAGCCCCTTTGTATTTCCCACAGTTTTTTCCTTTTCCTCCGTCTATGGTTCCTGTTTTGCTTCCTTTCAAAATGCCTCTGGATGGAGGAGGATCCTTCATTTCCAATTGGTCCTTCTCTAAAAAAAGTGACAGATCGGTGGAGCTCATCCTGACTTCCAGAGGATGGATTTACGTCATTGGAGCTGTTATGTGAGGGAAACCAACAATGTTGAGATAGGTAAAGATTGGATGATTATTATAGCAGAAAGTTAAAAAAAATATTGTTTTATTTTTCAAAATCGTCGCTCTTATTTTGTTTATATCTCAAAAAATAAAAACCGCAGAGGTGATCAAATACCACCAAAAGAAAGCTATATTTGTGGGTAAAAAAAAAAAAGGACATCAATTTTATTTGGGTATAGCGTCGCACGACCGATCACAAAAACTGGCCTGGTCAGGAAGGGGGTAAATCCTTTCCGGTCCTTAGGCACGATTTCAGAAATCCTGGAATCCGTGGATTAAAAATTAGATTGATAGTTCTAGACATATTCCCACTTGAGAATTGCTTAAAAAATTACACAGTCGGTGCACATTACTTTGATATCTTTAACCTTCTTTTCTTATCTTTTTCTCTCTATTCTTACCTTTTATATGGTATCTATTTTGGTTACATAAGGTCTCTGTTGGACCCAATGTGATATTTCTCTATAATAACTAGATGATAAATTCATCCTCTTTTGTTTGCTAAAAATACATGATTATTAGTATCCATACACATTTAAAGATATTTTACATTAATGTATTTTGGAAATTTATTCTAAATAACTATTAATCCGATAGACACATATCTATTAAAGCAACACTGTATTATTTGTGGTTATACATATAAAGGTTACAATTTATTTGCGGATTTGACAAGCATCTATTCTTTTCTAAATTACCGTATTTATCGGCGTATAACACGCACCGGCGTATAACACGCACCCCAATTTAGGAGGGAATTTTAAGGAAAAAAACTTACATTTAAATGCCCATCATTGCAGCCTTCTCAGTGCAGCCTTGCCCCAGTGCAGCCTTCCCCAGTGCAGCCTTGTCAGTGCAGCCACGTCAGTGCAGCCACGTCAGTGCAGCCTTGTCAGTGCAGCCTTGTCAGTGCAGCCTTGTCAGTGCAGCCACGTCAGTGCAGCCACGTCAGTGCAGCCTTGTCAGTGCAGCCATGTCAGTGCAGCCTTGTCAGTGCAGCCTTCCCCAGTGCAGCCTTCCCCAGTGCAGCCTTGTCAGTGCAGCCTTGTCAGTGCAGCCTTCCCCAGTGCAGCCTTGCCCCAGTACAGCCTTCCGCAGTGCAGCCTTGTCAGTGCAGCCTTCCCCAGTGCAGCCTTGCCCCAGTGCAGCCTTGCCCCAGTGCAGCCTTCCCCAGTGCAGCCTTGCCCCAGTGCAGCCTTCGATCCCCTGTCCCTGCTTCCTGGGCTTCAAAATCGCCGACCGCGATTTGAAAATGGTGCCGCCGGCGCCGAAATACACAGAGCCGGTCCTCGGCTCTTTCCGGCGGCTCTCGTTCACTTTCGGCTCCACTCGTAGTCCCGAGCGGAGCTATCCGAGTAGGTTCGGATAGCTCCGCTCAGGACTACGAGTGGAGCCGAAAGTAAACGAGAGCCGCCGGAAAGAGCCGAGGACCGGCTCTGTGTATTTCGGCGCCGGCGGCACCATTTTCAAATCGCAGTCGGCGATTTTTAAGTTTTGACAGCTCGGGATCGCAGGGGATCGGCGTATAACACGCACCTGCGACTTTCCCCTGATTTTAAGGGGAAAAAAGTGCGTGTTATTCGCCGATAAATATGGTAATAATATATTTGTAAAAGATACTTAAAGACCAGCCTCGTTTTGGATTTTAGGTGTTTACATGTTTAAAACTGTTTATTTTGCTAGAAAATTACTTAGAACCCCCAAACATTATATATTGTTTTTTTTCTAACACCCTAGAGAATAAAATGGCGGTCATTGCAATACTTTTTTTTGCACCGTATTTGCGCAGCGGTCTTATAAGCGTACTTTTTTTGGAAAAAATTCACTTTTTTGAATAAAAAAATAAGACAACAGTAAAGTTAGCCCAATTTTTTTTTATATTGTGAAATATAATGTTAGGCCAAGTAAATTGATACCCAACACGTCACGCTTCAAAATTGCGCTCGCTCGTGGAATGGCGTCAAACTTTTACCCTTAAAAATCTCCATAGGCGACGTTTAAAAAATCTACAGGTTGCATGTTTTGCGTTACAGAGGAGGTCTAGGGCTAGAATTATTGCTCTCGCTCTACCGGTCGCGGCATTACTTCACATGTGTGGTTTGACCACCGTTTTCATGTGCGGGCGTTACTCTTGTATGCATTTGCTTCTGCGCGCGAGCTCGTCGGGACAGGGTGCTTTAAAAAAAAATTTTTTTTTTATTATTTATTTTACTCTATTTTATTTATTTTTTCACTGTTTAAAAAAAAAAAATTGGATCACTTTTATTCCTATTACAAGAAATGTAAACATTCCTTGTAATAGAAAAAAGCATGACAGGTCCTCTTAAATATGAGATCTGGGGTCAAAAAGTCCTCAGATCTCATATTTAGACTTTAATGCAAAAAAAAAAAAGTCGTTTAAAGAAATGACACAAAAAAAAAAGTGCCTTTAAGACAAGTGGGCGGAGCTGACGTAATGACGTTGCTCCGGCCGTCCTATGGTATGAAGACGGGTGGGCGCCATCTTAGCCTCACTCGTCTCCATTGTGAGGAAGTAAAAGGGCCCGATCACCACCGACGGCTCCGGTAAGCGGCGGAGGGCGTGGGAGAGCGACGGGAGGGGGGGGTGGCACCTCTCCTACCGCCGATAACGGTGATCTCGCGGCGAACCCGCCGCAGAGACCACCATTATCGTGTACAGAACCGCCGGCCCTAAAGATGGATACCTCAGTTGTGGCAGCAGCTGCTGCCGTTACCGATATATCCATCTTTAAAGTAATGACGTATATATACAGTGGCCGGTCGGTAAGTGGTTAATGAAATTCATTATTTGTACATTCTTTCTTTGGAAACTCTGAAATAAAAATGATCGAAATTGAAAAAAGGCATGATTTTACAAGTAGAGCCTGAAAAGTCGCGGTATATTTCTAATCTATTCAAAGACATTTTACTTTCTCTTTAGTAAACCCGCACTGCAAGGGTCAGCACAGGATTACAGCATTGCACGGTCTGGAAGGCAGAACAGGTGAAGAAAAAGCAGTCTATCCGTCATCTCTTATGGAGGAGAGCTCCGATGTCGGAAGCAGTGATCGGGGTTGCAGTCTTGCAACTTTTTGAGATGGGAACGAGGGACCCCTATTAGCAAAAGTATGTAGGCATAGGACACCTTAAAGGGGAATTATACAAAAAAATTGATTAGTTAAACCCACAAGTGCTTTTTTTTACCACTACTGTTCATTTATATTGGCTTTTGAAATTTACAAATGCAGCAATTTTGAAGTTGGATGAAAGGTTTAGCACTGGGAAACACTTTTGGAAAGTGAAAAAGTACTATTTATATACAACTATATAGATCAGGTCAAAATGAGGGACAAATGAGGAGGACAGAGGGACAGAGGGACTTTGTTCCAAATCAGGGAAAGCCCCTCGAAATCAGTGACAGTTGGGAGCTCTCACTGTCCCGATGCAACCGCCCAGCCTGAGGAACCTGTTCCCGGGAGAGTGTTGCTGTCCTTTCTGGGAAGCCTGAAGTAGGTATGGGCACATTCTCAGCTCTGCTTTTGGACAGACTTTAGTGACACAGAGGCTGAGACAAAGGGTGATGCTCAAGTGTTTTGCCCCCCCCCCACCGGCCCTGGCTATAAATATGGGAAAGCAGTAGACGAGTCCCACAATATTCTGTCTACTCTGAGGAACCATGGCGAGGACGATGCTGCTCAACTGGATTGTCACCTTGACCCTCCTCTACACCACGCTGACTCATGAGAAAGACATTCATGTATACAATGGTGGTATTTGGGGTTCCCAGGGACTGATGGTCATGTGCCCACCTGAAACAAAAGCAACAGGCTTTGATTTGCTGGTAAGCGATCCTAAAATTTTAGATTTTGACTGAAAGAGAATCCTGTGCCAGAATCTGAAGGTCCAGCCTGAAAGTAGATTTTTTTTCCCATTTTGGATAGAGTAAGGGAGGGTTATGACCCCTGTCAGTTTTTTTTTTGCCATCTGTGTCCCATTGGGTAGATTTCCCTTCACTTCCTATCCCATAACCACAACAGAAAGTGAGAGAACCCCCCTAAAAGTGAGTAGTCACCAGAACGAGTGTCCCTATTGGAAGATTTCTCATGTATTCCTGTTCTGGTGACAATCTAAAATTTGGGATTTTATTATTAATGCTAATGCCCTGTACACACAGTCGGATTTTCCGACGGAAAAAGTGCGATCGGATTGTGTTGTCGGGAATTCCGATCGCGTGTGGGCTCCATCGGACTTTTTCTGTCGGAATTTCCGACACACAAAGTTTGAGAGCAGAATATAAAATTTTCCGACAACAAAATCCGATCGGTTAAATTCCGATCGTGTGTACACAAATCCGACGCACAAAGTGCCACGCATGCTCAGAATAAATTAAGAGACGAAAGCTATTGGCTACTGCCCCGTTTATAGTCCCGACGTACGTGTTTTACGTCACCGCGTTCAGAACGATCGGATTTTTCCGACAACTTTGTGCGACCGTGTGTATGCAAGACAAGTTTGAGCCAACATCCGTTGGAAAAAATCCATGGATTTTGTTGTCGGAATGTCCGATAAATGTCCGACCGTGTGTACGGGGCATAACAGTAAATTGGACAAATAGAGGAGAACCTCTTACACGGAGGCACAGAGAGCAGTAAAAACCTGATAGGAGTTCTAACCCCTCTCCACTCTCTCCAAAACAAAAAACAAAAAAGTTTTGCCTTTACCTATACTTTAACTACTTCAAGTCTGAGGAACTCTCACCCCCTTCCAGTCCAGGCCAATTTTCAGCTTCCAGTGCTCTCACATTTTGAGTGACAATTACTCAGACATAAAACAATACACCCAAATTAAACTTTTATCATTTTTTTAGACAGATAGAGCTTTCTTTTGGTGGTATTTATTCACCACTGGGTTTTTTTTATTTTTTGCTATATAAATGAAAAAATATTGCAACACGTTTTGCAGAGTATTTCTGCTTCTTCAGGGAATATTTTTATATGCATCTAAAGAATTATACATTTTCAAAAAAAAGAAAAATTATCATACATTCAATCATTTTTTTTATTGCATAATACATTGAGCTGTAACCAAAAAATAGAATAGTGTGCTCACCCATTTTAACAGTAAGGTATATGTGTATGTCTCCCACGAGACAGGAGAAAAAAAAAGACCTTGAGGTGACCACTTCCCCCCCCGGTGTTAACCAGGGCTAGGTTGGATGAACACTGGACTGCACATCGGATGGAATGTATATTGTAGAAAACTGCAACATCCATGTGCTATAATATAATATGAGCTATCTATAGTTGGATCTGTACATATGGTATTTGCTTACTAAGCACTATAGAGGGAAGGAAAGCAAAAGGTCGGGAACAAACATCAGCTCATACATTACCAACTAACTATATCTGTACTCTAACATAGCCCAACATAAAGTGCACCTGGAAAGTATTTACAGCGCTTCACTTTTTCCACATTTTGTTATGTTACAGCCTTATTCCAAAATGGATTAAATTGATTATTTTCCTCCAATTTCTACAAACAATACCCCATAATGACAAGGTGAAAGAAGTTTTGTTCGAAATCTTTGCAAATTTATTTTAAAAAAAAAAATACCATGTACATACAGTAAGTATTCACATACTTTGCTTGATACTTCATTGAAGCACCTTTGGCACCAATTACAGCCTCAAGTCTTTTTGAGTATGATGCTACAAACTTGGCACACATATTTTTGGGAAGTTTCTCCCATTATTCTTTGCAGGACCTCTCAAGCTCCAGAGCGCTCTAGAGCAGGTTTTCATCAAGGATGTTTGTACATTGCTGCATTCATCCTTCCATCGATCCTGACTAGTCTCCCGGTACCTGCCTCTAAAAAACATCCCCACAGCATGATGCTTCCACCACCATGCTTCACTGTGGGGATGGTATTGGCCAGGTGATGAGCGGTGCCTAGTTTCCGCCGGACATGGCACTTGCCATTCAGGCCAAAGAGTTCAATCTTTGTCTCATCAGACCAAATAAGTTTGTTTCTTATGGTCTGAGAGTCCTTCAGATGCCTTTTGGCAAACTCCAGGCGGCTGTCGTGCCTTTTACTGAGGAGTGGCTTCCGTCTGGCCACTCTACCATACAGGCCTGATTGGTGGAGTGCTGCAGAGATGGTTGTTCTTCTGGAAGGTTCTCCTCTTTCCACAAAGAAATGCTGGAGCTCTGTCAGAGTGACCATTGGGTTCTTGGTCACCTCCCTGACTAAGGCCTTTCTCCCCCGATCGCTCAGTTTGGCCTGGCAGCCCGCTCCAAGAAGAGTCCTGGTGGTTGCTAGGGTGCCCACGTGTCCCGGATTGCCCGGGATTATCCCGTAATTGACATATTTGTCCCCGGTCCCGGGCAGCTTCATTCCGGGACAATACAGTGTCCCGGAATGAAACTGACAATCTGGGAACAGGGGCGGACCGAGCCGCCATAGCGCTGGCTCTGGCTCCGCTTCCACCTCCTCCACCTCCTCCTGATCACTGGTTGCTATAGCCGCCTGGCATCAGGCAACCAGTGACGTCACTGCCCAGCGTTGAAAGCGGAGGAAGATTTCACTTCCTCCTCCGCGCTAGTGCTGCTGGGAGTCACTGCTGGTTCTTTCCCCTCTGCACTTGGCTCCAGTGACTGGCCTGCAGCTTGTGTGGGGTGTTTCTGTTCCCACAGGCTGCCTGCAATTACAGTGTTTACGGCATCTATCCCTTCCTCCCCCCTCCTGCCCACCTCACACTAACACACGGACTGAAGTCCCCTCCCCCTTTTCCTCGGCTCGGATGTCACAGACAGGAGAAGGAGGGGGAGGAGAATGGACACAGGACTCAACAGGACGGGATGTGCTGATCTGAGGTTAGTACACAATATTAATACTTGGCACTTGCAGGAGAAGGAGACACAGAGACAGGGGGCAAGTTGTCAAAAAATAATACTTGCAGTGATTTTGGGGGATAAGAGCATGCTGTATGTGCTAGGGGGCACTTTAGGAGGGGAGATATATTGTGCTGGGGGGGTCAGATTTTTTATTTAACCCCCCTTCCAGCACAATTTCTCTCACCTCCTAAAGTGTGCCCCCTAGCACATACAGCATGCTCTTATCCCCCAAAATCACCGCAAGTATTCTTCTTTGACAACTTGCACCCTTCCCCATCTTCAAAGACAAACTGGCTGCTATTGAGGGGACAATTGTACCGTCTGGAATCCTGGGAACTTTGCTAGAGATTCAGGGCAATTCTAGAGGAGGATGTAAGGAGGCACTAAGGGGGCACCCCGGAGGACGTAAGGGGGCTCTGACTAAGTTAGTACTGCCAGAGTGCCCCATTACATCCCCCCTTACAACCTCCAGGGTGCCCCCTTACATCCTTCGGAGTGCCCCACCACCAAAGTGGTATAGCAGTGGCTGACAGACTATCAGGAGGTGATATTGCACTCCTCTTCCTCCTCTCTCCGCTAACTACCCCCCGCCATACACTCCATACTCCTCTCCTGTACATATTACCCACCATTATACATTCCGCACTCCTCTCCTGTACATATTACCCACCATTATACATTCCGCACTCCTCTCCTGTACATATTACCCCCCGCCATACACTCCGCACTCCTCTCCTGTACATATTACCCCCCGCCATACACTCCGCACTCCTCTCCTGTACATATTACCCCCGCCATAAACTCCATACTCCTCTCCTGTACATATTACCCACCGCCATACATTCCGCACTCCTCTCCTGTACATATTACCCCCCGCCATACACTCCATACTCCTCTCCTGTACATATTACCAACCGCCATACATTCCGCACTCCTCTCCTGTACATATTACCCACCTCCATACATTCCGCACTCCTCTCCTGTACATATTACCCACCGCCATACATTCCGCACTCCTCTCCTGTACATATTACCCACCGCCATACATTCCGCACTCCTCTCCTGTACATATTACCCACCGCCATACATTCCGCACTCCTCTCCTGTACATATTACCCACCGCCATACACTCTGCATTCCCTATTTAACAATACCACATTCTGCACTATACAAGTCATCTCAGACTCTCTTTAAGAACACCCCCTTTAAGCCAATATTTAGTGCAATTTAAGACATGTCCACAGTTCATTACGACACGCTTTGCGCACCATATTGTTGTTGTTCTTGATGCCTAGGGCCCACTTTTGATCTTGCACACGGGCCCGCTGATTTTGTACGCCCTGCCCCAAAAATCGGCAAAAAAATTTGTCAAAAATCATCTTTTTTTTTGGGGGGGGGGGGTGTCCCTGAATGTCAGTTTGGAAATGTGGTCACCCTAGTGGTTGCAAACTTCTTCCATCTACAGATGATGGAGGCCACTGCACTCATTGGAACCTTCAATGCTGCAGACATTTTTCTGTACCTTTCCCCAGATCTGTGCCTTGATACAATCCTGTCTCGGAGGTCTACAGACAATTAATTGGACTTCATGGCTTGGTTTGTGCTCTGGCATGCACTGTTAACTGTGGGACCTTATATAGATAGGTGTGTGCCTTTCCAATTAATGTCCAACCAACTGAATTTACCACAAGTTGTAAAAACATCTCAAGGACAATCAGTGGAAACAGGATGCACCTGAGCTCAATTTTGAGTGTCATGGCAAAGGCTGTGAATACTTATGTACATGTGATTTTTTTCTTATTCTATTTTTAATAAATTTGCAAAGATTTCAAACAAACTTCTTTCACGTTGTCTTAGTGGGGTAATTGTTTGTAGAACTTTGAGGAAAATAATGAATTTAACCCATTCTGGAATAAGGCTGTGACATAACAAAATGTGGAAAAGGTGAAGTGCTGTGAATACTTTCCAGATGCACTGTACATCACCTATATACCAGTTAGCCAACAAGAAAAAACAACTATGTCTCACTAGCATACCCTAAAAATCACACTTTCATGCCGGCTCCCTACACCACACGCACAAATTAATACACCCCCCCCAACACACACACACCGCCTATGCACACCCCACACTTTCACCTCCCCTACCCCCCAGCAAATACCCCCCCCCCCACACACACACACACATAATTCCATATCACACACACCACATCCTGTGTATATTATTTAGTCTATGTGAAAGTTATAGAGTCAGCAAACTATTTTACATATACAGTATTTGAAAATTAATCAGTCCTGATGTACTGACGGCCTTTCTCATTTCTTGAGACCCTAAAATGCCAGGACAGTGCAAATACCCCCCAAATGACCCCTTTTTGGAAAGTATACAATCTAATGCATTTAGTAAGAGGCATGGTGAGTTTTTTTAAGTTGTAATTTTTTGTCAGTTTTTCAGAAAATAACGAAATTAAATAAAAAAATATTTTTCTTCACAAAGTTGTCATAGTAACAAGCTATTTCTTACACACATCATAGGCATACTTGAAATTACACCCCAAAACACATTCTGCTACTCCTCTTGAGTATGGCAATACCACATGTGTGAGACTTTTTCATAGTCTAGATCAGTGGTTCTCAACCCTTCTGGTGCCGTGACCCCTTGATAAATTGTCCCAAGTTGTGGGGACCCCTAACAGTAAAATTATTTTCGTAGTGTGGGTTGTCAGCACCCAAGACAAGACAAGTAATTTGCGCCCCTAACCCACAGACATTTAGCGCTCTCTGAGTCCCTTCCACTCGTACAGTATTAAAAGCCCTTATGGTACATTTTAGGATGTAGCACTCTCTCTTTATTCTTCTTTCCCTTTTAACCCTCTCTATCCCAATTTCTTGTTTTTTTTTCCCCATCCTTCTCTCTAGCTGACTTTCTTGTTCTTTCTCTTATTCTTTCCTCTCCCTTTTTCTTTGTTCCACTCCCAATTTTGCTCTCTCTTCCATGTATTCTCTATTTGTAGTCCTTCTCTTACTCCTTGGTGGGTGGGGGTAATGGGATGAGTGGCAGTGCTGGTGGGGAGTTGGGATGAGTGGCAGTGCTGGCGGGGGAATGGGATGAGTGGCAGTGCTGGGGGGAGTTCTGATCTACCAACTTATATGCTCTTGATCAGGGTCATCTGCTGATCTGAGAACTGTAGTGGGGACTTTTAATGGCAACTATAATCACAGGTAGTGTTACTCACTGTGTCTCCAACTTTGTGGTGTCTCGTAGCAGTGACACCTATGCCGAAATCAGGAGATAGGGTTTCCTCCAGCCCCTCCCACTTCACATTTCTCACTAGTCAGTTGACCTCTAGTCTCTGCCCCCTAGCCATGCTGTGAACTGAATGGGTGGCTGCGAAAAAGCTGAGTGGGCGGCCACGGGCTCCAAGAACAACCCGGCTGGGCGGCCACGAAAAGGCTGGGAGAGCAGTGCGGGCTTCAGGAACAGACCTGGTGACCCCTGTCAAATTGTCATTCGACCCCTGAGGGGGTCCCGACCCCCAGGTTGAGAACCACTGGTCTAGATGCATAGAAGGGTCCAAAATCCAAGGAGCACCTTCAGTTATTCCAGGGACATAAATTATGCATCTAATTTCCTGACTACCCATCACATTTTTAGAGGCAGGGAAGCACCAGGACAGAAGAAACACCCACAAGATTACTCCATTTTGCAAAGTAAACACCCCAAGATATTTTTAAGAGGCATATGGAGTCTTTTGAAGACTTCATTTTTTTTGCCACCAGATTTGGGAAAATGCGGAAAGAAACTGAAAATATATTTTTTTTTACACAAAATTGTCAATTTATTAAGATATTTCTCACACATAGCATGAGCATACTTAGAATTATACCCCAAAAAACATTCTGCTACTCCTCACCAGTAAGGGAATACCACATGTGTGAGACTTTTTCACAGCCTGGCCTCACAGAGGGGCCTGACATCCAAGAAGCACCTTAACCAATTCCAGTCTGGGACAATTCTTACATTCCTTTCCTACATGTATAAAACATATTTTTTGCTAGAAAACAACTTAGAACCCCCAAAAATTAAAGTGGATGTAAACCCTCACATATAGCCAGTGAAGTGAACAGCCTCAGATGATACACAGAGATGAAACAAATCTCCCTACATAAGTTTTACATGTATTTCCCCTGATCTCTCGGTCAAAATTGATGGCACAACTATCAGCCCATCCCCACATGCCAAGGTACTAGGAGTAGTCCTGGACTCTGAACTCTCCTTTAAGCCCCATGTCCAATCAATCCGGAACATCTCCAAAATACGCCCCTTTCTAACCAATGATACAACAAAGCTCTTGATTCACTCCCTGGTCATCTCTCACCTCGATTACTGCAACTCCCTTCTCATTGGCCTACCTCTGCATACTCTATCCCCACTTCAGTCAATCATGAATGCTGCTGCCAGACTTATCCACCTTACCAACCGCTCTGTCTCTGCTACTCCTCTCTGTCAATCCCTCCACTGGCTTCCACTCACCCAACTAATTAAATTCAAAATACTAACAACTACCTACAAAGCAATCCACAACTCTGCCCCCAGCTACATCACTGACCTAGTCTCAGGGGGTTTAGTACACGCCCCACACTATATAAGGCCGCCTACACGGCGTCCCTGTGTAGTGTGTGTTCTGGCGTTGAGAGACAGAGACAGAGAGACAGTGTCATTTGATTTAAGTTAGATAGATTAGGCAGGACAGTCAGTGAGTTAGCTGCACTTACAGTGTATTGTGAATATATATGCATCCCAGGTGTTGTATATATATATATATATATATATATACACTGTATTCAGTTTAGCTAGATCCGTTCCTGTTATTATCTTCCTACTGACAGGCAGGCTTGTGTTGTTACAGTATTTACAGCTATCTGTAGAAAATTGCTGGTGTTCTTCTGATTCTATTAGTACCACAGCCAGGCAGCTAAACTATTTACAGTTAGTGTAGTGCATCCTCCTCACAGTGTTCAGCTAAAGCAACAAGTTAGTGTAGTGCGTCCTCCTCACAGTGCGCAGCTAAAGCTACAAGTTAGTGTAGTGCGTCCTCCTCACAGTGTTCAGCTAAAGCTACAAGTTAGTGTAGTGCGTCCTCCTCACAGTGTTCAGCTAAAGCTACAAGTTAGTGTAGTGCGACCTCTGCACAGTGTTCAGCTAAAGCTACAACTTAGTGTAGTGCGTCCTCTGAACAGTGTTCAGCTAAAGCTACAAGTTAGTGTAGTGCATCCTCCTCACAGTGTTCAGCTAAAGCTACAAGTTAGTGTAGTGCATCCTCTGCACAGTGTTCAGCTAAAGCTTCAAGTTAGTGTAGTGCGTCCTCTGAACAGTGTTCAGCTAAAGCTATAAGTTAGTGTAGTGCACGGTGTTCAGCTAAAGCTACAACTTAGTGTAGTGTGTCCTCCTCACAGTGTTCAGCTAAAGCTACAAGTTAGTGTAGTGCGTCCTCCTCACAGTGTTCAGCTAAAGCTACAAGTTAGTGTAGTGCGTCCTCCTCACAGTGTTCTTCTGATCCTATTAGTACCACAGTCAGGCAGCTAGACTATTTACAGTTAGTGTAGTGCGTCCTCCTCACAGTGTTCAGCTAAAGCTACAAGTTAGTGTAGTGCGTCCTCCTCACAGTGTTCAGCTAAAGCTACAAGTTAGTGTAGTGCGTCCTCCTCACAGTGTTCAGCTAAAGCTACAAGTTAGTGTAGTGCGTCCTCCTCACAGTGTTCAGCTAAAGCTACAAGCTAGTGTAGTGCAACCTCTGCACAGTGTTCAGCTAAAGCTACAAGTTAGTGTAGTGCATCCTCTGAACAGTGTTTAGCTAAAGCTGCAAGTTAGTGTAGTGCATCCTCCTCACAGTGTTCAGCTAAAGCTACAAGTTAGTGTAGTGCAACCTCTGCACAGTGTTCAGCTAAAGCTACAAGTTAGTTTAGTGCGTCCTCTGAACAGTGTTCAGCTAAAGCTACAAGTTAGTGTAGTGCGTCCTCTGAACAGTGTTCATCTAAAGCTACAAGTTAGTGTAGTGCACAGTGTTCAGCTAAAGCTACAAGTTAGTGTAGTGCGTCCTCCTCACAGTGTTCAGCTAAAGCTACAAGTTAGTGTAGTGTGTCCTCCTCACAGTGTTCAGCTAAAGCTACAAGCTAGTGTAGCGCGACCTCTGCACAGTGTTCAGCTAAAGCTACAAGTTAGTGTAGTGCGTCCTCTGAACAGTGTTCAGCTAAAGCTACAAATTAGTGTAGTGCGACCTCTGCACAGTGTTCAGCTAAAGCTACCTGTAGAAGGTTGGTGGTGTTTTCCTGATCCTATCACTACCGCAGGCAGCTACATTATTTACACGTTAGTGTAGTGTGTCCTGTGCACAGTGTTCAGCTAAAGCTATCTTTAGAAGGTTGGTGGTGTTTTCCTGATCCTATCACTACCGCAGGCAGCTACATTATTTACACGTTAGTCTAGTGCGACCTCTGCACAGTGTTCAGCTAAAGCTAACTGTAGAAGGTTGGTGGTGTTTTCCTGATCCTATCACTACCGCAGCTACATTATTTTAACGTTAGTGTAGTGCGTCCTCTTCACAGTGTTCAGCTAAAGCTATCTGTAGAAAGTTGGTGGTGTTTTCCTGATCCTATCACTACCGCAGGCAGCTACATTATTTTAAAGTTAGTGTAGTGTGTCTTCTTCACAGTGTTCAGCTAAAGCTACAAGTTAGTGTAGTGTGACCTCTGCACAGTGTTCAGCTAAAGCTACAACTTAGTGTAGTGCGTCCTCCTCACAGTGTTCAGCTAAAGCTACAAGTTAGTGTAGTGTGTCCTCCTCACAGTGTTCAGCTAAAGCTACAAGTTAGTGTAGCGCGACCTCTGCACAGTGTTAAGCTAAAGCTACAAGTTAGTGTAGTGCGTCCTCTGAACAGTGTTCAGCTAAAGCTACAAGTTAGTGTAGTGCGACCTCTGCACAGTGTTCAGCTAAAGCTACCTGTAGAAGGTTGGTGGTGTTTTCCTGATCCTATCACTACCGCAGGCAGCTACATTATTTACACGTTAGTGTAGTGCATCCTGTGCACAGTGTTCAGCTAAAGATATCTTTAGAAGGTTTGTGGTGTTTTCCTGATCCTATCACTACCGCAGGCAGCTACATTATTTACACGTTAGTCTAGTGCGACCTCTGCACAGTGTTCAGCTAAAGCTACCTGTAGAAGGTTGGTGGTGTTTTCCTGATCCTATCATTACCGCAGGCAGCTACAATATTTTAACATTAGTGTAGTGCGTCCTCTGCACAGTGTTCAGCTAAACCTATCTGTAGAAGGTTGGTGGTGTTTTCCTGATCCGATCACTACCGCAGGCAGCTACATTATTTTAACGTTAGTGCAGTGCGTCCTCTTCACAGTGTTCAGCTAAAGCTATCTGTAGAAGGTTGGTGGTGTTTTCCTGATCCTATCACTACCGCAGGCAGCTACATTATTTTAATGTTAGTGTAGTGCGTCCTCTTCACAGTGTTCAGCTAAAGCTATCTGTAGAAGGTTGGTGGTGTTTTCCTGATCCTATCACTACCGCAGGCAGCTACATTATTTTAACGTTAGTGTAGTGCGACTTCTGCACAGTGTTCAGCTAAAGCTATCTGTAGAAGGTTGGTGGTGTTTTCCTGATCTTATCACTACCGCAGGCCGCTACATTATTTACACGTTAGTGTAGTGCGACCTCTGCACAGTGTTAAGCTAAAGCTACCTGTAGAAGGTTGGTGGTGTTTTAATGATCCTAGCACTACCGCAGGCAGCTACATTATTTTAACGTTGGTGTAGTGCGTCCTCTGCACAGTGTTCAGCTAAAGCTACAAGTTAGTGTAGTGCGACCTCTGCACAGTGTTCATCTAAAGCTACCTGTAGAAGATTGGTGGTGTTCTCATACTACAGGCAGGCAGTTGATTTTGCTAGCTGCAGTATCAGTATATATATATATATATATATATACCGTATTTATCGGCGTATAACACGCACTTTTTTCCCCTTAAAATCAGGGGAAAGTCGCAGGTGCGTGTTATACGCCGATCCCCTGAGCTGCACAACTCAAAAATCGCCGACCGCGATTTGAAAATGGGGCCGCCGGCGCCGAAATACACAGAGCCGGTCCTCGGCTCTTTCCGGCGGCTCTCGTTCGTTTTCGGCTCCACTCGTAGTCCCGAGCGGAGCTATCTGAACCTACTCGGCTAGGTACGGATAGCTCCGCTCGGGACTACGAGTGGAGCCGAAAGTGAACGAGAGCCGCCGGAAAGAGCCGAGGACCGGCTCTGTGTATTTCGGCGCCGGCGACGCCATTTTCAAATCGCGGTCGGCGATTTTGAAGACAGGGGATCGAAGGCTGCACTGGGCAAGGCTGCACTGGGGGAGGCTGCACTGGGGGAGGCTGCACTGGGGGAGGCTGCACTGGGGGAGGCTGCACTGGGGAAGGCTGCACTGGGGAAGGCTGCACTGACGAGGCTGCACTGACATGGCTGCTCTGACGAGGCTGCACTGACATGGCTGCACTGACATGGCTGCACTGACAAGGCTGCACTGACAAGGCTGCACTGAGAAGGCTGCAATGATGGGCATTTAAATGTAAGTTTTTTTCCCTTCAACTTCCCTCCTAAAAGTTTTTTTTCCTTAAAATTCCCTCCTAAATTGGGGTGCGTGTTATACGCCGGTGCGTGTTATACGCTAATAAATACGGTATATATATATATATATATATATATATATATATATATATATATATATATATATATATTATATATATATATATATATATATATATATATATATATATATATTATATATATATATATATATATATCCTAGCTTAGTGAAGCTACATCTCACTGCAGACCATTATTATGTCTGGAAGGGCAACAAGGAGAGGCAGACAGTCACAAGCCAATAAAAGAGGGCAAGCAGGCTCTGTGTCTAGAGGCAACAGTGCTGGTCGTGGAGACGATGCATCCTCATCAGCACGTGGCCATGGGACACGCTTGGCCTTTTTTTCGGCAGCTGGCCATGTTACACCACAACATGCAGAAGACTTGGTCGAGTGGATGACCAAGCCGTCCTCATCCTCCTCATCCTCTCTCACCCATGCTCAGGGTACTTTGGCAAAGCAGCTGCCAACGCGGCTCAATGGCATCAGTGACTCCTTCCCTAACCCCACCATGTCCTCCTGAGGAGTCCCTCGAACTATTTGACCACAGTGTTGGGTACATGTTCCAGGAGGATGCCCAGCGTTTAGAAGGCTCTGATGATGATACTGAGCTAGATAAAGGCAGTTACGTGAGCACGGACAGAGGGGGTGCCCAAGAAGGACAGCAATCTGGCAGTCATGCTCCCCCTGCTGCAGCATACTGCCAGGTTTGCTCCAGTGATGAGGAGGGAGGGGATGATGAGGTCACTGACTCAATGTGGGTGCCTGATAGGAGAGAGGAGGAGGAGGAGGAGGCACATCACCAACGATGCAGGATGCCCTCCAGGGGCCATCCTAAGGGCAGCACACTGACTGCAAAGCTCCGCATGTGCAGGGCGCTGCTGTCTCTGCGCGTTATTCCAAAAGTTCTTTGGTGTGGGCCTTTTTTGAGACGAGTGCATCAGATCGCACCGCTGCTATTTGCAACATATGTCTCAAGCTTATCTCGCGTGGCCAAAACATCTCCCGCTTGGGAACCACATGCTTGAACAGACATATGTTGACCTGCCATGCAGTTCGTTGGCAAGCGTAACTAAAAGAACCACACCAAAGAACAAAGAGGACCTCTCCTTGCTCCTCATCAGCTGAGATCTCCAACCCCACTATACCTTCAGTCCTCTCTGAGACCTGCACTGAGAGGAATGAAGGTGTAGAATTAGGTGTGTCACAGCCGAGTACTTGTGGGCAATCTGCTTTCGGTACACCGACGTCAGATTGTACCAGGCAAATTTCCCTGCCCCAGCTGCTGCACCGCCGAAAGAAGTTTGCTCCCAGGCATCCACATGCCCAGCAGTTGAATGCTAGCTTGGAAAAATTGCTAGCACTTCAACTGCTACCTTTTCAGTTGGTAGACTCTGCCCCCTACTCCCCTGCGGTTCCCCAGTGGCAGGTACCCAAACGCCACTTTTTCTCACGGAAGGCGATTCCGGCTCTCTACCGGCATGTGGAAGGCAATGTCCATGCCTCGCTGGACAGGGCGGTCAGCGGTAAGGTGCATATTACCGCTGACTCATGGTCCAGCAGGCATGGACAGGGACGTTACCTAAGTTTCACCGCGCATTGGGTGACTCTGCTGGCAGCTGGGAAGGATGCAGGACAAGGTGCAGTAGTGTTGTAAGTTGTTCCGCCACCACGCCTCCAAAATGCCACTACTAATGATTCTGACACACCTCTCTCCTCCACCCTCTCCTCTTCTTCTTCCTCCATGGCCTCTTCCTGTGCTTTGTCCTCTGAACCAGCGGTGCTCCGTAGGCGTTCAAGGGGCTACGCAAGTATGCAGGCCAAAAGATGCCATGCGGTGCTTGAGCTGGTGTGCTTGGGGGACAGGAGCCACACTGGGGCAGAGGTTCTGTCAGCTCTGCAGGGGCAGGTTCAGAGGTGGTTGATGCCATACCAACTTAAGGCAGGAATGGTGGTTTGCGACAATGGCACCAACCTCCTCTCCGCCCTCCGACAGGGACAACTGACCCATGTGCCCTGTTTGGCTCACGTCCTTAACTTGGTGGTGCAGCGGTTCTTGGGCAGGTACCCGGGCTTACAGGATGTCCTGAGGCAGGCCAGGAAAATCTGTGTGCATTTCCGCTGGTCATATAATGCCAGTGCTCGGCTGGCAGACCTCCAAAAGGAGTTTAACCTGCCCAAGAACCGCCTAATCTGTGACATGCCCACCAGGTGGAACTCAACATTGGCCATGCTGCAGCGGCTGCACATGCAGCAGAGGGCCATCAATGAGTACCTGTGCAACTATGGCACCAGGACAGGGTCAGGGGAGCTTGGTTTTTTTTCCCCACGCCAGTGGGCCATGATCAGGGATGCATGAACTGTCCTGTCACGATTTGAGAAGGCCACGAGGATGGTGAGCAGTGACAGTGCATGCATCAGTGACACTGTCCCCCTTGTCCACCTGTTGGAGCACACGCTGCGTGGAATAATGGACAGGGCACTTGAGGCAGAACAGAGGCAGGAAGAGGAGGACTTCCTTAGCTCTCAAGGCCCCCTTTATCCAGTGTTCCTGCGTGCCCACCGATCACACAGAAGAGGAGGAGGAGGAGGAGGATTGTGTCAGTATGGAGGTGGAGCCTGGCACTCAGCATCAGCAGCAGTCTTTAAGGGATCATTTACAGTCCCAAGAAATACATGGACTTGTACGTGGCTGGGAGGAGGTGGCTGCAGATCATGTCGTCCTTAGTGACCCAGAGGACTCCGGACTGAATGCCTCAGCAAACCTATGCTGCATGGCCTCCGTGATCCTGCAAAGCCTGCAGAAGGATCCTCGTATTCGTGGTATCAAGGAGAAGGAACAATGCTGGCTGGCAACGCTCCTTGATCCACGTTTAAAGGGTAAGGTTGCGGACCTTATCTTGCCATCGCAGAGGGAGCAGAGGATGAAACATCTTCGGGGGCCTTGCAGAAAGGTCTGTGCAACGCGTTCCCAGAGACTGGGAGGTTACAAACTACTGTTTCTGGACAACGTGTTGCTGAGGCTTCGGTCAGTCAAAGAAGGAGCGGTGGAGAAGGTGGCCTTCTGACCGATGCGTTCAGACAATCTTTTAGTCCGCAGCCCCAAGGTATGATCGGTTCCAGCAACCATCGCCAGCGTCTGTTTTACATGGTGCAGGAATACCTAGGGGCAAGATTTGACTTGGACACCTTTCCCTCCGAAAATCCTCTGGGTTACTGGATCTTGAGGATGGATCACTGGCCAGAGCTTGCACAGTATGCAATTGAGCTACTGGCCTGTCCTGCATCCAGCGTTCTTTCGGAACGCACATTCAGTGCTGCTGGAGGCTTTGTAACCGATCACAGGGTGCGTCTGTCCACCGACTCGGTTGAACGACTGACCTTCATAAAAATGAATCAGTCTTGGATCACCACCAGATACCAAGCACCTGATGCTGATGTAACCGAATACATTTTTTTTTTTTTTAAATGTCAGATCCCTTCAAAGACTGCCTATGCTGATGCTGAGTGACTATCCTGTTATACTGAGTAATTATCCTCTTCCTCCTCAATGATCATGATGATAGCTTGTAAGAACATTTTTGGTTCTGGGCGCCGCCAGTCCCGCCACCAGTGCCTAAGGCCCAATTTTTCAGCCCCTGTTTAACAGGGGCATGTAATTACAATTTTTGATGCAGTTCTTTGCAGCAGGGCTTGTTCCTGTGCTCCAACTAGAGCATCTGTGAGGGGTTCCAGTGTTGTAGCACCAGCACCACCACCAAAGGCCCAATTTTTCAGCCCCTGTTCAACGGGGCATGTAATTACAATTCTTGATCTAATATTTCACAGCAGGGCCCGTTTCTGCGCCCACCAAGAGTATCTGTGAGGACTTACAGTGTTGTGGCACCAGCACCACCACCACCACCAAAGGCCCAATTTTTCTGCCCCTGTTCAACAGGGGCATGTAATTACAATTCTTGATCTAATATTTCACAGCAGGGCCTATTTCTGCTCCCACCAAGAGTATCTGTGAGGACTTACAGTGTTGTGGCACCAGCACCACCACCACCACCAAAGGCCCAATTTTTCTGCCCCTGTTCAACAGGGGCATGTAATTACAATTCTTGATCTAATATTTCACAGCACGGCCCTGTGAGGGCTTACAGTGTTGTGGCCACAACAACACCTAAAATTTCTACTGAGTATATAGGGCAGGCCCCTACTTTCAAACAACCAACTTACAAATGACTCCTACTTGCAAACGGAAGGAGACAACAGGAAGTGAGATGAAATCTACCCCTAGGAAGGGAAATTCTCTCCCGTAAGAGTTAATTTGGGGAAAACTTTTCTCCTTTCCACTGATGCGTTATCACCAATCCTTGTTTCACAAAAAAAAACCAAATTTTCAAAAAACATTTGTCATTGGGACAAAAAGTGAGGTGAAATCTTCTGAAGAGGAGCACAGACAGCAAAACAAATGTCACAGGGGTGATAACCCTTCCCTAGGTTTTCCAAAAAGCTTAAAATAGATTTTTTGGCTGGAGCTAAACACGTTAAAATTGTACCAGTTCGAAATTACAAACAGATTCTACTTAACAACAGACCTACAGTCCCTGTCTTGTTTGCACCGCCTGTATACTGCTGTTCAGAGTATATAGGGCCTGGGGGCCCCACACCTTTCCCTTTTTATTTTGGGTGCGGGGTTCCCCTTAATATCCATACAAGACCCAAAGGGCCTGGTAATGGGCTGGGGGGTACCCATGCCGTTTGTCTCACTGATTTTCATCCATATTGCCGGGACCCGACATTACATTAAAGCCGCAAGCAGTTTTAAATTACTTTTTTTCCTTTAAAAATGACATTTTGTGCACGGACTGTTCTAAGCACGGGAAAAATGCGCCCCTTTACAGGCATACTATAGACACCCCCACGTACAATAGTTAAAGGAATATTTCACTTTTTATTTTTTACTTTTAGCATCATTAAAATCACTGCTCCCGAAAAAACGGCCCTTTTTAAAAGTTTTTCTTGCATTGATACATGTCCCCTGGGGCAGGACCCGGGTCCCCAAACCCTTTTTAGGACAATACCATGCAAATTAGCCTTTAAAATTAGCACTTTTGATTTTGAACGTTCGAGTCCCATAGACGTCAATGGGGTTCTAACGTTCGTGCGAATTTTCGGTCCGTTCGCAGGTTCTGGTGCGAACCGAACCAGGGGGTGTTCGGCTCATCCCTAGTTGTCAGCCCTGCCCTTCCATAGAGCCTCTTGTTTCATAATGAAAGCATAGCTCCCAACTGTCCCTGATTTCGAGGGACTGTCCCTGATTTGGAGCAATATCCCTTTTTCCCTCATTCCTCCTCATTTGTCCCTCATTTTGGTCTGATCTATATAGTTGTATATAAAATGCACTTTTTATCTATCAAAAAGTGTTTTCCAGCACTAAACCTTTCATCTGATTTCTAAATTGCTGCATTTGTAAATTCCAAAATCCAATATAAAGGAATAGTAGTGGTTAAAAAAAGCACTTGTGGGTTTAACCAATCTTGTTTTTTTGTACAATTCTCCTTTAAGGGGGCGTGGCAAGGGGTTTGTCCTATGCCTGCATACTTTTGCTGATAGGTGTCCCTCATTCCCATCTCAAAAAGTTCTGAGGTGTGATGAAAGAACATCCTATATCTATTGATGTGCATGGAGGGCCTCTGCTGACTTCTCCCCCACAAATTTGGGATCCAATCACAAGGTGAAAAATGTTCATATATTAGCAAAACAGCAGGGCAAAAGTTTTAGGCAGGTGTTAAAAATGCTGTAAATGAAGAATGCTTTCAGAAATAGAAGTGCTAATAGTTTATTTTTATCAATGAACAAAATGTAAAGTAAATGAAGAGAAGAAAAATCCAAATCAAATCAATATTTGGTGTGACCACCCTTTGCCTTCAAAACAGCATCAATTCTTCAGTTCTTCTAGGTACAGGCGGTCCCTGGGTTATAAACAAGACAGGGACTGTAGGTTTGTTCTTAAGTTGAATCTGTTTGTAATTTGGAACAGGTACATTTTTTTAAGTGTAGCTCCAGCCAAAAAAACTATATTTAAGCTTTTTGGATAACAGAGGGAAGGGTTATCATCACCCCTGTAACATTTGTTTTTCTGTCTGTGTCCCTGTTCAGAAGATTTTACTTCACTTTCTGTCCCGATGACAATTTGATTTTGAAAATTTTGGGTTGTTGTGGAAACAAGCCTTGGTGATAAAGCTTTAGTAGAGGTACCTTTTACCCATAATAACTCTTAAGAGAGAATTTCACTTCCTGGGGGTAGATTTCCTCTCACTTCCTGTTGCCTCCCTTCGTTTGTAAGTAGGAGTCTTTTGTAAGTCAGATGTTTGTAAGTAGGGGACCGCCTGTACACTTGCACACAGTTTTTGTAGGAACTTGGCAAGTAGGTTTTTCCAAACATCTTGGAGAACTAAGCACAGATCTTCTGTGGATGTAGGCTGCCTCAAATCCCTCTGTCACTTCATGCAGTCCCAGACAGACTCCATGATGTTGAGATTGGGGCTCTGTAGGGGCCAAACCACCAGCTACAAGACTCCTTGTTCTTCTTTACACTGTAGATAGTTCCTAATGACATTGGCTGTGTGTTTGGGGTCGTTGTCCTGCTGCAGAATAAATTTGGGGCCAATCACAAGCCTCCCTGATGGTATGGCATGATGGATAAGTATTTGCCTGTATTTCTTCTGGGGCCATTTTTTGTCTGCTAAAAGCACAGATAGGGGTGGATTGAGTAGCTCCTGAGTTGATGAATTGATAACGGCTGACCATGTGTGCTCAGGGTATGGGTGGTGTAAAAACTTAATGGAAGAACTTAGTGTAGTGCCACCCCCTTAGGAGCCTGTGACTATTTTGGGTCACCTGTTTACTCCTGAGCCCTGAGCAGATTATCGCCCCACCAAAGTACCTTGGCCAAGTGACTTTCTGGCTGTCATACAAAGGATAAACACGTACACACTGATTTGATACATGTTTAACTTGTATTAGTATCACAGAAATGGCAAAACAGGCAAAGGAAACAATTGACTGAAAAATACAAATGGCAAAACACTAAGAGAGGAAATATAACACAATTCAGTCTCACTTTAGGCCACGCCCACCCGTTCTGCAGGACTGAAGAATTAAACGTTATCTCCCAAACCAGAAACATTTCCCCTAGTGAGCAAAGAGGGAAAGAAGAAAAACAAGATATAGACTAGCTCACTTGCGGCTCCCAGTGAAAAGAGACAGGGTTCAGGAATTTAGACAGAAATATACACCGAAAGGGCCTGTGAGTATGTGAAAAGCTCTTCTGCCGGCTAGTTGGGGCCCATGCGGTCGTGCACAATAAAGGTGAAGTCTCTTTGAGAAGACATAGATCTACCCAAGGGGGGGGTAAAGTAGCCAACAGAGTTCTCCTTTAATAGGCCTAAGGGGGTATGAAGCGTCTCCTTAAGTACAACTGACAAGGAACAAAGCTGAACTTGAAAAGCTAATGTTTTCCTTGGATAGTTGGAACCTGGGTTGAAGTGAGTTCAGGATTCCTACCTGGCAGGGGTAGTAAAAGACGTGGTTTGGTATCCTGCAGACAGGATTGGTTAAACAATTAATAACTTGCCGACCAGCGCACGATGATATACGTCAGCACAATGGCATGGCTGCGCAAATGGGCATACAGGTAAGTCCTCTTTAAATTGTGGCTTAGTGGGCGCGCATGTGCCCGCTGGTCCTGCAGACTCAATGTCCGCCGGGGGCCCGCGATCGTGACACGGAGCTGCAGAACGGGGAGATGCCTATGTAAACAAGGCATTTCCCCGTTCTGCCTAGTGAAATGACAGGGATCCACTGCTCCCTGTCACCGGGAGCAGTGATCGCTGTCATGTCCTAGGTAGCCCCCCCCCCCAGTTAGAATTACTCCCTAGGACACACTTAACCCCTTGATCGCCCCCTAGTGTTAACCCCTTCCCGTGTCATTTACACAGTAATCAGTGCATTTTTATAGCACTGATCGCTGTATAAATGACAATGGTCCCAAAATAGTGTCAAAAGTGTCCGCCATAATTTCGCAGTCACGATAAAAATTGCAGATCGCCGCCATTACTAATAAAAAATAAAAAAATTAATAATAAAAATGGCATAAATCTATCCCCTATTTTGTAGACGCTATAACTTTTGCGCAAACCAATCAATATACGCATATTGCGATTTTCTTTTACCAGAAATTTGTAGAAAAATACATATCAGCCTAAACTGAGAAAGAAATTTGTTTTTTTATATATTTTTTGGGGATATTTATTATAGCAAAAAGTAAAAAATATTGGGTTTTTTTTCTTAAAATTGTCGCTCTTTTTTTGTTTATAGCAAAAAAATAAAAACTACAGAGGTGATCAAATACCACCAAAAGAAAGCTCTATTTGTGGAAAAAAAAGGACATCAATTTTGTTTGGGTGCAACATCGCACGACCACGCAATTGTCAGTTAAAGCAACGCAGTGCCATATTGCAAAAAGTGCTCTGGTCAGCAAGGGGGGTAAATTCTTCCAGGGCTGAGGTGGTTAAATGTGGTAAGATGTAGCACTGAATGGGCTGTAGTTTCCATGCTTCAAAGTGTAGGCCTGTGCTGGTGACTGTTCTGAAACACACTGGAAACTATGGCAGCATTGTATGGGTTAAGAACCCTCTCACCCGGTCCATTAGTGCAGCAGGATGTAGTTATGACCTTTCTGTTGGGGGGCCCCCTTTGTGCACCGTGGCTGTGCAGATGGCGAAGACCTGGCTAGCCAGTCTGCAGGTTCTGCTAACTTACCTCCTCAGGATGTTCAGGTCTCTGGTGCCTTGTGCCTCTTCCAATCCGGCTTGGGCCTACATGGATCCACTCCGCTCTCCCTCTCATGTCTCTCCCATCTTCAGCTGCATTTTTAAATGCTCCAACCCCCTTACCTGCTCTCTGGGCTGCTTCAGCAAATCTGAATGGAAGAATCCCGCTTACAGCATACAAGTCCCAGCATTCCTGTAAGGCTGTATGATAACTATGTAGCGCTGGTAGATTTTTAATCTACTGCTGATAGGTAAATTTAGTGGGTTATCTGTTCATACATAGTCAGATTTAGCCTCTGTTCCAGCTCGGCTGAGTTGCATGTAATTTCGCACTGTGCTTGTGGGTGTCGTTGTTACTATGGGCCAGTGTTGGAAAGGCAACACGTTGAAGTGTATAAGTGCTCCTCTGTCCCGGGGATAACTCGGTGGAGGTGGCCCTCTGAGTTGCATCCTGGGAGAGGGTTTTTTGGGACAGACGCCATGTTTTGAGGTCGTTTTCCGTCCACCTGCTGGCCCTCCTGGCCGACAGGTATGCGCTAAGAGTACTACCTCGTGGTCCTCTGATCGGGAGGCCCACATCGCTGCAAGGTGTGAGTGGGCCCAGAAGCCTGTCTGGGGCCTACCACAGCAGCAGAGGAATGGTCCTGGGCTGTCTATCCTGTGTGAAGAAGCTGGACAACTGAGAAGATCCCAGGGGAGGACCCGTCATGGAAGGATCATGCAGAGTGCTAGTCTGGAGAGAGGCCTGGTGACTCGGTTGGAGGACGCATTCCGAAGTAATCTTACAGTATAGTACTGCCGGGTTGGCTTAAAGGTTCTAGTGCTGTGTTTGCTATTCACCATAAACCATTACATCCTGTGGCAGAGGATCGTACGGGTTTTGTTCCAATCAAGTCTGTGGCAGAGACTTTTGTTCGTGCTGCGTACTGGCTGCTAGGTTGGTGAGAGAAACCTATCCAGGCGGGCAAAGATTTAATTCTACAGAGAGAGTGTAATCAGCTACAAGCTTTCAATTCCTAATGTTACATTAAGAACGCTAAGAAAAGGTATTTGAGCTTCCCTACAACTTTCCTCCTACCTCTTTCCTGCTACTTCCTGCAACTCAAGTTTATTAAAGCATTGGAAAAGATACTCAAGTGTCCGGTGCCTGCATTGTATGGTGGTAAACTCAGACCTAGACCCGGTTCTGGTGAAATAAAGGTAACGAAGGTGACGGTAACAGCCCGCTTTAAAGCAGCAGCTCCACCGAGAGTTATTGCTACAACTAAGTTACATAGAACTGCCATCTTGTGGCCAAATACTATTCTACATAGCAAAAACATTGCGGAGTGTTACATTACTAAATGGGACCCCCAATAAAATAGAGTCAAAGGTAAATTGTCAAGGACCTGTTGGTTCTGATTATTGAGGAAGCCAGTCTTTGTGGTGGTAACTGATGTTTATGATGTTTAATTTCCACTGCAAAGACTTTTGATGGGGCTTGTTCCCCTTTATTGAGTTGGCCTATGCATCCAGTGATTTGAAGACTGTTTGACCAGATTTCCAGGCTAGTGGGTTAACCCATCAGGCACAGAAACAGGCTGCTAGTTGCAAGAAAGGCACATACCATAGGTAATATGGTCTTTCCCAGTCTATATGTTTCTAATCCATACATGCATACATGGCCCTTAAGGGCTGCAGGTGAATTGGGATCCCCCACCCTGCACAGCCAGGCACAGCAAATTTTCACAGGCACTCCAAGACAGAGAACAGTGCAGTGCTTTGTTTTTTGTTATTTTTTTGAGGGATTAGAACTTGGATAGGGATTCCAGGGACAACTTCTCCTATATACACTCCTCTGCTTCCTCCAGCACACTTGCTTGCAGAAAACCACTTGCACACTGAGGGTTAATCTGACACAAACAGTCAGCTTTAGAGCAAAAGCATGCTATAGGCAGAAACCCAAGGCCCTTTTAGATGTGTAGCAAAAAGTCAGTGTCCAGCTTACATCCCTATGGCTACTGATCCCAGCACCACCTCTTCAGGCACTGCCAGCCTGCCTGGCTGCCCCTTTCACTAGCCCTCCTGGCTAACTAGCCCTCCTGGCTGCCCTCCAAGACTTACACTCTTCTCCACAGTCCTCCCAGACTGATCACTCAACAGCCCACCTGGCTGACTTCTCAGGAGATCTCCTGGACATGCTGACCTGCTCCCACTGTTCTCTCCTTGCTTCCGTGCCTCCAGGAAAGTATTCCTCTGTGTGTTGTAAAGGGCTCCTTAGGCACCTGAGCCCCAGGCCCAAGGTCACCCTCCCAAATTAGGGGGCACCCTCAAGGGCCACCAACAACCTCCTCAGCACTCCATCTCCATCTTCCAGCCGACTGCCCCTGCTGGCAGTACCCATGAGTATTTATTAGGTGGCCTGCCCCCTGCCAGCCCATATGCTGGGGATTGGCTGGGGCCCTTTTCAGTACTCCAAGCAGCTCCTTCTAGCCTCCACCCACTGCTTCTCCAATGTTCCAGAAAGCAGCAAAGAAGGGGGGATTTTTTTCACCCTAGAGATGATTACCTTGCTTTTTCCTTGAGTTGCTTTTTGTTTTTCATTATTTGAATATATTTTAATAGTTTGCCATAAAATGTTTTTTTAGTGTCCGTAGCCTCCCTGGCGGTTTTCCCGAGTGTGGCTCGGGGTTACATTTCAGGACCATTAGCGGTAACCCCGAGCCACACTCGGGATTACATCGCAGGATCCTGGTGCCTCCTTACTTACCTTGTCCCCGGGATCCTGCGATGTCCCCCGCACTGTCCGAGGGCTCTGTCCTCCTCCGAAGCCTCTCCGTGCCAGGCTCCGTTCCCTGCGAGCGTCGCGACGCATGGGGGCGGAGTCTGGCGGCAAATTCAAAAAAATGTAAAAATCATAACACATACAGTACTGTAATCTTACAGATTACAGTACTGTATGAAATGATTTTACATCCCATTTGTCCCCAGTGCTCTGGCCCATGCCCTGCATGCAGTTTTATATTGCATATACTGTTCTTTCTGCCTGGAAACTGGAGATTGTCCATAGCAACCAAAAAGTGTCCCTTTACGTCAAAAATGGCTTTAGACCAGCTAGAAAACAGCGATAGTAAATTAGAACACTTGCAGAATTGAGCGATAGTGAATCGTGTGGAAATTTATTTTATTACTATTTATTTTTATTTTTTATAATTATTATTTTTTTTTTATTATATTATAATTTATGTTTTTGTGTTTCAAACTTTATCATACCCGGGATATCTACTAGACTCTTGTTTGGACAGATTTAAGTGTGTTATTGTTAATAATTAAATACCTACAATATAAAACGCCAAATTTCATTGCAAAATAATTGTACCGCTTTCAGCACCTAAAATCAGAAAGAATCATACCGCCAAGGAGGTTAATATATATAAGCTAAATGCCTCGACATTCTTTGGACTATGCTTGTTCTGTTTATCATGCTTTACTATTCTGCTATAGGCGAACATCACCTGACATTAATTTCTTTACTCAAGTGGCAGTTGATGGTGCATTTATTCTCCCCCCTGTACATGGAATTCCCATCCCCATTATTAAGCCCTGGGGGTGGAGTGAAAAGCATTGGGGGGCAAGGCCTGGTTGGTGCCCAGGGTGCTCAGAGTCATGCAGTGATGTGCGGCTTACAGGACTTCTCCTTTTCCCCATACTGACATTTGGAGCGGGACAATCTCTGTCCTTGCCTGTACTCCCAGCAGTTGGTTAGAGAAGAGGACCTGTTTGTGCTTCGAGCGGCAACCACAATTTTGGTATTGCTTAACACTTTTGAGTTATTAATATTATAATTTCCTGACAGACTCCATGGCAGCCTACGTGTGGGTTAACCCCGCCTCCTCTCCAATGCTATAGGACCCCATTCTCATAAATTAGTACTCACCACTAGCTACCGCGTTCCTTTTTTGTCCTCCTCCAATGGACCTACACAAGATGTTTGCGTCCAGTCGGACGAAGACAAGATCATGGCATACCTCTTGCGGTGCAGCTCAGGGCCCAGCCATGGGCGGGCGAGTAGCGTTTAGAGGCTGAAGTTTACCCCTTTTTTGGTGGAGGGATGGTCGCCTCTGTATGCCGAAACTCCTGGACGCATCATCGGCTGGCAAGGTCGGAAGCATAATTTTTGTCTCCATGGCAGTGTTTCTCTGTGTATTCTGTCTTCCCATAGGTCTCCCCGGCTCCTGTTACGATCACGCCGGTTGTATTTGGGACCTTTTTCGCCCCTCATGGCGGCTGGAGCGCTGGTGCTTTCCAGCCCGCCTCAGCACTTCCGGGTACGGCCGTTCGCGCTGTTCGCACATGCGCAGTAGCCTCCTCGAGACCGAGGCTTGGCTCGCGCATGCTTAGTGCAGCGGAATACTCGGCAAACCGCACATGCACAGTACGGTCACCAGCCTACGGCGCAGGTGCGTGGAGGGCGGTGACGTCATGGGCGGGGAGCTTTAAATACCTCTCATAGACTCCCTCACAGTGGGAATTCCCTCACAGTGAACGGGAGTGGAACGGTCTTCCCCATACCCAGCCCTGGCCATCACTAGGTGAGTGCCTGCCGTTTTGGTGTACACTGTGTGCTTGTAAAAATCTTTAAAAAAAAAAAAAAAAAAAGGAAAAGAGAGGAGAAAAGGGAAAAGAATTAAATACAATTTATATTCTAAAAAAAAAAAAAAAAAAAAAAAAATTCTTTCCTTCACAATTGTTTCTATAATCAGGTGGCCTTTCTTGTTGGCATATGTTGCTAATACACATATGTTTACGTTGGGGCAGATGACTTTTACTTACTGGTTTCCCGGCCCGTCCAGGCCATTTTTTCTTTTTGCAGACCAGCTGCATTGTGTCGCCTTCATCGGCAAATCATGGATAACTCACCGCCTTTAAGTGGCCAGCCCTCTCGCACAAGGTATGTGCTTAAGAGGGGAGGGGTGGAAAGTCAGTCGCATGGTAATATGCGTTATCTGATGTTGGTCCCGCCATTTTCCCTTCCCTGCTGTGTTTTTTCTTCCAGCCCTTCTAGATCGGACCCTCAGATCTTGGTCCAGAATGATAAAGACCTTGCCAGGCCGCAACACCAGTCTCCTTCAAGATCCAGACAAAACTCTGCATCTGGAAGCCACCACCAGGGGAGACGCTCTCATTCCTCCTCCAGACACCGCTCCCACCGCCATGACAGCCGCTCTGATCGCAGAGCCTGCTGGGGATGTGGAACGCGAGTTCCGGAGGGCAAGTCACTATGTGATCGATGCTATGCCCGGGCGGTCAGGGAAAAAGAGACGGAGAACCAACACTTGGAATCTCTCGTTAAACGTGTGGTACAGCAATCCCTGAAAGAGTTGGATTCTCCCCACACGCTGAGTCAGTCTACCTCACTGTCTGGCCCCCCGGCTTATGAGGCCCGTGAAGTTCCGGGCACTTCCCAGCCTTATGCGGCCCCTCTGGATTCCTCAGACGACGATCCTCAGGAAGAAGAGGAAATCAGAGGCTTTGACTTCAACATGGTGTCACCTTTAATTAAAGCAATCAAGGAGGCCCTTAAGTGGGAAGATCCCGCTACTCCTCCAGCTAAACAGAAGAAATTCTTCAAACACCTTGGGAAAGAATGCTCAAGTTTCCCGCTCCTTTCGGAGCTGAAAGATATTATAGATGAGGAATGGAGTAAGACCGACAGGAAGTCCTCCATGTCAAATAAAACCTCCAGATTATATCCCTTCAAGTCGGAAGAGGTGAAGTATCTGGAGAATGCTCCCCTCGTAGACGCTGCATTAATGCGTCTGGCTAAACATGTCACACTTCCCCTAGAGGATGCAGTGTCCTTCAAGAATGGTCTTGAAAGAAGGATTGACCAGGACTTGAAGAAGATCTATGGGCTGGCCGGCACGGCCTGTAAACCTGCTTTGGCTCTGGCGGCCATGTCAAAAGCCATGGAGGCTTGGACGGAGAATGTGGATTCCTTCCTTAAGGGAATTTCGGAGGAGCTAGCAGGGAGTTCATCAGCTGCAGAATTAAAGCTAGCGGCAGTCTTCTTGGGGGAGGCATCCATTGATTTGATGCGCCTGTTGGCGCGGATTATGCTGTCGTCAGTCACGGCCAAGCGGGCCCTATGGTTACGTCCTTGGCTTGCTGACCCGATTTCCAAACAGGCCTGGTGTAAGATCCCCTTTGAGGGGTCTTCACTGTTTGGCAATAAACTCGACGATGCCATATCGCGTGCCACGGGTGGCAAGTCGGGCTTCCTTCCCCAAGATAGACGTCTTCTTGGTCGGAAGAAGCCTCAGTTTAGAAGACGTTCTCCAGAGCGCTCCAGGGAAGCGCGCTCCTACAAGTTTCAGGAAAAACTGGAGCAGAGGTCAGACATCCTTTCGCAAGTCCACTAAAGGCCAGACGTCCAGCGGCCGTGAGCAAGCAAAGTCTTTTTGAGATTGCGCCTGCCCAGGCGGGTCGGGTAGGGGCACGGCTGCGCCTCTTCCGGCACGTCTGGGTGGCCTCGATCTCGAACTTTTGGGTAATCAGAACAGTCTCATCAGGTCACAGATGGACCTTCTCCAGGACTCCTCCCCCCAGATTTGTCTCCACTCTTCCACCCTGGTCGGAAGAACAGAAACAAGTCCTACGTGGAACTTTTGAAATCTCAAGGAGCAGTGGTACACGTCCCCAGGGATGAATGGTTTCAGGGGGTATACTCCCCTCTCTTCTTAGTTCAAAAAAAGAGTGGCTCTTGGCACCCAGTCATAGACCTGACCTACCTGAACAAGTTTATAGAGCAAGGGAAGTTCAAGATGGAAACTCTGTCGACCATTCAGCAAGCTATTCAGCCAGGCGATTGGATGATTTCCATCGACTTGAAGGACGCTTACTTCCACGTCCCAGTAGAAAAGGAGCTTCACAAGTATCTACGTTTCCAAGTAGGACAGGATCATCTGCAAATTATCTGCCTCCCCTTCGGGTTGACAACGTCCCCCCGGGTCTTTTCAAAAATCCTCTTAGCCATGGTAGCTCTCATGAGGTTAAAGGGGGTGCGTCTCTACCACTACCTCAACGACCTCCTGGTACTATCGCAAAGCAGGGAGTAGCTGTTGGCCCACAGGGAACAGGTGATCTCCACCCTATCCAGCTTCGGGTGGCTCCTGAATTTAGCAAAAAGCCACCTAATTCCAGCTCAACGCCTAATATATCTAGGAGCTCAGTTCGACACCGTGAGAAGCACTATTTCCCTTCCACTACAGAAAATTCCGGTTGTTCGGGACAGAATTTCTCGGGCTCTACTTACCACACACCTGAAGGCCTCTCAGTGTCTGGAGATCGTCGGCACGATGGTCTCTACGACTCCCATGGTCAAGTGGGCCTTGTGGAGATTACGTCCCTTCCAGTCAGGGTTCCTGCAGCAGTGGAAAACAGGAGACAAGAATCAGGTCATCCGTGTGACAGCATCAATGAGGAACAGCCTCTTTTGGTGGCTTCAGCGCAAGAATCTCCTGGCATGTCACTCCATTGCCCCCATCTCCTGTATTACAGTCACGACAGATGCCAGCGGGACAGGTTGGGGAGCCCTCTGCAGTTCGAACCTCGCCCAGGGCAAATGGGATTCCTTCCGCCCTCAGTCCCAGGTTCTAACGTCCTGGAACTCAGAGCGGCCTGGTGTGCACTGCAATCCTTCTCTCACCTACTGAAAGGGAAGTCGGTGCTGTCAAGAATGGAGAACACGACGGCCGTCGCCTACGTGAAGAGGCAAGGCAGTACCCGGAGTCCCACTCTCCTTCGGGAAGTCGAGCCCATCCTTTCTTGGGCACAGAAGAACCTTTGCAATATCTCGGCGGTGTTTGTCCCGGGAGTCCAGAATACTCAAGCAGACTTCCTTTCACGCACCGAGCTGGACAACAACGAGTGGTCCCTTCATATTGAGACGTTCAGATGGGTCTCGTCACTAGGGATCAACCCCAAGGTGGATCTGTTCGCCTCCCGCCACAACTGCAAGCTGGAGAAATTTTACGCCAGAGGCCATTGCAGCCAAGCTTTCGGGTCGGACGCACTGACGGATCCTTGGAGGTTCAACAAGGCATATGCCTTCCCGCCGCTTCCAGTCATCCTGAGGTTCTTGCAGAGGCTCCGTTCGGAAACAGCCGAAGTGTTGACAATAGCTCCATACTGGCCGAACAGGCCTTGGTTCCCTCTCCTGGTCCAACTCAGCTTCAGGGACCCGGTGCCTCTCCCTCTCAGGCTGGACCTTCTTTCTCAGGGGTCAGTCCTGCACCAGTGTCTGGCAGTGCTGAGACTGATGGTCTGGTTCTTGAGAGGGAGAGGCTAATCTCGCTTGGTTGCGCTCCTACAGTGATCTCAACTCTCATGAGTTCAAGAAGATCTAGCACAAATAGAGTCTACAGTAGAATCTGGTCCAAATTTGTGGATTTCTGCTCCTCTAGCAGCCGGTCTTTCAGACACCCGGGGGTGCAAGACGTTCTCAGCTTCCTTCAAACAGGCTTAGATCTACCATTATCCATCAGCTCGCTTAGAGTCCAGGTGTCTGCACTGTCTGCCTTCTCTGGGTCCTCTTGGGCAACTAATCCGTTAATCCGGCAATTTTTTCGTGGAGCTTCAAGGCTCAAGCCTCAAAGGAAATCTAGATTCCCCAAATGGGACCTGCCACTTGTCCTAGACTCAATCTCAGGACTCAGTACTACCGGGCCTTCCCCGCTCTCTATCAAGGACTTTTCAGCAAAAGTGGTCTTTCTAGTAGCAGTCACATCGGCAAAAATAGTCTCTGAGATTGGCTCTCTGGGTTGTGAAGAACCCTTCCTGACGTTCTTCCCGGACCGGGTAGTCCTCATTCCGATGCTGGGTTCTAACCCAAAAGTATCCTCGGTGTTCCATGATAATCAGGAGATAGTCCTTCCTACGTTTATGTCTCCGGGGTCCTCCGAGATTCATCCTCTGGATGTAGGGGAAGCAATCAAAGAATATCTGAGAGTGACTTCTCCCTTCAGACGTTCTGACCATTTATTTGTTTTGCACTCGGGAAGCAATAAAGGGAAGAAAGCCTCATTCAGGACGCTCGCTACTTGGATTGTACAAACTATTCAACAAGCATACAGGGCGAAGGGCTTGGCTCCTCCACAGGCGGTGACAGCTCACTCCACCAGGGGAATGGCGGCTTCATGGGCGGCAGCTCGACACGTGGCCCCAGACACCATTTGCAAAGCGGCCTCGTGGGCCTCTATCAACACTTTCATGTCTCATTAATGTATTGAGCCTGCTTCATTGTCCTCTGTAAACTTTGCTTTGAGAATCCTATCGGTTGATAGGACAAATTAAAATTTTGTTTGATTCAGCATACCCACCCGTGTGGTCGGCTAGTTATTTCCCACACGTAAGCTGCCATGGAGTCTGTCAGGAAAAAGGAAAATTTATTATCAAATACTTACCGTAATTTTCCTTTCCTGATGGACTCCATGGCAGACGGAGTTCCCACCCATTGGTCAAAGAGTAGGCTAGTTACGGAACGCGGTAGCTAGTGGTGAGTACTCATTTATGGGAATGGGGTCCTATAGCATTGGAGAGGAGGCGGGGTTAACCCACACGTAGGCTGCCATGGAGTCCATCAGGAAAGGAAAATTACGGTAAGTATTTGATAATAAATTTTCCTTTTTTTTTTAATAGTGTCCCTGAGGTTTTAAAACTGTTTTGTTTTATTCAGAAATTGTTCGCAGTCAATCAGATTGATGGGATAAATTCAGTTTGCATTGATTTGACTTTTTTCTCCATTTGCCAATAAATACTAGAGAGTTTCACACTTGTTAATAATTATTGGTGGAAAATTTAGTTTGTTATGCCTGGACAATGCCTGGACAATGCAAGTAGCTGACACTATGTAGAAACATACTCTGGGGTTGATTTATTAAAATTGGAGAATGAAAAATCTGGTGCAGCTCTGCATGGTAGCCAAACGGTTTCTAACTTCTGCTTGTTCAAATTATTATTATTATTATTATACAGGATTTATATAGCGCCAACAGTTTACGCAGCGCTTTACAATATAAAAGGGAGACAATAAAGTTATAATACAATAAAATACAAAAGGATTATAAGGGCCCTGATCAGAAGAGCTTACAATCTAATAAATAAGCTTGGACAAAATAAAACCTGGAAGCTTATTGGTTTCTCTGCAGAGCTGCACCAGATTTTGCACTCTCCAGTTTTAGTGAATCCCCCCCTCTGTGCTTTCCCAACCATAAACTGGTTGATTTCTACTTGAATATCCCATCTATACATTGTTCCTCAGTTTTGAGTGTCCTTGGTTGCTTGGAGAGTACACAAGCTTCTTTTACAAATCCACCTCTCTCTCAGGGTCTTTTAGTTTTAAGACACGTACATGTGTTATTCTGAGTTTATGCCAAGGTTACGCTCAGGATTTCATTGATATTCATCTCATTTATAATTTCATGTCAGAAAAACACTGACATTTCGATAACCCTCTGTCTTGCTCTGCTGCTTCATAAAGAATTTAGGGTATTGCTGGCATTTTACAATCTTCTTCTAAGAAAATTTAATGGGATTTATTATAACCTGCTTGTATTTAAAGCTAAAGTGCATTGTATCTTATCATTTGATTGGTCAATATAAATTTACAAAACCCCATCCTGAGTTTGGGGTCGTCAGACCTTCACACTTAGGCCTGATTCACACCTATGCATTTCATAGTTGGCAACATTGTAAAAAAAATTTTAGGGACACTTTTTTGGCTGTAGGCGGAGTCTTGTTATAATTAGGGGGCGGAGCATGCATTTGTGGGCGTGGCACAGGGGAAAAGCAAAAATGTGGCGCGCAAACAAATGGGCGTGGTTTACTCGAAATAGTGGGCGTGTCGTAAATGGGCGTGGCTCAAAGGGGTGTGGTTAGAGTCTGAGATGAATGAGGGATGGAGAGGGAAAGGGGGGAGAGGGATGGGGGGACAGCAGGCCCAGATCCTATACAACAATGGAAATATGTGTATTTTTATAAAGTTTAACAATCAGCAGATAAAGATACTCCAAAAACCTGGTGTTAGCACTTCAATCATCCCGGCACCATGGTTGTTATGGTGTCAGGATGATTGAAGTGCATTATTTCTATTATTACATTGTAATATAAAATGAAATCATTCAACTCACCTTAATGCTGAATCAGTGGGAGCCCCCCCTCAGGTGTCCCCAGTGGAGCCCCCCTTACATCAGGAGTCCCCAGTGGAGCCCCCCCTCACATTAGGTGTCCCCAGTGGAGCCCCCCTTACATCAGGAGTCCCCAGCGGAGCCCCCCTCACATCAGGTGTCCCCAGTGGAGCCCCCTCACATCAGGTGTCCCCAGTGGAGCCCCCTCACATCAGGTGTCCCCAGTGGAGCCCCCCCTCACATCAGGGTCCCCAGTGGAGCCCCCCCTCACATCAGGAGTCCCCAGTGGAGCCCCCTCACATCAGGTGTCCCCAGTGGAGCCCCCCTCACATCAGGTGTCCCCAGTGGAGCCCCCCTTACATCAGATGCCCCCAGCGGTGCCCCCCCTTACCTCAGGTGTCCTAGTAGAAGGATACTGTCTCCCTCCGCCGGCCGCATGGTTAGAACCCCCGCCCCTTTCCATAACAGACCGGCAGCGGGGCGGGGGGTAGGCGGGGCGAGGCGAAGTGGGGCGGAGGGTGGGCGGCGACGCAGGAGCTCCATCTAGACCCCCCAGCCTTCTTCCTGGTCTTCTTAAAAATGGCGGCCGGTGGAGACAATGTCTCCGCCGGCTGCGCACCTCTAGTGGCGGCAGGCGCCACAGGCAGTCCGCTAATCGTAGGGACCAACACAGATCTGGTAAAGCGGCTGTTAGTCTCTGCTGTCCCCAGATGTGATCCATTACCCTCACTGCCAGAAGAAGGGTCAAAAGTGTCTCCCTTTTCCACAGTGGATGAAGAAGGATCCATAGCAGAAGTGGAAAAAAAGAATCTGCAGGAGGCAGAGGTAATCAAGCCGGAAGAAGAGGATAGTGAGCCTACTGTGTCTGAGCCAGTGGAACAGAGAAAGCGAAGAGTTAAGCATCCTCTCAAGGGACCGACCTTTGATGTATTGGGTGAGAGCAACAAAGAAGTTATCCTTACCCCTCAAGGGTTGCCAAAAGAGCCTGACCTTCTCACCACAGATTTGGTGAAAGGCAACCTTAACTCACCCCCTGGCACATATAGCTGGGCCATTCCAATTAAGGTGGCCTGTAGGCAGGACAACTTTCCTTCCCATGCTCATTGGTGGGAAGTTCCTCTGCCAGGGTTTTATGCAAGTGCAAACTGTCTGATTTCTTGTGCACACTAACTTGTTTTCTCCGCTTGTATATAAACAGCATGTACAGGTTACAGACTTTTTACTTCCTTTGGGGACCAAAGGTTCTTTGGTGGGGGAGTGTATAGCAGGCACCTCTCCAGGCTGATCTAATCAATAAGGGGAGAGTTGACTGCTAGCAGCAGTGTGGGCTTTTTCCACCCCCCTTCCTCTTTCTCACACACACACAGAGACACTCAGAACTGCTTGCTTTGTAAACTCCCTATTAGAAGAGACTAAGCCAATCATCAGGCAGCAGCAAAGCATTGTGGAATGAAAAGTCCAGCACAATGCAGCCTGACTGACTGAAGTGTCTACCAGGACTGCAAATCCCAGGCTGCATTGCGGAGAGCAGGAAGTCTGTGGGAGAGACTATAAAGCACAGAGGAACTAGGCCAGAAAGCCTCTTCGTTCCTGGATCCCATGAGGGGAGCAGCCCCTCTGTTGCTGTGTAAGGGGGATTGCGGCCTACCAACGGCCTACCAAGGGGCACACAGTTTGCAACTCCAGCCCAGAGGAACAGATCGTCCATGCTTGAGAAGGACGCCCTGCAGCAGCGCGGTATGTCACAGAAGAGGCCGTTGCAACAGCTCAGAGACTGGATGCCACTGCGACACACTTGCATCCAGGAGAATCGATCGATCGCTCTGTGGAGGACCGCTGATTGCATACAGGATTGGTGAGGGGGTTTTGCCCAGGAACCTTTATTGCCTTCATTAAGATACCACATCTAAATAATGTGCACAGACACCTGTTATCTGGAATCACACAATGAATGATGGAATGATACATCACAGCACCAGCTACTGCACATTAATAGTTGCCAATAGTCCCGAATTTCCCGGGACATTCCCCTGATTTAGACCTTTTTCCCGAATTTAGTGTTTCCTGGGAAATGTCCCAGGAAATCCCTTTTTTCCAGATTTTTCGCCGCCGCTAGAGGTCCGTGGCCGGCGGAGATAATGTCTCCGCCGGCCGCCATTTTCCAGAAGACCAGACGACTTAGAAACAAGAAGCGGAGCCTGCCGAGTGGCTACAATAGGAATAGAGCTACAGCGATGCCCACCCCCGCCCCTGGTCTGTCTGTCATCTGTGACCTGTTGTGAAAAGGGGTGGGGGGTGGGCGGTGCTGCAGCTCAATTTCTATTGTAGAAATAAACCCTAAGGGCTCATTTACACTTGCTTTCACCAACATACATTAAAACACCTATCACTACAACATGCTTTTGATGTGTTTTTTGATGTTTTTAAAAATGCTTTGGTGATGCTTTTTTGAAGCTTTAATGAAGGTTGACAAATGCCCTGTGTGCGTTGATTTTCAATTTGTTTTAAAGAGGCCCACTAGAACCCAAACTCAGTAGTACCCCCACTCAGCAGATCCCCAGCTCATTGGTACCCCTGTTCAGCAGATCTCCAGCTTATTAGTACCCCTGTTCAGCAGATCCCCGGATCATTGGTACCCTTGTTCGGCAGATCCCCAGCTTATTACTACTTTAGTTTAGCAGATTCCCTGCTCAATAGTACCCCCAGCTCCGCTGATGCCCCACTCAGTAGTAACCCCCAGCTCTGCTGATCCTCCGGTTTGCTGATCCTCCTCTCTCTCTGATCCCCGATCACCTCCCACTATATTGCTCCCATGCAGCGACATGTGACATTGCTAGTTTCTCCTGCTCCAATCCCGAAGCTCTGCTTATCCTCTGCTGCTCTGTCCTCTCTCTCTGGTCCACACCCACCTTCCCCTATAGCATACCCATGTTGCATACTTTGTGTGCCATCTGCTAGTTGCTCCACTGCAGCCCAGACTGTCTTTCTGGTTTGCTTGCTGGTTTCCCAGTGCATCCTGGGATACCTCATACCTGCAATACCTCCAAAACAAAGCAAAGCCAACGCTGCATAAAAGCCTCTCTAAAGCTGCAGGTGCTGTAAGCGAGCGTTGTCATAGACTTCTATGGAGGCTTTGAGGATGCTTCGAAGCACCAAAAAAGTGGCATGGGGTATAATATTTGAAGCAAAGCAAACACAACATGCAAACAGGACTGTAAGGTAACCATTTTATTTAGTGACAGGAGCTTTGATTGGCATTCAGAGGGCTTTAAAAAAGTGTGTCTGATGCCACATTTTGAAGCAAGTGTAAACAAGTGTCTAATCCAATAATAAAAACATAGAAGAGCAGGCACATATGGGAAACTCTACAATAATATTTCTAAATAAACTCATGCCGTAAACACGCCATATTTTCATTTTCATTGCAAAGTCTATATCATTAAAAATAATTCTCCAAGAACTAAACAAAAATATATTTTTATAAAACTTTTGTGTCTGTTTAAGGTGGAGCCTTCTCAAGGAAAGGGAGATGACACGGCGCTAAATGCAATCAAACTGTTATGTACAAAACCTGGAGACAGAACCATTAAAGCAGAAATAACATCGAAGACTGGAGCGTATGTCCATGCACTTATATTACCTTATATTACAACTCCACCTAAAACTGACATTTTCTCAGTGGAGCAATCTGACACTCACATACGTCCCGCAGTTCTCAGACCAATACACAATACTACTGTAGATCCAAATATACAAAGAAGAAAGGGCTTGCATTCTTCACTAATGAAGATATGTTTTTTATTGTCCTAAAAATACTCTAAAATGTGCAGAAAGTATCACAACATATTCCGACATTTGGTCCACATACATGTGTGATTTTATGAGATAGTAAAGCTACTTACACGTCACAATCTGATTGTATAATTTCCTCTAACTATGGAATACAAAGGCCTGTCTCACGTGACGCCTGGATCTCTCTCCTCTCTCCTCCCCATCTGACGTCAGCAGCAGTGCTCGGCCCCACCCACTATAGCTGTCAGCCGAGCAGAGGAGAGAGCTGAGGAGTCACATGAGCGCCGGCAGCCGCTCTGATATACGGTATAATCGTCAATTTTTTATTATAACACAGGGACACATAGCATTATATAACAGAGGGAATGGCATGATCATAGTAAAGTGAGTTAACAACCACTTTAAAGTGATTGTAAAGGTTACTTTTTTTTTTATAACAAACATGTCATATGTACCTGCTCTGTGCAGTTGGTTTTGCACAGAGCGGCCCTGTCCCTCCCTTTCTGGGGTCCCCCGGTGGCGCTCCTGCCTCCACCTCTTCGGCGAGTGCCCCCACCTAGACCCGCTATCCCTGGGGGCATCTGTGCGGGCGCGCTCCTATGTCCTGCTGCTGCGTCCATTGACACAGACAGCAGGACTCTGTTTCACTGGATTTGATTGACAGCAGTGGGAGCCAATGGCTCCTGCTGCTATCAATCTATCCATTGAGGACCCGAGACAGTGGCTGCTCATTCTCAATGCTGGACTAATCAGGTTTAGGTAAGTGAAAAGGGGGCTCTGGGGTGCAGCTGCATCACAGGGGGTTTTCCACCTTAATGCATAGGATGCATTAAGGTGAAAAACCTTGAGACTTTACAACTCCTTTAACTACTTTCCACAGTAGATTTACTGCAAATGGGTGGCACAGGCAGGCTGGACAACGTACCTATATGTGCACACCCCCTGCCAACCCATACTGTGATTGAACTCAGCATGAGTTTGGCATCAGATTTCAGCAAATGGTTTTGTCTGAAATCATCTGATCGCTGTGTCCAATCACACACAGAGTTCTGTGTCTACAAACATACCGACCACTGTGTGCATAGGAGCAATGATCTGGCTGTTTCTTCTCCCTGAAAAGCAGGGAGAAAAAACAGCCAGATCAGAAAGTAAAAGCAGCACACTTTACACATTGTTAGGCACACAGTTAACCTCTTGATTGCACCTAGCTCTTAACTCCTTCCCAGCCAGTGTCATTAGTACAGTGTCAGTGTAGAGTATTATCACTAATCACTGGTATTAGTGTCCCTAGCAATGTCAGTGTCAGTTAGTTACCCTCCCAGATAGTGCCTGTTAGAAAAAAAAAAAAAACAAGAGCCGGTTTTTGACAATTTCTTTATTTTTAGCTCTTCCCACCACTGTCTTCTCCTGCCATCTCTCTTGGTGCCTTCTCTACCATCACCGCCTTCCCTGATGCCTTCTCTCCCATCATTGTCCTCTTTTTCCTCACCGCCGGTTATAAAAAAATTAAAAAGCCGCTGTTTTTCTGTTGCCGTCTTCATCCGTTGTGTTGTCGTCCGCTGTCTGGCATCTGTTATATAGCCATCAGATGACGTCACCTAAAGAGCCCGTCCCTGTGATGTCACAAGGGCGGGCTCTCCAGATGACGTCATCGGATAGCCACGCCCCATGGCTATATAAGTAGATGCCAGACAGCGGACGACAATACAACGGAGGAAGCCAGCAACAGTGGGTAACCGTCGGCGAGGAAGAAGATGACAACAACAACGGCATTGGGGAAGCCGGCGGTGGGAGGAAAAGATGGCGGCGGGAGAAGAAGGCACCTGGAGAGGCAGCAGGAGAAGACAGCAGTGGGAAGAGATGGGGCGGAGAGGACGGCATCAGGAGAAGACAGAGCTAGTTTTTGGTTTTTTTACATTTCACTGCCTTTTTGGTGAATGGGTAGGGGTACAATGTACCTGATACCCATTCACACTGGGTGGGGCTGGGATCTGGGGGCTTACCAGATGGCGTGGGGGGTCTCCTCCGAATTAATACTAGACCCAAAGGGCCTAGTATGGACCTGGGGGGGCACACCGTTTTTTTTTGCAATTTTTTTTTTTACATTCAGCTGTCAGCAGGGAACCCCGCTGACAGCTGAGGAGTCATCGGTTGTAAAGGATGCAGTGGCCGGCTTCCCGGCCCCCTCCTTAGCAACCAGCTATATATAGTGTTTGAAGTTCAGTTCAGTCGCTTTTTCTTTTTAAACGGATGTCAGTAGATATGAAAACATATGTATATGTATATTCTTTTCTATTTTTTCTATACTATTCTAAACTTTTCTATTCAGATTCATTGTATTCGAAATTCCAATTTCCGAAGATGGTTATATAATATATTCTTTCTATTTTATTTTATTCTTTTCTATTGTTTTTCTATTCTATTCTTTTTTTATGTAGTATTCTATTATTTTTTATATTATTATTTTATATTCTATTCAAATCTTTTCTATTCGAATTTGAATTCATTCTATACGAAATTCGAATGATATATATATATATTATATGAAAAGGGGTGTGTAATAAGGCCTGCAACACACCCACTCAGCGCCAGATCAATCCCACAGTTCTATGTGCAGTGCAATAAACTGAAGAAAATAAATATAAAACTTTAAAATATGATACTCAAAGTATTAAAAAGGTAGTGAGCAACTGTTTAAAAAGTAAGATAGCATAAACACAGTAGTATAAAAATCACACAGTCAGATCACTGGATCAATAAATACTAAAAACAGCGCTGAAATGATATAAATATCAAAACATGTGGCCAGCACCACAATTGAAAGTCTCTATGTAGCAGGTGATAGTGAGGACAGTTCAAAGGCTTTTAAGGTGAAGAATCACTGATGTCCTAGCGTGCCCCTTTCACCAGAGAACAAATAAATGTATTCCACCGCGTGATGCACACTCCCCCAGGGGGTCAAACTCACCAGAAGCCTCTAATAAAAAAGCATTGAGTAAAGGTGTTCATCATCCACCTTAAATACTGAGTCCTCATCATCAGCAAGGTCCACTGGCAAAGGGGCTCCAAATATAACCTAAAACACAAGAGTGACAGCACCATAACCTAATCTTGTTTATTTATGTTAAAATCCCCTATACATCAGAGGTCCCCTTAATCCTAACTACTTACATTGTAACAAAGTTAAACAAGCAAATAAAATGGCCCAGAGGGCACTGTCACCATATTCAGCCGCCCAGAGTGGAGTGTGTGTTTCTCTGCAGACACCGCACTAACTCTGCAGTCCACTACCATCTACTTCCTGGTAGATGGTAGTGGACGGTGGAGCGCAAGCGTCACTTCCGGGATGTCGTGTAGGTCACACCCTGACCGGTTTCGTCATTACGGACTTTCACAGAGGGCGTGGCCACACGACTTCTCAATGAATTTAAATAGCAGTGTCCCAAGCATCTCAGCCAATCAGGCTTTCATGGCAACGGATGACAGTTACTGGTCACTGCAACCTGATTGGACGTGAGCGGTATAGTGCTTTTTAAGGGCACAGAGAATCACAGACATGTCAGCAACATTTACATTCTGAATACACACAGCACAGTGAGACAGCAAAAAAAAATGATAACGGTGGTGGGAGATAAGCACCTAGAGCAATACAGGAATGTTGCAGCGTCAAGCATAAGAATTTAAAAGGACAATATGTTTCAAGCTCTAAATCAGACTGTGATCGGGTGGTAAGGGCATTAAGTATACCTGGAACAGTAGAGCACACTATGTCACTATCTTTGATAAGAGAGCAAATATAAATACCATATAAAATGAGCAGTAATAGCCCTATAATGGGAATATTAGGAATAAATATATATAAACTACACTCAAATTATTAAACCATGGTGAAGATATATATATATGTGTAACAAATGCCAATCCCCTCGGTAGGGTAAGAATGACATTGTATTAAATATAATGTCAAGGCTACACAAATAAATACATAGAACTGCAAGTGAATATAATAATTAAAGAGGAGGTCCAGATATAGGCAACCTTATATATGTAATTTATAGATATATAAACATTTTATTATATATATACATATATATTATATTTTATTCTATTCGGTTTTATTGTTTTTCTATTCTATTCTTTTCTATTTTTTTTTTCTATACTATTCTAAACTTTTCTATTCAAATTCATTCTCTTCGAAATTGGAATTCATTCTATTCGAAATTCCAATTTCCGAAGATGGTTATATAATATATTCTATTTTATTTTATTCTTTTCTATTGTTTTTCTATTCTATTCATTTTTTATTTTATATTCTATTCAAATTTGAATTCATTCTATACGAAAATCGAATTTTTGGAAGATGGTGTTAAATATATATATATATATATATATATATATATATATATATATATATATATATATATATATATATATATATATATATATATATATGTGTTGAAGTGTAGAGGAGAACCGCACACAGCTTTCAATCTAGTGCCAGCAAACAGGTCCTTCCACTGACCTTGTGTGTATATATAAGAATAAAATTCCAAAGGTTGCTGCACTTAAAAGTGTGTTGCTTTATTCCATCAAATCTTTGGGAAAAGATTACAAAACAAGTAGAGTCATTCCAGACAAAATCGTTACAATCATCTGTTTAGACAAAGATTACATTTCGGGCTGATTTGTTCCCTCCCTTCCTTAGATCAGTCAGAACACATCTGTAGGTTTTTACCACAATCATCTGTTTTAGGCCCCTTTCACATGAGGCGGGCTCCGTTTCTACGGAGCCCGCCTCGGTCCGCCGGCTCAGCGGGAGATCTGTCCGTTGATCTCCGCTGAGCCGGCGGATGACAGGTCTCTCTCTTCTCACTGAGCGGGGAGGGGCTTGTCAGGTGCCGCTGCCGCCTATGGAGGGATCTCCCCCGATCCGATCCGCCAGCGACGGACCTGGACGTAGGGCCATCCGTCTGCTCTTCAGTGGATCGGACCGGGTCAGATGTCAGCGGACATGTCTCCGCTGACATCCGACGCTCCATAGACTAACATGGAGCGCCCGTTCAGGTCCGCCGTCAAAACTGACAGGCGGACCTGAACGGTCCGATCATGTGAAAGGGGCCTTATATGTGTTTCACAAGCATCATCACACATGGAATCAATATGGTTAATCATTCTCAGTTTCTATCCAATCAATGTTACTGAATAATAATCTTTTACCATAGACACAAGAACTAGCTAATTGCACGGCCGATAATCTCAATATCTCATTGTCATCCTGCGATTCATCCTATTTTCAGATCTGAAAGACATATAAATGCATAAAAAGATATATATCTTCAATAAATAGATGTAAAAACCTGTTCAGTCACAAAACACAGAACCAATAACCTATTAAATAAACAAAGATCTAAATCCACGTTTAAACCGTGTGGGGCAAAGGTATTCAAAAAATTGATCCAGTGTACCTCTCTTTTTTTGAGGGTTAATTCACGATCCCCCCTCTTCTGTTTCTTTCAGTCCCCTCCAGGACCATATATTTCAACTGTGACACACTATGTCCAAATTCAACAAAATGTCTAGCAAGTGGTAGCTGTGTCAATTTATCCCTAATGGAATTTTTGTGTCTTGCGATTCTATCCTTCACTTTCTGTGTAGCTTCACCAATGTAGACCAATCCACATGGACATTTGATGGCATATACTACAAATGATGACTGGCATGTATAGTATCCCCTAATAGGAATATTGAAACCTTTATGGGGGTGTGTGAATTTTTTTTAAATATATATATTATATTTTACTCTATTCTGTTCTATTGTATTCTTTTATTTTTATTCTATTATTTTCTATTCTATTCTAATCTTTTCCATAATCGAATTTGAATTTGAATTTATTCTATATGAAATTCGAATTTTGTATAGAATGAATTCAAATTTGAATAAAAAGGATTAAAATAGAATAGAAAATAATAATATCAAAAATAATAGAATAGAAAAACAATAGAAAATAATAGAATAAAATAGAAAGAATATAATATATAACCATCTTTAAAAATTCAAATTTAGAATAGAATGAATTCCAATTTCGAACAGAATGAATTCCAATCAGAATAGAAAAGATTATAATAGAATAGAAAAGAATAGAATAGAAAATAAGAGAATAAAATAGAAAAGAATAAAATAGAAAAACAATAGAACAGAATAGAATAAAATATAATATATAACCATTTTCCGAAATTCAAATTTCGAATAAATGAATTCCAATTTAGAATAGAATGAATTTGAATAGAAAAGATTATAATAGATTTTAACAATAAAGAATAGAATAGAGAAACAATAGAATAGAATAGAAAGTCAATACAATAAAATAGAAAGAATATAACATTTATATTCTATGTTATTCTATTCTATATTAATTGTTTTTCTATTCTATTTTTCTATTTTCTATTTTATTATTTTTTATCTATTCTATTCTATCTATTCTATTCTATTGCAATCAAATTAAAATTCACTCAATTCGAATTTCGGAAGATAGTTATATATTTATTATATTCTTTCTATTTTATTGTATTGTTTTTCTATTCTATTATTTTATATTCTATTGTATTCTCATATTTTCTATTCTTTTCTATTCCATTCTGATCTATTCTATTCAAATTTATTCTATTCCAAATTCTAATTTTTATTCTATTCAATTGTTTTTCTATTCTATTCTTTTCTATTCTATTATTTTCAATTTTTTTTCTATTCAAATTAAAATTCATTCTATTTGAAATTAGAATTTCGGAAAAAGGTTATATATTATATTATATACATTCTCCTGTAGTCCTTGTACAAGTAGATGATGGACTGAGCTTTGTAGTTGCAACTTTCTCTTCCTCTTTGAGCATCCAAACAAAGTTATTTAACTAGGAAATTAATATACTGAGCTTTTCAGGACACCAGACACAATGTCCCCTTTATTAGTGTAATAAATAAAAATTGCCCCCTTCCAATTTCCTCCAGACAGTTTCACCCTGTAGAACCAGACTAGATCCTCAGACAACAGTCCCTCATTCAGCTTCAGCAAACTCTCAGCAAAGAAGGCCTTCAGCTAGTGCCACCTAAAAATACTTTTATTAGGATTGACACTGATTATATTTGTCACTTATGTTTGAAAAATATTATATATTTTTTAATTTAATAGGATTTTGTATTTACGATATACTGCAAGTTATAACCACTTGTGAGTGCTTCCTCATTTCTTTGGTATATTTATTGTTTGGTTTTCCCAAAGAAATTCCATAAAATAAAATCCAAATAAATGGGATGGGCAGACCCTTGAAGGAGACTGGATTTGTCTTCTTCTCAAACATTTGGATTCCAGAGGAATCCCTCCATTACAGATCTAAGGTGAGCAGTGGATTGCGATACAGGCTATGTGTTGGCACTAGTTCATTGCTGTGCTAACACCAACCACAATCAGAATTAGTTTTGGTTACCGTGTTCGGTGAAGTTGTCCTTTAATAAATTCCCTCACCCCATTGAGTTCAGCATACAAGATAATGTTCTAACACCTTAATCCAGTCATTTTTGTTTTATGGTCCTGCCTGGCTTCACAGAGCCTTCAGAATGAATACCAACAACTGGTTCCTCTTCACACTGTGCATGTGTCCACAACCTCATTCATTCCCAAGTGTTAGCTGTATTGATGGTGGTCTCCAGTGGTTCTGTAGAGCACGACTGCCCCATAAGAGTGAATAGGGGCTTAATGCTCATGCACAATTTGAAGAAAAGCCAGCCAGAGGCTTTATATTTGAAGGCCGCGTGGCACCAGACTGGGCCACACAGTCAACATCGCTGGATTAGAGCTGAAGGTTTGTATATTATCAGATGAGCTATTCTCAAGTGAGTGAGAGGATTGATTAAAGGACAAATTCACAGATGGTCAGGTTGTCTTTAAAAGCGAACTTGTGATTTTCCCATGCAAGACAGTGCTTATATTGACTTAAAGCTTTTCACTACAGATGGGGAATTTGGACTGGTGTTAAGTGGTGCACTTATGGAGCACTTTTCAGATTTTCTCTGCAAGTTGAGGGGTACGTTGGCCTTGGTGACGATACTGCAGCCAACAACATCAAGTTCGAATGCCCTTATCCCAAGGTCCTGGAAGGTTATGGTGGAACATGGGGAACATATGGACGTTGGAGTGATATGTGCCAACAAGGAATCTGTGGCATTCAAACCAAAGTGGAGGATTCACAAGGATCAGGCGATGACACGGCCCTGAATGATGTCACTTTCAGATGCTGTTAAACTCAGGATCACAATTATAAAAAGAAAAGAATTAAGAAGAGTAATACAAAGATTTGAAGATTTGCTTGAAATAAAATGATTCATGCTATTGTTTTAAATAAATAATACTTTAATAAAGAAATCAGATTAGATGGTCAATGTGTTGTGTTGTGTTGTGTTTAAATACGGGAGACCTCACACAGAATGGTCTTTCCCCAGTGAGATGCCTCTCTCAGTATGTACATGGAATGCAGTACCCACAAACCACCACATGAATTGAACATTCAACAGTGCCCAGAATACACATTGATTTCTCCCAGGTGAGATTCCACCCCGTAAAAAGATAGGTCTTTTCCCAGTGAGAGCCAACCAGCCGCACACAGATTTGTCTTTTCTAAATGAGATTCCTTCCTCTGAACACATATTAGTCTTTCCCCCAGTGAGATCACATTCCCAGCATGCACATGGTTTGCAGTAACCACAATCCATCTAACAAATTGCATATTGGGTGGTATTCTCCAGTGACATCCCAGCCCTTAAACACAGATGGGTTATTACCCCAGTGAGATCCCACCCCCAGCTCACACATTAGTCTTTTCTCAGTGAGATCCCACCCCCAGCACACATTGGTCAATTGTATGTTGAGTGGTGTTAAAGTGATAGTAAAGTCAATTTTTTTTTTTTTTAACCACTAGTCGCCCGTCCACTGTCATATGACGGTGGGACGAGGCAGCTCTCGTTCTGGGCGGACGTCATATGATGTGATCGCCTTCCCGAGCCACTAGGGGGCGCAAGCGCGTGCGCCGCGTCACTGGCAACCCGATGCACGTGCCCGGCGGACATCGCGATTGCCCAGTAACTGAGCAGGACCGTGGATCTGTGTATTTAAACACAGATCCATGGTCCAATGGCTCCCGCTGCTGTCTCTAAGTCAATGAAAAGTGAGAGAGCCCAAAGAGCCTCGGCTCTGATGCACATCGCTGGATTGAGATCGGGTTCAGGGTATAAGGGTGGGCTGAGGGGGTAGCTGCACTCAGAAGGTTGTTTACCATTATGCATAGAATACATGAAGGTAAAAAAAACCTTCTGCCTTTACAACTACTTTAGGTTTAAAACTAAATTCACAAAACAAAAAGTCTTACTGTAATAAGCCTGTAAATGTTCTCATTTGTCCAGGTCATGGAAAGTTTAGTAACAATTGGTCACATTCAACTGAACTTATTCTGCAATGTTGAAGATGTTTACGACTTGTCCAAATAATTTCTTCAGGTCTAAAATCTGTCCATCACAAGTAGGGTCGCCACCTGTCCAGGATTCATCCGGACAGTCCGGGTTTTAAATCATGTGTCTGTGTTTAAGGCAGACTGAAACCCGGACACATTATTCAGACAGGGCTGTAGCTCCCCAAGTAGCTGAGATAGTCACACACAAATCCGTTGCTGTACGGGAGCTGCCGGTGGCTGTGTGGGAGCTGGTTTGGCATCACTGGGGGGCGATGATGTCAGCAAGAGCAGTTTGGCCATACCCATTGTTCACCACAGTGTGCACAGTTACTACTCTCCTTGGAGCACCCAAAGGTGTCCCGGATCTTTTATAATCCTATGGTACAGTCAGGTCCATAAATATTGGGACATCAATTTGTATATGTGCCTCCCACTTTTTAAGGGACCAAACGTAATGGGACAGATTAACAATCATCCACCAAACTTTCACTTTTTAACCACTTAACAACCGGCCCATAGCCGAATGACGGCTGCAGGTCGGTTGCTTAACTCTGGGAGGGCGTACTATGACGTCCTCCCAGAATTCCCCTCTTGCGCGCCCCCTGGGGCGCGCACCCGAACACATCCGTGACCGCCGCTTGTCGCGGCCGTTTACCATGTGATCGCTCCGTCAAATGACGGAGCGATCACATGTAAACCGACCGGCGTCCTCTCATGATGCCGGTTTCTCTCCTCCCCTCCTGTGTACTGATCTGTACACTGTGAGCGGAGAGGGGGATGGATGGATGGCTGCAGCGCTGTGGGCTGGATGTGTAGTGCCCACAGTGCTAACCAGTGACATCCAGCCATCCATCCATCCATGCTCAGCCATCCCAAATGCCCTGCACCATTCTGCAATGCTGTGTAATACTCTGCAATGCCCCACAATACTCTGCAATACCCCCACAATACCCTGCAATACCCCCACAATACTCTGCAATACCCCGCAATACTCTGCAATACCCCACAATACTCTGCAATACCTCGCAGTACTCTGCAATACCCCGCAGTACTCTGCAATACCCCGCAGTACTCTGCAATACCCTGCAGTACTCTGCAATACCCCACAATGCTCTGCAATACCCCGCAGTACTCTGCAATACCCCACAATACTCTGCAATACTCTGCAATACCCCGCAGTACTCTGCAATACCCCACAGTACTCTGCAATACCCCACAATACTCTGCAATACCCCGCAGTACTCTGCAATACCCAGCCATACTCTGCAATTCTCGGTGATACCCAGCCATACCCAGTCATACTCGGCGATACCCTGCCATACTCTGCAATACCCCGCCATACTCTGCAATACCCTGCCATACCCAGACATACCCAGCCATACCCTGCCATGCCCTGCCATGCTACCCCGCAATACTCTGCAATACCCCGCAGTACTCTGCAATACCCCACAGTACTCTGCAATACCCCGCAATACCCCACAATACTCTGCAATACCCCGCAGTACTCTGCAATACCCCGCAATACTCTGCAATACCCCGCAATACTCTGCAATACTCTGCAATACCCCGCAATACTCTGCAATACCCCGCAGTACTCTGCAATACCCCGCAATACTCTGCAATACCCCGCAGTACTCTGCAATACCCCACAATACTCTGCAATACCCCGCAGTACTCTGCAATACCCCACAGTACCCCACAATACTCTGCAATACCCAGGAGTACTCTGCAATACCCAGCCATACTCTGCAATTCTCGGTGATACCCAGCCATACCCAGTCATACTCGGCGATACCCTGCCATACTCTGCAATACCCCGCCATACTCTGCAATACCCTGCCATACCCAGACATACCCAGCCATACCCTGCCATGCCCTGCCATGCTACCCCGCAATACTCTGCAATACCCCGCAGTACTCTGCAATACCCCACAGTACTCTGCAATACCCCGCAATACCCCACAATACTCTGCAATACCCCGCAGTACTCTGCAATACCCCGCAATACTCTGCAATACCCCGCAATACTCTGCAATACTCTGCAATACCCCGCAATACTCTGCAATACCCCGCAGTACTCTGCAATACCCCGCAGTACTCTGCAATACCCCGCAATACTCTGCAATACCCCGCAGTACTCTGCAATACCCCACAATACTCTGCAATACCCCGCAGTACTCTGCAATACCCCACAGTACCCCACAATACTCTGCAATACCCCGCAGTACTCTGCAATACCCAGCCATACTCTGCAATTCTCGGTGATACCCAGCCATACCCAGTCATACTCGGCGATACCCTGCCATACTCTGCAATACCCCGCCATACTCTGCAATACCCTGCCATACCCAGACATACCCAGCCATACCCTGCCATGCCCTGCCATGCTACCCCGCAATACTCTGCAATACCCCGCAGTACTCTGCAATACCCCACAGTACTCTGCAATACCCCGCAATACCCCACAATACTCTGCAATACCCCGCAGTACTCTGCAATACCCCGCAATACTCTGCAATACCCCGCAATACTCTGCAATACTCTGCAATACCCCGCAATACTCTGCAATACCCCGCAGTACTCTGCAATACCCCGCAGTACTCTGCAATACCCCGCAGTACTCTGCAATACCCCGCAATACTCTGCAATACCCCGCAGTACTCTGCAATACCCCACAATACTCTGCAATACCCCGCAATACCCCACAATACTCTGCAATACCCCGCAGTACTCTGCAATACCCCGCAATACTCTGCAATACCCCGCAATACTCTGCAATACTCTGCAATACCCCGCAATACTCTGCAATACCCCGCAGTACTCTGCAATACCCCGCAGTACTCTGCAATACCCCGCAGTACTCTGCAATACCCCGCAATACTCTGCAATACCCCGCAGTACTCTGCAATACCCCACAATACTCTGCAATACCCCGCAGTACTCTGCAATACCCCACAGTACCCCACAATACTCTGCAATACCCCGCAGTACTCTGCAATACCCAGCCATACTCTGCAATTCTCGGTGATACCCAGCCATACCCAGTCATACTCGGCGATACCCTGCCATACTCTGCAATACCCCGCCATACTCTGCCATACCCTGCCATACCCAGACATACCCAGCCATACCCTGCCATGCCCTGCCATGCTACCCCGCAATACTCTGCAATACCCCGCAGTACTCTGCAATACCCCACAGTACTCTGCAATACCCCGCAATACCCCACAATACTCTGCAATACCCCGCAGTACTCTGCAATACCCCGCAATACTCTGCAATACCCCGCAATACTCTGCAATACTCTGCAATACCCCGCAATACTCTGCAATACCCCGCAGTACTCTGCAATACCCCGCAGTACTCTGCAATACCCCGCAGTACTCTGCAATACCCCGCAATACTCTGCAATACCCCGCAGTACTCTGCAATACCCCACAATACTCTGCAATACCCCGCAGTACTCTGCAATACCCCACAGTACCCCACAATACTCTGCAATACCCCGCAGTACTCTGCAATACCCAGCCATACTCTGCAATTCTCGGTGATACCCAGCCATACCCAGTCATACTCGGCGATACCCTGCCATACTCTGCAATACCCCGCCATACTCTGCCATACCCAGCCATACCCTGCCATGCTCAGCCATACTCGGCCTCTGTATGTGGCCAGGCTGTGAAAGTCTCACACATGTGGTATCGCCGTACTCAGGAGGAGTAGGAGAATCTATTTTAGGGGGTCATTTTTGGTATGTACATGCTATGCGTTAGAAATATTGTATAAATGGACAACTTTGTGTTAAAAAAAAAAAAATGTGTTTTAACCACTTCCCACCCGCCGGCTGTCATACAACATCCTTGACTTTGTGCGGGGATATCTGAATGATGCCTGCAGCTACAGGCATCATTCAGATATCAGCTTTTTCAGCCAGCGATTCCCTACACCATAAGTATGATCATAGCGCCTGTTCCACTGCTTGATCTTTCTTACTGGAGGCGAGAGGGGATGTCCCCCCTCCCGCCGCCCTCCGGTGCTTCTACCGACTCACCGCTACGATCGAAGCCAGGATCTTTTTTTTTTTCTTTTTTTTTTATTTCAGGCTTCCCAGTCTAGAGGTGAGATGTGGGGTCTTATTAACCCCATATCTCACTGTAAAGAGGACCTGTCATGCCATATTCCTATTACAAGGGATGTTTACATTCCTTGTAATAAGAATAAAAGTGGTCAAAAAAAATTTTTTTTTGGAAAAAAGCATCAAACTAAAATAAATAAAGTAAAATAAACAATAAAAAAAAAAAAATTTAAAGCGCCCCTGTCCCTGTGTGCTCGCATGCAGAAGCGAACGCATACGTAAGTCCCGCCCACATATGAAAACGGTGTTCAAACCACACATGTGAGGTATCGCTGCGATCGGTAGAGTGAGAGCAATGATTTTGGCTAATGACCTCCTCTGTAACTCAAAACATGTAACCAGTAAAAAATGTTAAAGCGTCGCCTATGGGGATGTTTGAGTAGCAAAGTTTGGCGCCATTCCACAAGCACGTGCAATTTTGAAAGCTGTTTTGGTTTTTTTAAAGCACAAAACAGGTTTTTTCCCAAAAAAAAGCGTTAAAAATATTGCTGCGCAAATACCGTGCAAGATAAAAAGTTGCAATGACCCCCATTGTATTCTGTAGGGTCTTTGCTTAAAAAACATATATAATGTTTTGGGGTTCTATGTAATTTTCTAGCTAATAAATGATGATTTTTACATGTAGGAGAGAAATGTCAGAATTGGCCTGGACACTCCAGAACGCCTGAAGGTGCTCCCCTGCATGTTGGGCCTCTGTATGTGGCCACGCTGTGTAAAAGTCTCGCACATGTGGTATCGCCGTACTCGGGAGTAATAGCAGAATGTGTTTTGGGGTGTAATTTGTGGTATGCATATGCGGTGTGTGAGAAATAACCTGCTAATATGACAATTTTGTGAGAAAAAAAAATTGATTTTGCAAAGAATTGTGGGAAAAAATGACAACTTCAAAAAACTCACCATGCATCTTTCCAAATACCTTGGAATGTCTTCTTTCCAAAAAGGGGTCATTTGGGGGTATTTGTACTTTTCTGGCATGTTAGGGTCTCAAGAAATTAGATAGGCCGTCAGTACTTCAGGTGTGATCAATTTTCAGATATTCGCACCATAGCTTTTGGACTCTATAACTTTCACAAAGACCAAATAATATCCACCGATTTGGGTTATTTTTACCAAAGATATGTAGCGGTATAAATTTTGGCCAAAATATATGAAGAAAAATTACTAATTTGCAAAATTTTATAACAGAAATGAAGAAAAATTTATTTTTTTACAGATTTTTCGGTCTTTTTTCTTTTATAGCGCAAAAAATAAAGAACCCAGCGGTGATTAAATACCACCAAAAGAAAGCTCTATTTGTGTGAAAAAAAGGACAAAAATTTCATATAGATACAGTGTTGCATGACTGAGTAATTGTCATTCAAAATGTGAGAGCACCAAAAGCTGAAAATTGGTCTGGTTAGGAAGGGGGTTTAAGTGCCCAGTTGTCAAGTGGTTAATACTTGGTTGCAAATCCTTTGCAATCAATTACAGCCTGAAGTCTGGAATGCATAGACCTCACCAGATGCTGGGTTTCATCCCTGGTGATGCTCTGCCAGGCCTCTACTGCAACTGCTTGTTCTTGGGGCATTTTCCCTTCAGTTTTGTCTTCAGCAAGTAAAATGCATGCTCAATCGGATTCAGGTCAGGTGATTGACTTGGCCATTGCATAACATTCCACTTCTTTCCCTTAAAAAACTCTTTGGTTGCTTTCGCAGTATGGTTCGGGTCATTGTCCATCTGCACTGTGAAGCACCGTCCAATGAGTTCTGAAGCATTTTGCTGAATATGAGCAGATAATATTGCCGGAAACACTTCAAAATTCATCCTGCTGCTTTTGTCAGCAGTCACATCATCAATAAATACAAGAGAACCAGTTGCATTGGCAGCCATACATGCCCACGCCATGACACTACCACCACCATGCTTCACTGATGAGGTGGTATGCTTTGGATCATGAGCAGTTTCTTTCCTTCTCCATACTCTTCTCTTCCCATCACTCTGGTACAAGTTGATCTTGGTCTCATCTGTCCATAGGATGTTGTTCCAGAACTGTGAAGGCTTTTTTAGATGTTGTTTGGCAAACTCTAATCTGGCCTTCCTGTTTTTGAGGCTCACCAATGGTTTACATCTTGTGGTAAACCCTCTGTATTCATTCACTCTGGTGAAATCTTCTCTTGATTGTTGACTTGGACACACATACACCTACCTCCTGGAGAGTGTTCTTGATCTGGCCAACTGTTGTGAAGGGTGTTTTCTTCACCAGGGAAAGAATTATTCATCCACCACAGTTGTTTTCCGTGGTCGTCCGGGTGTTTTGGTGTTGCTGAGCTCACTGGTGCGTTCTTTCTTTTTAAGGATGTTCCAAACAGTTGATTTGGCCACACCTAATGTTTTTGCTATCTCTCTGATGGGTTTGTTTTGTTTTTTCAGCCTAATGGTGGCTTGCTTCACTGATAGTGACAGCTCTTTGGATCTCATATTGAGAGTTGACAGCAACAGATTCCAAATGCAAATAGCACACTGGAAATTAACTTTGGACCTTTTATCTGCTCCTTGTAAATGGGATAATGAGGGAATAACACACACACCTGGCCATGGAACAGCTGAGCAGCCAATTGTCACATTACTTTTGGTCCGTTAAAAAGTGGGAGGCACATATACAAACTGTTGTAATTCCTACACCGTTCACCTGATTTGGATGTAAATACCCTCAAATTAAAGCTGAAAGTCTGCAGTTAAAGCACATCTTGTTCATTTCAAATCCATTGTGGTGGTGTATAGAGCCAAAAAGATTAGAATTGTGTCAATGTCCCAATATTTATGGACCTGACTGTATATAGTACAAAATTGGCCCTGTGACGCTAAAGTGTTTGGGTTTGGCACGAAGAAAAGGTGGCAAACCTAATTACAAGATACAAACTTTGTATAAAACATCATATACACATAACCATTGACAGAAATTGCATATATTTCCACAAACATAACTAAATTCACTTTATGCACGTACATCACAGATAAAAAATAAACCTATCCCTATACTGTAATAACTTTCCCTTTATTTCTCTCTATTCACACCTAGACATAAAACCTTCCCTCCACTGCTGTCCCTCACAGCTGAGTTGTGTTTTTTCCATACCCCCCCAATCGCTCCCCACTAAGCTGCCAAGGCAACAGTTAAGGGCACCCAGCTGTCACAACATTCAGCAAGCAGAAGCGACCTACCAAATGTGACCCATTCAGCATGCGTTTGCAGTGCAGGTGTTAAATCAGGCAGTAAGGAGCCAACAATAATGCCTCCCTACTGCCTATAGAGTCCCCCTATACATCAATGTCCCCAGAGTTCCTCTGAAGTAATTGCTACAATAAATAACTATTTTGAAGGTGGTTCAGGATTCCCTCTATTTATTGCATATATGTATTCAATTGTCTACACCTATAAATAGCTAGTCCATTAAGACTCTAATAAGCACAATGATATAAGGTTAGCTATGAAAATAAACACACTGCTTAGTAAAACAATATCTTTCATTTATTTCCCAAGAAAATAGGAATAAGCTAATGTGGAAATACTATATAGAATTATACAGAGCATAAAAAAGAACATCAAAGATACTTATCACAATGATGTCCTCGTGATATTGTTTCATCAGCTGGGCTCAGGATGGTAAAAGAGCCATAAGGCTCACAGAAGCAAGGCAAAAGCCAAAAGGGGCGTTTTCTCTTCTGTGTGTACTTTTTACACATTCATTCACACCCACTCGTAACCACCCCCACTTGCCTCCCATCCAATAAGATATTGCCAAGAGGTAGTCCTTTTAAGATATTATATTTCTGTCTGTCCTGCCGTATTGGCCTCTAGGGGCAGGATTGTCCATGTATCATCTCCAGGTGCCTGTTGCTCCTTTGATCTTTGTCACCCACCGTCAATCCTCTTGGCAGCCATGGCTCTCTTTGAAGATTGCTTGAAGAGTGTTAATCAATGATTTCCATCTTATCGCCCTAGCCAGACAGGAGCCAGGCTTTTGTTATACAAAGTTAGAGGCGTTACATTCCAACTTGGGGGTCATCTGCCTGTATCATACAGGGAGTGAAATACCAGAAATATGATATTAAATAATGTTGCCTTCCAACATCCTCCCTCCTTACATCAGAGTCCCCAGAGTCACCCCTTTACATCTGGGTCCCCAAAGCCCATCATACCGTAGGGTTCCCAGCATCCTCCCTTACACCAGGGTCCCCAGCATCCCCTCTAATGTCAGTGTCCCCAATGTTCCCCCTTATATCAAGGTCCCAGAGTTCCCCCTTCTAACATCAGGGTCCCCAGGGTGACCCCTTTACATCAGGGTCCCCAGAGTTTCCCCTTACATCAGAATCCTCCCCTCTCATTAGGGACCAGAGAGCCCCCCCACTTACATCAGGGTCCCCAGAGTTCCCCCCTCTGTCTTATATAATGATCCCAAGCATCCCCTCCCCCTCTATCACGCACCTGGTAGCAGAGCCTGATAAGATGAGGAAGGCCTCTTTTACACCTCTGACTCGGGGCCCCTGATAGTGTAGACAGAAGGCGCAGGAGTGCAGAATGGCACGAGTGCCTCTAAGTCTTGCTAGCAGCAGAGCAGGTGAAGTCCTCAGATGGCTTAAACAAGCTGATGAGCAGGCGGGCAGCTGGTGGATGGCAGAATGAAGCAGACTGGTACTGGTGACAGCAGGCAGGTGAGGCATGCACTGGTAGCAGACTGAAGAACAGCAGGCACAACAGGATGAGTCTGGAAGCAGAGTCAGGCAAGCCGAGTCATACACTGGCAGGACAGATCAGGTACAGAGCAGCAGGCAATAGCGTGGTCTTGGTGCAAGCAGGGTCAGGAGCCAATCGGTGCAGTAGGAGCCAATGGAGCAGGCAGGAGCGGAGGTCAAAGATAAGCCAGTGTCAGTGCAGGTGGAGTTTAGAGAGTGGTCAGATAAGCCGGGTCAGTAACTGGAGTCAGGATACACAGGATACAGAGGAGGCTGAAAGACAAAGCAGCACTGAAACTGAGCACTGGCTGAGTTTAAATAGCCTGGTTGGCGCCAAAATCTGTCACAGGTGCCGTGCACGTGTGCGCCGTTACGCACGTGAATGCGTGATGGCTCGTGTACGCGCGTGAGTTTGCGCATACATATTAGCCAATGCCCAATCCTTGTGAGCACGCATAGGAATCTGTTTTAGCCTGTGCACTGAATGCCTTTTCTTACATTGCCCCCTCCAGATGCCCAACTGAGCAAATTTTTCTGGATGGTTACGCTTAAATGCTTTTTTTTTCAATCAACTAGTTTTTATTGGATTTTTTCACATTATACAACAAAAAAGAAAAAAGAAAACACATTTAACAATACCATCACATTACCCCACCCAACAGGATTCAGATGAGGAGGACTGGACACGTGCCCTGGAAACACTTCCCAGGACATCCCTGTCGCCATCCCAAATGTTATCTCAGCTCTTTATCATACATAGGGCACATTATACCCCACAAAAATTCTTGGGGAAAACATTTAACACCGTTATGCCCGCGATGCTCTATATTTAATAGCTCTCTTATCCGCATGCTATGGCAATGTCTAAATCTTTTCCGTTATTGGGATAAAATATTTATAACCTTAAATTTATTATGCTCTACGGAATTAATAGGGACACCTAAACTTGCACTATTGGGAATAATTCTTAGTGGAGCGTTACCAGTAGAGATGCATATTATGTGGATAAGATCCTTATACTTAGCACGTAAAGTAATTTTACAAAAATGGTCATCTGCTGATCCCCCAACCCATAAACAATGGGTTGAGAAACTTAATTATATTCTTAAAAGAGAAAAATTAAGATATAAGCATAGAGGCACACCCCAAAGGTTTGGTAAAATATGGTCGTATTGGATAGATCCTAGTAATCGACTAAATGATGGCTTATTTAGTGGAGAGGAGTGAGGTAGAGGGGATAGATAGTTGTAAGGAATGGAGGTAAAGGGGCAAGGAGTAGAAGAGAAGAAATCATTGCATAAAAAGAGAGACAACATTTTTTTTTTTTTTTTTTGCTGCACAGAGAAAGCTGCCATACCATGATGAAGGTGTAAAATGTATCCATGTCTTTATACAAAATTATGTGGTGGTTATTCTATGTTAAGTTACTCCTAGAGGTGCAAGGTGTGATTGTTTTGTGTGTTTTTTCTAATTTTGATACTTTATGAATTTCATTTGTAATTAAATGTATTCTTTTTTTTTTTTTTAAAAATTTGAAAAAAAAAAAAAAGAATAATCAAAATATTACTTAGGGCAGTGTTTCTCAACTCTCCTTCTCCAGATGCTTTCCCAGGTCCTGTTTTCTCTATTTTTTACTTTTGGCACAGGTGATGAGGGAATTTTCTAGGTTATTAATTCACACAGTCGTTTTTATACTGCGGAAAATAAAGAAAACAGGACGTGGTGGTGCACCTAGAGAAATGGAGTGGAGAAACACTGACCTCAGACACTAAAAAAGCCCAGGTTCACAGTGGAGTGATTTTTCATACGATTTGAGACATAAAATCGCATGACAAGTCACAGCATATTGGAGGCAATGGCACTGTTCCAATTGTTGCGACACAGATTTAGCGGCGCCGCAACAATTATCAAAAGTAGTTCCTGAACTACTTTTTACAATTTCAGGTGCAACTTCAATAGACATCTGGGCATGAAGCCACACAAATGTCTACCAAGTATAACCTGAACATGCGCTGACCTTGCTACTTTGAAATCGCGGTAGTTCAAATGAAGTAGCCCGATTTCAAAGTAGCATCAATGTGAACCTGGGCTTCAAAGCACTAAAAACATGTGAAATAGGAAAAATACAAACAGGAGCCAACAAGTGGAAGAAAACTTCAGGTCTGATGAAATTAAAGTTTGGCTAACATGTCGACATAATCCCGTATTCTTCTCTGTAAACCAGTGGCAGCCTCCTTTATTTGCTCAAGCTCATTCAAAGCCTGCAGCATATCTGCACTGATAAGGCCAATTGTGAATCTGGGAAGTTCGTGTCCTTGGAAGAAGAGAAAAAAGTATTAAGGGAACGATGGTCAAGTGGCTTAGGCCCTACATAGTGAATTATGGTCACGTTAGTAGTCAAATTGGGCAATGCATTGCTTGCAACCTGCTTGCCCTTCAGACACCTACACTACTAGGAATGTGCACACTGCAACTACTCTGTAATCTTGGCCCTGGTGCTTGGGTCTATTAACCTCGGAAACCTAGCAACACTGCCAGCTCCTTCCACCTCTTCCTTCTCCATGCTAATATTAAAGGCACTACATAGTTCGCTAATGTGTGGAGTTGGTGTTTGGACATCTAAACACTTGACATGTATACACGTTTGAAGCCAGATTCTAAAAATACTTACTTGGGCAAACAAGAGGCTCAAGAGTAGTTTCTTCCACTTGTTGGTCTCTTCCGCCCTCTGTCTGACTTGCGTCAGGGGATGTGATGTCAAGTGGAGGGTCTGTGTTGGGTCCAGCTTTCATATCCCAGTCCTCCAAATTCGGGAACTGACCACACTCGCGTTCCTCTAAAGAGAAACAATACACCATTTATTAAGCCACCCCAAGTCACATCTGTTTCTAGCATCACTTTTGCTGAATTAGTTGACCAACCTTGCACTTGGGACAATATTTTCTCCTGACTAGTGGACTCCACCATGCTGCACCGTGCTTTTTAGAACCACTTCTGGACTGCCGCACGCCGATATACGTCGGCTGTTTGAAGAGGAATATCTCTGTTATGGCAGCAGCTAGCTGCCATAACCCAGGTATCCTCTTCTTCAGCCGGCAGTCCGGTTTCTGATAATGGTGGCCTCTGCGGAGGATTCGCAGCAAGATCACTGTTATCAGTGGTGGGAGAGGGCCGCCCCGCCCCCACTGCCACTCTCCTGTGCCCTCCGCCGCGTACCGGAACCGTCGGCAGCAGCGGAGGCGATCGGGTCCTTCTCGTGGCTGGGTATGGAGACGAGTGAGGGGAAGATGGCCCCCACCCGTCTCCATACCATAGCAGGGCGGAAGCGACGTCAAAACGTCGGCTGCTCTACAGTGAGGATTACTCCCAGTGCAGAAGCATTGCCGAGTGGTGGCAGTGAAAGAGTTAATATGTGGTGCGGGAGTGAGAGCGCCAGTGAAGTCTGCCCATCAGACGAGTGACTACTGGTACTGCCGGTAATAGTTGCGATCGTCCAGATGGGCTAACGGAGCTGCAAAGCAGGCTACTAATGAACAATGAAATACGGTTGATGCTCCAGGGCTGTTTGGCATTGTGCAACAAGGACAAGATGGAATACATTGGACTGGTATGTGGCAGATGCCAGGTCACAATCATGTTTCAACAACCCAGTTTCCTGTTAGTAAACTGGTAGACAGGCTACAGTACAGATATGCTGAATCCTATCTACAAGGCCCTCAGAGGTAGAGTTGAGCAACCATTGGGGGTGGGACCAGTGGTATTCACTCAGACAACTTTGCCGGAGGATTGAAACACTCATCTCTACCTTCCAAGGGTCACAACCTGTAAGAGTCGGGGTGGAGGCGGCTGCAGTTATCCAGGCAGAGGATGAGCTGACTGTAGTGGAGAAGCCTATGACCAGTGCAGCTATCTGGGCAGGAGACCAGTTGGCTGTGATAATAACGCCTGTGATGAGCAGAACCCAGAGGCTGGACTCTACCAGGTCATCAGGAAGTAAAACATCCCCTTCATAAAGCTGATACAGAAATGTTATACCTGCTTTTTTCCAATCTAGAAATTCAGGGAGTCTATTCAGTTCATATAGGTAATGGTTATCCCATATAGGCATATTTTTCGTATAACCCATATGCTGTGTAATATTTCAAACTGCTTCCCATACCCTATGTATCAAATGAAAAGTAGGGAATTTTCTTTTATTATAAAAGTGATGAGCTACTATTAATTGAGCCAAAGGGTATTTTTTTAAATTGTGATATTATTATCTTCTGTGTAGGGTCCTGCATATCCATTACCTCCCATCCATGCCAATGTTGTAATTGTGATGCAATAAAGTATAATCTCGCATTAGGTATCGCAATTTCCCCCTTATCTATGGGCTGTTTTAATATTTCAAATCTAATTCTGGGTTTTCCACCTTTCCACACAAAGTCCCTAAAGACCGAGTCAATAGTCCTAAATAGTCGTAACGTTAGCCATATGGGGCAATTGTGCAATACATATAGCATTTGGGGCACCCACACCATCTTCACCAAGTTCGCTCTTCCTACTATGGTTAATGGAAGTTTTCTCCATGTTTTACTACAATTAGTAAAATTAGTAATTAGTAATTTTAACAATAAGAGGGAGTATATTCTTATCTGTATATTCTGTAATATTCAATGTAATTACCACTCCCAAATATGTAAATGATGTAACCAAGGCCATCTGATGCGTCCGATGTGTATGTTCCACACGAGCAGGGTCCAAAAGCATCATTACCGACTTATCCCAATTAACATTGAATCCTGAAAAGGAACTATATAAGTCTTTTAAAGACATAACTGCGGACAGAGATGGGCCTGTATCCCCCAAAAACACCAAAATGTCATCCGCATAAAGTGCTATCTTATCTTCACCTGTAGATCTGCGGAAGCCCACAACATTTGTAGAAGACCCGATGGCCTCAGCTAGTGGCTCAATTTCCATCCTTGCCTCATCCCTCTGGTCAGTGAGAAGGGGGCCGATATACATCCATTCACCTATACCCTTACACTTGGGGAATCGTACAAAAGTTGTATCCATTTAATAAATCTAGGTCCAAACCCAAACCATTTTAAACAATTCCACAGATATACCCACTCTATACTGTTGAATGCTATAGCCGCATCCAGTGACAGTGTAGCTCTATTTCCCATGTTATCTGTTGGAAGTTGTAAATTTAAAAATAAACGCCAGATATTATTCGCTGTAGATCTATCAGGAATAAATCCTGAATGATCACAATGAATTAACTTTGAAATACATCTTGATAGTCTAATTGCCAGTACCTTCGCCAGCAACTTAATATCTGATGTTAACAAGGATACCTGGCTTCAATAAGACAATAGTTACTGCTCCAGTCATAGAGGGGGGTAATGAGCCCACCTCCATGGCATACAGTAATTAAACACATTGAGTTGTTCAGGTAGGAACACATCCCCATATTTTTTATATATTTCCCCTGGAAGACCAACTGGACCGGCCGCTTTATTATTCGGTAGGATAGATGCTGCCTCTCTTAACTCTTCCAATGTCACTGGGCTCTTCAAAGCCACCCTTTCATCATTTGAAATGCTTGGTAAATCAATAGTATCAAAGAATCGGTTCAGGGACTCCTCCGGATAAGATACCCTACTCTTATATAATGTGTGATAAAATACACTAAATACCTCCAGTATCTCTGGAGTAGTATCAGACCTCTTGTTTGAAGGTGATTGTATTTCAGTTATATATGATGTCGGGCGTTGAGTTTTTACAATAGTTGCTAATAAATGTCCTATCCCCTCTTCCTCCTCAAAATATGGTTGTAGTAGGAAAAACCTTTTATTTTCTGCCTTCTTCTTAGCTACAGCTGCATAAATAATTGGCTCTGGAGCCATTCTTTTTTAGTCTCTTCATTTGGGTTAGATATATATAGGAATTCGGCCTTCATCATATTATCAGCTAGAGTTTTTTTCCCACTGCCTTGATTGTTTCTTAATTTTTGAAATCTGTGCAATAAGGAGAAACCTCGGATGTACGCTTTCAATGCATCCCAATATATTAAAGGTGAAGCAGAAGTTCTATTTATTTTCTGGAAAGTTGTTAATTCAGTCATAATTTCTTCAGAAGAGGGGAAAAGTGACAACCAGTATGGATTCACCTTCCATAATGTATATCCTGAACTAATCCTAAAAGAAAAATTTAGCACTAACGGAGAGTGGTCTGAGATACCCCTGGCCTCATACTTAATATCACGAAGATACGGGAGCAAGGAAAATGCTCCCAGTGCTAAGTCTATTCTAGAGAGGGTTTTATAACTACTGGAGAAACATGAAAATTGCCTATTTGTTGGATTACGCTGTCTCCATATATCTATCAATCCCAATTCCGCTATATATCTGGCAAAGGCCATAGGCCCCAATGGAGTTTGATTATCCATTGTGCTGTATTTATCTATTGTGGAGTTCATATAGTTATTGAAATCACCAACCAGTAGACGTGCACTGATTTATCAGACACAAACTGAATATATTCCTTAAAAACATCCATTGAATATGGCGGGGGGATATATATATTTCCAATCACATATGGTTGTCCTGATATTGTACAGTACAAAAAGATAAATCGACCCTTACTATCCTTCTTAATTTGTCTACATATAAAATCCAATCTATTAGATATAAGTATGGAGACTCCTCTGGAGTATGATGTATATGTAGAATGATACTGAGTACTAAACTGATTCCGTTTTAAATAATGCAACGTTTCAGACTTTAAATGGGTTTCCTGGGGACAAATAATTAGGGGTGAAAATCCCCCTAATGATGTAAAGACTGCTTGCCGCTTAGAGGGGCTACCAAGACCCCGAACATTCCATGAGATTAGCACTTCACTCGAAGGAGCCATATCAACTTAATCTCAAAGAAACTGAACAATATAATCAGACCAAAAACAATAAATCCAGAATTTTTCACTCCAGTCCATTATCCGCCATCTCCAATTCTCAATCCTCCATAGGTTCCCCCCATGAGGGTGAGGGAGAGGACATGGACAAAGGAAGGAAGAACATAAATCAACATATAAGACAGATATGCATAAACCAGAACATAATCGACATACCAAGACAAAGACGTATACAAAACAAAGGCATAATCATCATAACAAAACAATAACACAAACATTGGGGCTATCTGATCGAGAGGGCCAAGAAAAAAATAGTGCTCTCTCTGCTCCTATCCCCCTCCCAGAGTGTCCATTCCTTCTCCCAAAAAATAGGAGGAGGGAAGAGGAGGAAAAACAAAAACAGAAGAATCAAAAAGAAAAAAAGAAAAAAAAGAGCCAAAAGAATTTCAATTTTTCTTTTAGGAAGTCAATTTGACCATTTATAGTTATCCAGCCACTGAGTCGCTAATTCCGGGGATGCAAAAAAATGTACAGTACCCTGTGCTGTTACTTTAAGTTTAGCTGGAAAAAATATGGAGTATGGTAGATCCATCTGCCTTAGTCGCCGCTTCACTTCCATGAATCCCGCCCTTTGACGCTGCAGTCGGGGAAAATACTTATCTTTGAGCCGTTCATCCGTATATCTGAGAGTTCTCTAGCTGTCTGCAAAATAATATCCCTATCTTTATAATTGATCATTTTCAAAATTAAAGTTCTAGATACACCCCCCCCCCTGCAGGAGATGTTCTAGTTGGAACTGTATGAGCCTTTTCCACTGAGAAAAAAGGAGAAAAATGTTCTGGGCCCATCGTAGATAGAAGCCATTTCTCTATAAATTCCACTGGGTTATTTCCCTCTACCCGTTCAGGGAGTCCTACTATTCTGATGTTATTCCGTCGAAGACTGTTCTCTATGTCTTCCAGTCGAGAAACATGTGTGGACAGTTGTTGCATCAGCTTTTTATTAGAGTTCACAACTGTGTGTAAAGAATCCTCCGCCATGCTTATTCTCTCCTCGGCAGCTGTCATTCTCTCCTTCTACTGCTGCTCCCTGCGGTGAGGCGGGTGCTACGGGAATAGATTCCTCTTTATCTACATCCGATGCATGTGCAAATTTCTGAAGGTGAGTAGCAATGTCTTGAGGATTATCCTTCCCATTTTTCTGTGTTTTTTTTTTCTGTATTGTTCTGTGGATGGCTTTCGGTTGCCGAAAAACCCCCAGTGGGATCCACCGTGTCTGCATCCTTCTTGGTCCTCCGTATCATCCTTGACTGTCTTTTATCCCTTTTTTCCCCTCGTTTGAGATGAGGCCTATTCAGAAAGACCAAAAGAGATAGTGCCAAAATCGGAGTCCAAAGGCGATGAATAAGGGTAGTTAGAAGTCTAAAAAAAGGGCAAACCGCTGAGGGGAACTGCTTACCCTTCTGACTGTCAAGCCTTTCTACTAAATATTGCAGTGTATTTAATGTGTCAGCGAATCAATATGACAGTATTCCAAGATGTAGGAGGAGTTATTGTCAGGGAGAAGCCAACACTCAGTAGCTCTAAACCGTGTCTGCACAGCGTCTGCTTAGCGACTTTATACTGTAGGTCAGTATTTATATATATTGCATTTCTCCTACTATTTTTCACCTTCCTTCCTTTCAGATATAAATGGAAGAGTGTAGAGAGATTGACAGAGGCTGGAAATAAACCCTTAATTAGCAATCAGCAGGTAATATTGCTATGAAAAAATACTAAAAAATTAAGATCAGTCCAAGAGCGAATCGGATGGGTCGCTTTCATAGCAGGGGTAAAGCCGGAGGTAAGCTGACAGAACAACCAATATATTAGGCAACAAATATAGCTAACAAACTGCTTATATAGCAAAGTCTGGTATAGCAGAGAAATAGGCAGCTGATGTAGCGAGCAACAAGTGTAGCAGGTAAAAAATACAGCATGCGGCAAGTACAGCAGGTAGCTAATACAGCAAGAGGCCACTTTTTTCCCTTTCCCTCTATTTAGCAAGCAGTTGCTATAGCAGATAGTAGATGCAGGTAGATGGTAGATGCAGCAGATATTATAGCAGATAATAGATGCAGCAGATATTATGGCAAATGATAGATGTAGCTGGTGTTTATAGCAGATGATAGATGATTTCTTATAGGCAATTAGCTAGAGTAGCAGGTAGGAGGGTTGCGGCTATAGCAGGTAGCAAATATATATTTATAATTTTATATAGCAAGCAATTTAAGTAGCTTAAGTAGCTTAAGTAGCAGATAATAAATATAACCGCTGCTGGTGTTGTTTCTATGGCGGTCTATAGAAGTCAGCAGTTACTTAACAGACGGTTTATTATAGCAGGCAACAAGTGAAGCAGTTAGTCAATATATAATATTTATCTTTTTTTTCCCTTTTTAAGTTTAAAGCAGGCTAATGTTCAAAAGTTGTCAGAGAATAAGCCCTGATATCCTAGATATCTACAAAAAGGCACAGGAGGGGCCATATAGTCACTTAGGTATCAGAGACAGACATGAGCTTAGAAAAGAAACAAAAAAAAATTGATCTGATTGAATGACCTATCAAAGGATGATCGCATACCAGTAGGTTCGTGGTTGCCTTAAATCTGTGAAGAAGCTGCTAGTCTTTGCCGAGTGCCGTATACCTGGGATTCCCTCAAAGTCCTGTAGTATGGTAATGGCGGAGACGAGGCAGGAACACACCAGATAGCAGGAAGCACAGGAAGCGGGCAGAGCGGTGACACAACAGCTGACACACCAGCGATGAAGAAAAGGAAAAGGCCGGGAACAAGCCAGAGAGGGGTTCAGCTAGTTCAGCTAGTCAGCGACTAGAGCTGGCGTCTACATGCCCTCAGCATGGTTCATCAAAGGGTCAATTCTTCGGTCACAGAGTAAGGAGTGGAAGAGAGGGTTTTAGCAGAGGAGCTCTATCCCATCACGACCTCATTGCATCGTACATCCTCTCTCACGGCCGTGCCCCCCATCCCCAGCCGGACTTGATGTTTTGATTATTCTTGATGTGTTTTTTTATAATCGCAAAGCCAAAAATTGAAGATGCACACAAATTGGGATCAAAAATTAGAATTTACCTCATGATCCAATGCCTAAAATGTGTGTCTTTCCCTACATCGAGTTTGCTAAGGCCACAAAACACACAGTGGGGGTTATTTACGAAAGGCCAATCGACTTTGCACTACAAGTGCAGTGGAAAGTGCAAAGTGCATTTTCCTTTGAAAAATAACCCCCACTGTGTCAACATGTGCTAGCTCCCATCATGGGGTATCAATGGACGTGTTTTGGGGGTGCAACCCCTTCCTCAAAACTAAAGTAGGTGAGAGGAAGGGGTTGCACCCCCAAAACGCGTACATTGATATCCCGTGATGGGAGATAGCACATGTTGAAACACTGGGGGTTATTTATGAAAGGCAAATCCACTTTGCACTACAAGTGCAAACTACAAGTGCAAAGTGCACTTGAAATTGCACTGAAAGTGCACTTGTAAGTGCAGTCACTGTAAATCTGAGGGGTAGATCTGAAATGAGGGGAAGCTCTGCTAATTTTATTATCCAATCATGTGCAAGCTAAAATGCTGTTTTTTATTTTCCTTGCATGTCCCCCTCGGATCTACAGCGACTGCACTTCCAAGTGCACTTTCAGTGCAATTTCAAGTGCACTTTGCACTTGTAGTGCAAAGTGTATTTGTCTTTACGTAAATAACCCCCATAGTATTTTGTGACTTTAGAAACTAACCTGTTTGTACCTACACACATTTTAGACAGGGGATCATAAGGGACATTTAACAGTTATGCCTCTTCAAATTTTGGCTTTTAAAGGGGTGAGCTCAACCCATCTGAGGAAGGCAAGATCTTCAGTTTGGGGATACTAATGTTAATGTCTCATATGGCCTTCACTTTACCAAAGTTGAACTTTGAAAGTTCCAGAATTGGGGATGTGTATGCTCTGGTTTCGAACATGATTGTTTAGCCCCAAAAATGCCACGTAATGGTAAACATACATGTTATACACAAAGAACGATGTTTGTTTGTTATAATACCATAAAACGCACATGTGAATGTCCTTGTAGTAAAAAAAATGTTACTAAACAATGTGTGGCTTCTTATTTCAATGCTCAATACCAGTGTATTTGTTAAGTTGGTGTAGTTACAGTGACAGTGTGTTCCAAAATGTGTCAAACTCAGGCAGTTTTATGGCCTCAAAGAAATAAAAGGAGTTGAAATGGCATAATGTTTTGGACATTAATGCATTAGATACATTAAGTACAAAAAGATTGTGTGTGTAGCAGAGCCACAGCACAACATAATAGTTAGCTCAAGACGAGATTGTCACCTCATGTAGCAAATAAGGTACGTTTGCACTATTGTAGAAAATGACAAATATTAAAGGGGTTGTAAAGGTAATTTTTTTTTTTTAAATAACAAACATGTTATACTTACCTTGACTGTGCAGCTCGTTCTGCACAGAGTGGCCCCGAACCTGCTCTTCTGGGGTCCCTCGGCGGCTGTTTCAGCTCCTCCCCGCAAGAACTAACCACCTAAATGCGAGCTCCCTCGCATGGTGGTTAGTTCTTGCGGGCGCGCTCCCGTGATACAGCCGGCGGCTATAGCCGCTCACTGTATCACTCGGCCCCGCCCCCGGCGCGCCACGTCATTGGATGTGATTGACAGCAGCGCGAGCCAATGGCTGCGCTGCTTTCAATCCATCCACTGTAGCCAATCAGCGGCCAGGCTGAGCGGCTTAATGGATGTCGGGAGCAAGCGGCTGAATTTCGAGGGGTCAGGTAAGTAAAACGGGGGGGCTGGGGGTGGCGGTATTGTCAGTTTTTTCACCTTAATGCATAGAATGCATTAAGGTGAAAATTTTTTTACCTTTACAACCCCTTTAAGACCATTTGAGGACCTATGAAACAGATAAGAAACACAGACAACAGTAGTTCAAATGAAATAGTAGTTTATGATCAAATCAAACATTTAGTCATGATCATCTACAGTTTGCTGCCAAGCCACTGCCCTCTACCCACAAAGTAGTCCATATATTGTTCCCGGACAACACAGGCATTTTGGGAGGGCAACCCAGCATGTCCACTTTCTAGAGCTGTCATCACAGCCTCTTCAGCTGGGCCTAAAATGGAAGGGTCAACATCAGTTGGCCCTGAGGCAAGGTAGCTGCTAGCATTCCTCCTTAAAAAATTGTGGAGGATGCAGCAGCACGAATTGACATGGTTTATTTTATACTCCGCCACTCTCCAGGTTTATGTCGATTAAAAACAGCCTAAAGCGACTGGATAGTATGCCAAAAGTGTTTTCCACCACTCTTCTGCCATGAGAGAGCCGATAATTAAAAATTCTTTGCTCTGGGGTGAGGTTCCTCATAGGAAAGGGCTTCAGAAGATGTTGCCCCAGAGCAAAGGCCTCATCTGCCACAAAAACAAAATGGAGGCCCTCGACATTGTCCTGAGCAGGTGGCAAATGTAAGGTGCCATTCTGTAGCCGACGATAGAATTCGGTCTGCATCATGACACCTCCATCCGAGTGGCGGCAATTCTTCCCAAGGTACAGGAACTCATATGTTGCAGACACTACAACAAGCATAACTATGCTGCAAAAGCCTTTATAGTTGAAAAAATATGATTCCGAGTTGGGTGGCGGGACAATCCTCACATGCTTCCCATCAAACGCACCCCCACAGTTGGGGAAATTCCACTGATTTTCAAACTGGGCCGCAACATCCTGCCATTGCTAGGGGTTTGAAGGAAACTGGGGAGTCAAACAAGGAAAAAAAATTACTACTTCTGCACATAACATTGCAAGCATATTTGACACACACATTCTTGGCCAACATAAAAGTATAACATTTAAATGAGTATTTAAAGAGAAAAGTGTAAGTTCAACTTATCAGATTCCTCACCCCCTCTGATGGCCCATTCTAAAAATGTTATGGTGGGGGGGTAATGGGTAGATGTTTTGGACAGGTAACCATCTCCACTTCAATGAATGCATAAATAATGTGTGATAATTTGGCCAGCCCCTCCTTATTTACACTATTGGCAGCCCAGTGGACAGGTAAGAAGTGTCATAATCCAAAAATATGAATATTCACTGTCCAAGTTGAAGCACATTTTGACACTCATAATTTACCTATCAAGGTAATAGGAGACCAAAACTTTCAACAGTACAATCTGAAGGTAATCGGGCATGCCCTTGCACTACATGCTTTGGTGAATTCATCCTGAAATCTGACCACAAAAGAGGTATACTGTGTATGGGTTTTGCAAAGTCAACAGATAGAGTAGTTGTATTGGTTGACTTAGCATTTTGGGGTGGGAGGGAGGGTTACAAAAGAGTTTGTGCACCCAAAAAATGGACTCTTGCACTCTGCATGAATTTGAGGACAGCAATAAGATTGTGACACATTTTAGGGGGTGTTTAGGGTAAAAAGAAAAATGTAGCTGACAAAAAACATTGTTAAGTTACTAGGCCATGTGTATGGGCCCAGTGTAGCATGCCAGGGAGGTTAGTAAATGAAAATATGCATGTAGGCCAAAAAAAGGATCAGAAAAAGCTAACAGCAAGCATGAGGACAAAGAGGACATTCACAGCATATTACAATAATGGGAATGATGGAATCAAGAAATTATTACAATACATTTGAAAACATTAAATACATAGAATGGAGTGTGGCTAGAATGTCCTCAACGTGTTTGGCACCAAAGAGATTTTAACAAAAAGGGGAGGATAGGAAATAGGGATTATAGCGGTGCCTAAAGAGATAGAAGTTACAAATAGTCCTTAAAAGATTAACATATTTTATTATTACAAAAAAGTAGATATAACATACAATACATGCACGGGTGCATTAAAAACAATAGAGCATAAAGGTACAATTAATACTGGCCAAGGTATTAATGGCCTGATGAGGTTACAAATGATGGATCCCTACATGTTTCGCCAAACATTGGCTTCTTCAGGGGAAGTGCTGGTAACCTGTATAAGTACAATAGCTCTGAAAATACAAACATAAATCTTAGTAGATATTCGCAGAAAAATATACAAGCAATACGACTAGAATCACCAACTTGTTACTATGCTGGAAACAAAGCATGGCTCATAAAAATTTCCAAACGGTGAGTAGCCCCAACCTCCAAGGTTCACACACCCCACTACCTACCTAGATATCCCCAAGGAGCCGAGTCAACATCAGGATCGCCCCAGGGCCACAATCCGACACAGCTGTGGCTGCAGAGGGCAGATAGGAACCTGGCGTATTAAAATAACATTTATAAAAATTTGTATTATGAAACAACAAAAGGGACAAGCTGTGTCCCAAAGGAAAGGGCTAACATAGCCTCAATACTCACAATAATAGAATTAAAAATCAGTACAGGTACAGGGGCACCACAAAATGCCAGAAATAGCCAAACTGGCAAGTATGGAAAAGGAACGATCACATAAACGGTAAACTAAAAAAAGAAACAGAAAAAATTATTTAGAATCTACCGAGAGGTTTAAGATCAACTATATAGGGTAGAATAATGTGCCAAGAGAAACCTAGTCTCAAAACACATAGCACTCACCCCAAATATGGTCTAGACAGGGATCTATATCAGGGTGTATTGATCACCCAGTAGAGATGGAAATCATGTAGCAGGACACTAAGATGGATAAAGCCTGCTGGTACTTAGCAAACAAAACCACCTAAAATAGGAAGGGAATCAGATGGTGCTAAAGACTTCAAGAGGAGAACCAGTAGTGAAAGCTTGTGTAGGTACATACCGGAGGGATAACAGGACGGTATGGGGGTGCCCCTGGAGTCCAACCAGAAGAGTGGACTGGCCGGCCTTATAAACCCCCCACCCGATCGGCGTCTGACGTCACCGATCGGGAGCGCACAAAAAAAGAATCCGCGCATGCGCCCACCGCGTCATCACAGGCCTTTAAGTCCCATAATGCCGGGCAGGATATCCTCCACGTGAAAACAGCCGAGGGCCAATGGAACGGGTCGCCGGCTGTGCCCGCCCACCAGATGGGCAGATGTAATAGCCTGGCAAGCGAACGATGGAATAGAGGGGACACATAGTGAATGGAGGCCAAGGTGCAGCCTGAGAATCAGTGGAGACAAAGCCCTTGGGTGTCAATGCAGCCAGCAGCGGTGTGCGTGGTAGCGCCCACAAGGGACGACCCGTAGCGGCACAACACCACCAGGGAAAAAACCTTGCACAGCAGGGGGGAAAAGACAGAGGAGGGACCCCCCAGTGAGGGAGAGAATATATATTGAATGCCGTGGAGGTGAGAAAAGATCAGGCAAACCACGCACCTTGGGGTGCCTCGGAACTCACCCCCACTCATTCAAGAGCCATGACTTAGAACCAGCTATTGAAACAATATACAAAAAGTGTACAAAAAAATCTAAATAGTATATAAAACACACTACAACACATACGGTAATAAGAAAACGTGTCAATATAATTAGAGGAATAAATAACATCATTCAACGTATTAAACAAAAATCATATAATTAATAATATCCGAGCAATCACAGTGAGTCCAAAGACATAGTCATAGAGCCAGGTCAATGAACTAGGGAAAAGGAAGAGGGAGGGAAGTTTTGGGGTCTAGATAGAAAATAAAGACCCTGACAAACCATCAATCACGACCAGTCGTGTGTTTATTAAGCATCATGTTTTAACTAGATTATAGAAACTATTTGAAACTGATGTATTCCTTTTAAACCTGGAAACTTGGTTGCACCCAGGTTATGAATCCATTTTGTTTCTAAATGCAGCAGAATATTATCGATACCGCCACCTCTAGCATGTGGAGGTACATGCTCCAGGGCAGCGAAACTGATCATACAAGAATCAAAATTGTGTTGTGATCCAACATGCCTATTGATGGCGTTGGTGGTCAAAAGTTTAAATAATGGCATAACATGATCTTTGATACGTTTACAAAAGGGTTGTTTCGTTTTGCCGACGTAGTAACAACCACATTGGCAGGTGGCTAAGTAAACGATTCCAATTGTCTTACATGTAACTCTATGTCTGATAACATGAGTATGGCCATTAGGGAGGAGAATTTCCCTAGAATTTGAAATAAAAGTGCAAACATCACATCTCCCACAGGGGAAGGTGCCGACATTGGTAGATGGATCCACCCTTCTAGGTGAATGGTGACTGGTTACCGGGCGGGCCCTTATAGAGGGATCTCATCGGTAAGTGATATCTGGGTACGACTTGATGTATTTGCTAATGGTACCATCCACAGTGAGCAGTGGCCAAAATTTAATCAAGGCATTCCTCACCTGAGCGAGCTGTTTAGAGTATTGAGTGATAAGACGAACGGGTTGTTTATCATTGATTTCCTTAGTTGAAAAAATAAGATCCTTTCTGTTTAACTTCTGGACTTTATTATAAGGTAACTTATAACTTCTGAACTTTATTAAAAGGGAATGACTATATCCTCTGTCTTTCAATCTCAGGTAAAGATCACGTGCTGCTTTATGAAAATCAGCCTTGAGCGTGCAGTTCCCTTTGAGTCTCAAATATTGGCTGTAAGGGATGCTATCTAGCAGTGGCTTAGGGTGCGCACAGCTAGCGTGTAAAATTGTGTTACCAGAAGATGGTTTCCGATAAAGAGCAGAGTAGAGTACTCCATCTGTGCCTACACAGATCCCTAAGTCAAGAAAATTCATTAATTTTCTTGACTTAGAAATCTGTGTAGACACAGATGGAGTACTCTACTCTGCTCCTTATCGGAAAAAAAAATACTATTATTAAAAATGAAAAAATTAGTTTTACATTTACTAAAAAAACTGGCCCTTTAAGGCCGTTAGTTGGAAGTGACAACAGACGTCACTCCGGTCCTCCAAGGGCATAGAGCTGAGTGGGAGCCATCTTGCCCGTATTCAACTTCCTGCCCATCGATTCAGGAGATCCCCCTTTACCGACAGCTCTGGTAAGCCGGGAAACGACCAGGAAGCAGCGGGGGGGACCTCTACCGCTGCCTATAAAAGTGATCCTGTTGTGAATAAGCCGGACCATTTTTATCAGACACTGAATTGCCCACTGTATAAATAAATACTGATGTATAAACTGTATACAGTGGGCGGTCCAGAAGTGGTTAAAATCAGGGAGAACATGGAAGGATTTTACACCAATAAAAAGCACTTAATAAGGTAACCAGCAATGTTTAAATATTTTGTTTTTGTTATGCTGTTAATCACCACTTAAACTGGAGTTCCACCCACTTTTACAACTCTTCAGCATCCTTCACTAAGCTGTGCACTGTAAACAAATTGGATATTCAAAAAAATAATATCTCAGCACCTACTGAATATCTGCTGTATTGATTTTTCACTTCCTCCTCCCTGGCTGTGGCCCATCGCATCATTTCCTGTTTGCAAAGCCTTCTGGGAAGGGGCGGCAACTTCCTCTGACACTGCCGGTGCTATGGAAACATGACTTGAAACCTATTACACTGCTTGTGCTGCACTGAGCATGTGCGAGATCTGCAAGGATGAGATCCAGGAAGAAATACAGTCTGGCTTCAGATGCCCACACTTAAGATGGCCATGGCCTGCTGTAAGTTTATAAAATAACAAACTACTGCTATAAACTAACAAAACAGACCTTAGTTTACAGACTAACTTTACTAGAATACATTAAGCTTGTGTATTATAGGGGTATTTTTATTTAAAAAGTATAATTTCGGACGGAACACCACTTTAAGGACCGAGTTTACAAGTTAAAAACAAGTTTTTTTGCTAGAAAATTATTTAGAACCCCCAACATTATACATTTTTTTTTCTAACACTCTAGAGAATAAAATGGCGGTCATTGCAATACTTTTTGTCACACCGTATTTTTTGGGAAAAAATAAATCTTTTGAATTAAAAAATAAGACAACAGTAAAGTTAGCCCAATTTTTTTTGATATTGTGAAAAATAATGTTACGCCGAGTAAATTGATACCCAACATGTGATGCTTCAAAATTGCGCCCGCTCGTGGAATGGCGACAAACTTTTACCCTTAAAAATCTCCATAGGCAACATTTAAAAAATTCTACAGGTTGCATGTTTTCAGTTACAGAGAAGATCTAGGACCAGAATTATTGCTTTCACTCTAACGATCGCGGCGATACTTCACATGTGTGGTTTGAACACCGTTTTCATATGCGGGCGCTGCTCACGTATGCGTTCGCTTCTGCACGCATACATGAGCAGAAACAAACGCATACGTGAGTAGCGCGTACGCGTTCGCTTCTGCACGCGAGCTTGTCGGGACGGGGGACTTTAAAAAATTTTATTTTTACATTTTTTATTTTATTTTTACACTGCTTTTTTTTTTTTTTTTTAAATTGGGTCACTTTTATTCCTATTACAAGGAATGTAAACATCCCTTGTAATAGGAAAAAGCACGACAGGACCTCTTAAATATGAGATCTGGGGTCAAAAAGACCTCAGATCTCATATTTACACTAAAATGCAATTTTTAAAAAATGGCCCTTTAAGAGCTATGGGCGGAAGTGACGTTTTGACGTGGCTTCTGCCCTGCTATGGTATGGAGACGGGTGGGGCCATCTTCCCCTCACTCATCTCCATACCCAGCCACAGCAAGGACCCGATCGCCTCCGCCACTACCGACGGTTCCGGTAAGTGGCGGAGGGCGTGGGAGAGGGGCGGGAGGTGATAACGGTGATCTTGCGGCAAATCCGTCACAGAGACCACCATTATCGTAAACCAGACTGCTCACTGAAGAGATGGATACCTGGGTTATGGCAGCTAGCTGCTGTCTAACAGAGATATCCAGCTTCAAAATGCTGATGTATATATACAGTGGGCGGTCTGGAAGTGGTTAAAGGGACCAGTGCCGGGACGAGGTCACCTAGAGCCCAGGGCAAACATGCCAAACTACACCCCCCCCCCCCATTATGTGTCAGCAAAAATACTCTGCCCCACCACCATCCCAAAATAAATTGTGCACTAATCTGCATAATTACCCCAAAGCATAAATTCCCCCTCCTCCCAGTACAAATCCACCCCCCAGTTAAAATCCCCCCTCCCAGTACAAATCTCTGCCCCCTCCATCCCCAAATGCACCCCAGCACAAATGCCCTGCCCAAAAAAAACACCTCTCCTAGCACAAATCCTCCACCCCTCAAAGTAAACATTCTCTCCCCCCTACTCCAAATCCCCCTCCTAGCACAAACAACCCCCAATCATCCCTACTAGCACAAATCCACCTCCAAAAAAAACATTTCTCCCCCTAGCACAAATCCCCTTCCCCTCTAACATATCACCTCTTCTAGCACAAACGCCCAAAAATCCCCCTTTCTAGCACAAATCCTCTTCTCCCATCCCCCCTCCCAACAAATTCCTCTTCTCAATACAAATACCCTCCCTCCCCAATCTCCTTGCGGTGCCCCCCTACCTCACATGACACCACAGTGCCCAGGGCAGCCGCCCCTCCTGCCCACCCCTTGTCCCAGGCCTGCATGTAACTATAAACTAGGTTTTATCCCAATTTGGCTGCAAAAGTGAAAAATAACCTTTAACCTCTTGACGACCGCGTCACGAGGATATACGTCGGCAGAATGGCACGGCTGGGCAAAGTAACGTATATTTACGTCACTTTGAATTACTGCTGTGCGGGCGCGAGCTCCGTGACCGTGCTAGCGGGACCGCGGCCTCGATGTCCGCTGGTGTCCAGCGATTGGGTCACAGAGCTGCAGAACGGGGAAAGGCAAGTGTAAACAAGGCATCTCCCCATTCTGCTTAGTGACACAACACTGATTGTCTGCTCCCTCTCATCGGGAGCAGCGATCAATGAGGTGTCACAGTAAGCCACGCCCCCTAACAGTTAGAATCACTCCCTAGGACACACTTAACCCCTTCATCGCCCCCTAGTGGTTAACCCCTTCCCTGCCAGTCACATTTATACAGTAATCAGTGCATTTTTATAGCACTAATCGCTGTAAATGGTCCCAAAGTAGCGCCAAAAGTGTCCAATGTGTCCGCCATAATGTCGCAGTCATGATAAAAATCACTGATCACTGCCATTACTAGTAAAAAAAAAAATATTAATTAAAATGCCATAAATCTATCCCCTATTTTGTAGACGCTATAACTTTTGCGCAAACCAATCAATATACGCTTATTGTAATTTTTTTTAACCAAAAATATGTAGAAGAATACATATCAGCCTAAACTGAGGAAAAATGTTTTTTTTATATATCTTTTGGGGATATTTATTATAGCAAAAAAGTAAAAAATATCTTTTTTTTTAAATTGTGGCTCTGTTTTTGTTTATAACGCAAAAAATAAAAACCGCAGAGGTGATCAAATACCACCAAAATAAATCTCTATTTGTGGGTGAAAAAAGCATGTCAATTTTGTTTGGGAGCCAGGTCGCACGACCGCGCAATTGTCAGTTAAAGCGACGCAGTGCGGAATCGCAAAAAGTGGCCCGGTCATTTGGCAGCCAAATGGTCCGGGGCTGAAGTGGTTAAGACCTACATCTAAAACAGTAGTAATGATTCTTTCCACATGTATTTTAGGAAGTTGAAACAATAAATGGATTCTCAGTCATAGTAAATGTCAAACCTCTACTATTTTTGTATACTTGGATTTTGAAAATAATAACATACACTGTATATATATATATATATATATATATATATATATATATATATATATATATATATGCGTGTTATAAGGTCACTGGTTGTACATATTAATTATATTTGATATATGTGTTATCATTTTTGTACCCACTAGAGGTCACTGGTTGCACATATCACTTTCATTGTGACATATATAATATATTGTTGGTGTCATATGCAATACTCCCACTAGGGTTCACTATTTTATATTATTTAATTGGTATTTACATCACATAGTATTTTTTTGGAAAAGAGGGAGCGCTTCACATATTTTTCTTTTTACTCTGATCTGCTAATAACAGTTGGTGTTAAGCAGCAACCTCTTATGCCGCGTACACACGAGCGGAATTTCCGACAGAAAAAGTCCGATGGGAGTATATCGTCGTATATTCCGACCGTGTGTATGCCCCATTGGACTTTTTCCGTCAAAAAATTCAGACAGACTTAGATAGAGAACATGTTCTATATTTTTCCGACGGAACAAACTACTATCGGAAGAAACGCTTGCCTGTTTGCTGTTCCGACACACCAAAAACGACGCATGCTCTGAAGCAAGTACGAGACGGAAGCTATTGGCTACTGGCTATTGAACTTCCTTTTTCTAGTCCCGTCGTACGTGTTGTACATCACCGCGTTCTGGATGGTCGGAATTTGGTGTGACCGTTTGTATGCAAGACAGCTTGAGCGGAATTCCGTCGGAACTCCGTCGGATAAACCTTCGGAGTTTATTCCGATGGCAAAACCGGTCGTGTGTACAGGGCATTAGATTTAATATATAGCATTTACTTTATATTAGTAGTGCAGAAGTACATTCCTTTCAATTTATTTGTACTATAGCCCTGTCCAAGTTATTTTCTTTCCCCCATCCAACTTGTAACATGGGATGCCCTTGCTCCTGGGCCCAGGAGTCATTTTTCAATTTATTTTTCACAGCTGGGGACCAGTTGTATTTTGATGGGGGGGGGGGGGTGAGTGTAGCACCCTCTCTCTACCTTAGGTAGGTGCTAAGTGTAAGGGTTTTTTGTGTAAGCTGCCAGTGCAGGTACATTTAAGCAGGCCTATGCTGAGAGCTAGGCCTGTTTGTTTTGATCTGGGGGCAGGGAGGGGTTTAGTGTAGCAGTGGGTGACTGACATGTACTTTAGCTCTTGGGCGCCTCCCCTGTTTCCAGGGAGAATGTTCTGGAAAAGGGGCAGGGCAGAGAGCAGGAGTGACATGGGGTACATGTGAGGAGCTCTGACCAATCCCCAACTATTGGCAGGGGGAAGGGCCTCCTACATATACCCATGGTCAGCCTGCTGGGGGAGGAGTTGTTGGCTGGGTGGTCTTCTCAAGTAAGCGGTTGCTGCCATAAAGGGGTACTGCAGGCCCCCCGGCCTACAAAGGGTCATCAAGTAGATTAACTGGGACTGAGATCTCCACCCCAGTAAAGCTTCCCCCAATATACAGATCTCCCTACTACAGATCCCACCACTGTATAGATCTCCAGCCCAGTACAGCTCTCTCATCTTGAGGTAGGAGAATAACAGTATATGACTGCTGGACAATGAACTTCTGGTATGCAAGTTTTTTATTTCATTCTTCTAGCTAGCAAGAATGAACACTCCTGGCCCGACTCGTGTCTACACGCCAAAGAGTATTTTCTACAGACAATTCATTGTACATATAACTCTATCACATTACGTCACAAGCACACAGATGATACATTTCCTTTACAAAAACATTCTGACCCTTCACCTACTTCTCCTAATGCAAGCAATTTACCAAAAAATATTCTTTCACAAGTATTGCGCAAGCCTTGCTCTGCGGTTACTTCCTTAATCAGCTGACTGGCCTTTGACACATCCTGGACAGGAAAAGTGTGCTAAGCTAGGCACAGATGGCTTTGCTAAAGGGGGAAGTGTTCATTTGCCAATCCACAGCCTGTCACATTCTACAGACAAAACGTTCTTAACATAGTTAATAGGAAGGAATGGCTTCTTAGCTGGAATTCTAAATCAGCCCTACTACACACATAACCATGGCCATATAATCTGATCCCCATTCCTACTTCATTCCCCCCTTTGATCATAATCATAGCGATTAATATGAGCAAGATTAAGCATCACTAAATAGCATACAGTTCTGCTTTCTAATGGATCAGAGCCCAATGTGACTGAGATTTTTTTTTTTTTTTTTTAGTCTTGGGGGGTTAATGGCTGGTATTTCCACATAGCCATAATATGGGTCGCAGCCTTTCTTTCTACGGTGGCCTCAATGAAACTCTGGATCATTCTAGTCCCAAGGGGAATCAGACAGGGCAGCAGCAGACATGCTATGAGTATTATTACAATGATCCCCAATATAGCCTTTACCCCATATACACTGGGAAAACCCCAATCTCCGAACCAGCTACCAGCATTGAAACCATCCCATGTTTGGACTGGCACATGAGCTAATTTTTTCATTCTACCAGTGATTTCCTCAACTACTTTTCCTGTGTTGTCCACTTCTAAGCAACAATTACTCAGATTAAATTTTCCACAGACACCACCCTCAGTAGCTAACAGATAGTCTAAGGCAAGTCTATTCTGATACACATGAGCACATAAATTAGTTCCTTGTTTAGCAAGCAAATTTAAGGCAGTAATTATTTCTAGTACAGCCTGTAACCTTATAATTCGATTAAGCATATAAATTGGTGTTCTATAACCGTAACTGCCATCTTCGGCCCATGTGGCTGGACCATAATACTGGACAATACGTTCTGGGGGCCATTCATTATCTTTCCAGTTTCCTATCTTCAGACTAGATGACCTCCGCTTCCTCTTTGAACCTATGTACACAGGGACTCCCAGTTCTTCCCTATTTCCCAGTGGAAGAAGGAAAAATTAGGGTTTTAATGTACCTAAGACACAGGCTCCTGACCAGTCTTGGGGGAGCTCTGAATAGGCTTTATTCCCACAAATCCAGTACAAGTTTTCTGGGGCCTTCCAGTTAGACTCTTTGGTGAGATTTTCCCATAGCCCTTTTAGATGAGTGAAATTGGTAAAGGGGTGTGAGTCAGGCACGGGTACGTTTGTATCACTCCACCAGGATGTACTTTTTGAAGTGTTATTATAAAACTGTTGTCCTAAACAGGCCATTTCTCCTACATGTGTTTTATACTGGGGACCCGACCTGGCTATACAATATTTCCCAATTATTGACGTTTTCAGGTGCCATTCTGACCTTATTCGTTCATGGGACTGCTCAGAGGTGGCACTGAATGGCACATCATAATCTTTTTCCCTGGCTTCCCAAGGCCATTGGTCTCCCATGTTGGTTCCTCCACACACATAGCAATCTGTGACTTGTAAATTGTCAGCCACACTTTCTGCCAGTTCAATGAACAGGTTCTTTGTGCTAGGGGGCACTTCCATACCAGTGGCTAGCTCTTCATATAAGGAATGAAATAGCTGATGATTAACACTCTTTGTTAGTTCAGTTTCTAGTGAGACATACACGATTGTACCGGGGTCTGATCCTTTACCATAAATATGAACTCCAAACTTATTTCCCCATTGTGCTAAAAACTGGACAGGGTTATGTATGGTGAAATTCACAGGGGTGCAGCTTCCCACTGTGCAGCTGGATGAACCAGCTAAAGATTGTAGAATGGCATCCTGATTTTTCATTCCCCATGTTCCCCAGGCAGCACACCTCCAGTTGGGGCAGTAATTCCATTCCTCACCTGCACAGCTAGGTCCCAGTTTCCCTGAACAGATGTACCTATCATTTCTTAAATACTCTCTCTCCCATTCCAATCCCCCACACCCTCCCCTTGGGAAGTGGTTGAGGTTGATGGCAGCACACACATCAAAGATTAGGCTTGCTGCAGTGCTGGGGTCAGTGATCAGTGTACGGTTTATCAGCCTACCGGTGGAACTAAAGCTCCGAACGGTTAGCCAGGTTTTATAGGGTGCATAAGTGGGGTCATAACAGGTTATCTGATTTTCAAAGGAGCACATTGAATAGGTAGTCCCATTATGTATGCAAGTACCAGTCTCTGTGCCCTTGCATTGATAATGGGAGTGCCACAATAACATCTTGGTAGTTACGGATCCTACTCTGGTAGTCTTTATACAAGGGTCACATGAGATACTCTCCCCCCCTGTTAACCTGGTCAGTATCACTATTATGACTATCAACAGTCTCATTATAACGATCTTAGTAAACATTACACCGATGAATATTCTCAAGCTTCAGCTTGTGCGTAGACCAACCAGCGTCCGGGCTGTGGTTGGAGCAGAGCTTAGTAGATATCCTTTATCTTCCGCCGTGCGTTGAGCCAGCAGCTTCCAGGGGTGTGCTGGCCGCAGGGCTGCAGTCTTTCTATCTTCTGCCGTGCGTAAATTCAGCAGCTTCCAGGGGTGTGCTGAACGCAGGGCTGGAGTTCTTCCTTCTGATTTTTCTGGTCAATCTCAGTCTCAAAGGATCTTGGGGGTCTACTGTACTGTGCCAGGAGTCTGTGAGGTCAGCAGCTCGCTTTACCCTGGAGTGGTGTATCCAGGGTGTCACCTCGGCTACCTTAATGGCTGTTGGGGTAGATAGCAGAACAGTGTAAGGACCTCTCCATTTTGGCCCTAGTGGGGTTATGTTCCACTCCTTTACCCACACTGTATCTCCTGGTTTAAAGGGGTGTACTGGGTTCGACAAGCTTATGGGAAGTTTCTCTTGAACCCATTTCCCTATGTCCTGCATACTTTCCCCAAGTTTCTGTATCAGTTCACGGTTCACTACCCCTCCTATCTGATGCAAGTCTCCTCTTATCCCTCTAATGATAGGTGGGGGCCTACCATACAGTACCTCAAAAGGGGACAGATTTGTCCTCTTTGTTGGGGTACTCCGAATTCTCAGTAAAGCAATGGGCAACATCAAGGTCCACTTCATTTGGGTTTCCTGACAGAGCTTTGCCAGTTGTGACTTGAGTGTGCGGTTCATCCGTTCAACTTTTCCAGAACTTTGTGGCCTATATGCGGTATGTAGTTTCCAAGTAATCTTAAGTACTGTTGCCAATTCCTGGAGGCACTTGTGGACAAAAGCAGGTCCATTATCTGAGCCTATGGCAGAGGGAATTCCGTATCTGGGGATTATTTCTTGAGTCAAGCATTTAACCACTTCTTTGGTAGTTTCAGTCCGTGTGGGCCATGCTTCTACCCAGTTTGAGTAGGTGCAGACGGCCATTAACAAATATTTGTATCCACCTGCAGGGGGCATAGCAGTGAAGTCAACCATCAATTCTTCCATTGGTGAGGCACCTACAGCCTGCACTCCAGGGGGTGGTACAGGTCCCTGCCTTGGATTATTGCGGGTACATTCTACACATCTGCTGGATGCAGCTTGTGCCAATGTGGGCAGTCGGGGAATATAAAAATGTCTCTCTAGGGCTTTCTCAATGGCTGTTTTTCCCATGTGTGTCCCTTTGTGAAATTCTGTCACTAGTTCAGTTGCCACAGCAGCGGGGACAACAATTCTCCCGTCCTGCAGTTGATACCACTGGTCTTCTCGGTATTCCCCCGGTTCCGTCTCTATCCATTCTTGTTCTGCTCTTGTGTAAATTGGATCCCATTCAGAAAGTGGGACAGGAAACAGTGGGGCCATTATCTGTTGTAAAGGTTGTTGACATGCTGCATCTCTTGCTGCTTGATCTGCTTTCCTATTTCCTCTAGCCACTCGGGTGTCTCCCTTTTGATGGCCTCTGCAGTGTATCACTGCGACTTCAGAGGGGGCCCATACTGCTTCTAACAGTTCTAGTATTTCTGTCCCATATTTGATGCTCTTCCCTCCAGATGTAATAAGCCCTCTCTCCTTATATAAGGCTCCATGTGCATGAAGGGTCAGAAAAGCATATTTGGAGTCTACATATACATTCAGTTTCAGTCCTGCAGCCAACTGTAATGCTCTAGTTAATGCAATCAGTTCTGCTTTCTGTGCCGAGGTTCCCTGTGGTAAAGATCCTGTCTCTACCACCGCCTCCAGTGTGACAACTGCATAGCCTGCATAGTGAACCCCTTCTTTCACAAAGCTACTCCCGTCGGTGTAGTATTCGGCATCTGCTTTTTCTAAGGGGCTGTCTTTCAAGTCCGGTCGACTAGCATATACTTCATCCATTACTTGACGACAGTCATGCGTTAAGGGTTCTTGTGAAGTGGGGAGCAAAGTGGCTGGGTTTAAAGTGTTCACAGTCTCTAAGTGGATACGAGGATTTTCACACAGCATAGCTTGATATTTAACCATTCGACTGTTCGTGAACCAGTGATTTCCCTTGTAATCCATTAATGCCTGTACTTGGTGTGGGACTCGGACATAAGTCTCCTGACCTAAGGACAACTTGTCAGCTTCCGCCACAAGGAGGGCTGTTGCTGCGATGGCTCGCAGGCAGGATGGCCATCCCTGAGCTACGGTGTCCAGTTGTTTTGAGAGGTATGCTACAGGGCGCTGCCAAGACCCAGAGTATTGTGCCAGGACTCCTACTACTATTCCTTGTTTTTCACTGACATACAAATAGAAGACTTTTTGGCTATCTGGCAAGCCTAGCGCAAGAGTCTGCATTAGGGAGACCTTAATGTCTTAATGCTCTGTTTTGCTGTTCTCCCCATTGGAAAGGTTCCTTTTCTCCCCCCTTTGTGGATTCATAGAGGGGTCTGGCTTTTATGGCAAAGTCCGGTATCCAGATTCAGCAGAATCCTGCCACCCCCAGGAATTCACGTACTTGCCGTCTGGTAGTCAGGGTGGGAATCTGACAAACAACTTCTTTCCTGCCTTCTCCCAATTGTCTCTGTCCTTGTGATACTCTGAATCCCAGGTACTTTACAGTCTCTTGTCAAAATTGCACCTTTCTCCGGGACACCTTATAACCTGCCTCCCACAGTAATTGTAACAGTTCATTAGTGACCGCTGGGTGCATGGTCATTACAGCCTGATTGACCGCTCGGAGGTCTTGAACAGGATGACAGTGAGCTGTTTCAGGTTTCTGCACTGGGAGTAGAGGTGTATTCCAGGGAGACTGACAGGGTTTTAGAATTCCATAGTGTGAGGAATTTGTTTAAGTACTTTTGTTTTCCTACTAGGGCTTTTAGAGGGACTGGGTACTGTTTCAGGCTGACTGGAGTGGCTCCTGATTTTAATTCAATAAGGATTGAGGGAACGTGTGTGGTTAATCCTGGTAGGTTGTCTTCTACCCACAGTCCCGGGATGTCTTGCAGTATGCGGGCTTCAAAGGGATGCGGGGCAAGGGTCCGGCTATTTGCATCAGGATCTCTCGGAGTGGAAGTGGACACTTGATTAGGGAGCCCATGGACTACTACTGAGTTCCCTATTTCTGTCCTGCCTATACCCAGAGTGCTACGGTCAGGAGTATATTTACTGAGATTTGGCATTGACAAACTTGCTGAATCTGATGTAGGTGAACAACTACTTGAGTCCCCTTGTTTACTGGACGGGGCATTTGGACATGGCTCTAACCTGTCTCTATCTGAGGTCCTTTCATCTACATACGGGGGAGGCTGATCTGTCTCTTCGGGTTGAGAATATATGTCTTTTGTTTGTTTTGTCAGTGGTACTACTCTTGTCCTAACTATAATTCTATACTGTTCCTCTTTCTGTGGCTTCTATCCACTGCAGGTCTTTATCTCCCATTTGTCCAAAGGATGCACAATCATCCAGACGGACGTTTTCTCCTAGCTGACTGACTGACTGACTGAGGATTTATCCGAGAGACGCACAATCATCTGGACGGATATTCCTCCTGACTGGCTGGCTGAGGATTTATCCGAGAGATGCACAATCATCTGGACGGATATTCCTCCTGACTGGCTGGCTGAGGATTTATTCGAGGGATGCACAATCACCCGAACGAACAGTCCTCCTGGAAGGTGCGTCTTGGTCATGTTTCTGTAAGTCTGACATAATATTCTCAAATAATCAGTCAATGGTCTCTAAGTCAAGGGTTCCCTGTGGGGGCCACCGCGCTCCATAGCAGGGCCAATCTTTCTCACACAATGTTATCAATTTCTCAGGGCTAAGTTTTTAAATTACAGTTCTTTAGAAAATCCCTTCTTAAAGTTGGAGATCATGGTTTGTAGAGGAGATTCAACACTATGTTTCCCACCCATTCTTATAACTTAACAGACACCAAGACAGACACAGAGGGTAGGGTAAATGATGAGAATTCAGTAAGGGGTCTGAATCCTCGACACAGGTAGGGACAATAGACAACGCTTCCCTCGGTCAGTGGCCTGGACGTGGTCTCCCAGCCAGAAAACGCACTTAAAAGAGGACACGGTCACTTCACCACAAAGTGCTGTCTCATACACACATCAATCATACCAGACATTCCCACCCAAAAATTACTGACTGACTGAGAATTCGTCCGAAAGATGCACAATCATCTAAACGGAAGTCTCTCTCGGAAGGTGATCAGGCTTCCCTTCTCTCGATCCGTCGAGAGGCTGGCTGGCTGTCTTAACTGTTATCCAAAAACAAAAGTAAAAAGGCTCTCACCTGTTCCCGTTGGAGCTCCAGCTATCTACTTCTCGGATACCCAGGTCCATTTGACGCTACGAAGGTCGTCCACAGCAGGCCACCAAATGGGACACAGCGCAGTCTCCTAGATAATAGTTCTAGAAGGCGCCTTTTGAGACTACGCTATAGCCCACAGGGCTGGCCTCTCGGACCATTCCTTGTAGGTCTGGTGGAAAACAGTGCCACCTGCCTCAACAGGTCACACCGATATTCCCCCCTTACGGCCAATGCACCAAATGAGGTAGGAGAATAACAGTATATGACTGCTGGACAATGAACTTCTGGTATGCAAGTTTTTTATTTCATTCTTCTAGCTAGCAAGAATGAACACTCCTGGCCCGACTCGTGTCTACACGCCAAAGAGTATTTTCTACAGACAATTCATTGTACATATAACTCTATCACATTACGTCACAAGCACACAGATGATACATTTCCTTTACAAAAACATTCTGACCCTTCACCTACTTCTCCTAATGCAAGCAGTTTACCAAAAAATATTCTTTCACAAGTATTGCGCAAGCCTTGCTCTGCGGTTACTTCCTTAATCAGCTGACTGGCCTTTGACACATCCTGGACAGGAAAAGTGTGCTAAGCTAGGCACAGATGGCTTTGCTAAAGGGGGAAGTGTTCATTTGCCAATCCACAGCCTGTCACATTCTACAGACAAAACGTTCTTAACATAGTTAATAGGAAGGAATGGCTTCTTAGCTGGAATTCTAAATCAGCCCTACTACACACATAACCATGGCCATATAATCTGATCCCCATTCCTACTTCAATCTGAATTAAAGGGATTGTAAAGGTTCATGTTTTTTCACCTTAATGCCTCCTATGCATTAAAGCGGAGTTCCAAACAAAAATGGAACTTCCGCTTTTCGGATCCCTCCCCCCCCCTCCGGTGTCACATTTGGCACCTTTCAGGGGGGAGGGGGGTGCAGATACCTGTCTAAGACAGGTATTTGCACCCACTTCCGGCATAGACTCCCATGGGGGTCTATGCCTCTTCCCGTCCCCATCGCGCTGTCTGCTGGGAACACACAGCTCCCAGGAGAGAGCGGGACCACTTGAGACGCGCAGCGCGACTCGCGCATGCGCAGTAGGGAACCGGGAAGTGAAGCCGCAACGCTTCACTTCCTGATTCCCTCACCCAGGATGGCGGCGGCAGCTGCCGAGAACCGAGCGGGTTCTCGGCGTCCCCTGCCGACATCGCTGGACCCCGGGACAGGTAAGTGGCCATGTATTAAAAGTCAGCAGCTGCAGTATTTGTAGCTGCTGGCTTTTAATATTTTTTTTTTTTGGCGGTGTGGGTGAACCCCCGCTTTAACGTGAAAAAACATTCAGCGATTGCAGGCCCCCCAGCCCCCCCCCCATTTACTTACCTGAGCCCTCGAAAGTCCTGCGTCGAGAACTCGCTTGATGTCGGCCCGGTCTTCTCGGCTGTTCTCGGCTCTTCATTGGATAGATCAACTCCAATGACGCGAGGGCTGGGGGGCGGGGCCGAGTCCTGTAGTCAGCGGCTTATGGACGCCGGATACGGGACTCGGGAGCGCGCCCGCAAGCTAAACCCCTTGGGAGAGCGATTCCCGGAGGGAGTTAGCTGATGTGGGGACAGCCGCCGAGGGACCCCAGAAGACGTGGATCGGAGCCACTGTGTGCAAAACGAGCTGCACAGTGGAGGTAAGCATAGGCATGCGCACAGGGTGTGCCGGATGTGCCCAGGCACACCCTAATCACCCCGTGCACATTAGTGTTATCACTGTGTGTAGCAGCAGAAACAGGGGAAAGATCTCCCTCTTACCGGCTCTGCCATAAGAGAAGTGTTTATGCTCTTCTCTTTCACTGTGCCGGCAGGGAGATCAATGTGCCGGGGTCATATATATGTAGACACCCGCACACGCATGTGTGTTTGAGCTTAAGGGTGCACACCCTAATGCAATAGGCTGCATACACCTATGGAGGTAAGTATGACATGTTTGTTATTTTAAAAAAAAAAAAGTGAAGCTTTGCAACCCCTTTAAACCCTCTCATCAGATCAGGCAGAGTGAGGTCAGTGAAGGGAAGTTCTCCTTCAGCTGTGTCATGTGACTGGATCCAAGGAGGGGATAAAGAGAGCCTCCCTCTCTCGCTGAACTGCCACTGCCTGTCTGTCAGTATTAGGATCCCTTTAAGACCCAGCAAAACTCACCTGACACAGCCTTTGCCTGGGAAACAACAGTGATTGGCCAGCTCACCTCTAAATCACCTGTATCAGCACACAATCAGTGCTCGTGACAGTGTTGTCACTTTTGTGTGCTACTACTTGACCCAGCTGATATGTGCTCTGTGTATTTCGTGTATGACCCGGCTAGTTTTGACCCTGCTCGGTCCTTTCTACCTGTGGATGACCCAGCTTGCCTAGACTATGCTTTGCCTGATTCTACTGTAGTGCCTTCATCTGCAGCAGTGAACTATAAGCACCAGCCAACACCTACCTTCATCTGCAGCGGTGAACTACAAGCACCAGCCAACATCTACCTTCATCTGCAGCAGTGAACTACAAGCACCAGCCAACATCTACCTTCATCTGCAGCGGTGAACTACAAGCACCAGCCAACATCTACCTTCATCTGCAGCGGAGAAGTACAATTCCCAGCTGGCCTTCTCTGCTTAGACCTGCTCATAGTATGTGCTCTTGTTTCTTGAACTCTTTGCATAATCAGCACACCTGAACTGTTACCTGTTATCACCTGACACTGTCTCGAAGTCCTAACAGGCAGCGGGCATGGTAGCGGCAATGCTTTGGGTGGATACCCAGTTTCAGTGCTAGCTGCAGCACCCACAGATGCTCTGGAGAGGTTTAACCCCCCACCCCCCACTTATCTACACCCCTGCAGTAAACGTTCTGAGAACAGAACAACTATTCATTATATACTGGTGTGTGAGCACATGTAAAATTTTCCAGGCCTCCTTATGGGCAGATTGGAAGCTCTTTAAAGTGAATCTATCCTAATCAGGGGTCGGGGATGGTGTCTGGTCATTTCTGAGGGGGTATCCACTTTCACAATAACTATAATTACTGTATATACTGACCTTTCTCAACATTAAGGGCACCTATCATTGTAACAAAAGAAGTTGTTTAGCATGTGAAATGTATTTCCCACAAGCAAACACAATTTCAATGACCAAGATTGCTCTACACAATTTGTTACGTATGGTCTTAGATGTCTGTGTGGTCTATATTATGTAGGATCTACAACTGGGTGCATACACATCCAGTTTGGTGAACAAGGTAATTATGCATCATTTCCTAAACCGCCAGAACAAAAAAATACATAAAGTCTCACTCTATTTGGCATTGAGGCCGTTCCTACAAATCTAACAGAGCAATAAAGTTTTTCCAAACTTTGTCAGAGAGAAACGTACTGAATTTTAGCTCTAGACAGCATCCTCCTAAGGACCTGAATGAGGAGCTTGATTTTAGTACCGTCTCCTTTTCTATGAACTCCTAAGAAATATTATAGAAACACGGTATATATTTTTTTAACTTGTAACACAGGGCTTGACAAATCCCAGGCCCCAGGTCGCCATGGCGACAAGAAATTGTGTCCTGGCGCCTGGGCTTCTGCCCGAATGTTTCCATACACCCCTGAGCGCTCTCCCCCGCTATGCATCCCGGGATCCCCATCTGTGGGCCCAGGGGCCGGCATAGCGGGTGCCGTCAGGTAGAGGGGAGGAAGGAGAGTGGACACACGTCCGCTCTCCTCCCCTACTTGTTGCTGACCTGGGAGTGACGTGTATGGCGTCACTTCTGGGTCTCTGTTGACAGTTTCCCTGGCCACCAAGGCCAGGAAAGAATGTAATGCAGTGCGATGTGGGATTCAGTGGAGAACAGGGGAGACATGCAGGGTCTAAAAGGTCTCATTAAAGAAAACCTGTCATCAGGGCTGGTGCAAGGATTTTTGACACCCTAGGCGAAACCTCATTTTGCCGCCCCCCCCCCCCCCCCCCCCAGCTCCAACCCCGACCCCACCCTCTTTGCTCTGCCCATATATACTCCACCTTTTTAATGAAGCGTCCATCAAATGCAGCCTCACTAGTGCCCATCAAATGTAGCCTCACTAGTGCCCATCAAATGCAGCCTACTAGTGCCCATCAATGAATGTTTGCTTGCTTCCATTATTTCAGGAGTCGGGACACAGACACAGCCCTCCGCCGCCGCTGCGCCTCTGAAACTATGTGCGAACAGAGTGGCGTCTGCCTACTGATGCTGAGATTTAGTTGCTTGCTGCAGAGAGAAGAGAGTAGGAACAGCAGTGGCAGAGCGCCCTAGGCAGCAATGCGCACTAGGCAGCTGCCTAGTTTGCCTAGTGGTAGCACCGGCCCTGCCTGTCACCTAAAAGTCATCACATAAGGGACTTTTTGTCCCCTATGTGATTAAAAAAAAAGTTAAGTAAAAAACATTTTTTTTTTTTTGTAAAAATTTTTATGTGGACCCAAGCACATAAAATCCCTCCCACCCCCACATATATGCACGTACAAACGTTAGCGCACGTGTTGGGGCCCCTACGCCCGAAAATGTCAATTTCACAAGTTACATATTGTCACGCACGCCAGAATGAGAGCAATAATTCTAGCACCAGATCACCTTTGTAACACTAAACTGATGACCTATAAGGGGCTTTTAAAGCATCACCTATGGAAAATATAGGGTGAAGTTTCTTGCCATCTTACAGGCACGTGCAAATTTAAGGTTTGAGATGTTGGGTATCTAATTACTCGGTGCAACCTTTGTGTTTATATCTTACCATAAAATATTGGGTAATTTCTTGCATTTTTGTGCCCCTCCTACAATGACCTTTAACCCTTTCACCGCCAGGTCCGTACGTCATTTTGAGGCCCACCCACCCCCACATATACACACGCACAAATGTAAACGCATGCGTCGGGGCGCCTGCGCGTGAAAACATTGATTGCGATACACATGTTGCATATCATCACGCACGCTAGAGTAAGAACATTAATTCTAACACAAGACCTCCTCTGTAACACTAAACTGATACTCATAGGGGGCTTTTGGAGCGTCGTCTATACAAAATATAGAGCCCTGAAGTTTGACAAAAATTTAAGGTTTGGCATGTTGAGTATCTTTTATATATCACCAAAAATGTAGGTCATTTATTGCGTTGTTTTCTCTAAAATTCACGTTAGTGTGTTTTTTACTGAAATTTTGCGTTTCCTAGACCTTTGCGGTAATATCGTGTGACATCAAAAATTGGAACTACTACTACTTCATTCTCTAGGATGGCTGCTTTCGGAAAATATATATAATGTTTTGGGGGTTTTATGTCATCTTCAGGCACAAAATTATTTTATAAACATGCAGTGGCGGTGCGTCCATTAGGGGCGACTGGGCTCCGCCCCCTCTCTCCACTCCACCCCCTATATGCATAATAGGGGCCACCCCCTATTCATGCGTTTGGCCCCTTTCGGGGCTCCAGGCGCATGAATTACAGCGGCCTGAGGCTCTAATAGGCTTCAAAATTGGGTGGGTTTGGGTCGCAGAGAGTATGCGACCGGAACCCACCCAGGTGTGTTACAACAGCGAGTAAATATTCGCCGTCGAAACACTGATCCTCAATCTGGCCAACCAGAAGGGGGTGTGAGACCGTTTTCTGATTGGCCGAAAAGGGAAGAGTCCCGATTGGCCGCTGAGGAGGAGGGAGGAAACGGAAGCCGCTGCCTGTGACCGGAAGAGCAGGTGACCGGGAGGCCGCCGAGCAGGGGAAGCCGTTGGTGATGGAAAGCAGGAGAACGGGAGGCTACTGAGCAGGGGGGAGCCGCCGGTGATGGGGTAAGTGCTACCGACCGACCAATGAGGGGGGAATGGCATACTGCTTGCTGCCCCTCCCCCCAAAACAAATTCCTCCAGCCGTCACTGTAAAAATGTGTGCAAAAAAACACAAAAACAGGTTAACCTTTGGGAACATGTTACATGTTCTACCCGTAAGCTTTGTTAGTAAAAAAAAAAATTTCTCCTAACCTTTTTTTAGCTAGATTAATTTGTCAAGCCCTTGTTGTAAGGATCTGTAGGAGTGAATCGCCGATATAAATAGCTGGTTATCTGCCGCCACCTACTGGCTATCATGTAAAATTACAGTCCTTATCTTCCACAAATTGCTGAAAGAATTTAATGTTAAAAATGGTTTTATTGGTAGCATTAACTATGTTATTTTTGTACTATATAGGCAGTCTTACTGCGCACAGTTTGCCTATATATTTAGAAGTATTGGTACGATCATATATTCCATTCATGCCTAAGCCTATTTCTGACATTTGTTGCTTACAAGTTAAAATCCAAATTTTTTGCTAGAAAATTACTTAGAACCCCCAAACATTATGTATATATATATATATATATATATATATATATATATATATATAAAAATATTTAAAAAAATATATATATATATATATATATATGTGTATATATATATATATATATATATATATATATATATATATATATATATATATATACATATATATATATATATATATATATATATATATACATATATATATATATATATATATATATATATACATATATATATATATATATATATATATATATATATATATATATATATATATATATATATATATATATATATATATATATATATACACATATATATATATATATATATATATATATATATATATATATATATATTTTTTTTTAACAGAGGATTTAGAGCAGGGATATCTCCAAACTACGGCCCTCCAGCTGTTGCTGAACTACACATCCATTGTAAATGACTAGGCATGATGGCAATTGTAGTTCCTGAACAACTGGAGGGCCACAGTTTGGAGACCCCTGATTTAGAGAATAAAATGGCGACCGTTGCAATATTATATGTCGCACTGTATTTGCACAGCAGTCTTTCAAACGCAACTTTTTTGAGCTTTCATGAATTAAAAAAAAAACTAAACAGTAAAGTTAGCCCGATTTTTTTTTGTATAATGTGAAAGATGATGTTACGACGAGTAAATAGATACCTAATATGTCACGCTTTGAAATTGCGCACACTTGTGGAATGGCGACAAACTACGCCATAGGTGAAGCTTTTAAAAAAATGAACGGTTACCAGGTTAGAGTTACAGAGGAGGTCTAGTGCTAGAATTATTGCTCTCGCGCTGACGATCGCGGCGATACCTCACATGTGTGATTTGAACAACATTGACATATGCGGGCGCGGTTTACGTGTGCGTTTTCTTTGCTGTGTGAGCTCGCGGGGACGGGGGCGCTTAAAAATTTTTTTATTTTTTTTTACATTGTCTCTTGATCATTTTTATTGCTGACACATGGAATGTAAACATCCCTTGTGACAGTAATAGGTGGTGACAGATACTCTTTATGGAGGTATCGGGGGTCTAAAAGACCCCAAATCCCTCCTTTGCACTTTGCAAGTATTCAGATCGCCAAAAAATAGCGCCATTAGCAGCCGAGTAAACTGAAGGTGACGTCACTTCCGTGTTTACATAAAGGAGACTGGAACAAAGACGTTTCTGGCTTCCTTGCAGTCTTACTCTAGCCGGCGGAAGTGCGGATCGTGTCTCGGGTCTCCTGGTGGGACTGGAGGCCCGGGAAGAAGAGAGGCGGAAGGCGGCGGGAGGGGGGGGGAACTAGGGTTGCCACCTGTCCAGGATTCACCCGGACAGTTCGGGTTTTGAATCATGTGTCCGGGTTTAAGTCCATCTGAAACACGGACACATAGTTCAGACCAGGCTGTGGCTCCCCAAATAACCGAGATAGTCATGCACAAATCTGTTGCCATTGCGGGTGGCTGTTTGGGGGAAGGTTTGGCATCAGTGAAGGGTGGGGTGATGATGTCAGCAAGAGCAATTTGGCCACACCCACTGGTGCACTCTGTGCGCTACATTACTACTCTCTTTGGGGCATCCAAATGTGTCCCAGGTCTTTTTTAATCCTATAGTGTTTACTGCAAAAAAAAAAATTGCCCTGTGTCGCAAAAGTGTTCGGGTTTGGCTTGAGGAAAAGGTGGCAACCCTAGGGGGGGGGGACGTCCCCTCTCGCTCCTCTGGGTTAACAGCCGAGCAGCTTTTAGCCGCATTGGTTGTTATCCCTGAAGAACCGACCGCCCGCTCTAAAAAACGGTACCGGGGTGATGCCTACAGCTGCAAATCATCCCGGTATAAACCCTTAAAGCCGAGGCCGCATATATGCATACGGTCGGCGCTAAGGGGTTAAAAAATTCTTTCTGCGCTCAAGTAAAATATATATGAAAATGCTCTAGCAGCTGGAAATTCACCACCCAACCCCCTTCCCACCAGTGGCAGCCCATAATGCAGGGCACAGGGGCACCGCCCCTCCTATTAATGCGTCCGGCCCCCTAATCTACATGCAGGCGGTGAACGCATGGATTCCAATGGTTTTTTTTTTTGTTTGTTTTTTAGCACATTATTAAAACCTGAGGCTTTAATTGGCTTAAAAAAAGAGTGGGGTGCTCCGCGCCCCGAGCCCACCCACTTGTGTGACAATAGCGAATTAAAATTCGCTATTATCTTCCTCATCCTCCTCCCAGCCAATCAGGGAGCCCTGATTGGCCAGGGAGTCTTAGGACTCCGCCGTCTGTCTCCCGCGCAGGGGTGGGGGGGTGGTGATGGTGTAATGCCTGCTGTCCGTCTCCCGCACAGGGGGGGGTGTGATCGATGCTATCCTTCTCCCGCGAGTGGGGGGGGTGGTGTTAGTTTGCCGCCTCCCCCCCAAAATATTGAGCACCATTGCTTCCCACCCCAGGGTGGGTAACTTCAAAATGAATATGGATGAACCTCGCCTAGGTGGATGCAGCATCGATCCAATACTGCATACTGTATGTCCCCTGTCGGCTCTGCACTGAGAACTGAGTGATCAAACACCTCTGATTGCTCAGTTCTCCGTCTCTACTCCGACCAGAGAGCTGTCCATTTCCGGCTCTCTGCTCTGCCCCCCCCCAGCGCTCGCTGGAGCACTGGGCTGTGGAGGGGGGGGGGGGCTGGCTCAGGCTCTCGGCATATTGCCAAATGGTAGGGATCTTTTCAGAGCTTGGACTCTGACTTTAGTCTAGACATGATGGAAAAAATGTATTTAGTTTTGTTTTTGAATAGATTTGTTATGTTACTAATTTCGTTTCGTTATGGAATTTGTTTCATTTATTAATTTTCTAACGGATTCCAACTTTTCAGAACGATTCGAATTCGGATCGGTCAAAAAAACGATTGACCGTTTCGAATTCTGTGTGAAGAAATAGCTAGTTGTTAAGCAGCGGGCCGGGAAGCCATCCGCCTGCTTCCTTAACCACTTAACGACCGAGCCTCTTTCTGTTAAAAACTGGGGTTTTTTTTGCTAGAAAATTACTTAGAACCCCCAAACATTATACATTTTTTTTCTAACACCCTAGAGAATAAAATGGCGTCACACCGTAGTTGCGCAGCGGTATTACAAGCACACTTTTTTTGGAAAAAATACACTTTTTTGAATTAGAAAATAAGGCAACAGTAAAGTGAGCCCAATTTTTTTTTATATTGTGAAAGATGATGTTACGCCGAGTAAATTGATACCTAACATGTCACGCTTCAAAGTTGCGCCCGCTCGTGGAATGGCGACAAACTTTTACCCTTAAAAATCTCCATAGGCGATGTTTAAAAATTCTACAGGTTGCATGTTTTAAGTTACAGAGGAGGACTAGAATTATTGCTCTCACTCTACAGATCACGGCGATACCTCACATGTGTAGTTTGAACACCGTTTTCATATGCGGGCGCTACTCACGTATGCGTTCGGTTCTGCATGCGAGCTCGTCGGGACGGGGTGCGTTTACATTTTTTTTTATTTTTTTTATTTTACCTTTTATTTTTTATTTTTACACTGTTTTTAAAAAAAAAAACAATTCTCACTTTTATTCCTATTACAAGGAATGTAAACATCCCTTGTAATAGAAAAAAGCATGACAGGACCTCTTAAATATGAGATCTGGGGTCAAAATGACCTCAGATCTCATATTTAGACTAAAATGCAATAAAAAAAAAATTGTCATTTAAAAAAATTATTTAAAAAAAAATGGCCCTTTAAGAGCTGTGGGCGGAAGAGACGTTTTGACGTCACTTCCGCCCAGCAATTGTGTGGAGATGGGTGGGAGCCATCTTCCCCTCACTCGTCTCCATGCCCAGCTACTGACAGGACGCGATCACCTCCGCCGCTGCCGGCGGCAACGGTAAACGGCAGAGGGCACTGGATCACGGCGGGAGGGGGGGGCCCTCTCCCGCCATCGATAAAAGTGATCTCGCAGCGAATCCGCCGCAGAGACCTCTTTTAACTTGTAGCGGACCGCCCGCTGAAGACAAGAATAGCGGGGTTAAGGCCATAACAACGATATCCTCCTTCAAACAGCCGCCGTATAACGACGGCGGGTGGTCTGTAAGTGGTTAACAACCATGAGTGAGCGGGCTTCACTACTGACAGATGAATATAAAGAAAAGAATTCCGGCAATTGCCCGGGAATAGAAAAATGTTATTGGGGGGCTTATTGGTATCTGAAACCCCCAGATCCCGCCCCCCCATGTGAATGGGTACCCCTACCCATTTACCAAAAAAGTGTCAAAAAAGTAAAAACCACAGGAAACAGTTTTTGACAAGTTCTTTACTTTAAAAAAAAAAAAGTGGTCCCTCGATGTACATCCATCTTCAATCATGACGCCCACCGACCCGAAAAATAGAAAAAATTGCAAAAAAACGCTTTGCCTCCTAAGAGGCTACCCGCCGTCTGCCCTCTCTATGCTTTGACAGCTCTTATATAGGCAAGGGGCGGGGCCACCCGGTGCCACCGGCCCCTTCTGACGTCACATGATATCACATGACGCCAGAAGGGGACAGTGTCACCGGGTGACGTAGCCAATATAAGAGATTGTAAATTTCGGCCCCCCACCCGCAGACCCCGACAACCACAACCCAGGGTTGTTGGGAAGATGCCCTTGTCTGAAAAGCACCGACCCCCCCTCCCCATGTTGAGGGCATGTAGCCTGGTATAGTTCGGGGGCGGGCGCTCGCTTGAGCTGCATGCTCGGATAAGTGGCTGGTATGGATTTTGGGGGGGACCTCATGCCATTTTTTTTTTTATTTTGACATGGGGTTCCCCTTAAAATCCATACCAGACCCGAAGGGCATGGTATGGACTGGGGGGACGACCCCATGCTGTTTTTTTTAACAATTTTCTATTGCCAGGCAATTGCCGGCATTCTTTATCTTTACATCCATCTGTCAGTGGTGAAGCCCGCTGACAGATGATGACTCGTGGTTGTTAAGGAGGGGGGCGGCCAGCTTCCCAGCCTGCTGCTTGACAACCAGCTATTTCTTCACACAGAATTCGAATCGGTCGATCGTTTTTCGACCGATCCGAATTCTAATCCTTCTGAAAAGTTGAAATTCGTTAGAAAATGAATAAAGGAAACAAAATTTTGTGGATTTTTTACTAAATTCATTATTATTCGCTACGATTTCATTTGGAGATTTAAAAAATTCAAAATCTCAGAATAACCAATAAATTTGTTTTTTTTTGTATTAGGACTGAAGCGAATTGCACATGGCTACTTTAGTCTGCTGTCGGCTGAAAACGAGTCACAGCAGTGGAGAACGAACTGCACTCCTATGATCCATAGGCGAAGTGCAGCCAAAAAAGCTTTGACTATACTTCTCCTTTAACCTTTTACGGACCGCTGCACGCCGATATATGTTGGCTGTTTGTAGAGGGATATCTCTGTTATAGCAGCAGCTAGCTGCCATAACCCAGATATCCATCTCTTCAGCGGTTCAGTTTCTGATAATGGTGGTCTCTGCGGCGGATTCACCACAAGATCACCGTTATCGGTGGCGGGAGAGGGCCCCCCCCACCGCTCTCCAGTGCCCTCCGCCGCTTACCGGAGCCATCGGTAGCGGTGGAGGCGATCAGGTCCTTTTCCTGGCTGGGTATGGAAACGAGTGAGGGGAAGATGGCCCCCACCCATCTCCATACCATAGCAGGGCGGAAGTGACGTCAAAACGTCACTTCCGCTCATAGCTCTTAAGGACAGACAAGTGTCTGTCCCAGCACCAGTTGGGGCAACTGGGTAAGCAGACAGCATTAATTTGAACTTGAAGACCGCTCCTGCTGGTTGCTATGGGCAATGGCACTCGATGCTATAGTACTGAATGCAGGCAGAGCACACAGATCCTCAATTCCTCAATTGGTGGAACAAAGTGGAGTTCCCCAGGTCGTTCAACTTCGGTTGCTAGGGGCAACAGCTGGCATGTTATCTGTGAACAGACATCCTGGATCGAGCCCCCAAATGTAGCGGTACCCCGTAGGAGCTGCTGAGTATAGTGGTCCGTCTGTCACCCTACCCAGCCAGGCATGGAAGCAGGCCTTGCACTTGTTTTTATTGTTTTATTGAGGGAGATTAAACTTGGATAGGGATGGGGAACTTATGAGATGCCCAGATAATTAAAATCAAAGTTGGGACTACTATATACATCACAGTACATATACAGTCCTCTTCTCCTCCTGCATATTGCTTCCTTTCTTGAGTGTCACTCCTCCTGCACATCACTTCCTTTTTGCACTCTCCAGACTAGCTAGCACTGTAGGCCTGACACTGACTTAGCTAGGCCTGAAGCAAGAGCCCTCTATAGGCAGGGACCATGGGCCCCTATAGTGTAGCAAAATATACAAAGTCCCAGTGCTAGCTGTCCTTGTGGCTACTGCTCCCGCCATCACCTCTTCAGGCACTGCGAGCCCTCCTGGCTACAGCTGCCTCTCTCCACTGCCTGTAATACCACCATTCTCCAGACTGGCTCTGCTCCCATCCCAGACTGCTGCATCTCAGTCCTCTCAGGCATGCCTCCAAGTCCTCCTGACAATGTTCTCACTCACCAGCCCTCCTGGCTGCCTCTGCGGAACTCCTGGAGACTTGCCTGGCAGTTTTCTCCTGCTGTCCTCTCTTGCTCCCCCTGTGCCTCTTGGTCAGGACACCTCTGTGGGTTGTAAGAGGGTCCTGTCCGCACCCAAACCCCCCAGGCCCAAGGTCACCCCCCCCCCCCAGACTATGGAGCTCCCTCAAAGGCTCCAACAGACTAAACCTTCATCTCCATCTTCCACCCGATCAACTCCCCCCAGCTGGGCTGGCCCTGGGTATTTAAGGAGGCCTGCCCCCTACCAATTCAAGTTGGGGATTGGTCAGGCATCCCTAGAATACCCCAGGTCACTCCACCTCCCTTCTCCACATCTCTTTCCAGAAAGTACCAGAATATTCTGGAAAGAAGTAGGAGGTCCTGGTGACACCACCTGTGAGTCACTGCTCTAGGTCACTCCCAACCCAAATCACAAAAACACACCAGCCAAGCCTGGAAATGTACCTACTCTCAAGAAAAAAACTACACCACTCTTCTAGCACACTAGAGGGTGCTACATTTGTAAAGACTAAGAAACCCATTTCATTTCAAAGGTAACCAAAAATCTGAATCAGCTGTTGAAAGTTGCTCCTCTATGTACTGTACCTCTGAGTACCACCCTTAAACCGATGAGCTGGTGGAATGAAAGAACCCTACAAATTTGTGCTAAAAGAATGGTTGATAAGGATAGAAAAGACTGGGATTTCCTGTTACCATTAATGTTCAATAAGGAAAGTGGCACAGTCATTACAGGGTGTTCCCCATTAAAATTTTGTATGGTAGGCATCTTCACGACTTTTTGGATATAGCTTAGGATACATGTGAGTGTAGCGCCCTCCTAAGTAGGTACTAGAGTGAGTTTTTGTTTTTTCTGCTTAACAGGGAGACAGTTGGAAAATTGATGTGCTGTCTGCTTAACAGAGGCTGTGATTGTTTAGCAGGGTCTGCTCAGTGTGCTCTGGTGCTGCTCATGTTGTCTTGATGTTTCACACGGGTCTAGATGAGAGCATGAATGTCCATACAGCCTTGGCCAATTGAAAGGGGATGTGCCCAAATGCATGCTGGGTGACTGTATTCATATTTGATGAGCACATGAGTTCTGGGTCTTCCTCTACAGAGAGAGGCCTAGGTGGGGAGGGGGTCTGCCGCCTTTTCTCGGGCTGCCATGCGGCCTTAAAAGGGCTTCCTGGGGGCCTGAAACACTGAAGCTGCAACCCATGATTCTTGTGAGAGCTGACTGAGGGAGGATGTTAATGGATCCTGTCTGGTACTACTGATGAAGGCTGCTGTGTGTGCTTCAGGAGCCTTGTGAGTACAAACCCCCACAGGAGATCCATGGGACTTGTGCTGAAAAATCCCCCTCTGTGCTAGAAGTCAGTTGCTGGGTGCAAGCTAAAGGGGACACTAGCTAGTGTCTTGAAGAGGCTAAGTTCATTGAGTTTCTTCTGCTAAAAAGGGACTTGTTCATTCTGTACAGTAGCTGTATGGACCTACTGATAATCTGCAGGGCCGTCTTTAAGGCAGGGCAAAAGGGGCAGCTGCCCTGGGCCCTGTCATTGTTGTGGGGCTCAAAGCAGCGACCTCATACTTGCCAACTATCCTGGTTTAAATTCCCTTGACCCTTGAAGTTTTAAGTCCTGTGCTGTGTCCTGATATCTCAGTGTGAAGTGCTGCTACTAATGCTGCCCAGCTCTGCCCTATTGTTGTATACGGATGACTGACCTGCAGACCCTGTGTTTACATGGAAATAACCAACATTCATATGTAAATAGCGCCTGCATTCATATGCAAATAGCGACGGCCGGCAGCATTGATATGTAAATAAAAGCATCATTCATATGTATATCATGCCCCCCTGAGGTCATATCCACCATCACCCATACTGAATGCTGCCCACTGGGGAAGTAAAGGGGTATGCTTGAAAGTTATGCCTGCAACTGTGGTCATTAAGCCTAACATCAGCCTGTTCTGCAAAGGTAAGCAAATTGGTGGGGGGAGGGTATTTTGGGGTATGCAGAGATAGGCAGAGAAGGAATTTCAATTTGGCATGCACAGGTGAGCAAGGAGGGGATGTACGGAGGTAAGGAAGGGGGGTGCAGAGATGAGCAGAGGAGGCAGGTAGAGTTAAAGGAGGGGGGTTGGAGTGGAGAGGATGGGGGAGGTTTGGGGTGCAGAGGTTATCGGGGGGTTTAGAATGCAAAGGTGTACTGACAGGGTGGATAAAGGGCGTGTAGGGCAGCCCATTCCTTTTTAATGGGCTGCTCTATGCGCTAGAAATGCGTAAGAATGTCGCTAACTCTTTTTCAAAATCACACGTGCCAAGGCACATATCAGCAGATGCATGAGGGTGTCATTAACAATTAATGGCACTGCTGTGTATCTACTAAAAGGCAGCATGTTTCTGTGGTGTCAGGAAAGCAATTTTGTATGCGTTTCCGACACACACAAATGTGAACGCAGGCTAAATGTCTCAGTTACATTGGTGGCCAGTGTAAATCTTCTCATTACATTGGTGCTTGGTGTAGAATCCTTTCATTCACATTAGTGGCCAGTGTGAAGGTCCCCCTTACATTGGTGGTCAGTGTAAATCCCTCCTTACATTGGTGGTTACTGTAAATGCTTCTATTACATTAGTGGTCAGTGTAAACCCCAAATACATTGGTGGCCAGTGTTGAAACTCCTCCTTATATTGGTAGTCGAAAAAAAAAATCAGCATTACCATTGCTCACACCTTCCCCTCCCCCCAGCACTGCCACTGATCCCAGGAGTTTTAGGATTCCTAGGAGTTTTCTAGGAGTCTATTAATGGGTCCCCTCCTCACCCCAGTCCATGGTGTGCAGGCAGTGGGGAGATGATGTGCTGTAACCTCTAGCAACCAAACAGTGAGCAGTATTATTGTACAGTAATCTCTAGAAAGCAGTAATCTCAACAAGCAGAAATCATGTGCTGTAACCTCTAGCAACCAGTCAGTAAATGGTAATGATATGCTGTAACCTCTGGCAACCAATCGCAATCACTGCCTGATCTGATACAGTAAACTGATTTTGAGTCTAGCTGCTATTTATTGTATGTCTCAGAGCACAGGTGGAGAGCAAAATTGCATGGGGTGGGGGGTGGTCCAAGAAATTTGTTGCCCAGGGTCCAATCAATGTTAAAGATGGCCTTGATAATCTGCTAAACAATTCTACTGATAAAGTTGCCCTTGCTTGTGAATAGTTAACTTGGAGTATCCTATTAAATCCTTTCTCCTGTCCAAATCCTTCAAATAAAACAAATCCCTTAGACTGGTCTTTGGAAATAATGAGCGGAAGAGTGAGTGCACCTGGCTGTGTGAAAATACCCTGTGACTGGCTGTGGATTCATCAGTGGGAGACCCAGGAAAACAAATATCCAAGCGGCTCATGCGGGGGTAGCGCTACATGAGTATCAGGAACCATGAATCAGACCGAGACAGAAGTATAGCTAAATCACACTTATTTAATAATAATAATAATAAGGTAAACAGAGTAAACGTAGTCAAAACAAGCCAGAGTTCAGTAACCGGATCGGGTAGTCAGCCAAGCAGATGTCAGAGAGCCATAGATAAATGTAGTAGTACAGCAAGCAGGATCAGGAGCCAGAAGGAACGTCAGCCAAGCAAGTCTTCAACAGGAACGCAGGAGAAAGTCTCTGTGATGTTGACAAAGTCGAAGGCAGAGATCAGGTGAGCTGGACGGCTTTAAGTAGGCAGGACTGACGAGCAGAATCAACAACAGCTGGGTAACTGTGGAGAGAGATGGGAACTGGCAATTAGCTGACAGCTGATCGGCCAGCTCAGAGAAGGAAGGGCTGAGCCCAGCCCTGACAACGAGCAAGAGGCCACACCTCGTAAAGCTGTAATTAAAAACATGCAGAAAAGGATAGTGACTGTCATGCTCGGGAACATATGCATCAAGCCAAAACGGCCTGGACCAAGGCTTATATCTGGTCTTCTAAAATCAGAACCTTTAAAGTTTGATTTAAAAAAAAAAAAAAATAACAAACATGTCATACTTACCTCCACTGTGCAGTTCGTTTTGCACAGAGTGGCCCCGAACACCTTCTTCTGGGGGTCCCCCGGTGGCTCTCGCTGCTCCTCCCGGCATCAGATAACCCCCTAGGAGAAGTGCTCTCCCGGGGGGTTACCTTGTGGGTGCACTCCCGTGTCCACCATTTGGCGTTCATAGCCGCCGAATGCAGGACTCAGCCGCGCCCCCTGGCGGCTGCGTCATTGGACAACAGAAGCCAATGGCTGCGCTGCTATCAATCTATCCAATCAAGAGCCAAGAACCCCAGGCAGAGAGACGGCGCATCCTCGCCGTGGGACATTCCAGGGCTCAGGTAGGTAAAACGGGCGGTGGGGCGACGGTGACTGCCAGAAGTTTTTTCACCTTAATGCATATGATGCATTAAGGTGAAAAACAGGAGGGTTTACAACCCCTTTAACCCATGAGACAGAAGTCTCACTTTAGAAAGTACATTTCTGCCAAAGTGACAGGGCTACGTGGTATCAACAATTAATTGGATTAAAGATAAAATCAGTAATGTTGATTACCAGGTATAACAACCTGGTAAGAGAAAGCCACTGCAAATACAGTATAATATTATGTTACCCTAATAAACCCTGAATTCCTGAAAAAACATTTCAGAAGAGGCACAAAAAAATAGTAATTGAGGTTATAAAATCTAACAGCCTGTAGTCAAGTCCCATAGTGCTCCTTAATGAAATAGAAAGTGAACCAGCATTGTGATATATACAGCTAGTCCCAGTTTATGAACAAGTTCTGTAGGTTTATTCATCAAGCGGAGTTCCACCCTATTTTTGTTTTTTTTTAGCATAATCAGACTCCTGTAAACCTATTAAAAAGCATTTGGAGGGAAAATAACATTTTTACGTACCAGAATCGCCCTGTTGCTAGGTTGTCCTCCTAATCTGCCACTTCCTGGTCCGCGGAGCTCCTGGTCACTTCCTCCCTCACCTGTGCCATCATTTCTCAGGAGTCCGTGGGCTACTTGTGATCAGAAATCGCGTAATTTGCTGACAGAAAATGACGCAATTTAAGGCGAATCACAGTGCAGAGATGTGTTTATCTATGTTGCCATAACAACGGTGCGGGACCGTCCTCCGTCGCTGCCCGTTGTTATGACAACTTTGGAAACAAATCGGTGCTACGGCCGCCGGTGAATTGCACATGTGCGAAATCGAGAGGTGCATGCTGGTTACCCAGCATGCACCTCTCCAAAGCTTATCCAGGAAGAATTATCGATTGGGCTTCAGGTGCCCACAATCACGATGGCAATGGCCACAACAGGAGGGACAAAATGGTGAGTAGGAAATTTCTATTATTAGCAACATCCAAAACGAACATTTTTTTACTCAGATTTTTAATTAATAATGCTCGGATCAAAAAAATAAAAAATTGTCCGAAACTCCGCTTTAAGATGAGGAGGCAGCCTTGAGAGTTCCTTGGATGGGGAATTGCATGGAGGATTGCTGCAACATGTAGAACTGTTCTTGGTATTGGGCTCTCCCATGGTGAGTACCCAGTCGAGGTACCGAAGACAGATTCATTAAAGATGGACTTTATTCTATGGACCTTGCACTGTTCTATAAGGTGCAATGCCGGACAGACTGAAGCCAGAATTAACTATAGAACAGTGTATGGGAGGAGTATGTGAAAGACAGTTTTGTACAGACATGCGCTTGAAAGTTTCTAGTAGTAGTAGTAGTAGTAGTAGTAGTTTCTAGTCTAACATGCAGTGGAGCTAAAGTAGAAGAGGCTAATGGATATATTGCCATTGCTAGTGACAACAAGAGTAACATCAGGCGCTTAAGTAGCCAGCCAGCGAGGGAGTGGGCAGTGCAGAGCGGGCGCATCCTTTTTAACTCCTCCAAGCTGTAAGCCCATCGGGTTCTTGGGCTTATGCGTGGGTACCTTTTCGTGCGGATCATGCTCATCAATGCCCAGGACCAGGCAGAGACTGCGGTCATGTGAAGAATCTAACATTAGGGCTGATTTCACACTGAAAGCGCCAGCTGTTAGTGGTAAAGTGACGCTCATTTTAGCTACACTTTAGCGCTGTTTTGGCCGCTAGCGGGGCTCTTTTAACCCCAAAAAAGGGGTTAAAAAATCCTGTGTTGCGGCGCTTCGAAATCGATTTTCAGGCGCTTTGGAAGCGCTGCCCATTCATTGCAATGGGCAGGAGCATTTTATGAGCGCTGCATGCAGCGCTCCCAAACTGCCCGAAAGATGCTGCTTGTAGGAATTTTCCGAACGTCCCCCAAGTGCACGGCCCGGATGTGAAAGCACCCATTGTAATGAATGGGAGACAGTTTTAAGGCGCTTTACAGGCGCCTGAAAACGCCTGAAAGCTGCCTCAGTGTGAAAGATGTCTAAGACAGTTTCCTGACTTAGAGATGAGCCTTCACTGTGTGCAGCAATTAAAGTGCAGAGTTCCTCTGAAAAGTGACTTGTCTCATGTCACTACTCCATGTAACTTGTATGTTTGCATTTAGGAGGGATGTGCTGAGCCCACAACCACTCCACCAGTAGGGATGGGCCGAACAGCCCCCCAGTTCGGTTTGCACCAGAACACCTCGAACAGGCAAAAAGTTCTAGCGAACTTGCGAACCCTATTAAAGTCTATGGGACACGAACATAAAAAATCAAAAGTTCTCATTTTAAAGGCTTATAAGTTATATGCAAGTTCTTGCCATAAAAAGTGTTTGGGGGCCCAGGTACTCCCTAGGGGACATGTATCAATGCAAAAAAACGCTTTTAAAACAATAGTTTTTTTGGGAACAGTGATTTTAATGATGCGTAAAGTGAAAAAATAAAAGTGAAATAATCCTTTAAATATTGTGCCTGGGGGTCCCCTTAGTCTGCCTGTAAAGTGGCACATCTGTGCAATGTGTAGAACATGCCGCAGCAATAATGACATTTCTAAAGAAAAAAATGTCATTTAAACTTGCTCGCGGCTGTAATGTATTGCTGGCTCCTGGCAATATAGATGAAAAATCTATGAAAAAAATGTCATGGGTCAAGCCCCCCCCCCCCTCCCAGTCCGTACCAGGCCCTTTGGGAACCAAATTTTTAAAAAAAACTGGCATGGGGTCCCCCCCAAAATCCACAACAGACCCTTATCCGAGCATGCAGCTTGGCAGGTCAGGATAGTAAAGTATATATTATACAGTATCTCACAAAAATGAGTACACCCCTCACATTTTTGTAAATATTTTATTACATCTTTTCATGTGACAACACTGAAGAAATGACACTTTGCTACAATGTAAAGTAGTGAGTGTACAGCTTATATAACAGTGTAAATTTGCTGTCCCTGCAAAATGACTCAACACACAGCCATTAATGTCTAAACCACTGGCAACAAAAGTGAGTACACCCCTAAGTGAAAATGTCCTAATTGGGCCCAATTAGCCATTTTCCCTCCCCGGTGTCATGTGACTTGTTAGTGTTACAAGGTCGCAGGTGTGAATGGGGAGAAGGTTTTTTTAAATTTGGTGTTATTGCTCTCACTCTCTCATACTGGTTAATGGACGTTTAACATGGCACCTCATGGCAAAGAACTCTCTGAGGATCTGAAAAAAAGAACTTTTGCTGTACAAAAAGATGGCCTAGGCTATAAGAAGATTGCCAAGACCCTAAAACTGAGCTGCAGCATGGTGGCCAAGACCATACAGTGGTTTAACAGGACAGGTTTCGTCAGAACAGGCCTCACCATGGTTAACCAAAGAAGTTGAGTGCACGTACTCAGCGTCATATCCATATGTTGTCTTTGGGAAACAGACTTATGAGTGCTGCCATGCATTGCTGCAGAGGTTGAAGGGGTGAGGGGGTCAGCCTGTCAGTGCTCAGACCATACGCCGCACACTGCATCAAATTGGTCTGCATGGCTGTCATCCCAGAAGGAAGCCTCGTCTTAAGATGATGAAAAAGAAAGCCCGCAAACAGTTTGCTGAAGACAAGCAGAAGTGTGCCTTGCCTACAGTCAAGCATGGTGGTGGGAGTGTCATGGTCTGGGGCTGCATGAGTGCTGCTGGCACTGGGGAGCTACAGTTCATTGAGGGAACCATGAATACCAACATGTACTGTGACATACTGAAGCAGAGCATGATCCCCTCCCTTCGGAGACTGGGCCACAGGGCAGAATTCCAACATGATAACCCAAACACACCTCCAAGATGGCCACTGCCTTGCTAAAGCATCTGTGGGGCATCCTCAAACAGGCGGTGGAGGAGCGCAAGGTCTCTAACGTCCACCAGCTCTGTGATGTCATCATGGAGGAGTGGAAGAGGATTCCAGTGGCAACCTGTGGAGCTCTGGTGAACTCCATGCCCAAGAGGGTTAAGACAGTGCTGGAAAATAATGGTGGCCACACAAAATATTGACACTTTGGACCCAATTTGGACATTTTCACTTAGGGGTGTACTCACTTTTATTGCCAGCGGTTTAGACATTAATGGCTGTGTGTTGAGTTATTTTGAGAGGACAGCAAATTTACACTGTTATACAAGCTCACACACTTTACACTCATTACTTTACATTGTAGCAAAGTGTCATTTCTTCAGTGTTGTCACATGAAAACATAATACAATATTTACAAAAATGTGAGGGGTGTACTCACTTTTGTGAGATACTGTACTTGTTGTTGTTAAGAAATTCCATACATATTACTTATCAGCAAAAAATTATACTTCATTTTGTATTCTGGGAGGTGGGTAGGGGGTGGAGCCAAGGGATGGTGCCTTTTACCTAGATACAGTTCCCCTTTTTATATGCCTTCTCCAGCAGAGGGTGATACTCCTCAGAAAAGCCCGGAAAAACCTGGCTAGCAGAGTTAACCTTTGCTTGGAAAACAGCACCACTTCTGTTGGGCAACATTAACTAAACAGTGCAATTCACGCAGTAAAAAATGTTAGGCACAACCAACACAGTAATACCCCTGTAAGCACCTACTTACGTGTGTTAAGCACTGTCCACAGACTTATTTTAAGTGCAGAATATTATAGATCTGCCCCTTAGGGGGCTTCATGCTGCATCCTGTTGGTAAAAAAAATTTCATTGTAAATACCTTTTCTTTAGTGTGGTCACATGAATGCACAACTCTGGCTCCCCTGTGTAGAAATGGAAGCCAGAAAACAGGACTAAATTCAGAGAGCTGTGACATCACCCTCTGGGTTCCAATCCTGCATCAGTATTTGAGGTTCCATCACACCAGCCGCTCAATGACACAGGGGAGCCAGAGCTTACATGACCACAAAGAAGAGTAAAAAGATACTTACACTGAGAAACTTTAATACGGGGGGGTAGGCAACATTTTAAACCCTGATCATTATCCTTCCTATTACTTTAAGAGCTGGCTTAGGGGTTCTGTTGGGTCAGGGAGAGGGTTAAGAAATGGGTTCTAGTAATGTTAGGAGGAGGGTTATGTGTAGGATTAGGGGGAGCATCGCTTGTTTGGTTAGGGCTAAAAGTTATTAGCTTTAGGAAGAGGGTTAAGTGTTGGGGGAGGGTTGTGTGTTTAATTAGGGTTTAGGAGGAGGGTTAAAGTGGTTGTAACCCGCCCCCCAAAAAAATCATGCTCTTGCCCCTTTAAGGCACAAGCTACAGCATAGTGCTTTTGCCTTGTCAATTGTCCCTTTCTATCTTCTACAGTACCTGGTTGATCCTGCCTAGTCCTGACTTCCCCTCTGTGAGCTGACCAAGTTTATCATGGCTACTGAGCCATGAAAGTGTGGTCAACTTATGTGCCCCTGTCATTCCAGCTCTCCTCTGTGCATCTCGGCATCTCCCCCTCTCGCCGTCAGTTCCGTAGTGTGCCGTGAGAACATGATCTCCTCCCCACCCCTCCCCTTTTCACTCCTCTGTCTAGCACTGTACAGATGCTGAGTTTGAGGAAATTAAAGTATCTGTCAATTATGTGTAACTCCACCCCGCCCACAACATTTTATTAATCAATCAACATATACTTTGAAAAACATATGTATGTGTAGTGTAACTTTAATAACATATATAAGCCGTTTCCACTTCATTTTGATTTAATTTTTCTTTACTTTTTTTTTTTTTTTTGCACATGTGACCGGCATGGCGCCAATCTGTGTGGATACAAGGTCAGAGAGCACAGATTCCTCTTCTGACGTATCTTACATACGTCTGAATGGAATCTCAGCCCCTCCCACTTGGCTCACTTAGATCAGGATGAAGAGCGGAGGGAGGACACATGACTGCAAATCAGCCTACAAAAAAGGTATTTACAATTAGAAAAAAAAAAAAAAAACTTCACTGCTAAACGAGCGATAGCATGGAGGATAAATCATTTTGGGGCATTTGAGTTTACAACCACTTTAAGTGCTGAGTTAGGGGGAGGGTTGGTTGTTGAGTTAGGTTTTAGGTTGAGGGTTAAAGTGGAATTCAAGCCTAACACTAACTATTCTTAAAAATTTCCCCTTCCCCTTTCTCCTACCTATCCTGCCTATTCTGTGTGAAAATGATCTGTATAACTACCTTTTTTTTAGTCGAGTCCAGTCTGGTCATGTGATCCTGAGGCTCCGATGCCCCTGTGTCATAGAACGCTCAACAACGGAAACTGGAAATTTAGGGAGCTATGATGTCCTCCATAGTCTCCCATAAACCAGCCTTTGTCAGTGCTCACTTCTATCCTCTGGACTTACCGCTCACTTACACAGGGTAAAAAAGGTAAGTATACAGATTTTTTTCTTACACAGGATGGGCAGGATAGGTAGGAGGGGGAGGGAACATTTTTAAGAATAGTTAGTGTTAGGTTTGAATTCCACTTTAGGTGTTGGGTTAGGGTTTAGTTGGAGAGTTAAGTGTTGGGTAAGGGGGAGGGCTAAGTGTTGATTTAGGGTTTAGGTGGAGAGTTAAGTGTTGGGTAAGGGGGGGGACTAAGTGTTGATTGAGGGTTTAGGTGGAGGGTTAAGTGTTGGGTAAGGGGGAGGGCTAAGTGTTGATTTAGGGTTTAGGTGGAGGGTTAAGTGTTGGGTAAGGGGGAGGACTAAGTGTTGATTGAGGGTTTAGGTGGAGGGTTAAGTGTTGGGTAAGGGGGGGGACTAAGTGTTGATTGAGGGTTTAGGTGGAGGGTTAAGTGTTGGGTAAGGGGGAGGGCTAAGTGTTGATTGAGGGTTTAGGTGGAGGGTTAAGTGTTGGGTAAGGGGGAGGACTAAGTGTTGATTGAGGGTTTAGGTGGAGGGTTAAGTGTTGGGTAAGGGGGAGGGCTAAGTGTTGATTGAGGGTTTAGGTGGAGGGTTAAGTGTTGGGTAAGGGGGAGGACTAAGTGTTGATTGAGGGTTTAGGTGGAGGGTTAAGTGTTGGGTAAGGGGGAGGACTAAGTGTTGATTGAGGGTTTAGGTGGAGGGTTAAGTGTTGGGTAAGGGGGAGGGCTAAGTGTTGATTTAGGGTTTAGGTAGAAGGTTAAGTGTTGGTTAAGAGGGAGGACTAAGTGTTCATTTAGGGTTTAGATGGAGGGTTAAGCCTTAGGTAAGGGTTTAGGTGGAGGGTTAAGTCTTAGGTAAGGGTTTAGGTGAAGGTTTAAGGCCATAGACGGAGCCAATTTATTTTCTGCAATCACAATTCCCCTATCAACACAGACAGTGTTGACAGGGGACTCCCTCCCGCCAAGCCATTGTGTTCTCCTGGTGGGGGAAGCCATCCCTGCTGGCAAAACACAGTCATTTTTATTAGCGGCTATAACAGCCACTAGAGATAATCGCATGTAAAATCCGGCAGGCTGTTTGTACCCAAGTGGATCCATTGATCAACCTGGGTACATTCAGCCTGTCCATACATGGTTCGAATCTTGGTCGGTTTCAGTTGAACCGGGCGAGATTCGAAGTATCTATGGTCGGCTTAAGTTGAGTTGGGGGAGAGTTAAATGTTGAGTTAGGGTTTTGAAGGTGGGTTAAATGTTAGAGTGAGGGTTAAGTGTTTTGTACTAGGGTTAGGTGTTGGCGGAGGGGATCTTACTGTTAGGCATAGGTTGTAACTTTTGACACTACTTTATTTCACATGGATCACAGACCCACACTACAAACTTACAGCTCTGAGCTCTTTATAATGAGAACTACCTATGCCATATAGATAATCGAAAAGAAATAAAAAATGTCCAATCTTTTCCAATATTTTTGGTCAGTGGAACCTAAAAAATTCAAAAGGGACCCACTGCCAACACAGGCACAGCACTTCAGTACATACTATTGTAACAAAATCAGAACTGGATAAATGAATGACCATAACCCAATGAAGAAGTGCTAAACCTTTGACTATTTTTCCTTCAAAGGTGCTTTCTCCAATGTATTGTGTTCCTGTTGTCTGATTTACAGTGCCTTGAAAAAGTATTCATACCCCTTGCAAATTTTCCACATTTTGTCATGTTACAACCAAAAATGTAAATGTATATTAATGAGATTTTATGTGATAGACCAACACAATTTGGCACATAATTGTGAAGTGGAAGGAAAATGATAAATGTTTTTCAATTTTTTTTTACAAATAAATATGTGAAAAGTGTGGGGTACATTAGTATTTAGCCCCCCTGAGTCAATACTTTGTAGAACCTCCTTTCACTGCAATTACAGCTGCAAGTCTTTTTGGGGATGTCTCTACCAGCTTTGCACATCTAGAGAGTGACACTTGTGCCAATTCTTCCTTGGAAAATAGCTCAAGCTCTGTCAGATTGGATGGAGAGCGTCTGTGAACAGCAATTTTCAAGTCTTGCCACAGATTCTCAATTGGATTTAGGTCCGGGCTGTGACTGGGCCACTATAACACATGAATATGCTTTGATCTAAACCATTGCATTGTAGCTCTGGCTGTATGTTTAGGGTCGTTGTCCTGCTGGAAGGTGAACCTCCGCCCCAGTCTCAAGTCTTTTGCAGACTCTAACAGATTTTCTTCTAAGATTGCCCTGTATTTGGCTCCATCCATCTTCCCATCAACTCTGACCAGCTTCCTTGTCCCTGCTGAAGAAGAGAATTCCCACCACATGATGCTGCCACCACCATGTTTCACGGTGGGGATGGTGTGTTCAGGGTGATGTGCAGTGTCAGTTTTCCACCACACATACTGTAGCTTTTGCTTTTAGGCCAAAAAGTTTAATTTTGGTCTCATCTGACCAGAGCACCTTCTTCCACATGTTTGCTGTGTCCCCCACATGGCTTCTCGCAAACTGCAAAAGGGACTTCTTTTGTCTTTCTTTCAACAATGGCTTTCTTCTTGCCACTCTTCCATAAAGGCCAGATTTGTGGAGAGCACGACTAATAGTTGTCCTGTGGACAGATTATCCCACCTGAGCTGTGGATCTCTGCAGCTCCTCCAGAGTTACCATGGGCCTCATGGCTGCTTCTCTGATTAATGCTCTCCTTGTCCGGCCTGTCAGTTTAGGTGGACGGCCATGTCTTGGTAGGTTTGCAGTTGTGCCATACTCTTTCTATTTTCGGATGATGGATTGAACAGTGCTCCGTGGGATGCTCAAAGCTTGGGATATGTTTTTATAACCTAACCCTGCTTTATACTTCTCCACAACTTTATCCCTGACCTGTCTGGAGTGTTCCTTGGCCTTCATGATGCTGTTTGTTCACTAAGGTTCCCCAGCAAACCTCTGAGGGCTTCACAGAACAGCTGTATTTATATTGAGATTAAACTACATATAGTTGGACTTTATTTACTAATTAGGTGACTTCTGGAGGCAATTGGTTCCACTAGATTTTAGTTAGGGGTATCAGAGTAAAGGGGGCTAAATACAAATGCACTCCATACTTTTTAAATACCGTATTTTTCGGCGTATAACACGTGCCGGCGTATAACACGCACCCCAAGTTTAGGAGAGAATTTTAAGGGAAAAAAAAATTTAGGAGGGAAGTTTAAGGAAAAAAAACTTACATTAAAATGCCCATCAATGCAGCCTTATCTGTCCATCTGCAGTCTTTTCAGTGTCAGTGCAGCCTTGCCCCAGTGCAGTCTTGTCAGTGCAGCCTTGTTAGTGCAGCTTTGTCAGTGCAGCCTTGTCAGTGCAGCCTTGTCAGTGCAGCCTTGTCAGTGCAGCTTTGTCAGTGCAGCCTTGTCAGTGCAGCTTTGCCCCAGTGCAGCTTTGCCCCAGTGCAGCTTTGCCCCAGTGCAGCCTTGTCAGTGCAGCCTTGTCAGTGCAGCCTTGTCAGTGCAGCTTTGCCCCAGTGCAGCCTTGTCAGTGCAGCTTTGCCCCAGTGCAGCCTTGTCAGTGCAGCCTTGTCAGTGCAGCCTTGCCCCAGTGCAGCTTTGCCCCAGTGCAGCCTTGCCCCAGTGCAGCTTTGTTAGTGCAGGTTTGCCCCAGTCCAGCCATGTCAGTGCAGCTTTGTGCACTCGGTGTAGATTCAAAAAATGGCGTAGAGACTGCAGGGAGCCGAGATTCACATACCCGAGTGTTCTCGGCTTTTTCCGGCGCCGCTGTCACACCCAGTCCCGCCCCTGGACCTGTGTTATGTCCATCATAGGGCGGGACTGGGCGTGACTGTGAGCGGCGCCGAAAAAAGCCGAGAACACTCGGGTATGTGTATCTCGGCTCTTGTCGGATTCGAGATACACATACCCGAGTGTTCTCGGCTTTTTTTCGGCGCCGCTCACAGTCACGCCCAGTCCCTATAATGGACATAACACAGGTCCAGGGGCGGGACTGGGCGTGACGGCGGCGCTGGAAAAAGCCGAGAACACTCGGGTATGTGTATCTCGGCTCCCTGCAGTCTCTGCGCCATTTTTTGAATCTACACCGAGTGCACAAAGCTGCACTGACATGGCTGGACTGGGGCAAACCTGCACTAACAAAGCTGCACTGGGGCAAGGCTGCACTGGGGCAAAGCTGCACTGGGGCAAGGCTGCACTGACAAGGCTGCACTGACAAGGCTGCACTGGGGCAAGGCTGCACTGACAAGGCTGCACTGACAAGGCTGCACTGGGGCAAAGCTGCACAAGAGCCGAGATACACATACCCGAGTGTTCTCGGCTTTTTTCGGCGCCGCTCACAGTCACGCCCAGTCCCGCCCTATGATGGACATAACACAGGTCCAGGGGCGGGACTGGGTGTTCCGCCCTATAATGGACATAACACAGGTCCAGGGGCGGGACTGGGCGTGACGGCGGCGCCGGAAAAAGCCGAGAACACTCGGGTATGTGTATCTCGGCTCCCTGCAGTCTCGGCGCCATTTTTGAATCTACCCACAGCTGTGTATGTCGGCGGCGACCGCGGCAATTGCCGCGATCGCTCCGATGACACAGAAATCGGCGGGGATCGGCCTATAACACGCACCCACGATTTTCCCCTGATTTTCAGGGGAAAAAAGTGCGTGTTATATGCCGATAAATACGGTATGTATTTGTAAAAAAAAATTGAAAAACATTTAGCATTTTCCTTCCACTTCACAATTATGTGCCACTTTGTGTTGGTCTATCACATAAAATCCCAATAAAATACATTTATGTTTTTGGTTGTAACATGACAAAATGTGGAAAAAAATTCAAGGGTTATGAATACTTTTTCAATGCACTTTATATAATTGTACTGAGATTACTTCATATCTGGGACGTGTAGCCCGTGTTTTCCTCAGCCAAACCATATCTTGGACTTTATCCCATCATACGCAGCAGTTTATATGCGTTGTACTTTGTTTGTTGGCTTCATGAGTTAAGCTATAATGGCCTGTTGTGTCTAGAAACAATCTAGAAGTTCTGTAGGAGAAATTTGCAACACATATACCGTAGGTTGTGTCAATGAGCCACGTAATTGTGCAAGCTCTTGTGAAGTGATAATGTCTTCCTATAGGTGAATTTATCTTTATATAAAATTTTATAGGACTCAAAAAGGATATACGTGAAAAAATATAATAATACGTAAACATAAGTATAAATTGTGTTCTTGCCTAAAGTTGTTCTTTATCCCCTTAATGAACAGAAGTCATTAAAGCTCAGTTGCCCAGAACAAATGTAGCAGCTTCAATATGAATCAAAGTAAGGTCTGATATATATGCCAAGGTGCCACATCCCTGATGACTACATTGAAAAAAGAAAAAAACGAGGACTGAGATTTTTTACGACCACACAAATGAAACACAAATAATAAAACAACCACATTTTTTATCAGGAATAGGGATGAGCCGAACACCCCCCTGTTCGGTTCGCACCAGAACATGCGAACAGGAAAAAAATTCGTTCGAACACGCGAACACCGTTAAAGTCTATGGGACACGAACATGAATAATCAAAAGTGCTAATTTTAAAGGCTAATATGCAAGTTATTGTCAATAAAAGTGTTTGGGGACCTGGGTCCTGCCCCAGGGGACATGAATCAATGCAAAAAAAAGTTTTAAAAACGGCCGTTTTTTCAGGAGCAGTGATTTTAATAATGCTTTAAGTCAAACAATAAAAGTGTAATATCCCTTTAAATTTCATACCTGGGGGGTGTCTATAGTATGCCTGTAAAGGGGCGCATGTTTCCCGTGTTTAGAACAGTCTGACAGCAAAATGACATTTTGAAGGAAAAAACACATTTAAAACTACCGCGGCTATTGCATTGCCGACAATACACATAGAAGTTCATTGATAAAAACGGCATGGGAATTCCCCACAGGGCAACCCCGAACCAAAATTAAAAAAAAAAATGATGTGGGAGTCCCCCTAAATTCCATACAAGGCCCTTCAGGTCTGGTATGGATATTAAGGGGAACCCCAGCCAAAATTTAAAAAAAAAATTGACGTGGGGTTCCCCCTAAATTCCATACCAGACCCTTCAGGTCTGGTATGGATTTTAAGGGGAACCCCGCGCCAAAAAAACAAAAAAAAAACGGCGTGGGGTCCCCCTAAGAATCCATACCAGACCCTTATCCGAGCACGCAACCTGGCAGGCCGCAGGAAAAGAGGGGGGGACGAGAGTGCGGCCCCCCCCCCCTCCTGAACCGTACCAGGCCACATGCCCTCAACATTGGGAGGGTGCTTTGGGGTAGCCCCCCAAAACACCTTGTCCCCATGTTGATGAGGACAAGGGCCTCATCCTCACAACCGTGGCCAGTGGTTGTGGGGGTCTGCGGGCGGGGGGCTTATCGGAATCTGGAAGCCCCCTTTAACAAGGGGACACCCAGATCCCGGCCCCCCCCCTGTGTGAAATGGTAAGGGGGTACTTACCCCTACCATTTCACTAAAAAACTGTCAAAAATGTTAAAAATGACAAGAGACAGTTTTTGACAATTCCTTTATTTAAATGCTTCTTCTTTCTTCCTTCATCTTCTGGTTCTTCTGGCTCTTCTGGTTCTTCCTCCGGCGTTCTCGTCCAGCATCTTCTCTGCGGCGTCTTCTATCTTCTTCTCCTCGGGCCGCTCCGCACCCATGGCATGAGGGGAGGCTCCCGCTCTTCTCTTCATCTTCTTCTCTTCTTCATCTTCTTCTTCATCTTCTTCTTCATCTTCTTCTTCTTCTTCTCTTCTTCATGTCTTCTCCGGGCCGCTCCGCAGCCATGCTGTGGCATGGAGGGAGGCTCCCGCTGTGTGACGGCGTCTCTTCGTCTGACGGTTCTTAAATAATGGGGGGCGGGGCCATCCGGTGACCCCGCCCCCCTCTGACGCACGGTGACTTGACGGGACTTCCCTGTGACCCCGCCCCCCGTTATTTAAGAACCGTCAGACGAAGAGACGCCGTCACACAGCGGGAGCCTCCCTCCATGCCACAGCGTGGCTGCGGAGCGGCCCGGAGAAGACATGAAGAAGAGAAGAAGAAGAAGAAGATGAAGAAGAAGATGAAGAAGAAGATGAAGAAGAGAAGAAGATGAAGAGAAGAGCGGGAGCCTCCCCTCATGCCATGGGTGCGGAGCGGCCCGAGGAGAAGAAGATAGAAGACGCCGCGGAGAAGATGCTGGACGAGAACGCCGGAGGAAGAACCAGAAGAGCCAGAAGAACCAGAAGAAGAAGAAGATGAAGGAAGAAAGAAGAAGCATTTAAATAAAGGAATTGTCAAAAACTGTCTCTTGTCATTTTTAACATTTTTGACAGTTTTTTAGTGAAATGGTAGGGGTAAGTACCCCCTTACCATTTCACACAGGGGGGGGCCGGGATCTGGGGGTCCCCTTGTTAAAGGGGGCTTCCAGATTCCGATAAGCCCCCCGCCCGCAGACCCCCACAACCACCGGCCACGGTTGTGAGGATGAGGCCCTTGTCCTCATCAACATGGGGACAAGGTGTTTTGGGGGGCTACCCCAAAGCACCCTCCCAATGTTGAGGGCATGTGGCCTGGTACGGTTCAGGAGGGGGGGGGCCGCACTCTCGTCCCCCCCTCTTTTCCTGCGGCCTGCCAGGTTGCGTGCTCGGATAAGGGTCTGGTATGGATTTTTAGGGGGACCCCACGCCGTTTTTTTTTTTTTTTTGGCGCGGGGTTCCCCTTAAAATCCATACCAGACCTGAAGGGTCTGGTATGGAATTTAGGGGGAACCCCACATCAATTTTTTTTTTTAATTTTGGCTGGGGTTCCCCTTAATATCCATACCAGACCTGAAGGGCCTTGTATGGAATTTAGGGGGACCCCCACATCATTTTTTTTTTTTTTATTTTGGTTCGGGGTTCCCCTGTGGGGAATTCCCATGCCGTTTTTATCAATGAACTTCTATGTGTATTGTCGGCAATGCAATAGCCGCGGGTAGTTTTAAATGAGTTTTTTCCTTCCAAATGTCATTTTGCTGTTAGACTGTTCTAAACACAGGAAACATGCGCCCCTTTACAGGCATACTATAGACACCCCCCAGGTACGAAATTTAAAGGGATATTACACTTTTATTGTTTGACTTTAAGCATTAATAAAATCACTGCTCCTGAAAAAACGTCCGTTTTTAAAACTTTTTTTTGCATTGATCCATGTCCCTTGGGGCAGGACCCGGGTCCCCAAACACTTTTTATGACAATAACTTGCATATAAGCCTTTAAAATTAGCACTTTTGATTTCTCCCATAGACTTTTAAAGGGTGTTCCGCGGCATTCGAATTTGCCGCGAACACCCCAAATTGTTCGCTGTTCGGCGAACTTGCGAACAGCCAATGTTCGAGTAGAACATGAGTTCGACTCGAACTCGAAGCTCATCCCTAATCAGGAATTACAGAAAAAGAACTTCCATAAAAGCAACAAGGCTGATCGTATACACGGTGCCAATTGGCCCAGTATTCTCTACTGCATAATAACCACCTTACATTACATATGTTACATCATTTCTATTACAAAAGTCAAACTTTGTCCGATTGTTACATATGATGCTGATGCGTTTCGATTTCAGGAAAATCATCTTCAAGTGGAAGCTGGCGGAGAAACTACCAAAGCAAGAAAAATGATCAGCCAAGGAATTCATATGTGTCCATAGGTTGTTGATGACCCCCACAGTGTAAAATGCAAGGAAGCACAAGGGGTGCCAGGAATTCTTCAATGGAGGAAAGGGGAAGGAGAAGTGAAGCTGTTCACAACAGCTCATAAAGACTCACATGGTGCACATAGATGTTTGCAATTCAATCATTTAGAAAGATATCAAGGAGCCCCAAACAGACGGGAACACCAAAAAATCTTCAATGGGGTATGCGCAAGCTTGGAAAGAGAACGGGATCTATTAGTAACAATTCAAGAGGATTCCCATAATCCCAAATAGATGTTTAAGGCCCAATACTAAAGGTAGAATACAAAAGGGCAAACACATCCCCGGGTGTAAGAACATTAATACATGGACAGCCTCATGGTTGACCTTAAATACAATCACATCCCTGGACACAATGGCAACGGCTGTTCAAATCCCTCCATATCAATGGTGCACTGATTGCGACGTGGCCCCATTCACCTCTATTGGGGGCACAGTGGCAGATGGTATCTACTGCCGATAACACAACATGCCCTATTATTATTATAATTTTACAGTGTGTATGGGGTTGTCTGGTGGCCATTGTCTGGTTGTTAAAGGCAGCTGAGGCAAGTACCCTGTTTTTGCCACCTGTCAGTGTCCATGCGAAAGAGGCCCAACTCTGCAACTAATTTGCCTACCTAAGGCCCCTTTCACATTGGGGCGGTGCGGGCGCCGGCGGTAAAATGGCGCTATTTTTAGCGCCGCTTTACCGTCGTTTTAGCGGCGCTATTCACCCGATAGCAGGCGGTTTTAACCCCCGCTAGCGGCCGAAAAAGGGTTAAAACTGCCCGCAAAGCACCGTTGCAGCGGCGCGCTTTGCGGGCGGTATATACGCGCTGCCCTATTGATCTCAATGGGCAGGAGCGGTGTATACACCGCTCCAAAGATGCTGCTTGCAGGAATTTTTTTAACGTCCTGCAAGCGCAAGGGCGCTTTCACACTGGAGACACAGGAGAGTCGCTTTACAGGCGCTATGCAGGCGCCTGCAAAGCGCCCCAGTGTGAAAGGGGTCTAAATCATTTTACATTGACCATGGCGGGCTTTTATTTGGTACAGTGGTTTAATAAATACTCTTCCTGGGTTTTTTTTGGTTTTTTTATGATAAGCTGACAAGTATGTAAAAAAAAAAAAATATTATTTTACACATTTACACATTTATTATTTTACACATTACACATTACACATTACACACAGTTTTTTGGTTAATTTTTGTACACACTGACTTGCACTGTGACAGCTACGAATTGCCAGCATCAGGCGCCACTATAGTGCCCTCTGAGTGAGGCAAAGTGACATCTGAAGCCAGACAAAATAAAACCCTTTTTGTAAAGACTCTAAATGGCTGTAATAGTGATCATCACATGATTAGGAATCGCACTGATAGGCTCACCATTCTTATGCCCCGTACACACGGTCGGACATTGATCGGACATTCCGACAACAAAATCCTAAGATTTTTTCCGACGGATGTTGGCTCAAACTTGTCTTGCATACACACGGTCACACAAATCTTGTCGGAAATTCCGAACGTCAAGAACGCGGTGACGTACAACACGTATGACGAGCCGAGAAAAATGAAGTTCAATAGCCAGTGCGGCTCTTCTGCTTGATTCTGAGCATGCGTGGAACTTTGTGCATCGAATTGTGTACACACGATCGGAATTTACGACAACGGATTTTATTGTCTGAAAATTTGAGATCCAGATCTCAATTTTTGTGTGATGGAAATTCCGATGAAAAATGTCCGATGGAGCCTACACACGGTCGGAATTTCCGACAACAAGCTCCCATCGAACATTTTCCGTCGGAAATTCCAACCGTGTGTACGGGGCATTAGTGTAGACCAGCGTCTGTCATTGATCGTGCAATCTAAGCACAAGAAGCTCACATAGCTGTGCAATCCTAGTCCTAAAATAGAACATACTGTAGATCACTGCTGGTTGAACAAGAGACTTTGGGGGAGATTTGCTAAAATTGGAGCACTCCAAGACTGATGCAGCTGTGTTTGGTAGCCAATCAGCTTCTGACTTCAGCTTGTTCAGTTAATCTTTGACAATAAAACCTGGAAGCTGATAAACTAAATGCACCTACTTTATATTTTCAGCAAAATAATGGGCATGTATTGTCGGTTTTGTTTGCAAACGAGCCTGCAAAATATTGTCCCTCTGATCAGTCGATGGAGGGTGCAATGGCTGGCTCCTGCAGACACTGCCTCCAGCACTCTGTGTGTACCAAGGTACAACATTTCAGTTAAGTGGAGGAAATGTCAATGGACTGCAAAGGTGGTGTTAATCACACTCATGTTCCAGTGGGAACGGTTTGGGGGTGGGGGGGGGGGTTCAAATTTGCACCATGTTACACCCTAAATACCAGTGTAATATGTAACGGGGTTCAAAAGTTGGAGTTAGCCTTTAGCACCAAGCAACTTTGCAAATATAATCTCTTACTTATGGCTCCTTTGGATTAGGCTCTGAGAGCTCTCATCCTAGGCTCAGAACTGTGTCAACATTTTTTTTGTGTCTGTCTTCTGTCTACATTGCAACTGCAGACCAAGACTATGAAAGAACAAAGCAGGCAACTGCTCCACACATTGATGTCTTCAGTTCCAGGAGCCAGAAATGATGAATTCTGCACGGTATTGCATTTTCAGGAAGCATGATTTACTAAATAAATAATTTGTGGAGTGACGGAAGATGGCAGCCCTTGTATAAGTTCTGCCACTCTCCCAAACCCATGTGAGTTCACACAGCCAAGCACAATATACATCTAGAGCAATGGTCTCCAAACTGTGGCCCGCAGCCTGGATTTGGCCCCTTTTTTTTGCCCTTTTCCGGCCCTTGGAGCACTATGTAATCCACTGACATCAATAATGGGGCACCAATACTCCCACAGACACCAATGATGGGGCACCATTTCTCCCATAGACACCAATGATGGGGCACCATTCCTCCCACAGACGCCAATGATGGGGTACCATTCCTCCCACAGACGCCAATGATGGGGCACCATTTCTCCCATAGACACCAATGATGGGGTACTATTTCTCCCATAGACACCAATGATGGGGTACTATTCCTCCCACAGATATGAATGATGGGGTACCATTCCTCCCACAGATACCAATGATGGGGCGCCAATCCTCCCATAGACATCAACAATGGGGTACCATTCCTACTTTGAATACCAACGATAGGGCACTATTCCTTCAACTAAAACCAATTATGGAGCACTGCTTGCTCTCACCAACACCAGGGCGTTTTCTAATCCCATTGGTCACAGTCTGGCCCCACTAAAGCCCCAATGACAGTAAACTGGCCCTTTGTTCAGAAAGTTTGGAGACCTCTGATCTAGAGGACTCTCCTATGCCTTCCTTGCTCTTAGTTATGAACAGCTCTCTACATGGTAGATGAACTCATGAAGGGGCGGCTTGCTGACAGCAGTTTGTGCTCTCCAATGATTACACAAGAGCACTGCAGCATAAAAATATATGGCTTCTGACACTGAAGACATTGAAGCTAAGTTAAAGTATAACTGAAGGCAAACTTATTTTTTACATTTTTGGATAGAGTGGAGAGGGATTACAACACCTGTCAGGATTTTATTGCTATTTGTGTCCCCGTTAGGGAGATTTACCCTCTCCATTTTTCCTGTTTACCGTTGTCACCAAGAGTACAAGTGAAAGATATTCCTGAATTTTAGGTTGTCACCAGAACAGCAATAGATGGGAGATCTTCCAATGGGGACACTAGTTCTGATGACAACAATTTCCTCATATTGGAGGGATTTCCTCTCATCTCCTATTTTGGCTATGGGGCAGGAAGTGAAATGTGGTTCTAAAGTGTACTTTATTTTACCTTAAAGTATAACTAAAGGCAAAACTTTTTTTTTTTTTGGATAGAGTTGGGATGGATTAGAACATCTGCAGTTTTTATTGCTGTCAGACATGTACAAAACTGGAAAGGAATGTAAGCGCAGGACATGCGTGACGGGGTGGAAGTAACTATCAGATGGCAACAGGTTAAATTAAGGGGGTGATTAGACAGAATAAACTGCTCTTACCTGATTGGAGGCGTTACGTGGTAGGTGGGGAGGAGCTGGATAATAGTTGAGGGGGGGAACGAGGGGGCATCAGTTGCAGGTGGAAAATCGTTGGTGGAATGTCCTTCCCTCCAGCCCTGCTGGAAGAAGTTTGTTGCTCTAAGTGGATGAAGATGGTCGTTGCGGTTGGGGTCCTTGATAAGGGTATACAAAATGAGGTATTTGGTGAAACGGTGGGACCCATCTCAGGTATGGAGTCCTCCCCGTTGGGTCTGGTTCAGTCTAGACTACCGGGGAGTAATGTGGTAGGGGTCTGTGGTCAGTTAGTGAGTCCCCGAGGCGGTGTTGCGGCTGGGGACAGAATCTAACTTAGCAGGCACCACAGATTCCAAAGTTGGGGAGATCGAGGATCTGCAATCAGTTAGTCGTATTAGAGCTGGAGCGTTTAAAAAGTTTTATGTTTAAATATGGTTTTGAATTAATAAAAGGCCTGACGGCCATTTAAATCCAATACAGTATCAGTGTCCTTATTTAAGGAAAGGGGGGGTTGTAGGTACAATTTTGAGTTGGGCCAGTAAGTTATCGGAACTACCCTAGTAATGTGCCCCCCGTTAAGGAGATTCCCTCTCTCTAGTTATCCTGTTTACCATTATCATGGAAAGTGAAAGTAAAAGAAGATCCACAAGTTTTGGGCTGTCCCTAGAAAAGTAATAAGGGGGAAATCTTCCAATAGAAACACTAGTTCTCGTGACCTGGGGTCCCCAAGAGACTCCCTTAACCACTTAACCACGCAAAACCATGTACCTGTACGTAATATTGTTGAAGTGGTTATACCAGGGTGATGCCTGCATCCAGAGGCATCACCCCGGTACCTTTTTCTAGAGCTGGCGGTCGGCTTTCTCAAGATAACAACCGATGAGGCTAATGAGCTGTTTGGCCATTATCATAAGGTGCAGGAGAAGACGCCCCCCTTCCGCCGCCTTCCACCGCTCTGCTCGGGTCTCCCATCCCACCAGGAAACCCAAGCAACCAGCCAACACGTCCACCGGCTGGTCAGAAGACCAGAATGAAGCCGGATTTGGCTTAGATCGGGTCTCCGATGTAAAAACATGGAAGCGACACCACAACGTCACTACCGGTTTACTCAGCTGCCAATGGCACCGATTTAAAAAAAAATGTCAGTATTGAAAAACGCAGATTTTGCCGCTTTGAATACTTTGAAGTGCAGAGGAGGGGTTTGGGGTCTTTTAAAACCCAGATCCCCCCCATAAAGAGTACCTGTCACGGTCTATTACTGTCAGAAAAGATGTTTACATTCCTTGTGACAGCAATAAAAGTGATCAGATTTACCTGACTCCTCCCACCAATCCAGTGCTGTCCCAGCTGTAGCACCGCTTTCCTCACTCCCTGGTCCCACAGAAAACACTAAGAGCAGGGGGAGCCATATGCTCCTGCCACTGTCAGTCAAACTCTGGTTAGGAGAGAGTGGGGGCTTACAGCTCCGTGTGTGTCTTTGGACGCACACAGCCCGGATTGGGAGCATGCGTGCATGTTTGCCCCCATGACACATGGCTGGCTAAGGTACAAAGAGAAGATGGTCTTGCCAGTGACACACCCCTTCCCCAAATTAAATACAATAACGAAGAATAGTGCCCATGGAACTTTAATCACTTCAATACCAGGCACTTTTGCCCCTTCCTGCCCAGGACAATTTTCAGCTTCCAGCGCTGTCACACTTTGAATGACAATTGCGCGGTCTTGCTACATTATACCCAAATAGAGTTTGTATAATTTTCTTCCCACAAATAGAGCTTTCTTTTGGTGGTATTTGATCATAGCTGTGGTTTTTATTTTTGAAGAAAAAAGTTTTTCTTAGTTTCTGCTATAAAATGTAGTTTTCTCCTTCACTGACGAGCACTGATGTGGCTGCACTGATGGGCACTGATGAGGCGGTACAGTTGGGCACTGATGAGGTGGCACTGATAAGGTGGCACTGATATGTAGAATTGATGGGCACTGATAGGTGGCACTGATATGCAACACTGAAGGGCAACGATAGGCTACACTGATATTCAGCACTGATGGGCACTGATAGGGGGCACTGAGAGGTGGCACTGGTGGGCACTGATAGGTGGCACTGATAGGTGGCACTGAGGGCATTGATAGGTGGCACTGAGGGCACTGATAGGGGGCACTGATAAGTGGCACTGATGGGCACTGATAGGCAGCACTGCTGGGCACTGATAGGTGGCACTGATAGGCGGAACTGATGGGCACTGATATGTAGCACTGATAGATGCCACTGGATAGGCAACACTGATGAAGAGCTACTGAGAGGCATTACTGATTGGCATATGAAGGGCACTGACAGGCATTACTGGTGGGGCACCTATTGGCACTGTTATGGGCACTGATTGGCACTGTTATGGGCACTGACTGGCGTATTTGATGGGGCATAGACTGGCAGCTACTGGGCACTAATTGGCAGTTGATTGGCACATCTGATGGGGCTGTGCTGATAATCAGTGTGCTGATTATCAGCACAGACCCCCCCCCCCTCTGACAGGGAGAGCCGCCGATCGGCTCACCCTGTCAGCGCGAACAGAGGAAAGTCGTTTACCAGCACTCCCTGGTTCACGCGATTGTTGTAATATGTTGTATATGTTCACCGATTTATGTGGGACATTGTTGTGTGTATGTACACATGCAGTCAATGTTGAACAGGCCAGAATGACAATGACAGAATGGTTGATTTAGCCAACTCAATTTTAAGATAACAGTTGAAGATCCTTTGATGTGCTAGTCTCATGCAAGTCTACCTAGGGGTGTGAGGTATGGGCTGTTAACCTAATTGAACATTTCAAAGGGTACATTGTTTAAAGGACCATAGAAGAAATATTTATTGAGGGTAATTAGACTTGAGGGGGTAACAATGGGATCAGGGAGTGTTTTGGGTTGGCCTAGCGGAGGCTCCCTCCTGTGGGGCTAATATATCAGGGGGGCTTGTTGATATGCAGGAATGTAGGTATTCCAAGGGCTCAAAAGGGTGTTCTGTTTATCTAATTAATATATCTAAAGGGGACTTGTTGATGTTGATATGCGGGAGTGCAAATTGGGGTGGTTCACAGCTGTTCACGGCTGGGAGTTGTCTGTTTGAAAGACTAAAGCTAATCAAAGTCCTAAATTGGAACGGCCAATCAAATTGCTCAGCCATTCAATATTTAGTGAATATAACACGGCATTCAGTCTATAGGTTTGGGTGAGTGAGGCTTGTCTTTGTATGAGAGAGGCTTGTCTGTGTATGGCTGGGGACACACAGGCCTAGGAATATGGGTCTCTGAATTTTATTTCCTCTGTCGGATTTCTTTGTCATCTGTGGACTTTGGACTTTGTTCTGTGTTGTAAGTCAATAAAGTGCATCTCTCTGGAAGAATTGGGTTGCTGCGGAAGAGTACTTACATCATCATTATAATAATACCTAAATATTAATTATCATACCCACTCTTATCTATACACCCAATATTAATAATATACTCGATCACTACAGCGATGATCAACTGTGATTGGTCACAGCTGATCACATGGTAAGGCACCTCCGTCAGAGGCGCCTTACCACTATCGGAGATGCAGTGTGTACAACTGACACACAGCACCAGCGATCGCCGCCGGCATGTTATCCTGCTGGACGTCATATGACACCGAGTCAGGATAACAGAACCACTTCCTGTCAATCTGCTATAGGCCTGGCGGGAAATGGTTAAATAAGGTGAGCACAAAACGGTCAATAAGACTATACTGGGTAAACATAGTTTATAAATTTATTAAAAATGTATAAATCATTCACCGTATATGGGATGCATAAACAAAGGTGCCAAACCCCTTGGCAGTGATAGATACAGCATACCAAGCGACCACATACATATATATTAGAATTGTTGATATACAGTCATACACAGGCATCATAAAACTCGACGCGTTTCATGAGTCACTGCTCGCTTCTTCAGGAGTAGGTGTAAAGGCCGTGTATCTACAGAATAAAAATATCAATGAGAAATATATAACAAAGATAAATGTCACAAATCAAATATGGGAGTCCTTACACAAAGAGATCCCATACTCACATATGGACTAAGCCAACGTCTCAAAAGCCAATTAACCCACAGGTGGCGGCAAGGTGCGTCTGTCCCGGGAGCTGAAGAAAGGAACCAGCAAAGACCCCCCCGGGGGGACCAATGGAGGGTAAGCATGGCTTGCTAAGGAGACACTCGGAGGAAGAGTGGGGAACAGTGTCAGAGGGGGACTGCCAAACAGGAGGTAAGAGACCAGTCTGTACAATATGCAATGAGTATAACCTCTTTTTAATTTTAAGAAAATAAGATCATCTTTAATATCACTTGAAGGGAAATCACTCCCAATGGGACACAGATGGTTAAAAAAACAGACAGGGTTTATAAGCCTCCCTTATCTAACATGGAAGAAAAAGAAACATTTTGTCTTTAGTTCTACTTTAATAAAGGAGTAGAGACTGTTCACACCCAATCATTTGCTAGGAAACATTTCATTTTTTTATTTCACTCACACGATTGGGTATTCAAATAAAACACAAAATCACCATATTTACTAATAATTACTTTGCAAAAAGATCATTTAGTTTACTGGATGAACAGCCTCTATATCTTTGGTAAACCAGCACCCTTGTGCTTAGTCCTGGTCTGCACAATGGCGGTGTGTCCATTATGTAGAATTGATAGATTCATGCATTGCATGAATCTATCCATGGCCGCTGCCGACACCCCCTATTCAGGCATCCGGCCCCTTTTAGAACGCCGGGCGCCTGAATTACAGCAGCGGGGGGGTGTTATGGAAGCACCTGATTAGTGCCATAGGCTCTAAATGGGCTTCAAAAAAAGGTGAACTCAGAGTGCAGAGCATTGCACTCAGAGCCCACCCAGGTGTGTTAGAAAAGCAAATGAATATTCGCTTTTCTAACAATGAACCGCCTCTCCGCCAATCAGGTAGCGCGGGTCTGATACCCGTCACCTGATTGGCTGAAAGGACAGGCGCTGCTATTGGACACCTAGCAAGAAGGAGGAAGATGAGACACACGGAGGACACTGCTCGCCGCTGCCTGACCCGCCACAAAGATGGGGTAAGTGCCGGTCAGGTGGGGGTCACAGTGGCTGCATTTGATGGGGCACAATGGCGGTATTTGATGGGCACAGTGGCAGCATTTGATATGCACAATGGCGGCATTTGATGGCACAGTGGCTGCCATTGATGGGCACAGTGGCTGCGTTTGATGGGCACAGTGGCTGCTTTTGATGGGCACAGGGGCTGCTTTTGATGGGCACAGTGGCTGCGTTTGATGGGCACAGTGGCTGCGTTTGATGGGCACAGTGGTTGCGTTTGATGGCACAGTGGCTGCATTTGATGGGCACAGTGGCTGCGTTTGATGGCACAGTGGCTGCGTTTGTTAGGCACAGTGGCTGCCATTGATGGGCACAGTGGCTGCTTTTGATGGGCACAGTGGCTGCGTTTGATGGGCACAGTGGCTGCGTTTGATGGGCACAGTGGCTGCGTTTGATGGGCACAGTGGCTGCGTTTGATGGCACAGTGACTGCATTTGTTGGGCACAGGGGCTGCGTTTGATGGGCACAGTGGCTGTGTTTGATGGGAGCAGTGGCTGTGTTTGATGGGCGCAGTGGCTGTGTTTGATGGCACAGTGACTGCGTTTGATGGGCACAGTGGCTGCGTTTGATGGTACAGTGTCTGTGTTGCATTGGCACAGTGGCTGCATTTAATGGCTCAGTGGCTGCGTTTGATGGCACAGTGGCTTCTTTTGATGGGCACAGTGGATGCGTTTGAAGGGCACAGTGGATGCCATTGATGGGTGCAGTGGCTGCGTTTTATGGGCACAGTGGCTGCATTTGATGGGCACAGTGGCTGCATTTGATGGGTTTTTTTTTCAGAATTTTTCGGTTTGTTTGCGCCCCCTCCAAATTTTGAGCCCTAGCCCCCACTGGGTCTGCAGTCACAGTGCAATCGCAGACAGGCTAAACGTAGTCAAAGTAATATTTACGCTGGCCTGGCTCTCAGAAAGGCAGAGGTAAGAGGTTATATTTGCTAAGTTGCTCGGTGTGCCCCGCCAGCAGTAGGAGAGTTTTAACTGGAACAAAAATACAATCTAAGCATGAGCGCGTTTTTTGTGGGAAAAGTATAAAAAAAAAGCTACTTGGACTACGCAGGTGGCCCCCAATTGAGTGTCAGAGTCCATGCGAAGAGCCAAGTGAAGTGATGAGTTGTAGTTCACTGAACATCAATGGCATTTATATATCTCTTCCCACTAGGGCTGACCCTGCCGATCGGAGGGGTAAAGGTTGAATCCTTATCAACTGCATTGTGAAAGACACAAGTGATTGTCACAGAATCAGGAAACGACGGCTGTCTCGGCATGGAGAACCTATAGCCCTGGAGCTAATCATGTCAAATTCGTCCCCTACACACATGGGGTGCCACAAAATCATTCGCCTCGCCCTCCCGCTGTTGTTGATATTCCTTTTCCTCTACCTCAGCATCAATCGGCTCCGTAAGTAACCTTTGGGGTATCTCTTTTTTTTTATTGTAAGATTCAGGGATGAGCCAAAGAACAAATGTCAACAGTTTTTCAAGAAGAAAAACAGCATTTGATGACCAAAGGTCCACCCTGACCTTTAAAAAAAGGCCTGAGTGAATGTTAAAGTGTATGTAGAGGCAAAACATTTTTGTAGCGCTAACCCCCAATAGGGCCACTGGATTTTTAGGTCGCTCCCCCCCACACACAGCCAGGCAACAGGAATGTTCACACTCTCTTCACAGGCTCAATAATCAGTCCAGGATTTGGTTCTGTTTATTTAAAGGGATGAACTTGGATAGGTAATAGTAATTAGAATATTTGCACTTTTGCAAGAGATCAAAGGCACCCTCACCCCGCATGGAAATGTAAGAAGATTGGGATGAATGGGATTTTAATGGTGCGACATGGAGAACAACAATTTGTAAAAAATGTGTTTATCATAGAAAAAATCAATTAAAATCAATTCCCAAGTCTGTTCAAAAGAGCAAACAATGAAACTGAACTTTTCCATGAACTGACAGGAAATGTAATTTCTCAACTATTTTGGATGCTGTGTGTATCCTAGTTTTTGAACATATCTGGTTATACATATATGGTTGATCAACACTTTTCTGTTTAATTTTATGTTTATGAAAACGTTTTATGTGTTTTGTGCATTCTTTTCTTTTTTTATATATTTCTTCATAGCCAATATATGACTCATTTCTCCTGAAGAAGCTCTTTGCGAAACATGTTGAGCCTACAGGCATTTACTGTATATAAGCTCTATGTATGTTTTGCAATATTGTTTACTATTATGTGGTGAATTGGGAATATATATCATTGTTTGCTCTTTTGAACAGACTTTGGAAATGATTTTAAACGATTGTTTCTATAATGAACTAATTTTATATAAATTGTTGTTCTCCATGTGGCACCATTAAAATCCCATTCTTCCCAATCTTCTTACATTTGGATAGGTAATAGGGATTCATGGGATCCCCAGGACTGAAGAACTTTGAACAAACAGTTGAGGACTTGCTAATATCTCTGGCTGCTATAAACTAATTCCAAAGATGCTGCCCACACCTGAGAGTAGTGGTGCAGTTAAAATAGCAACAAAAAGATGCCAAACTAAAGTTGCAGGTGCAGCTCTTGGTGGAAATACCAACGCACAAAGCTAATACTACATAGCTCCCAACTGTCCCTGATTTCGAGGGAGTGTCTCTGATTTGGAACAATGTCCCTCTGTCCCTCTTTCCTCCTCATTTGTCCCTCATTTTGGTCTGATCTATATAGTTTTATAAAAAATGCACTTTTTATCTTTCAAAAAGTGTTTCCCAGTGCTAAACCTTTCATCCAATTTCTAAATTTCAAAAACCAATATAAAGGAATAGTAGTGGTAAAAAAAACAAAAAAAACACTTGTTTTAACTAATCTTTTTTTTGTATAATTCTCCTTTAAGGGGGCGTGACATGGGGGTGTGTCCTATGCCTACATACTTTTGCTAATAGGTGTCCCTTGTTTCTATCGCAAAAAGTTGGAAGGTATGCTACTGTCCCAAGCTAGAGGAATTTGGGGAGCTTCTAATTGTTTTGCGCTCCTTCTAAGCTGTCCTCTGCTCCCAGACATGCAAAGTATTGTGCCTTACTGTCCTTTTTGTAGCTTTGGGGTATGTTGAAATGGAAGATACTTACACAGTCCCTTTTAAGATGCTCCTTGGATCCAGATGGCCACTGCACTGGCACCCTGCTGTACAGACTGGGTCCTGGGATTCCAGCTAAGCCTAGCTGAGACTGACCAAGGGAGTGAGGCTTCCAGCTTCTGCATCTCTCTTTCTCTCCTGGACTTCTTCCTTCCTCAGGGGTGGAGCCCCCCAGCACAGCGGTCCTCTCCAGACGACTGGACCCTGGACTCTGCTCCCCGACTGCCAGTCTTCTGAGTATTTATGGGTTGTTTCCCCACCTTCTGGGCCCTGCCTCCCGAGGGATTGGTGGAAACTCCATAAAAATTAAGGCTGCAGTCTCCGCTTCTCCACCCACTAGATTCTAGAACTATCCACAGGGTTCCAGAAAACAGGGGGAGGTAGCAGAGCCACAGCCCTTGATGAGCTACACAGTCAGAATACAAATTAACCCCTGTTCCTCTGCCTACTGAGGAGCCAAACTAAATTTACCTACACTGCGTAACACTGAGGATGCAAAAAATTTTAAAGCCCAACTCAGGGAAACTTGAAAATTGTTATCCTTAGTAAGACCTCATCTGAAATATGCAGTTCAGTTTTGGGCACCAGTTCTCAAAAAGGATATCGGGGAACTGGAGAAAGTGCAGAGAAGGACAACCAAACTGATAAGAGGCATGGAGGAGCTCAGCTATGAGGAAAGATTAGAGGAACTGAATTCCCTCTTGAGAAGAGGAGATTAAGAGGGGATATGATCACCATATATAAATATATAAGGGGTCCATATAGTGAACTTGGTGTTGAGTTATTCACTTTACGGTCAACACTGAGGACAAAGGGGCACTCTTTACGTCTAGAGGAAAAGAGATTTCATCTCCAAATACGGAAAGGTTTCTTCACAGTAAGAGCTGTGAAACTCCCTCCAGAGGTGGTTCTGGCCAGCTCAGTAGATTGCTTTAAGAAAGGCCTGGATTATTTCCTAAATGTACAGAATATAACTGGGTACTGACATTTATAGGTAAAGTTGATCCAGGGAAAATCTGATTGCCTCTTGGGGGATCAGGAAGGAATTTTTTCCCCTGCTGTAGCAAATTGGATCCTGTTTTTCTGGGGGGGGTCGCCTTCCTCTGGATCAACTGTGGGTATAGGATTGTATGATATTTTTTATTTTATTTTTTATTTATTTATTTATTTATTTATTTATTTATTTATTTTATGGTTGAGCTAGATGGACTTGTGTCTTTTTTCAACCTGACTAACTATGTAACTATATTTATAATGGGGCTGCATCCACACTGAAATGGTTAACTGCTCATCCAGTCTAGGGGAGAGTTTAAGCACTTTTAACTACCCAATCCTCCACTGCCCCAGCAGATGACACTCCCCCCATGATTCGGTGGTGGACTGTCCCTTGACATCAACCTGTCCAGTGCCTTGGTCTTCACGACATCAGGACCCTAGCCCTCTGGAGCATGGGGGAGGAGACACTGCAGGGACCAGTCTAGCAAAGGGAAGGAACGGAGGAGCAGGTAAGAAATTCTAGAACCTACAAGCAGCCCCATTGCAAGAAATCGTTTTCAAGGTTCCCATATTTGGCCTTATAAGTTTTGGATAGAGCGGGAAAGTGTTAGATGGGCAATTCAAAATTTGAGGGTTATCTCAAAGCAAGAGGTGAGGGGAAATCTTCCACTGTAGACATCTGCTCTGGGGACAACTGTCTAAGAGGAGATTTCCTCTAGCTTCCTAATGTGGCACTGGGACAGGAAGTGAAGGGAAATCCCCCAGTAGTACAAAGACAGTAAAACCTGAAAAGCTTTGAACTCTTCTCTACTATATCCAAAACAATAAAAAAAAAGTTTTAGCCCTACATACACTTTACATCATATATACATACTGTACCTCCCAACAGTCCATTCAATAGGATTTTATGTTACATTTTAGAATACATACTCATTAGGCCTAAGTAACTGAATATTTCTAAAGGTGTAATCCTTTTAGAGCTACCATTTTTTCCATAGAACATTGCTGACTTAATCATTTATGACTTCTAATAAACCTGGGGGTGCATTGACTCCAAAGTCTAGTTATATTTACAGTAGTTTTACAGCTGATAGTAGGAGAAGAATATTGTTTCTAAAAGTGAGTGATAATAATCGGTCTTTTTCTAGTTAGTTTGTCTTGAAGAGCAAGTTGGGGTGTGGGGGTTAGGAATCAGAATACTTGATTCTAAGTGGAACGAAGAGATTTACAGTACCATAGTACACAGCACATGGGATAGTGAGCCGCTAGACCTACAGAAACTCCAGCACTGGGTGGGGAGAGTTGTAAAGGGTAGAATTTTGATAGAAGGGGAAATAGTGCTACATCATTGTTATCTGTCAGAGGGATATTGCCCCATCATGGGTGTCAGTGGAAAGAACGGTGGCCCATCGTTGGTCTCAGTGCGGGGGAATAGTGCCCCCTCATCGGTGTCAGTGGAAGAAATAGTGCCCCAGCTTTGGTATCAGTGGGAGGTATGGTGTACCATCATTGGTATCAGAGAAAATGTGCCCCATCATTGGTATCAGAAAAATAGTGTCCTGTCATTGGTGTCTGTGGAAGAAATAGTGCCCCATCAGATGTGTCAGTAGAAGAAATAGTGCCCCATCAGATGTGTCAGTAGAAGAAATAGTGCCCCATCAGATGTCTCAATAGAAGAAATAGTGTCCCATCATATGTGTTAGTGAGACAAATAGTGCCCCATTGTTAATGTCAATAGAAGGACTAGCACCCCATCTTTGGTGTCAGTGAAAGCAATAGTGCTCCAATTTTGGTTTCAGGGGGAGCAATAGTGCCCCATCATCAGTGGGAGGATTAGTTCCCCTATCATTGGTATCAGAGAAATTGTACCCCATTGTTAGTATCAGTGATAGTAGGAATAGTGCTCCATTTTTGGTATCAGTGGTAGGAATAGTGCTCCATTTTTGGTATCAGTGGTAGGAATAGTGCTCCATTTGTGGTATCAGTGGTAGGAATAGTGCTCCATTTTTGGTATCAGTGGTAGGAATAGTGCTCCATTTTTGGTATCAGTGGTAGGAATAGTGCTCCATTTGTGGTATCAGTGGTAAAAATAGTGCTCCATTTTTGGTATCAGTGGTAGGAGTAGTGCTCCATTTTTGGTATCAGTGGTAGGAATAGTGCCCCACCCATCATTGGAGCACAGGTGTGTCAGGAGGAGGCTGTCTCTCTGGAGCTGCTGCTGATCCGTGTGAGAGGGAACTGGTGAGGAAATCTATCCCAGCTCTCCTGGCCCCTTTCTGGGGAAGCCATGGAGGCCAGCAGGGCCTCTCCTGCTGGAAGCTCACAGCCATCTCCTGGGCCGTCGGGTGACATGCCTGCCCCTGTACAAGCTGATCTCTCTACCCCTGGTGGGGATGAAGGTTCCGAAGCCATTCGGGAGCGAGTGGTGGCCGGGATTAAGGTCCTAAATAGGGAGAGGGATAAGCTTTACAAGCTACGAGCGGAGCTGAAGCGTCTGCGAAGGCAGCGGGAGGGCTTACACAGCCAGAAGCGTGGATCCATGGATCCGGAGATCCAGTTGGCCAAAGTCCGTGTGGACCATCAGGAGACCATTGTGGCCATGATGGAAGGCAGAGATGGGCCATTTAAGGAGAAGTTTGGAAATGACAGGAGGTTTGGAAGAATGACAAAGATGGAGGTGGAGGAGGAGACCCCCAGTTCTGACCCCCTGCCCCCTCAGGGAGAGGTAAGCAGCCCCATGCCTTCCCAGGACTCAGGAGGCATGCTCAGGGCCATCCAGGTAATGGAGTCTCCTATGCGGAGGAATCAGTTAATGTTTAATGAAGAGGACATTACTGATGATGTACCTGATAAGGTAAAGACTGCCAAGTCCCATGTTGTGGATAAGACTGTTTTTGTGCCTTTCAACACTGACAATGTGCCTAATGACAATCAGGCTGCTGATCCTGTGTGCAGCAATGTTGTGCTTGCTGATGCTGCAATGCAGCAAGAGTTACTTTTAAAAAATGTCATTTCTGTAGAAGAACCACAGGTGTCAGCAGAGCCCATTAACCCTTCTTTAGGTGAGTCCAAAGCTGTTTGCCCCACTGCTGCTGAGGACTCTACAGCGCAGCATCAGGAGACAGCTGGTATTGCAGCAGAAACTGTGACCTTTCCTGATGGGAAATTGAATATTGCTGTGACTGATAACAATCACCCCAGTATCAGTGTGATGGACAATCGTCCTGCTATGGATTCTGCCAGTTCAGTTCAGACAGTTGATAATGATGTACAGACTGCTATGACTTCAGTGTGGGGCCTTGGCCCTGAAAAACTTACCTTTGCTCAGGTGGTACGCTCTGCTCCTGGTAGCTCTGCCCCCAAGCGGGGTTTTCCCCTACAGGCTACCACTTTGAGCACCCCAGGATCTGGTCTTGGGTCTCTGGCTTCTGCTGGGGGTCCCAGACGTAATGTTGTTATTCTGAAATGGGAAGGTGGTGCGATCCCTCCAGCACGGCGTGCAGTGGTGGATTTGATTTTAGAGATGGGTTTTGGGGCAAATGATCTGTATGCCTTTATACATGTTGCTGGGACACGGGATTATACAGTTAGCTTCACCAGGCCAGAGGGTCTTGACCTGTTCTGGGAGAGATATGAGGCTCGTTGCAGGTCAAGACCTGAATGGGAAGGTCTGGCCCCAGTTGCAGTTTCTCAGAGGTCTACAGTAAAAAAAATCACAATTATCCTCACTAATGAGAGTGTCCCTGCCCGGGATCTAGAGGTTTGGTTAAGGAACTATGGGGAGGTTTTGACCAAGCCCAATAAAATCCTTGATGAGCGTAACATCTGGACTGGGGGTTGGTCAGTAACAGTCAGGTTGGCCAGGGATGGGAATGTTGTCCGTCACCTGCCCTCCTCAGCTTTTATAGGGAGGGATAGGATGACTGTTTTTTACCCTGGTCAGCCGAAGCTGTGTCACCGCTGTGGAGAAAAGGGGCATTTGAGTTCCTCCTGTTCAGCCTTGATATGTTCAGTGTGTCGGGGTCAGGGTCATATGGCTAAGGACTGCACCGAAATGATCAGGTGCAACCTGTGCCTGCGCCTTGGCCACCCCTACAGCAGATGTCCTGAAGCCTGGCACAATATGGAGAAGGAGGTAATAGATGACATGTCAAGGCTGGACAGGATGGAGGGTGAGGCCCCTGGTGTACCATCCTCCTCTGCGGTGACTGACTCCCCTGGTCCTGCTCAGGATCCCTCTCCAGTTCCTGTAGCCACCCCTCATGTGTCTGTAAGTATTCCTTCTGTATCTGTCTCCCCCCAGCCTACTGTACCCTCTCCTCTTGTGTCAGAACCTTCCAAGTCTGTGCCCCCTGAGTCAGTTACCCCCCAGGAGTCTACCCCTTCTAAGTCTGATTCAAAGGGAGCACCCCCCCCACCAGCAGTGGTAGTGGGTACTAAAAAGGTTGCTTCTTCCTCTGTAAAGAAGTCTTCTGTAAAGACTTCACAGAAAAAAGTAAGAGATGAGGGCATCTCTGAAGCTGACCTGCAGTACCTGGAGGAGAGAAGGAAGGTTGGGAAGCGGAAGAAGCAGTTGGTGAGGACAGAACAGGCTCCAGTGCCTGTCTCCAACCGGTATAGGTCCTCTAATTGGGATATCTCTTCATCTGGAGCTTCTTCGGAGCGAAGTTCTGATTCCGAAATGGAGTTTGAGGCGGCCTCAAGAAAGAGAGAGGCTTCTGGTGATGAGCAGCAGAGGGGAGCTAAGAAGCAAACCACCCAATAACCCAAATGGCGGTTCCCCCTCCGTTAAAAGTGGTGACAATAAATGTCGCCAGCATTAAGTCAGTAAGAGCTCGTTCTATGGCCTTCTTTTTGTTCAGCCAATTAGATGCTGAAATTTTATTTTTGCAAGAGACTAGGCTCACCTCCTTGGCAGATATTCATATGGCCAAGAGAGAGTGGAGGTATGGTCCATCTTACTGGTCTCTTGCGGCCGAGCCTTACGGCGGTGTGGCGGTGTTGTTTAAAACCGGCATGGTAACTGTCCGGCGGGTTATTGAGGTGGAGATTGGGAGATGTATGGTCTTAGACGTCCTTGTGGGAGGGCAGGACCTGCGCCTAATTAATGTTTATGGACCGCACACAAAGTGGGACAGGAAATGCCTTTTTACAAGGATCAAGCCATTTCTTTTTACATCCCGGCAAGTGGTCTTTGGAGGTGACTTTAATACAGTAACTAGGCCCAAGGACAGGAAGGACTTCAAGGACAGGCTGGGATATGATAGCGTTTTTTTAAATAGTATGGTTAGGGATGCTGGTCTTGTGGATGTGCACATTAAGCACCTCCCGGATGACACTGGGTTCACCTTTCATCGAGGTAATAGTCAGAGTAGAATAGATAGGTTTTTTTTGAAGGAGACCTCTGCTTTCTCACCCCCAGTGGTGCAGGCAGTAGAGTTCTCTGATCACTGTATGCTATCTGTGGTCCTGAATGCTTCAGACGCCCCTCAGAGGGGTAAGGGCATCTGGAGATTGAATTCGACTCTACTCAAGGAAGAACATGTTAGACAATCCTTTGAGGAATTCTTTCAGGCACAGGTGACCATCCTGGACTTTTGTAGCAGCAAGGCTGAGTGGTGGGAGCTGACCAAAAAGAGGATCGCTGGATTCTTCAGGGGCCTAGCCAATAGAAAGCAGTTTAATAAATACATGACCTACCAACGTTTACGGAGGAAGCTGGATATTCTTGTCTCGAGAGGAGGAGATCCTGGGGCAATCTCCGAAGTGAAACTCCTTCTCAGGAATTGTCAATATGACCGGCATGCCTCTTTGGTTCTGGAGAGGGACTATGGGAAGTACCACTCGCCTGACCCTTACCAGAACTGCAAACAAGGTGTAGCTGTTAAAACGGTTGTTGGCCTTAAGGACAGTACAGGTTCCTTGACAAAGTCCAGGTCGGGGATTCTGGAGGTCGTGAGGTCCTTTTATGCTGACCTTCTTGGGAGGAAAGAGCTTGACCGTGACAAGATGGAAAGCTTTTTGGACTCTACTCCAGGTCTAAATGATGAAGATGTCCCATTGATGAATTTGACAGAGGAGATCACAGTTGAAGAGGTGATAAGGGCAATTGAACAGCTTGCCATCAAAAAGTCACCTGGACCGGATGGCTTGACGGCTGAGTTTTACAAAGCTTTTAAGCCTATTCTGGCCCCACATTTGGTAGAGGTTTTTAACAGTTGCCTTGCTGAGGGGGTACTTCCCTCTTCCATGAGGCACTCAGCTGTGATTCTTCTTTCAAAGGGTAAAGATCCTTCGATGATTGAGAATTGGCGCCCCATCAGCCTTCTTAATGTCGATAGAAAGATACTGGCAAAGATCATTTTCTGGCGCCTATCGTCAGTAGCAGAGTCTTTGCTTTCTCGCCATCAGCACTGTTCGGTCCAGGGTAGGTGCACCTTCACAGCAGTTTTAGCTGTCCGGGAGGCCTTGGAGCGGTGCAGGGCTGCAGGCTGGGGAAAGTATTTGCTGACATTGGATCAGGCAAAGGCTTTTGATCGTGTTAACCATGAGTACCTGTGGTTGCTCCTTAGTAAGTACGGTCTGCCGGGTGGTTTTGTCGATTGGTTAAAAGTCTTGTATGAGGGGGCAGAGAGCTTTCCTCTTGTTAATGGTTGGGTTGGGCAGTCCTTTGAGGTTGGCTCCGGGGTGCGCCAGGGTTGTCCCCTGAGTCCCCTGCTCTATGTGTTTGCAATCGACCCCTTCATCAGGAGGCTAGAGAGCGGCATGTTGTGTGGGGTGCCAGTGGGGCTTCCGGGTGAGCCGCCTTTGAGGGTTGTTGCCTATGCGGACGATGTGTCGGTGATTGTCACTGGGGCGGATGAAGCAGAGGAGGTGGTCTCTCTGACATCACGGTATTCTGAAGCATCAGGCTCCAAGATCAATCAGGAAAAGAGTGAAGTTTTCTGGATGGGAAAGGAAGGTGAGGGGTTTGATCTCCCGGACACCTTTCCAGTGCCCCAGGAAAGAATTAAGATTTTAGGCATTGAATTTGGACCTGGCGATTATGGCCTCAAAAACTGGGAAGGCAGACTGGAAATTGCCAATACTAAGGTGGTCAGCTGGAAGAGATGGAAGTTATCTATGAGGGAAAGGGTTGATCTGATTAAGACTTACCTGATTCCGATCTTCTTATATGTCAGCTTTGTCTGCATCTTGCCAGTGTCTCTCTATGCTAGGGTCAGTAGTGTGTTCTTCCAGATGTTGTGGGGGAACAGACTGAACCCCATCAAGAGGAATGTCACCTATCTATCCAGGAGGGAGGGTGGCTTAGGTATGGTCAACCCAGTTCTTTTCTTTTCACTGCTTTTTCTCAAGTTTAATATTGGTAATATGCTTGCAGTGGAACCTCCTGGATGGGCAGGCATATTTAGATCTTGGTTTAGGCCTTTTCTACGACTTTGGGAAGAAGGTGGCCAAGTGAAGAATCTCAGGGGTCATCGTGGTCAGCTACCAGCCTATGTCGCTCCGTGCCTGAAGTTACTACGGCAGTGGCGATTGTCAGCTGAAGATCTCAGATCGGTTCCGAGGAAAGTCCTTATGAGTCGAGTCTTGAGCGAAGTCTTTCATGACCCACTGGCCTTAAGGGATTGCCCAGGCCCAGTTTTGAGGGCAGGGTTAAGACTTATTAATTTGGACAGAGTACCCCCTAAATTCAGGGATCTGGCCTGGTTGTGCTTCCATGGGAGACTCTATGTTAGGGGCAATTTGAAATTCCGCAGTGGGGTGGATCGTAGCTGTCCTCGGGAGGAGTGTGCAGGTGAGGAGGAGACTATGGACCATTTTCTGCTTCATTGCCCTTTTAACATAGAGGTGTACAAACAGGTGGGACGGGCCCTCGGTGTCCCTTTCCTCTCCAGGCTGGGTTATGCTGAGTGGGTGTACGGAGCATTCAATACTGGTGGGGTTTTTTGTTTAGATACACTTTTTCTAGTTAGCCTAGTAGTCCGTTATTTCACTTGGAACGCACGGTGTCAGGTCTGCATTCGGCGTAAAATCCTTCCTGTTCAGGTGGTGGTGTATGACATTTTGCATGAGGTGGAGAAGATTCGGGTACTTGAGAGAGACAAGCGGAGTCAGGGGGCTTGGTTGAAGGCGTGGAGGGGTTTCAAGCCTCCCTGACTGCCAGGAGTCTCTTTCCCGGGTGTGGCTGTCTGTCTCTTATCACCCTAGATTATTTTTTTTTTTGGATTAATTTTTGATAAATGGCTGCGTACATAGGTGATGGGTTGTGCCTCTTAGGCCCTCTCTGCTGCTTTATGTAAATAATTTTGGTAGTGGATTATGTATATATTGTATATATTCTGAACATGGATGTGTATTCCTTGGATTTCTGTTGAAGTTTTGTACTATGGTTTTGTTTTTTACTTTTGTATAAAATTGGTTGCTTGATTCTTTTAATAAAAGATCAATAGTGCTCCATTTGTGGTATCAGTGGTAAGAATAGTGCTCCATTTTTGGTATCAGTGGTAAAAATAGTGCTCCGTTTTTGGCATCAGTGGTAGGAGTAGTGCTCCATTTTTGGTATCAGTGGTAGGTATAGTGCTCCATTTTTGGTATCAATTGGAGGAATAATGCCCCATCTCTGCTGTCAATGAGAGGAATAGAGCCCCATCATTGATATCAGTAAAAGGAATAGTGTCCCATTGTTGGTGTCAGTGGGAGGAATAGTGCCCCATCATTGGTATCAGTGGGAGGAATAGTGCCTAATTCTTGGTGTCAGTGAAAAAAATATTACTCCATCATTGGTTTCAGTATAAAGAATAGTGCCCCATTTTTGGTATCAGTGGGAGGAAGGAATAGTGTCCTATTCTTGGATTTTGGTGGGAGGCTTAGTGCCCCAAGGGCTGGTCAAAGGCAAGCAAAAACTGCATCTGACCACAGCCCACAGTTTGGGGTCCACTGTCATCCCTATGTAACCCAAAACTAGAGCAAAATTGGATAAACCTACAATTCAAGCATTGGGATTTAGTAGAATATGTACTGTATGTGGAATGCTAAAGAGTCTCATGCCTCTAACACGGTCACAGTCAGAATTTCCGACAACAAATATTCAATGTGAGCTTGTTGGCGAAAATTCTGACCGTGTGTAAGCTCCATCGGACATTTGTTGTCGGAATTTTCGACAACAAAAACAGTTTCCTATCAATGGCGACCCTAGGGGGGGGCCAGAGGGGGCCCTGACCCCCCCAACATTATGCTGGGCCCCACCATGTGCCCCCCCCAAAAAAAAAATTTTTTTTTTTTTTTTTTTTTTTTTTACAAAAAGGCAATTTCTTTTTGTTTGTATTGATATCGGATGTGCCGCATCTTACTCAAGCCACCGCTGGGGTAACACAGTCTCTATTGAGAGGGAGAAGGTCCCCAGTGGGTGATTCCTCCCCCCTCCCTCTGCTCGCTGACACTGCATAATGCGAGCGCTCACACAACCACGGCCGCCCGATCTGCTCCTTCCCCTGCATCCTCATTGGCAGGGAGAAGAGCGAGTTGCAAGAAGGACTCCACCAGGACTCTCAGTTACTGAAAAAACAGACTGAGGGCAGGGGCAGGACAGCAAGAGGAGGCTGGGGAACCCCACAGTGGCAGAACACTAGGACCCGGTGGCAAAACAACCTTTGCAACCCTGATAGTTCTCCCACTGCTTTGGACCCTTATATTTTCTTGGTATGCTGGTGACATATATCTCTTGTTCTCTGTCACCCTGGGGGGGGGGGGGCCCAATACAGTAGGAAGGGAGCTCACTGCAGGACATGTGAAAGGGCCGTTGTGGGATCGTAGTAAAGGGGTAAAGGGCCCCAGGATAGATAGATATATCTATATATCTAGATATATTTTATATATATATATATATATATATATATATATATAATTTGCATTTTATATTGCCCCCCTATTTTTGTCCCTGTCCCCCCATGTGCCCCCCCTAAATATGAAAGCTGGAGACGCCACTGTTTCCTATGCTATTGCTTTTCAACCAATGGTGCTAACTATTATTTTGTCTTCTCTTTGTCCTCCTGTACAGCAGATACTCCCCTTTATGAGTGCATTAAGGATGGGAAACCGTGTGTCAAGACTGAGAATGATGTCATCGCTAAGGAGGATGTATGGGTGAGCCTCCCTTAGGGTTTACACTCACAATTTATTATCCTGCAATAAGCAAGAAAAAAAACAGAAGAAAAGTCAAAAGCTTATATTTACTTTGCTATTTATTGAGTATTTGTTAGACATGTGCAATTCGTTTAGTTCCGAATCTCCGAAATTTCCGAATCTCCGAAATTTCAGAAAATTCGACATTTCCGAAAATTCGAAATTTCGGAAATTCAGAATTTTGGAATTTCGGAAATTCGGAATTTGGAATTCGGAAATTGGAAGATTTGAAAATTCGAATTGGTAAATTCGAAATTTCGGAAATTCGAAAATTCGGAAATTCTGAATTTTGGAAATTTGGAAATTCGGAAATTCGAAATTCGGAAATTTGAAAATTCGGAAATCCAAAACTTCTAAGTTCGTCACGAATTCCGAATTTTCAAATTTCTGAATTTCCAATTTCGAAATTTTCAAATTTCCGAAAAAAGCAAAAAAAGAATGAAACGAAAAGGAACAAATTTTTTGTTAGTGCACATGTCTAATATTTGTGTCTTCATTTTACTTTCAGTCCTCCATTTTTTGGCTGATTTCTTACTGCTAAAATATTAAACAGATAAATACATATATGAGAACTGTTTTATCTGCCAAATGATAAGTGTTCTTGTGCACCCGGGTTCTGAGGTTTACACAGCTCTGACACACAGCACAGCCTGATCTGGCAGGGCAGGAGACCTGATTATTCTCTGCTGCAATTCAGTAACACTTACAGGTCTTGTCCCTCCCCCAACCTGTGACTGGACAGTGAAAAAAGAAGCAGCAGACCAAACAGCTCATCTCTCCGTCACTCTGCTCTCTCCTCCTATTAGCATGTACCCTGCACTGCAGCACAATTGATTGGCTCCATGTGCTGCTTTAGACCTCCTTCACACAGGGCGTACTATATTATAAACCCAAAAGTTTTCCCCGCACTAGTTTAGGTCTCACCAGGTGTAAAGCTGATCTTGCTCTCCAGAGATGAGAGGTTCCATGCTAATAGAGACTATGTGCAAACGAGAAGATCTGGACAGCCGCACTCCAGGAAGTAATAATCCAAGTTTCTTTATTTTAAAATCAGGAACACATCAGATACAGGACATCATAGACAGAGTGTACAGATCATAGGCTAACGCGTTTCACACTTGTCCAAGTGCTTACTCGTATGACAAGTGTGAAACGCGTTAGACTATGATCTGTACACTCTTTTTATGATGTCCTGTATCTGATGTGTTCCTGATTTTAAAATAAAGAATTGATTTCTAAATTGCTGCATTTGTAAATTCCAAAAGCCAATATAAAGGAATAGTAGTGGTAAAAAAAAAAAGCACTTGTGGGTATAACCAATCTTGTTTTTTTGTACAATTCTCCTTTAAGGGGGCGTGGCAAGGGGGTGTGTCCTATGCCTGCATACTTTTGCTGATAGGTGTCCCTCATTCTCATCTCAAAAAGTTGTGAGGTATGTCCATGCAGCAGCTTGTGTCCCCATTGACAATAATGGCCCTGTCTGCACAGGGATGCATGGTACACCTGTGCATCCTTGTTCAGGTAAATGTGGGCTGGTATGGGCGTACGCTATAGTATGTTGTATGTGAATGAGGACTTACTTTACTGTATGTAAATAAATTACCTTACAAGAGTAAAGTACAGTAACAAAAAGGGACAAAATGTAATGTTAACCCTCAAAAAGTGAATTCTAATTTTCTTACTATCTTCCAAAAAGCATTAACCACTTTAAAGTAGATGTAAACCCAATGTCATCCTTTCTAAACTACTGCCATAGGGGTTATCTATAAGGATATACATGCCTCCTGCATGTATCTTTACCTGTCAAATGTCTCCCCTCTGTCTGATATTAGATCCGAAAAACTGCAGATTCTGTGGGCGGGTCTGTTGTCTGGAGCTCGGTGGGTGGAGTCGTGATGTCAGTAGACTCCCCGCCCACCTCTACACTCCCCTTGTCAATATGCATTTTCTCCTGTGTATTTCTTACACTGAACTTCTGCTATGATCTCTAACATCCAGTGAAAAGGCAGGAAAGTAACCACATGACTTGAGCAAGCCAATCCTTGCAGAGCTGCTGAAGAAAGGAGTGGGAGGGATTTAAAAAATAATGCATGTGTCTTAGGCTAGTGCACAAGATGGAAATCACCTGTCACTCACAGCAAGGGGGAGGATTTGACAAAGGTTTTCTCTGTTTGTTAAGATTTATCTCACTGAACAATAAAAGAGGATTGCTCAGAGATGGATTAACTCTTTATGGCAAGACTGGGCTCAAATGATAGAAAATCTTATACTCTACATTATGACATCAAAAAAAAAAAAATCGGGTTTACATCCACTTTAAGACCGGGCCTATTTTTCAGACTTATTTACAAGTTAAAATCATTTTTTTTTTTGCTAGAAAATTACTTAGAACCCCCCCCCCCCCCCCCCCCCCCCGAAAATTATATCTATTTTTTTTCTAATGCCCTAGAGAATAAAATGGTGGTCGTTGCAATACTTTCTGTCACACCGTATTTGCGCAGCGCTCTTACAAGCGCACTTTGTGTGGAAATAATACACTTTTTTGAATCAAAAAATAAGACAGCAGTAAAGTCAGCCCAATTGTTTTTTACTTTGTGGCAGATAATGTTACGCCCAGTAAATTGATACCCAACATGCCATGCTTCAAAATTGCGCCCGCTCGTGGAATGGCGACAAACTTTTAAACCTTAAAAATCTCTGCGACATTTAAAAAATTCCACAGGTTGCATGTTTTAAGTTACAGGGGAGTTCTAGGGCTAGAATTATTGCTTTCGCTCTACCGATCGCTGAGATTCCTCACATGTGTGGTTTGAATACCGTTTTCATATGCGGGCGCTACTCACGTATGCGTTTGCTTCTGCACGCGAGCTTGGCAGGACGGGGGGCATTAAAACATTTTTTTTTTATTATTATTATTTATTTTTACACTGTTCTTTTAAAAAAATTAAAAAATGGTGTCACTTTTATTCCTATTACAAGAAATGTAAACATCCCTTGTAATAGAAAAAAAGCATGACAGGACCTCCTTAATATGACATCTGGGGTCAAAAAGACCTCAGATCTCATATTTACACTAAAATGCAATTTAAAAAAAAAAAAATGTTGTTTGAAAAAATAAAAAATAAAAAATGTCCCTTTAAGAGCTATGGGCGGAAGGGACGTTTTCATGCCGCTTCAGCCTTGCAATGGTATGGAAACGGGTGGGGGCCATCTTCCCCTCACTCAGCTCCATACCACAAAGGGGAGAGGATCTGATTGCCTCCACTGGCGGGTCCGTTAAGTGGCAGAGGACACCGGAGCGCGGCGGAAGAGGGGGGCCCTCTCCCGCCACCGATGAAAGTGATCCCGTGGCGAATCCGCCGCTGAGACCACTTTTATCTGAAAGCGGACCGCTTGGTTTATTTACTAAAACTGGAGAGTGCAATCAGCTTTCATGTTTTATTCTCAAAGCTTAATTGAACAAGCTGAAGTTAGGAGATGATTGGCTACCATGCAGAGCTGCACCAGATTCTGAGTGCTCCAGTTTTAGTAAATCAACCCCAAAGCCTCGGGTTTTCATTGTGCACCATTACAATCTTCTAGCCAATGGTGTTCTAACAACTAATGACATCATATGACATCAGTGACATAAGAAGGACGTTGGGCACCTGCACGGTAACTTTGTTTGCTCCTCCCCTGCTCCTCTCCATCAGCACTGGGGTCACATTAACTGAGTGAGGGAGAAGAGAAACATTGGAATACTAGTCAGTACCAGTGTGCAAAGGTGTTTGCTTTGAAAGAATAAATCACTGCGAATGTTGGTTGTCCTATGCATGTGGATGTTGCTACATTATGTAAAACTATTCATTTAGTTTTTTAAATTTTAAAATGGGGTGCCTCGAGAATTGTGAAGGGTGCCTTGACTGAAAAAAAAGGTTGAGGAATAAATTGGTGGGTTTTGCAATTTTTTATGTCACATGGTGAAAGAGGTTTTTCAAATGCTGTTTTTTTGGGAAAAAAATACGCTTTTTAAAATTTTAATGCACAAAAACACAATACATAACCCAATTTTTTTGTAAAATATAAAAGATGATGTCACGCCGAGATAATAGATACCAAACATGTCATTCTTTAAAATTGCTGCTCCCGCCTGCACAACGGCGACAAACAACTTAAATTTTACTATCGAAAGGCGACGCTTTAAAAGCCTTTACAGGTTACCACTTTATATGTACAGAGGAGGTCTGGTGCTAGAATTACTGCCCGTTATCCGACATTCGCAGCGATACCTCCTATGTGTGGGACGATTGCGGTTTGCGCGCATGCGGGACAGGCACACGCATCCGCCTTTGCGCGCTAGCATGGGGGGATGGCAGCACTTTTAAAAAAAAAGTATTATTATTAACTTTTTTTTTTTTTTTTACACTGTTGCTTGAAATTTTTTTTTTTTTAATAATCTTTTTTTTTTTTTTTTTTTGCTGTAACAAGGAATGTAAACATCCGTGTGACAGTAATAGGCAGTGACAGGTACTCTTTATGGAGGGATCGGGGGTCTATAAGACTCCAAATTCTACCTTTGCAGTTGAAAGTACCGTATATACTCGAGTATAAGTCGTTCCGAGTATAAGTCGAGGCCCTAATTTACCACAAAAAAATGGGAAAAACTTATTGACCCGAGTATAAGACGAGGGTGAGAAATGCACAGCTACTGTAAGTGGAAAAGAGGGTCAACAATGCCCCTTTGCAGCATCACTGTGCCCATTTGCAGCCATAGGTCCCCTGAACTTCAAACTCGGTAGTTAAGGGTTCCTAGATGCCCCCTAGCTGCAGCCAAAATTTGGGGTCTCTGAACCCAAAGGGTCCCGAAATGACATTGCTGCAGATGGACACAGTTGACCGAATTTGGGGCCACGTATCTCTGGGCCACTTAGTGTTAGGAACCCCAAATTTGGTGTGCAAACCCAGTGGATCTAGCTCCATGAAATTTCCAAACTTGGGGTTTCTAGCACTAAGTGGCCCCGAGATACAGGGCCCCAAAAATCAGTTCAGAAAATGTCAAGCACTTTTCTGCAGCAGAGAATGACATTTTCAGAACCGGTTTTGGGGCCCCGTATCTCAGGGTCACTTGGTGCTAGGAACCCCAGCTTTGGATATGTTATGGTATCAGTTCCAGTGGGTTTGCATACCAAATTTGGGGTTCCTAGCACCAAGTGGCCCTGAGATACGGGGCCCCAAAATCGGTTCGGAAAATGAAATTTTTTGCTGCAGAAAAGTGCTTGACTCAAGTATAAGTCGAGGGGGGCACTTTCAGCACAAAAAAATGTGCTGAAAAATTCGACTTATACTCGAGTATATACGGTATTCAAAACAAGATCGGCGTTTATGAATATTTTTGTTTTTTTTAAAAATTGTGCTGCTAAGATGCCTGTGAACCGGAAGTGTTGTCATGTCATCGCTTCCAGGTTACCATAGTAGATAGTAGATTCCGGCTGTCTTCGGGTCTCTGATGTGCCAATTAGTAGCTTGCGTCTCCCAATACAACTGTATGTGTGTGTGTTTATATACAGTATCTCACAAAAGTGAGTACACCCCTCACATTTTTGTAAATATTTTATTATATCTTTTCATGTAACAACACTGAAGAAATGACACTTTGCTACAATGTAAAGTAGTGAGTGTACAGCTTGTATAACAGTGTAAATTTGCTGTCCCCTCAAAATAACTCAACACACAGCCATTAATGTCTAAACCGCTGGCAACAAAAGTGAGTACACCCCTAAGTTAAAATATGTCCAAATTGGGCCCAATTAGCCATTTTACCTCCCCGGTGTCATGTGACTCATTAGTGTTACAAGGTCTCAGGTGTGAATGGGGAGCAGGTGTGTTAAATTTGGTGTTATCGCTCTCACTCTCTCATACTGGTCACTGGAAGTTCAACATGGCACCTCATGGCAAAGAACTCTCTGGGGATCTGAAAAAAAGAATTGTTGCTCTACATAAAGATTGTCAAGACCCTGAAACTGAGCTGCAGCACGGTGGCCAAGACCATACAGCGGTTTAACAGGACAGGTTCCACTCAGAACAGGCCTCACCATGGCTGACCAAAGAAGTGCTGCTAAGATGCCTGTAAACCGGAAGTGTTGTCATGTCATCGCTTCCAGGTTACGTTATCAGAGTCATATCCAGAGGTTGTCTTTGGGAAATAGACGTATGAGTGCTGCCAGCATTGCTGCAGAGGTTGAAGGGGTGGGGGGGTCAGCCTGTCAGTGCTCAGACCATATGTCGCACACTGCATCAAATTGGTCTACATGGCTGTCGTCCCAGAAGGAAGCCTCTTCTAAAGATGATGCACAAGAAAGACCGCAAACAGTTTGCTGAAGACAAGCAGACCAAGGACATGGATTACTAGAACCATGTCCTGTGGTCTGATGAGACCAACATAAACTTATTTGGTTCAGATGGTGTCAAGCGTGTGTGTCGGCAACCAGGTGAGGAGTACAAAGACAAGTGTGTCTTGCCTACAGTCAAGCATGGTGGTGGGAGTGTCATGGTCTGGGGATGCATGAGGGCTGCCGGCACTGGGGAGCTACAGTTCATTGAGGGAACCATGAATGCCAACATGTACTGTGACATACTGAAGCAGAGCATGATCCCCTCCCTTCAGAGACTGGGCCGCAGGGCAGTATTCCAACATGATAATGACGCCAAACACACCTCCAAGATGACCACTGCCTAGCTAAAGAACCTGAGGGTAAAGGTGATAGACTGACCAAGCATGTCTCCAGACCTAAACCCTATTGATCATCTGTGGGGCATCCTCAAACGGAAGGTGGAGGAGCGCAAGGTCTCTAACATCCACCAGCTCTGTGATGTCGTCATGGAGGAGTAGAGGAAGACTCCAGTGGTAATCTGTGGAGCTCTGGTGAACTCCATGCCCAAGAGGGTTTAGGCAGTGCTGGAAAATAATGGTGGCCACACAAAATATTGACACTTTTGGCCCAATTTGGACATTTTCACTTAGGGGTGTACTCACTTTTGTTGCCAGCGGTTTAGACATTAATGGCTGTGTGTTGAGTTATTTTGAGGGGACAGCAAATTTACACTGTTATACAAGCTGTACACTCAGTACTTTACATTGTAGCAAAGTGTCATTTCTTCAGTGTTGTCACATGAAAAGATAGAATAAAATATTTACAAAAGTGTGAGGGGTGTACTCACTTTTGTGACATACTGTATGTGTATGCATGTATGTGTGTGTTTATATATGTGTGTGCTTATATATACAGTATATGTGTATGTGTTTATATATGTGTATGTATGTTGCCTCCTGACCGCCTGTTTTAACTCCTTAAATGCATCATCGCTATGCTGCAACTGCATGCCATGCACACAGTTGCAGGGTGGTTGCAGTGCTGCCCCATTCACCTAGGGATATACTTCAAGGGTGCCCTGACCGGAAAAATATTGAGAAACACTGACATAGAGGAACCGATCTCTCCGTTTTCTTCCTGCAGCCACTGAGTGCCTGTGGGAGGAAGAGGAGGAGAGGCAGGGGGGAAATTGAGAAATCAGTTCCTTTATATGCAGCTGTCCCACTTGCGACCGGGCCCTGGCGTTCCGCCACCAGGCTCGGAGGAAAGGGCCCTGTCTGGGGGGGTCAGGGGGACCCTTCATGGTTTCTTGCATCGGGGGCCCTGAAGGTTCTAGTTACACCACTGGTACCAGATAACAAGTGAGACACCCCTATTTGCACATACCACTGCACCCAATGGAGTCAGTTTATTATTATTATTATTATTATTAATAATATGTGTGGGAATCACAATGAGTAGTAACCAAAGTAGTAACTCCATTTTTCCTCCTGCAGCCGCTGAATGCCTGTGGGAGGAAGAGGAGGAGAGGCAGGGAAGGAATTGAGAAATCAGTTCCTTTATATGCAGTCGCCCACTTGCGACCGGGCCCTGGCGTTCCGCCACCAGGCTCAGAGGAAAGGGCCCTGTCCGGAGGTCAGGGGGGCCCTTCATGGTTTCTTGCATCGGGGGCCCTGAAGGTTCTAGTTACGCCACTGGTACCAGATAACAAGTGAGACACCCCTATTTGCACATACCACTGCACTGCACCCAATGAAATCAGTTTATTATTATTATTATTAATAATATGAGTGGGAATCACAATGAGTAGTAACCAAAGTAGTAACAAAACTTTCCTCCTGCAGCCGCTGAATGCCTGTGGGAGAAAGAGGAGGAGAAGCTGGGGTGGGGGGGAATAGAGGAATCTGTTATATATGCAGCTGCCCACTTGCAACTGGGCCCTGGAGTTTCCGCCACCGGGCTCGGAGGAAAGGGCCCTGTCCGGAGGTCAGGGGGGCCCTTCATAGTTTCTTGCATCGCGGCCCTGAAGGTTCTAGTTACACCACTAGTTACTGGTACCAGATAACAAGTGAGACACCCCTATTTGCACATACCAATGCACCCAATGGAATCAGTTTATTATTAATAATAATAATAATATGTGTGGGAATCACAATGAGTAATAACCAAATAATTCATCCTTTTACTGACCTGGCTTCACAACTGATGTCCATATTTGCTATAAGGTATTTCATTATTTATCAGAAACAGATACTTTTGTATCAGCAAATCTTTTGCTTCTATTCCGTTAGTTAGTAACCATTTTTCTTTTGTCCCAAACAGTGTAAACAGTTTCTGTCAATACCTCCTTGATGCATTTATTTTCCAGGTGAAATTTGAGAAACATTATTAACCAGTTGTGGACACTGGCATAAGACACACATCTTAACCACTTGTCCTCCAGAAGATTTACCCCACTTCATGACCAGGCCATTTTTTGCGATACGGCACTGCTATTATTTTAACTGATAATTACACGATCCTGTGACGTTGTACCCAAATACAATTGATGTCCTTTTTTTTCCCCACAAATAGAGCTTTCTTTTGGTGGTATTTGATCACCTCTGCGTTTTTTATTTTTTGCGATATAAACAAAAAAATGTAAATTTGGAAAAAAAAAGCAATATTTTTTACTTTCTGCTATAAAACATATCCAATAAAACATTTGAAAAATGAAATGTCTTCATAAATTTAGGCCGATATATATTCTGCTATATGTTTTTGGTAATAATAAAGTAAGCATATATTGATTGGTTTGTTATAGTTATAGCGTCTACAAACTATGATATATATATATATATATATATATACTGGAATTTTAATTTTCTTCTCTATACTAGTAATGACGGCGATCAGCGACATATAGCGGGACTGTAATTTTGCCGTGGACATTCTGGCCCTGACTGATACTTTGTGGGAAGCGGTGACACTAATACAGTGATCAGTGCTAAACATATGCACTGTCACTGTACTAATGACACTGGCTGGCATGTTAAAACATCTAGGGCAATCAAAGGGTTAACTGTGTGCCTAGCCATGTGTGTGATTTTTTCCCCCCTGCTTTGTAGGGAATCAAAATCCATCACTTCCCCACGGACAGGATAGAGTTTTGCTTTGTTTACATAGGCAGAGCTCTGTCCTGTCTCTCTCCTCGCCTAACAGGGGGTACCGGCAGACATCCCTTGGCCGGCACCCGCAGATTCGCTTGTGCTGTGTTTAATCACAGCATAGCCGGGTCGCCAGCAGTGCGCACGCGCATCCTCTACCCGGAAGTGCCAGATCACGTGCTGGGTCACGTAAAAAAGGGCAACATTGAGAAAGAAACCCTTGATTTAATTTGGCCTTGTTGACATACGTCAATACGGCGTTCAGGGAGGTAGTACACAGTGCTTCAGCAGCGATGCCTTGCTTCATGGCATTGCAAAAAACTATACAGCATGTCATGTTTGGTAGGCATTACTGTTGCCAAACGAGACCTAGTCAAGGGAATTGGGTCGAGCTGCAACCACGAGCCAAAGACTTGGTGGTGCTCAGTTTGTAGTTCCTTGGTTGCTTATTGGTACTTATTGGACAGTACTTGGACCCTGATCCAGTAGTCAATGTTCTCCCAGGCTAGGGGCTTTCTCAGCCCTCTTAGGCCCCTGGCATACAGGGCCGCCCATCTGCAATGCTTTCCTCCCGGTGTTTTAGCGTGCCCAGGAGGGACAGGTACAGAATCCAGCCTTGCTGCAGGCAGCCTGTCAAAGTCTATGGCAGACTATGAATGGACAGGGCTGAATTCTGTACTGTATGAAGGTCTAGGACTGAAGAGTATAAGGCCTCTGTGAAAAATTCTGGTACATCCTTGGTACAGCATTTAGCCCCATCCAGCCATAATCTGTCATAGACTTTGACAGGCTGCTTGTAACAGGGCTGGATGCTGCACCTGTCCCTCCTGGATGTACAAAACTGCTGGCAGGGACGTACTGCAGATGGATGGCCTCTAGGGTGACCACATGTCCCGGATTGCCCGGGACAGTCCCGTATTTTGCAGGTCTGTCCCGGGCACCTTTATTCTAGGACAACACAGTGTCCCAGAATGTAACTAAAACTGACACAGCCACGCCCCCCCCTCCCCCCCTCCGATCCGATGCCCAGGAAAGGGCACATCGCCACTCTACTCACTAACAGTACTTGTCCTGCCCTGGGAATGTCTGGAGAGGCACAATCCCCACCCCCTGCTTGTGATTTGAGAAATCATAAATCCTGCCTCTTGTTTCTAATCACTGGGCAGTGTAGAGCCAGCATTGGAACAAGGCAAAACGGGTCTCGGGCCGGCCAGCAGGACAAGTAATGTCAGCGAGTAAAGTGGCAATGCGGCGGCCTTTTTTGGCGGCGTGATCAGTGCTTCTGGGTAGAGCGTGCACCCGCCACTCTGGCTGTGCTGTGATTCGTTACAGTACAAGCTGATTTTTGGGATGGGGGATTTGGAATTTTGTGTCCCTGAATGGCAGTTTGGAAATGTGGTCACCCTAATGGCCTCTTGTGCAAAAGGCCTTAAAGCGTATGAGAACCCAAAATCTATTCTTCAGCATATTTTCCATCATATCTCATTGTATAGAGTTTCTTAGTCCTATAACTGGAGATCCCACCAGTAACAGCAGTTCCAGTTGCAGGCTTCTTAATTTAACAAGGGGACCCCCAGATCCCGGCCTCCCACCCCCTGTGTGAAATGGTAACAGGGTACAAGTACCCCTTACCATTTCACATTAAAAGTGTGAAAATGTCAAAAACGAAAAAAACACAGCTTTGGGACAAGTCCTTTATTAAAAAATAAAAATGTCCCAAAATGTCCCAAAATGTCCATTCATCTTCTTCTATCACGCTGCCCAGACCAAAGAAGAAAAAAAAAATCTTGCGACCGAACCGCCTCCATGAGAGGCCCCCACCGTCTGACACGTCTTCGCTTGTGACAGCTCTTATATAACTGAGGGCGGGGCCACCCGGTGACATAACCGGGTGACCCCGCCCCCCTCTGACGCCACGGGAATTCCCCATGGCTTCCTCGTGGCGTCAGAGGGGGTCAGGGTCACCCGTTTACGTAACCGAAGACGCGTCAGGTGGCGGAAGCCTCCCATGGAGGCGGGTCGGTCACGGGTTTTTTTTTTTTCTTTTTCTTAATTATATCCACTTATTTATTAACTTAAATAGGTCTTGGACATTTATTAACACTTTTGCAATTTTCATTTTATAGTATTCATTATTATTTATTTATTTAATTCTTTATTTTTGATTTTTTTTAATATTCATTTTGATTTTATAGCTTTGTTTTTTGCCTCACGGATGGTGTCATACACTGTTTTTCACGTGATTATATATAAGGACACTTTTGAAGCATACATTGCATAAATTTAGGATTATTAGATATATGATTCATATATGTAAAATTACATATTATTCCTTTGTCGCTTTATTTAGATGTTTTAGAACACATTTGTATTGATTTATATACCCTATTTGATACACTAATTATTCAGTGTGTTTATCACTACAATTTGCGCGAAATCACTTTATTCACCTTTATTGTTTAGTGTTATGTGATACACTTAGAGATTTTGCTGCACTTTGCTTGCACTCATTTATGAGTTTTGTTTACTGTCCCTGAGTAGTGCGAGAGATTTTTTGAACACTTGTGATAGAAGAAGACGAATAGAAATCGCGGGACATTTTTATTTTTTTATTTTTTAATAAAGGACTTGCCCCAAGCTGTGTTTTGTCGTTTTTAACATTTTGACACTTTTTTTGTGAAATGGTAGAGGTACTTGTACCCCTTTACCATTTCACACAGGGGGGAGGGCCGGGATCTGGGGGTCCCCTTGGTAAAGGGGGCTTCCAGATTCCGATAAGCCCCCCGCTCGCAGACCCCCACAACCACCGGGCAAGGGCTGCGGGGATGAGGCCCTTGTCCCCATCAACATGGGGACAAGGTGCTTTGGGGGGCCATGTTGAGGGCATGTGGTCTGGTACGGCTCAGGAGGGGTGGGGCGCTCTCTCGTCCCCCCTCTTTTCCTGCAGCCTGCCAGGTTGCGTGCTCGGATAAGGGTCTGGTATGGATTTTGGGGGGGCCCACCTACGCCATTTTTTTTACATTTTGGTGCAGGATTCCCCTTAAAATCCATACCAGACCTGAACGGTTTGGTATGGATTTTGGGGGGGGGACCCCTATGCCATTTTTTTTTTAAATTTGGCACAGGGTTCCCTTTAATTTCCATATCAGACGCGAAGGGCCTAGTATGGATTTTAGGGGAATCCCCACGCAGTTTTTTTTTTTTAATTTTGGTTCGGGGTTCCCCTTAATAATCATTCCAGACCCAAAGGGCCTGGTAATGGACTTGGGGGATCCCATGCTCTTTTTTTCAATGAGTTTTATCTATATTGCTGAGACCCGACAATTCATTACAGCCGCGATCAGTTTTAAATGACAATTTTTCTTTTAGAAATGTCATTTTGCTGTGGTACTGTTCTAAACATGGGAAAAATGTGCCACTTTACAGGCATACTATAGACACCCCCCAGGCACAATATTTAAAGAAATATTTCATTTTTATTGTTTCACTTTAAGCATTAAAATAATCACTGCTCCCCAAAAATCATCAGTTTTAAAAAAAAAAAAATTGCATTGATACATGTCCCCTGGGGCAGGACCCGGGTCCCCAAACACTTTTTATGGCAATAACTTGTATATAAGCCTTTAAAATGAGTGAAAGGGGTTTGAATGACTGGATAGTCCTCGGTACAATACGGCACCTCATCCCAATAAATGTAATATTAATGGTAAAGAAGAGATAAGGGGATTATCACGGTGCCAACAGAAAATTAAGATGCATAAATTATAAAAATTATAATGTTTTATTGATAATTAATACCTAAAAAATTGTACAAAATTACATATCAAGGGTGTGCACAAAAAATGGGAAAGTTAAAAGCCAGCTGTGTAGCAGTTTTACAAGACCCAGCCTAGGAACGTGGTGGCCAGTCTTGTAAACAGGTAGTAATAGTCCTACATGTTTCGCCTGAAACGGCTTCCTCAGGGACAGTTGGTTGTACCTGTATCGCTATTGTGAACTCTATAATAAAAAAAATATTACAATCAGAAAAGAGGTGACAATATAATAACGTCAATTAATCATAACAAAAATAGAGGGTATATATTTTGTGGGGCTGTCAGACATGAACACACATCAACCCACATAGAGCTGAAGTGAATGGGCACCTATAGCCACCGCCCACCCAAGTAAACCCCACAGTCCAGCGGGTATCCCAGAGAGCCTAGAGATGGAATGGTAGGATACCTACCAGCGGGTCACAAGGGACAGGCATTGGGGGGATCCCGGGGCGAATCCAAGGTGTAAATGCTCAATAGGAGGCTGCAGGGGGCAGATAAGAGGACCTGGTGAATAGCAAACAATATATAAATTATAAAATAAGTTAGAGGGCTTGGATAGATTCCAGAGACAATCTGGATCTGCAAACTAAAGACATAAGGTCGGGCTAACATAGCCTCAAAGAGTACTTACAGTATATACAATTGTCAAAGAAAAGGAAAAAGCAGGGCACCCAGTATGCTGAAATAATGTCACCAGGAATGGCGAATGGATAATGACAAAAAAAAATGGGTAGGGAAAATCTAAGAATGAAATGAAATAAAAAAATATTATTGGAATAGGATCCAGTGGATAGAAAATGCATACAAAATGTTGTAGAAACATAAGAGAAAAGAGGGTATGTTATAAGGCAAAAAATTCCAAGGGATATAGTGTGTTTGAAATGCAAGGGAAAGTAAGCAAACTTACCCAAGGATTCAGGAGTGATATTGAAGTAATCTGAGCTATGCGTTTTTCATAGATGAAAGTGATGTGAGTAGCTCAAAGGCATCACACTACAGGGGAAGCATAAGGAGAAACCAGGTATATAAAACTGGGGTTATATAAAAATCAAGACAGATGGGTAGCGGGAGACTTATAGACTTACCATAGTGTGTGACAGCATAAACGTGGGTGCCCTGGAGTCCCCGGCAGTATTATGAGCACTTTTGATTTTTCATGTTAGTGTCCCATAGACTTTAACGGTGTTCCGGCGGATTTCGAAATTTGCCCCGAACACCGCATATTGTTCGGTGTCCGTAGAACATCAGAACATCCTATGGAATTCCCTACCCCAATCTGTCCGCTTATCTCCTACTCTATTAGCTTTTAGACGATCCCTGAAAACCCTTCTCTTCAGAGAAGCCTATCCTACCCACACCTAACAACTGTATTTTTATTTTTTCCATCAACTCATCCCACACAGTTATTACCTTTTGTTTCCACTTGACCCTCCCTTCTAGATTGTAAGCTCTAACTATCAGGGCCCTCTGATCCCTCCTGTATTGATTTGTATTGTAGCTGTACTGTCTGCCCCCATGTTGTAAAGCGCTGTGCAAACTGTTGGCGCTATATAAATCCTGTATAATAATAATAACATCCGAACAACCAAAGTTCGGCCCGAACCGTTCGCTCATCCCTAGATGTGACCACCACCCCACAACTCTTACAAGGGACAGCACAAAAAACCTTGACCAGTGTTCTATGTCATCATCACTCTATCCAAGACAACATTCTTAGGCTTTATATAGACTTTAAATATTTTAGCAAGGCCTCCATAGTGAGGTAAGTAAGCTGAGGAGGTTGCTATCTGCTTAGAAAAAAAAATACTTTGGGGTTGATTTACTAAAACTGGAGAGTGCAAAATCTGGTGCAGCTCTGCATAGAAACCAATCAGCTTCCAGGTTTTATTGTCAAAGCTTAATTGAACAACAAGCTGATGTTAGAAGCTGATTGGCTACCATGCACAACTGAACCAAATTTTGCACTCCTCAGTTTTAGTAAATCAACCCCATTGCATTCATATTGCTTGGTGTATTGGACCTAACAGTTTTGCTTGGTGTCTCATGTTTCAAAGCAAACTGAGAAGATGTTTTACTAAAATGCAAATAAGTTTTTCATGTGGATAATTACAATACATGAACATTTTGTAATTGTAAGATTACTCAATGGTTGTCACCAAATTCTTCTTACAGGAGCAGGAAAAGGGTGTGGAGTCCTTTAAGGAAGAGTCATCCTACCTGCGAGTGATAGAACAGTCTAAGAAGAACTGCAAGGGGAAGAATTTCCAGATCGGAAAAATGTTGCAATCCTTTCATGACAGTATGACAACCGACAATGAGATCTTACTGCAACATTACTTAGATGGATGGAGAGAACTGATCAAGTGAGTTACATATCATTCCTCCTCCTGCAGGGTGATACAGACAGAAGGGGGCTATGAGTCTGTCCTCCTCCTGCAGGGTGATACAGACAGAAGGGGGCTATGAGTCTGTCCTCCTCCTGCAGGGTGATACAGACAGAAGGGAGCTATGAGTCTGTCCTCCTCCTGCAGGGTGATACAAACAGAAGGGGGCTATGAGTCTGTCCTCCTCCTGCAGGGTGATACAGACAGAAGGGAGCTATGAGTCTGTCCTCCTCCTGCAGGGTGATACAGACAGAAGGGAGCTATGAGTCTGTCCTCCTCCTGCAGGGTGATACAGACAGAAGGGAGCTATGAGTCTGTCCTCCTCCTGCAGGGTGATACAGACAGAAGGAGCTATGAGTCTGTCCTCCTCCTGCAGGGTGATACAGACAGAAGGGTGCTATGAGTCTGTCCTCCTCCTGCAGGGTGATACAGACAGAAGGGGGCTATGAGTCTGTCCTCCTCCTGCAGGGTGATACAGACAGAAGGGTGCTATGAGTCTGTCCTCCTCCTGCAGGGTGATACAGACAGAAGGGGGCTATGAGTCTGTCCTCCTCCTGCAGGGTGATACAGACAGAAGGGAGCTATGAGTCTGTCCTCCTCCTGCAGGGTGATACAGACAGAAGGGAGCTATGAGTCTGTCCTCCTCCTGCAGGGTGATACAGACAGAAGGGAGCTATGAGTCTGTCCTCCTCCTGCAGGGTGATACAGACAGAAGGGTGCTATGAGTCTGTCCTCCTCCTGCAGGGTGATACAGACAGAAGGGGGCTATGAGTCTGTCCTCCTCCTGCAGGGTGATACAGACAGAAGGGTGCTATGAGTCTGTCCTCCTCCTGCAGGGTGATACAGACAGAAGGGGGCTATGAGTCTGTCCTCCTCCTGCAGGGTGATACAGACAGAAGGGTGCTATGAGTCTGTCCTCCTCCTGCAGGGTGATACAGACAGAAGGGTGCTATGAGTCTGTCCTCCTCCTGCAGGGTGATACAGACAGAAGGGTGCTATGAGTCTGTCCTCCTCCTGCAGGGTGATACAGACAGAAGGGGCTATGAGTCTGTCCTCCTCCTGCAGGGTGATACAGACAGAAGGGGGCTATGAGTCTGTCCTCATCCTGCAGGGTGACAAGGACAGGAGGAGAAATTAGTCTGCACATTGACATTTACCACTTTTATCTTAGGTTCATGGATTCGATGGGTTCTGTATTCACCTTTATTTCTCATGAAACAACAACCAAAATCAACATCCTCCAGGGATATCTAGATGGCGAAAATGGGAAAAGCTACAAAACAATCAAGTCCATGATAAAATATGAATTGGAGAACGAGGTGGTGAACTTTAAATATCTGCCTTCCAATCAGGTGCCCTCAGGCTGCAGGACACTCTTGCGCATGCACAGAGCCCTTAAATGGCTGGAAGTCTTTCTTTACGAAGTGGGCGCCAGTCCTGGCCAGGACAGGACTTCACAAATGTGTGCCGATGCCTACCATAAGACCTTGTCCCATTACCACAGCTGGTTCATCCGGCAGATAGCTGAAGTGGCATTTTTGGCCATGCCTCCTCTGGAGGAGATGTACAAATTAATATGTGTCCAGGACCAAAAAGAAGCGAAAGTTGTTCTCTTCACCACCGTGGATTCCATAGTGAAAGTCTACAACATCACACAAGACCTCTATACAATCAATAACATGTTGGACTTACCATAAAATCAAATTTGAAGGACATATATTTGGCTTGAGATACTTTATTCACTTACTAAACGTCCTCTAGCATGTATAGAAGTTGGGTCGAGCTGAGGAGCAACGAGGCAAAAATGAGTTCTTCAAAATGGGATCAGAAGGCCTCTTTGATCAACTGTGGTTTCCTGGCCAAAAGAGGACAAGATGGGTTGATGCCAACAATGGGTTTTTAATGTCAATTAAAGTGAAATTGCCATTGCTGGTAAAGCAAAATATGTTGTGGTACCTGCAAATACCTTCAACCACATCCTTATTTTTGTATTTAGAACAAGAATAATTTCAACCACACACCAGAAGTCTTGGCACATAAAAGGTCATTGCTGCAGAAAATGCCACCCCAAATTTGCTTCTCCATAAGTGGCTTTACCATAGAGCCAGTTCCTTGAGGAAGAGCCCAGATCCTTAACCAGGCTTTATATAGGGGTCTGGATATTTATCCAAGATAAAGTTGAACACATAAAGTTAAAGTTGAAAAAAGAAAGATTTGCTTTGTTAAAGGGGACATTTAGACATGTCAGTTGTACCTAAGCAATAAAGAAAGTGTGAGTCTTCAAATCACCAGTCAGAGGCAGCAGTGCCTTGGATCTCACACTGTAGATGTACACTTATGAAGCTGTAGCCACAGGCGTGCCTAGGCACCTTCACCTACCAGGATGTGCATGACTATATCTTAGGAGGAATTCAAGCCTAAAGGTGCATTTTCAAGGTATGGCTTAGGCGCAACTAACATCTTAGATGTCCCCTATAACAGCGGTCCCCAACCTTTTTGTAACCAGGGACCGGTTAAGTGTCAGACAATTTTTCCAGGGACCAGGGTGGGGCGGGGGGTAGGGGAATATTCACGGAGTCAGTCCACAGCTGTGCCACAGTATCCTTGGTTCCCCTTCACATCACAGCCACCCTTTACATTACAGTGTCCTTTTACAATGCAGTCCCCTTTAAATTAATGTGACAGGGACTGCACTGTAAAGGGACACTGTAATATAAAGGGGACTACACTGGAAAGGTGCACAGGTAAAGATTAAAGCGCACCTTTACAGTGCAGCCCCCTTTATATCACAGTGCCTCTTTACATTACAGCGCCCCTAACAATCACAGACCCCCATCACATTTCCCCTTGCAGTCATGGACCCCCCCACCCCCCTTTCCTGTCTAACATCACAGCGACCCCTGTAAATCTCTGCTTCCCCTGCACCGTTCTACCTTTTGCAGGGCAGAGGCAGTTATCAGCCTGTGTGTCCTCTCCTGCATCTCCCGCCCCCGGGCCACCAATGTCATTCTATTAGCAGAGCAGGGGGCAGGGGGAGCTGCAGATCTGGACGGAGGGTGGGAGCTGCCCAACTTACCATGTTTACAAGTCAGCCATTAACCGCTTGTTAATATGAAAAGACCCCCGCTCTCTGTGCAAATCTGCAGCTCCTCCCACCCCCTGCTCTGCTGATAAGATGACATCGGTGGGAGATGCAGGAGAGGACACATAGGCTAAGTGGCACGGCCGCACAGCAGGGGGCAAGCGATAGTGATAGTCCTGTCCAGACCGCGGTCTCCATTCACCTCCTGCTGTGCGGCCTGGTCATCAACAAGCTAAGGACCGGTACCAGACCAGGGCCTGGGGGTTGAGGACCCCTGCCCTATAACATTGCAGATCTTCAATTTCAGTTCCACTTTAAGTATGAGAAAACAAATGTAAGCCCAACTTCAGCTAAGACTTCTTAAGCAGGTTAAAGTGGTTGTAAACCTCTGATTGTGACTTTTACCTATAGGTAAGCCTAGAATAGGGCTTACCTATAGGTAGCGGAAATATCTCGTAAACGTGCTCTGTTTAGTAGATAAAAGGAATGCCCTAGTTGAAGAAGCCAAAGGTGCTGGTAATGCATATAGCAATGAATGGAAAATGGTTCTGGACAGCTGCACTCCGAAAAAAGCCTTTTATTCAAAAATCACGAAATCCAAAATTACATGTCACAGCCGAACAGGAAATATGCCGTGTTTCACACTACATGCAGTGCTTAATCATAGCTATGATTAAGCACTGTGTGTAGTGTGAAATGCGTCAGCTTTCCTGTTCTGCTGTGACATGTAATTTTGGATTTCGGGGTTTTTGAATAAAAGGCTTTTTTCAGAGTGCAGCTGTCCAGAACCATTTTCCATTCATCGCTGTTAAGTAGATATTTGCTGTACACTGCACCGATGATGTCATCGGCGCATGCGCTGTGAAGAAACGGCCCTCCGTGCTGTTTCTTCACTCGCAAGTGCCGTGACTGACGGCTCCCGTGCGCATTCTCGGGAGTGACGTCACGCGACTCCAGCCAGTCACAGAGCCGGAGTCCGCGGCCCCGGAAGGAAGAGGGGCGAAGATGGATGCGGCCTCCAGCAGGGACAGCGTGGGCTTCGTTTGCAGGTAAGTGCAATATAATGGGCAAGTATGCGATGCACACTAGCCCATTATGCTTTAACTTTGCAGGGGAACAAAAAGGAAGAAAAAACCCATCAGGGTTTGCTTCCTCTTTAAGCAACAGTTTTTCTTCTTTTGAAATAAAGGTTTAAAGTGGTGTTACGCCGCCCACCGCTGCAAAAAATAAAAGCCAGCAGCTGCACATACTGCAGCTGCTGGCTTTTAATAATAGGACACTTACCTGTCCTGGAATCCAGCGATGTCGGCACCGCAGCCGATGTTTCCATCAGCTGTCAGGTGCTGCCGCCGCCATTGCCGGTAGGGGAACCCGGTTGTGAAGCATTACGGCTTCACTCCAGGAACCCTACTGCGCATGCGCGAGGCTCCGTTCCTCTCTCCTACTGGCCTGGTAGGCGGGGGGAGGAGGAGAGAGCCTAGCGGTGACGTTATGAGACGCGGCCCGGACTCCCGGAAGTGGGAGCAGGATACTGGGTACCAAATATCCGTCCCCCCCCCCCCCCCCCGAAAGGTGCCAAATGTGGCACCTGAGGGGGGGGGGGCGGAGACAAATCAGCGGAAGTTCCACTTTTGGGTGGAACTCCACTTTAAATCAAGTAAATAAACGCTGACCATTGTAAGCAGTGTTATATGGTTTGTCCCAACCCCTGTCACTGTCACACTTGCTGGATAGCTTGACCCTGCATGTAAATATGAAGGAAAATATAAACTAATCCATGTGAGATAAAAAAAATGTACCTATGCCACCAAAGTAGTTCGCAGTGCATTGAAGAAGAGAGGAACACCTTGGGTGCTAAAAGACCTTGTTTTGGCACTGAAATTCCCTAACCAAATACAGCTACTATAGTGCTCTATGGGGTTGATTTACTAAAACTGGAGAGTGCAAAATCTGGTGCAGCTGTACTTGGTAGCCAATCAGCTTCTAACTTTAGGTTGTTCAATTAAGCTTTGACAAAAAAAAAAAAAAAACCTGGAAGCTGATTGATTTCTGTGCAGAGCTGCACCAGATTTTGCACTCTCCGTTGTTAGTAAATCAATGCCTATGCGTCACAACCCTGACAAGTGCTTGAACTTTGTGGTATAAGGTTATTTTTTGCTTAGAGGAAAGACTTTGCTGTAAAATTGATATGATGCAAATGGCTGAAAATTTAACTTTCTCATTCTGGCAGCAACGACAAAAAGAACTGAATTTTAAGATAGTGTGGTGCTTTTGATAATGATCCAGGTAACAGCTACAGTGCCTTGCAAAAGTATTCACCCCCCTTGGCATTTTTCAGGTTTTGTTGCCTCACAACCTGGAATTAACTTGGATTGTTTGAGGATTTGCATAATTTAATTTACAGAACATGCCCACAACTTTGAAGTTTTTTTTTTAGGACAAATAGGACAAAATAACAGAAAAAGAGCAATGTGCATAACTATTCACCCAAAAGTCAATACTTTGTAGAGCCACCTTTTGCGGCTATCACAGCTCCAAGTCGCTTTGGATAAGTCTCTATAAGCTTGCCACATCTTACCATTGAGATTTTTGCCCATTCCTCCTTGCAAAACTGCTCCAGCTCCTTCAAGTTGGATGGTTTGCGCTTATGAACAGCAATCTTTAAGTCTGACCACAGATTTTCTATTGGATTGAGGTCTGGGCTTTGACTAGGTCATTCCAATACATTTACATGTTTCCCCTTAAACCACTCAAGTGTTGCTTTAGCAGTGTGTTTGGGGTCATTGTCCTGCTGGAAGGTGAACCTCCGTCCTAACCTCAAATCACACACAGAGTGGTACAGATTTTGCTCAAGAATATCCCTGTATTTAGCACCATCCATCTTTCCCTCAACTCTGACCAGTTTCCCAGTCCCGACTGCTGAAAAACATCCCCACAGCATAATGCTGCCACCACCATGTTTCACAGTGGGGATGGTGTGCTTTGGGTGATGTGATGTGTTGGGTTTGCACCAGACATAGCGTTTTCTTTGATGGCCAAAAAGTTCATTTTTAGTCTCATCAGACCAGAGCACCTTCCTCCATACATTTTGGGAGTCTCCCACATGCCTTTTCACAAACTCAAAACGTGCCATTTTGTTTTTTGCTGAAAGTAATGGCTTTCTTCTGGCCACTCTGCCATAAAGCCCAACTCTATGGAGTGTACGGCTTATTGTCGTCCTATGTACAGATACTCCAGTCTCTGCTGTGGAACTCTGCAGCTCCTCCAGGGTTACCTTAGGTCTCTGTGCTGCCTCTCTGATTAATGTCCTCTTTGCCCGATCCGTGAGTTTTGGTGTGCGGCCATCTCTTGGCAAGTTTACTGTTGTGCCATGTTCTTTTTCATTTGGTTATGATAGATTTGATGGTGCTCCTAGGGATCATCAAAGATTTGGATATTTTTTTATAACCTAACCCTGACTTGTACTTCTCAACAACATTGTCCCTTACTTGTTTGGAGAGTTCCTTGGTCTTCATGGCAGTGTTTGGTTAGTGGTGCCTCTTGCTTAGGTGTTGCAGCCTCTGGGGCCTTTCAAAAAGGTGTGTATATGTAATGACAGATCATGTGACACTTAGATTGCACACAGGTGGACATCATTTCACTAATTATGTGACTTCTGAAGGTAATTGGTTGCACCAGAGCTTTTTATGGGCTTCATAACAAAGGGGGTGAATAGATACGCACATGACAATTATCAGTTTTTTATTTCTGAAAAATAGTTTTATGTATATATTTTTCTAATTTTACTTTTTTCATTTTTACTTAGACTATTGTGTTCTGATCCATCACATATAATTCAGATTAAAAAAACATTGAACTAAAGGCTGTAATGTAACAAAATAGGTAAAAAGGGGATGAATACTTTTGCAAGACACTGTAGATTGTCAATGTCCTAAGCCCAGGAAGTGTGCTGCTACTAAACGAGATTTATCTTCCCAGGCTAGGGAAGGGTTAAGCTTTGGGTCTGTCGGTTTCCCAGGCTTTTTGGGTTCTGCCCTCCACCCTGGTCTACTGATAAATAGGGGGAAGGCCGGTCTCAGAGAGTGAGTGGGATTGCATAGGAAGCAAAGAGGTGGGGATCACAAAGAAGAAAGTAGCAAGGAGCAACGTTTGTCTTCTGCCCCATGAGACTCTCCACCAATGGACTCTACCAGTATTGGACTTACACCTGTACAGGTATGCCTGGGCAGCCATAGCTTAGTTAGTGAGGAGAACTGAGTATGCATTGTGACCTGTAATTGGCAGAACCGTTCAGTAAAGTTTCTTGAACTGTCCATATGCCTGGTCAGAAGTCATTGAAAAGGGTGCATGGTGGAACATGGCATATCAGGAGATCTGGGCCTGTTAAAACACTCAGGGGGTACAGAAGTAAGAGCCACTATGAAGGGTTAACTCAGCAGAAGAGCCTGAGCAAGAGAGTAGTTGTCACGGGTAGCCTTAGACTTGTGGGGATGTATAGCAGCCGGTCAATAAAGCGTGGTACCTGAAATAGGAGACAGGTCCTCCGGTAGCAAAGGGGTCGGTTTTCTGGCTCCCTCCCTATCGGTCGGTTCCCCTAAAGTATCTGGGAAAGAACCCACAGTACGGATACCTCATTTACCTGGCCACATGATACGGGAGAGAGGGAAGGAGTTGAGTAAGTGCATGCATGAAGTCCGCCCTTTGTGCACAGCGGGACCCCATTCTGTCACTGGGAGTAAGGTGGCAGAGGTACGCTGGACTGGTGGAGAGGGCACAGGCTCAGCCTTGTCCCTTCTAAATTCAACATTCAACTTGGAAAGTGTGCATAGCTCCTAACTGTTCCTGATTTCGAGGGACTTTCCATGATTTGGAACAAAGTCCCTCTGTCCCTCTTTCCTCCTCATTTGTCCCTCATTTTGGTCTGATCTATATAGTTGTAGCAAAGTCCTGAACCCCTCGAGGCCTAATGGTAACCTCCAGGGTTAGGGACAGCTGACATCCTTCTGTGTAGAGTGGGTTACAAGGCATGGTGGGTGTAATGCAAGATGAACAGGTGGGCACCAGACACTTTTTGAATGCAAAGAGATTTATTGTCTCTTAAACAGAACTGTGTGAGAGAGGGCTAGGGCCAGGACACCCTTAGATAGATGCAAAGATAATTGGCAGACTCTGAGAGCTCTATAGGCAGACAGCTATACAGGTGAAGGCCTCCAGCCGGACACCACTTCTGTATAGGCAGGTCCACTGTCTCCTATGGCAACAATCTTATAGTGGTTACTAACAATTGAAGTCAACTATTTGCAACATGAACAGTTCTTAGTTTACCCCACCATCACTCATTGTGGGTCTTCACGCAACGAGCTCCCAGTCTCTCTCACTAGCCACTGGATCCCCTGAGCTCTTCCACTGGTAGCACTCAGTATCTTCCTCAAGCATCACCCCTGCTTCACTGCTGGGTCCCTGGCTTGACACACAGATACACTTCAAGCGTCACCCCTGCAGACACGCTAGGTCCCTGGCTTGGCACTCACTGATGCTCTGCAAGCGTCACCTCTGCTGTCCTGCTGGGTCCCTGTCTTGGCACTTGCTGAAGTTTTCCCACTTCTTCACCGTCCCCAGTTGGCGAGAAGTTTGCTCTGGTACTGGCCCCAGCTTACTCACAGTGGTCTCCGGTAGCAAGGTGGATGGTCCCTTTGTGGCGACAGCTTCCCTTCTACCTCCGACCACAACTGGTTCTCCAGCCGGCGGAATCATTACTTCTGGTTGGACTATAAGCCCGCAGTCCCAACCATACGCTGCTCTCCTGCTTCTAAATAGGCCCTCAGACAGCTTGGCAGCCAGATGTCCCCAGGATAGACCTTAGGTTTCAGACCTAGCAACCCAGGGCAGTACAACACACGTCCACCCAGACAGCCGTCCAGGTAGCACAGAACCCTGATCACCCGACTCCACCCAAATAAATAGGCGCTCACAGCAGGCCAAGGGCCAAAGAAACTCCCTACCCATTGGCTGAGACACCCCATTCATTCATATTCTGTCCTTGCTTTGCCCTTATCTTATCCAATATCACCAGCTGTAATGCCACCTAGTGACAAAAGATCGAAGTGCAGCATCCCTTCGTAGATATTGTACAGGTGACACAGCCACCCAGGGACAGGACATTTGGTATTTGCAGGATGAAAATAAAGCAAAAGAAGCTTAAAAAAATAAAAAAATAAAGTAAATACAACCAACACACCAAGCACTCAATACATTACATATTTGCTTTTGCATTTTGATACCCTCTAAACATAGGACATAGCTACTTAGTAATAGAGTTTGAAGTGGTAATTCAGTCTTTGTGTTTCAAGGCAGCACAGCCTATAAAGGATCATGTGTATAATTTCCACTTGTGGGGGACAGTTGCACTTTGCCAGACCTGAATAGGACAACACTTGCAACCAGCATCTTCAGGGTTTCCTCCCAGGAGGAGAAATTCATGCAAACCTTCAATCCCTGGGCCCAAAGTCCTGGGATAAGGACCAGTGGCAGCTGGTGCTCAATTTTCTTGGGGGGCGCTAGCAAACAGGAGGCAATTAGGCTGGCCGACTCGGCAAAATGCGAAGTCTATGTGTGTTTTGAGGGACCCCTGGGAGCGCACCTTAAATCGCAGGTCCGGGAAAAAATGTGGAAAGGTGACTATGTGGCGATATTCTCGCTGCCACCGTTGGAAAAATTCAATTTCGATTGGGTTAAGCCAGAGGAGCACAAGTTGGAGGACGAGGAAAAGAGATGGTACAGGCTCACCCCGCAGACTTTCCCTAATTGGCTACAGGCTTTCACCATTATGGCTAGTGTGATTGGTGAGAAGAAACCAGAAAAATGTTCGGCGCTCTTCTGTTATCTGGACGCAGTCGGGGAGGCATACAGAGTCTACGGGGGAACTACATGGTTGAGTTCCGTCAGCGGAGGGCAATCAGCCCGTCCTTGCAGTGGGACCACAAGGACATTAGTTTGTGGATGTGACTTATGACATCGGCGAGGGCCCCGAAGCTGTTTTTTTAAGAGGGGGGCGGTGGCTCATCCACCCCCGGACAATCGGCCGCAAAGAAGAAAGGGGTCTGTTGTCAGTATAATAAGGGTTCCTGCAAGTTTGGGGGTCTTGCCGATACAAGCATGAATGCTCCGACTGCGGAGGTGCCCATCCCTTGTCCCGATGCTTCAAGCAGGGGAAGGGTTGTGCCGGTGAGCCTGTTAACAAAAGGGATGATGCCAGTGAAGGTGGAAAGGATGCAGCCTTTCTTCGATAGATACCCGGATAGGGAGGCGGCGCAGTTGTTAGGCTCGGACGCCAGGAGAGGAGGAGGGACGGAGAAGCCGAGGAAGAGGCCTTATGCACCTCAGACCCGCCTCCTGCAAGTAAAAGCCAGCGAGGTGCTGCAGCCGCCTACAGGGAAAACATTGAGGCTGGTGTATGCCCACCTCCTTTCCCGCCAGTGAAGAGGTCGGATCTGATGCTCCAAGCCAGAGAGCGCCCCTAATGGCATACCTCCCAACTTTTTGAAATGGGAATGAGGGACACCTATCGGCAAAAGCATGCAGGCATAGGACTCACCCCTTGTCACGCCCCCTTAAAGGAGAATTGTACAAAAAAACAAGATTGGTTAAACCCACAAGTGCTTTTTTTACCACTACTATTCCTTTATATTGGCTTTTGGAATTTTACAAATGCAGCAATTTAGAAATCAGATGAAAGGTTTAGCGCTGGAAAACACTTTTTGAAAGATAAAAAGTGCATTTTATATACAACTATATAGATCAGACCAAAATGAGGGACAAATGAGGAGGAATGAGGGACAGAGGGACATCGCTCCAAATCAGGGACAGTCCCTTGAAATCAGGGACAATTGGGAGCTTTGCTAATGGTAAATTATTAACTCAGTAACTGCAGTCTGATTAGTGCTTAATTAGTGTGCAGTGCACCTACCTGCTGTCTCTGGGCACTCATCTCCCTCAGCAGCCATGTGCCTGGCTCAAGCTGAAGGGGAGACCATTCTATCCGGAAAAGTTGACAGTGGATGAAGTATTTAACAGGCTAACAAGCAATACTAAAAGTGATACTCAAAAAGCCAGTTATTAAGCAAAACTCGTTTACTCGTGTACAAGGCTAAAACATTTATAACTGGCTTTTCAGTATTCACAAAGCCAGTTACTTGCTGGAATTGGGGCTGATCTGAGGTGTGATGGTGCAAAGCTCAGTTGATTTCTTACTATTATTCAAGTGGTTTACAGCATTTACTTAGGATTCCTTTCCGTGTGAAGTTGACAGTTTTTTTTTTCATTTTTTTTTTTTTTATGTATCTGGCACTCTCAATTTCTTTGAAAACATTTTTTCGCACACTATGCCCAAAAGGTAGCCCCTGGATTAGAGCAGCCCTCATCATGCTGCTTCATACTATTTTCAGGATTCCATTATCAAAACCAGAGTTAAAGTAATCAAATCCACACATCATGAAACCCTACATCCCGCCATCAACCGGCCCCGCAAACAACATCCCCCCCCCCCCCCCCCGGCTGCTAAGTCTAAAATGCCCAGCCCTATTTTTTGTCCCAGTCCGGGCCTGTACAGGTGTGAGGGGGGGGGCTGGCATATATACAGGGTGGGGGGGGGGGGGGCTGGCATATATACAGGATTAAGGGGGGGGGCTGACATATATACAGGATTGAGGGGGGGCTGGCAAATATACAGGATTGAGGGAGGCTGACATATATACAGGATTGAGGGGGGGAGTTGACATATATACAGGATTGAGGGGGGGGGGGGCTGGCAAATATACAGGATTGAGGGAGGGGGCTGACATATATACAGGATTGAGGGGGGAGCTGGCATATATACAGGATTGAAGGGGGGGGCTGACATATATACAGGATTGAAGGGGGGGGCTGACATATATACAGGATTGAGGGAGGGGGCTGACATATATACAGGATTGAGGGGGGAGCTGGCATATACACAAGATTGAAGGGGGGGGCTGACATATATACAGGATTGAAGGGGGGGCTGACATATATACAGGATTGAGGGGGGGAGCTGGCAAATATACAGGATTGAGGGAGGGGACTGACATATATACAGGATTGAGGGGGGCTGGCATATATACAGGATTGGGGGGGGGGAGCTGGCATGTATACATGATTGAGGGGGGAGCTGGCATATATACATGATTGAGGGGGGGGGCTGGCATATATATAGGATTAAGGGGGGCTGGCATATATACAGGATTGAGGGGGGCTGACATATATACAGGATTGAGGGGAGGGGGCTGACATATATGTACAGGATTGAGGGGGGCTGGCATATATACAGGATTGAGGGGGGGCTGACATATATACAGGGTTGAGGGGAGGGGGCTGACATATATACAGGATTGAGGGGGGCTCGCATATATACAGGATTGAGGGGGGGGCTGACATATATACAGGATTGAGGGGGGCTCGCATATATACAGGATTGAGGGGGGGGCTGACATATATACAGGATTGAGGGGGGGGCTGACATATATACAGGATTGAGGGGGGGCTGGCATATATACAGGATTGAGGGGGGGGGCTGACATATATACAGGATTGAGGGGGCTGACATATATACAGGATTGAGGGGGGGGCTGACATATATACGGGATTGAAGGGGGTCTGGCATATATAAAGAATTGAGGGGGGCTGGCATATATACAGGATTGAGGGGGGGAGCTAACATATATACAGGGTTGAGGGGGGGCTGGAATATATACAGAATTGAGGGGGGCTGACATATATACAGGATTGAAGGGGGGCTGGCATATATACAGAATTGAGGGGGGCTGGCATATATACAGGATTGAGGGGGGGAGCTGACATATATACAGGGTTGAGGGGGGGCTGACATATATACAGAATTGAGGGGGGCTGGCATATATACAGGATTGAGGGGGGCTGACATATATACAGGATTGAGGGGGGCTGGCATATATACAGAATTGAGGGGGGGGGCTAACATATATACAGGACTGAGGTGGGGGGCTGCAGGTGAAGTGGACGGTGTGCGGATTCGGTGGGATGTCCCGTGGGTAAGCCCTGGGGAATGTTGGTGGTCAGGCTCAGGGGGGGGCCAGGCCCAAAGCTGTGTATAAATTTCGGATGGCTGCCCTGGCGGTATGGTTCCTGTGTTCATAAAAATTAAGATTTATTACTGCTCACTGCTGCACTGTATGTGACCTTGCTACTGTTTATGCTGATCTGGATGCCAAGCGTCATCTTATTCCTAGTCCTTGTTACTAATCACCCTGTATGGTGAATTGTGGTATTACCATTGCTAATCCATTTCTATGTTATCTTCTTTACCAACGCTATCAGTTGACAATATATTAAGGGTAAGTTCACCTTTACAGAAAAATCTGTAAGGTGAACTTACACAGGAGGCCCTCCTCACCCCCCCAATCCCGCTAACCTAAAGCGCGGCGTTCACCCGCTAGGAGACATCGGTCGCCGCCTCACCGGTCCGGGGGGTTTAGAAATGTTTACATGCTACAGACATACTGAACGGAGGGGTGGTGCACTACTAGCTCTGTGGTGGTTATTTGAGAGACTCCTGAAGTGCCTTTGGTTAAATGCTGCTGAGGGTTTCCATGCGATTCTGGGAACTACGGATGGTTGACTGCAGATATGCACTATATCAGTGGCGGCCCCCCCTGGCGCTTGTTTGCATGCACTACCCCCCTCCCCGGCGCTCGATCGTACGATTGGGAAGGCAGCGATCCATGGCTTTACCTTATGTTGCAGTAGAGGTGTGGGGAGGAGGTTGCAGAGGGAAGAGCCGGGGCCGTTGCTTCTCCTCCCGGGCAAACAGGGGGCGGATCCCAAGACCCGATTGGCCGGCAGTCCTATGACTCCCTGGCCAATCGGGTCTCAGGACCCGCTTCCTGATTGGCCTGGAGGAGAAGCAGGAAGACATTATCAAATATTAATTTGCTAATGTCACACATGTGGGTGGGCTCGGGCGCAGAGCTCTGCGCCCTGTGCCCACCCTTTGTGAATCCAATGAGAGCTTCATGCTCTAATCATGTTCTTAAAAAAAAAAAAACCCACATTGAAATCCAATGCGTCCGGTGCCCTGCATGGAGATTAGGGGCCGGGAGCATGGATTAGGGGGGCGGCACCCCTGATGGGTGGGCCGCCACTGCAGTATATGCTCATTTAAGACCACCTATAATCTGGGGTTTCATCATTAGGCATGTGCGGTTTGTTTTGTTATTTTTGTAATTTTTCGTTATCCTGAGATACGGATACTGTATATCCAAATACTCAAATTACAGTAAATGTAATACTGTATGAATTAAATCCGGTATAACGAAGTTTACCGGATGCTGCGAATAACTAAACGAATTTTGTCCGAATTTCCAAAATTCTAATTGAAATTCTAATCGAATTTCACATCGAATTCCAGTCGAATTCGAACTGTTAACATATTGCTGAAATCAAAGACTGTTCGTGTCATTAGAGTAACATTTCCAAATAATGCTGTTTTTTGTTAAGCCAAAGGTGATTTTAAGAGTCATTGCAGTGATTTGATGAAGAATTTTTCTTTTGTTTGTTCACTTTGCTGCATTCGAATCGGAAAAATAGAAAAATTCTAAAGTTTTCTATTCGACCGATTCAAAATTGATCAAATCGAACGTTTCGAATCAAGAAAAATCTGTTGATTAAAAGAAAATTCGAAAAAGGCCTAAAATAAATTCCCAATACGAATCTTGAATACGAATTTAACTAAACTAAATTCACTAGATTAACGAATATAATTGAAACTAAACAAAACAATTTTTTTTTGTCATGCACATGTCTACTTATCTGGTAAAAGACCATTGCAATGGGTGGTGGTGATTTCACGTGTGGTGGTGTATTTATGCTGCAGGTGGACACATTGCATACGGATGAATGGTGGTAGAACCCTCCCTTACATTGTCTGCATTTCATTATCTGTAACATTTTGTTAGACTTTTTTTGTGAATTGTATTGATCCATTGCAGGATCATTTATCACTTGAGATTAAGTGTGTCACTTTTTATGTATTTCATTACTTGGTTGTTATTGTTGCACATTAAATGTTAATTTATGATTTCTTACACTTTGATTTATTTATTTTGTACCAATTTGGATACACAGTGCAACAATTTATTGATTAGCAGTTTGTCATACACTTAGTCGGTGCCGTCTTTAATATTGATTGGACCCTGGGCAAACATTTTCGTGGGCCCCCCTACATGCAATTTCGCTCTCCACCTGCTCTGAGACATACAATAAATAACAGCTAGACTGTTTCAGTTTTCCTAATCTGATCAGTTTCCTGAATCAGATTAGGCAGCGATTGGGATTGGTTGCCAGAGGATACAGTGTATCATTACCGCTCACTGGCTGGTTTCTAGAGGTTACAGCACATGACTTCTGCTTGTTGATTGGTTGCTAGAGATTACTGTTCATCAATACTGCTCACTGATTGGTTGCTATAGGTTACTGGATATCGTCACCCCTCACTAATAGGTTGCTAGAGGTTACTGCACATTAGTACTGCTTACTGATTGGTTGCTAGAGGTTACTGCTTATCATCTTCTCACTGTCTGCACACCATGGACTGCGGTGGTAAGGGGGACCCATCAATAGACAAAGAACTCCTAGGGATCCTAGATCTCCTGGGGTTAGTGGCAGTGCTTGGGGGGTGAGGGTGTGATCAGTGGCAATGCTGGGGGGGGTGTGATCAGTGGCAATGCTGGGGGGTTGATGGGATAAGTGGCAGTGGTGGGGGGATGAGATTAGTTATGAGGCAGTACACTGTGGCAAATTCTGAATCATGTAGAGCAAAGCTGGAAATCTTTGGCACTTATGTAGGGGGGGATTCTACACTGATCACCAATGTAATGGGGAATTTACAATGACCACTAATGTGAGGGGGAATTTGCACTGACCACCATGTAACGGGAGTTTTTACGCACCCACCAATATAAAGAGGGATTTCTAAATGGACACCATTGTAATCAGAGCATTTTTTGTACTGACCACCAATGTAAGGTGACACTTCTACACCGACCACCAATGTGAGGGGGGGATTTACACTGACAACCAATGTAAAGGGAATTTACACTGACAACCAATGTAATGGGGGATTTTACACCAACAACTAGGGATGAGCTTCGTGTTCGAGTCGAACCCATGTTCGACTCGAACATCGGCTGTTCGGTCGTTCGCCGAATTGCGAACGATATGGGCCGTTCGCGCCAAATTCGTGTGGCGCGTCACAGCCCATAATTCACTGCGGCATCGCAGTGCATTGCTTGCTGATGATTGGCCAAGCATGCACTATGACCCGCATGCTTGGCCAATCACAGCGCCGCCTGAACAGAGAGCCGTAATTGGCCAAAGCCAAGGAGGCTTTGGCCAATTATGGCTCAGGGGATTTAGTACACGCCCCACACTTTATAAGGCCGCCTGCACGGCGGCCCTGTGCAGTGTGTTCCGGTGTGCTTAGAGAGAGAGAGAGAGAGAGAGAGAGAGACAGTGTCATTTCATTTGAGTTAGCTAGATTAGGCAGGACAGTCAGTCAGTTAGCTGCACTTAAAGTGTATTGTGTATATATATGCATCCCAGGTGTTGCATATATATATATACACTGTATTCAGTTTAGCTAGATCTGTTCCTGTTATCTTCTAGACTATTTACATTTAGTGCAGTGCGTCCTGCTCACAGTGTTCAGCTAGATCCGTTCCTGTTATCTTCCTACTGACAGGCAGGCTTGTCTTGTTACAGTATTTACAGCTACCTAAAGAAAATTACTGGTGTTCTTTTGATCCTATTAGTACCACAGTCAGGCAGCTAGACTATTTACATTTAGTGCAGTGCGTCCTGCTCACAGTGTTCAGCTAGATCCGTTCCTGTTATCTTCCTACTGACAGGCAGGCTTGTCTTGTTACAGTATATAAAGCTACCTGAAGAAAATTACTGGTGTTCTTTTGATCCTATTAGTACCACGGTCAGGCAGCTAGACTATTTACATTTAGTGCAGTGCGTCCTGCTCACAGTGTTCAGCTAGATCCGTTCCTGTTATCTTCCTACTGACAGGCAGGCTTGTCTTGTTACAGTATATAAAGCTACCTGAAGAAAATTACTGGTGTTCTTTTGATCCTATTAGTACCACGGTCAGGCAGCTAGACTATTTACAGTTAGTGCAGTGCGTCCTGCTCACAGTGTTCAGCTAAACCTACAAGTTAGTGGGGTGCGTCCACCTCACAGTGTTCAGCTAAAGCTACCTGTAGAAGGTTGGTGGTGTTCTCATACTACAGGCAGGCAGTTGATTTTGCTAGCTGCAGTATATATATATATATATATATATATATATATATCCCAGCTTAGTGCAGCTACAGGCCATTAGTATGTCTGGAAGGCCAAGAAGGAGAGGCAGACAGTCACAAGCCAATAAGAGAGGGCAAGCAGGCTCTGTGTCTAGTGCTGGTCATGGAGACGGTGCATCCTCATCAGCACGTGGCCATGGGACACGCTTGGCCTTTTTTTCGGCAGCTGGCCGTGTTGAGCCGCAACATACGGAAGACTTGGTCAAGTGGATGACCAAGCCGTCCTCATCCTCCTCATCCTCTCTCACCCATGCCCAGGGTGCTTTGTCTGGCAAAGCAGCGGTCTCTTACCTCGGCTCAATGTCATCAGTGACTCCTTCCCTAGCTCCACCTTGTCCTCCTGAGGAGTCCCTCGAACTGTTTGACCACAGTGTTGGGTACATGCTCCAGGAGGATGCCCAGCGTTTGGAAGGCTCTGATGATGATACTGAGCTCGATGAAGGCAGTAACATGAGCACGGACAGAGGGGGTGCCCAAGAAGGACAGCAATCTGGCAGTCATGCTCCCCCTGCTGCAGCATACTGCCAGGTTTGCTCCAGTGATGAGGAGGGAGGGGATGATGAGGTCACTGACTCAACGTGGGTGCCTGATAGGAGGGAGGAGGAGGAGGAGGCGGCACATCACCAACGAGGCAGGATGCCCTCCAGGGGCCAGCCTAAGGGCAGCACATTGACTGCATCACACCCCAAAGCTCCACATGTGCAGGGCGCTGCAGTCTCTGCACGTTATTCAAAAAGTTCTTTGGTGTGGGCCTTTTTTGAGACGAGTGCATCAGATCGCACCGCTGCTATTTGCAACATATGTCTCAAGCGTATCTCACGTGGCCAAAACATCTCCCGCTTGGGTACCACATGCTTGACCAGACATATGTTGACCTGCCATGCAGTTCGTTGGCAAGCGTATCTTATAGACCCACACCAAAGAACAAAGAGGACCTCTCCTTGCTCCTCATCAGCTGAGATTTCCAACCCCACTAGACCTTCAGTCCTCTCTGAGACCTGCACTGAGAGGAATGAAGGTGTAGAATTAGGTGTGTCACAGCCAAGTACTTGTGGGCAATCTGCTTTTGGTACACCGACGTCAGATTGTACCAGGCAAATTTCCCTGCCCCAGCTGCTGCACCGCCGAAAGAAGTTTGCTCCCAGCCATCCACATGCCCAGCGGTTGAATGCTAGCTTGGCAAAATTGCTAGCACTTCAACTGCTGCCTTTTCAGTTGGTAGACTCTGCCCCCTTCCGTGAGTTTGTGGAATGTGCGGTTCCTTAGTGGCAGGTACCCAAACGCCACTTTTTCTCACGGAAGGCGATTCCGGGTCTCTACCGGCATGTGGAAGGCAATGTCCATGCCTCGCTGGACAGGGCGGTCAGCGGTAAGGTGCATATTACCGCTGACTCATGGTCCAGCAGGCATGGACAGGGACGTTACCTAAGTTTCACGGCACATTGGGTGACTCTGCTGGCAGCTGGGAAGGATGCAGGACAAGGTGCAGTAGTGTTGGAGGTTGTTCCGCCACCACGCCTCCAAAATGCTAATGATTGTGACACACCTCTCTCCTCCACCCCCTCCTCTTCTTCTTCCTCCATGGCCTCTTCCTCGGAACCAGCGGTGCTCCGTAGTCGTTCAAGGGGCTACGCAAGTACGCAGGCCAAAAGATGCCATGCGGTGCTTGAGCTGGTGTGCTTGGGGGACAGGAGCCACACTGGGGCAGAGGTTCTGTCAGCTCTGCAGGGGCAGGTTCAGAGGTGGTTGACGCCACGCCAACTTAAGGCAGGAATGGTGGTTTGCGACAATGGCACCAACCTCCTCTCTGCCCTCCGACAGGGACAAATGACCCATGTGCCCTGTTTGGCTCACGTCCTTAACTTGGTGGTGCAGCGGTTCTTGGGCAGGTACCCGGGCTTACAGGATGTCCTGAGGCAGGCCAGGAAAGTCTGTGTGCATTTCCGCCGGTCATATAATGCCAGTGCTCGGCTGACGGACCTCCAAAAGGAGTTTAACCTGCCCAAAAACCGCCTAATCTGTGACATGCCCACCAGGTGGAACTCAACGTTGGCCATGCTGCAGCGGCTGCACACGCAGCAGAGGGCCATCAATGAGTACCTGTGCGACTATGGCACCAGGACAGGGTCAGGGGAGCTTGGTTTTTTTTCCCCACGCCAGTGGGCCATGATCAGGGATGCATGCACTGTCCTGTCACCATTTGAGGAGGCCACGAGGATGGTGAGCAGTGACAGTGCATGCATCAGTGACACTGTCCCCCTTGTCCACCTATTGGAGCACACGCTGCATGGAATAATGGACAGGGCACTTGAGGCAGAACAGAGGCAGGAAGAGGAGGACTTCCTTAGCTCTCAAGGCCCCCTTTATCCAGACAGTGTTCCTGCGTGCCCGCCGATCACACAGGAAGAGGACGAGGAGGAGGAGGAGGAAGATTGTGTCAGTATGGAGGTGGAGCCTGGCACTCAGCATCAGCAGCAGTCTTTAAGGGATCAGTCCCAAGAAACACATGGACTTGTACGTGGCTGGGAGGAGGTGGCTGCGGACCATGTCGTCCTTAGTGACCCAGAGGACTCCGGACCGAATGCCTCAGCAAACCTACGCTGCATGGCCTCCCTGATCCTGCAAAGCCTGCGTAAGGATCCTCATATTCGTGGTATCAAGGAGAAGGACCAATACTGGCTGGCAACCCTCCAGGATCCACGTTACAAGGGTAAGGTTGCGGACCTTATCTTGCCATCGCAGAGGGAGCAGAGGATGAAACATCTTCGGGAGGCCTTGCAGAAAGGTCTGTGCAACGCGTTCCCAGAGACTGGGAGGTTACAAACTCCTGTTTCTGGACAACGTGTTGCTGAGGCTTCGGTCAGTCAAAGAAGAAGCGGTGGAGAAGGTGGCCGTCTGACCGATGCGTTCAGACAATTTTTTGGTCCGCAGCCCCAAGGTATGATCGGTTCCAGCAACCATCGCCAGCGTCTGTTTTACATGGTGCAGGAATACCTAGGGGCAAGATCAGACTTGGACACCTTTCCCACCGAAAATCCTCTGGGTTACTGGGTCTTGAGGATGGATCACTGGCCAGAGCTTGCACAGTATGCAATTGAGCTACTGGCCTGTCCTGCATCCAGCGTTCTTTCGGAACGCACATTCAGTGCTGCTGGAGGCGTGGTAACCGATCACAGGGTGCGTCTGTCCACCGACTCGGTCGATCGACTGACCTTCATAAAAATGAATCAGTCTTGGATCACCACCAGCTACCAAGCACCTGATGCTGATGTAACCGAATAATTTTTTTTGAAATCTCAGATCCCTTCAAAGACTGCCTATGCTGATGCTGAGTGACTATCCCTGAGTAATTATCCTCTTCCTCCTCAATCATCACGCTGATAGCTTGTAAGAACATTTTTGGTTCTGGGCGCCACCACCAGTGCCTAAGGCACAATTTTTCAGCCCCTGTTTAACAGGGGCGTGTAATTACAATTTTTGATGTAATACTTTGCAGCAGGGCTCGTTCCTGCATTCCAACTAGAGTGTCTGTGAGGGGTTGCAGTGTTGTGGCACCAGCACCAGTGCCCAAGGCCCAATTTTTCTGCTCCTGTCTAACAGGGGCGTGTAATTACAATTTTTGATGCAATACTTTGCAGCAGGGCTCGTTCCTGCGTTTCAACTAGAGTGTCTGTGAGGGGTTGCAGTGTTGTGGCACCAGCACCAGTGCCTAAGGCCCAATTTTTCAGCCCTTGTTTAACAGGGGCGTGTAATTACAATTTTTGATGCAATACTTTGCAACAGGGCTCGTTCCTGCGTTCCAACTAGAGTGTCTGTGAGGGGTTGCAGTGTTGTGGCACCAGCACCAGTGCCTAAGGCCCAATTTTTCTGCCCCTGTCTAACAGGGGCGTGTAATTACAATTTTTGATGCAATACTTTGCAGCAGGGCTCGTTCCTGCGTTCCAACTAGAGTGTCTGTGAGGCGTTGCAGTGTTGTGGCACCAGCACCAGTGCCTAAGGCCTAATTTTTCAGCTCCTGTTCAACAGGGGCATGTAATTACAATTCTTGATCTAATATTTCACAGCAGGGCCCTGTGAGGGCTTACAGTGTTGTGGCCCCAGCAACACCTAAGGCCCAAATTTCTGCTGAGTATATAGGGCAGGACCCTACTTTCAAACATCTAACTTACAAACGACTCCTACTTGCAAACGGAAGGAGACAACAGGAAGTGAGATGAAATCTACCCCTAGGAAGGGAAGTTCTCTCCTGTAAGAGTTAATATGGGGAAAAAAATTCTCCTTTCCACTGATGCTTTCCAATCCTTGTTCCACAAAAAACCCAAATTTTCGAAAAACATTTTTCATTGGGACAAAAAGTGAGGTGAAATCTTCTGAAGAGGAGGAAAGACAGCAAAACAAATGTCACAGGGGTGATAACCCTTCCCTATGTTTTCCAAAAAGCTTAAAAAAGATTTTTTGGCTGGAGCTAAACACGTTAAAAATGTACCCGTTCAAAATTACAAAGAGATTCTACTTAACAACAAACCTACAGTCCCTGTCTTGTTTGCACCGCCTGTATACTGCTGTTCAGAGTATATAGGGCCTGGCGGCCCCACACCTTTCCTTATTTTAATTTGGGTGCGGGGTTCCCCTTAATATCCATACAAGACCCAAAGGGCCTGGTAATGGACTGGGGGTACCCATGCCGTTTGTCTCACTGATTTTCATCCATATTGCCAGGACCCGACATTACATTAAAGCCGCAAGCTGTTTTAAATGAGATTTTTTCCTTTAAAAATGACATTTGGTGCAGGGACTGTTCTAAACACGGGAAACACGCGTCACTTTACAGGCATACTATAGACACCCCCCAGGTACGATATTTAAAGGAATATTTCACTTTTTTTTTTTACTTTAAGCATCATTAAAATCACTGCTCCCGAAAAAACGGCCGTTTTTAAAAGTTTTTTTTGCATTGATACATGTCCCCTGGGGTAGGACCCGGGTCCCCAAACCCTTTTTCGGACAATACCATGCAAATTAGCCTTTAAAATGAGCACTTTTGATTTCGAACGTTCGAGTCCCATAGACGTCAATGGGGTTCTAACGTTCGTGCGAACTTTCGGTCCGTTCGCAGGTTCTGGTGCGAACCGAACCGGGGGGTGTTCGGCTCATCCCTACCAACAACCAATAAAGGAGGGTTTCTACACTGGCCACCAATGTAAGGGGGGATTTACACTCATCACCATTGTAATTGGAAATTTACACTGACCACCAATTTAACAGGGGCTTCTACATGGACCACCAATGTAAGACAGGAATTGAAACTAAACACAAATGCAAGTTAGGATTTTTGTTTATCGACTACCAATATAAAGAGGAGTTTCTACACTGGTCACCAATGTAATGGGGATGTACACTGACCACTAATGTAATAGGAGCATTCACAGTAACCACCAATGTAAGTGAGACATTTATGCAGCGTACACACAAGCGGACTTTTCCACCGGACTGGTCCGACGGACCGAATCCAGCGGACAATCCGACCATGTGTGGGCTTCAACGGACTTCCGACGGACCTTTTCGGTCGAAAATTCGCCGGACTTTAGATTTGAAACAAGCTTCAAATCTTTCCACCGGACCCAGTACCTATCGGAAGCCCGTTCGTCTGTATGCTGGTCCGACGGACCAAATACAACGCAAGGGCAGCTACAGCACCTGCCGGCGAGAATGTTTCCAGCGCGATCCTATCGCGCTGGTTCTCGACGACAGGGTATAATCTTGCATCGCTGCAATAGGAAAAACACATTTTCCTATTGCAGCAAGCGTGAGAAAGAGGCGACAATGTCATCTGGTATGGGTTTTAAGGGGAACCCCCTACGCCGTAAAAACGGTGTAGGGGTCCACCCAAAATCCATGCCAGACTCTTATCCGAGCACACAGCCCGGCCGGTCAGGAAAGAGGGTGGGGACAAGCGAGCTCCACCCCCCCCGAACCGTACCAGGCCGCATGCCTTCAACATGGGGGGGTGGGTGCTTTGGGGAAGGGGGGCGCCCTGCGGCCCCCCACCCCAAAGCACGGGACTAAAACATCAAGGGACGAGGGAATTTAAACTAGGATAGTTGGCAAGTATGAGGCAGTTGCTTTGGGCCCCACAAACATGACAGGGCCCAGGGCAGCTGCCCCTTTTGGCCTGCCTTAAAGACGGCCCTGCACTTAATATTTGGTATTTTTTTGAGTGCGGCTGTAATTTGTGTGTTTACACATACACATTCCTGTTCTGGCTCTCGCGCCCACGATCGCGTGTGGCATCGCATCCGTGGCATCACGTCCGCCGGCCATGCACATCGGGTTCACGGCTGTGCAGTGGGCGTCAAGGGGCACCTCCGGTGGCACGCACGCGCCTGCTATAGCTGTTTAAAGGGCCGACGTACAGCTATGGCGATTTGCGCAAGAGAGCCGACCTGCCGCTGTAGAATGACGGCAGCTGTGGTTAAACACTATTATAAGTATTATACATTAATATAGCTCTGACATATTCTATAATGCTGTACAGAGAACACTCAGCCAGTTACATCATTCCCTGTACCAGAGGAGCTTACACTCTAATGTTCCCATACAGTCACACACTATTATTATACATCATGTATATAGCTCTATTATTATACCTTTATATAATTCTGACATATACCGCAGTGCTGTACAGAGAACACTGAGCCAGTCACATCAGTCTTTGTACCAGAGGAGCTTACACTCTAATGCCCCCCCCCCCCCCCAAAAGTCACACACTATTATTATTATACATTTATGTAGCTCTGACATATACTGCAGTGCTATACAGAGAACACTGAGCCAGTCACATCAGTCTCTGCACCAGAGGAGCTTCTCCACCAGGTGGTGCTGTTTTGCAAGGTGCTGTTGGCTCACTCAGCTTTGGTCTCAGCTGGAGGAAACATCAAGCCTGGGCCTGTCCTGCAGGCTTCTCCCCCAACCACCATGCAGTGGGTGGGGGGAGACGAAGGTGGAGGCTCCCCAGAGGCACTGAGGACTACACCATGTGCTCAAGCTGCAATGGATCCTGGCAGAGGCGGCTCTAGGTTTTGTGAGGCCTTAGGCAAGACTTTGACATGAGGCCCCCACTCACACCCATAACGGGAAAAATAATTCAAGTGATAAAAATTAACTGAATAAATTGAATATATTAAGAGTCTTAAATCCTTTGAACTATGAATTCACAGTTTCTAGAACAAATCCTTCTTTAATCAAAGATCATTAAACATAGGGTCGGTATGTGTATAAATGTGTGTATATATAGATTATATATATGTATATATATATATATATATATATATATATATATATATATATATATATATATATATATATATATATATATATATATATATATATATATATATATATATATATATATATATATATATACACGCACACAAATATACATACAATTTGTGCAGCTGCAACTAGCAACAAAAGTCAAAAGGTCAAAAACAATATTTCTCAATTTACATGAAGGTCAGTGTAATATAACCAGCCAGCACAGAGTTCCTCCTTACATCAGAGTCTGCAGGATTCCTCCTTACAGTGCAAGGGAACCTTTGATGTAAGGGGGAATGCAGCAGACTTTCTTGTAAAGGGGAACTCTGATGTAAGGGGGGCTCTGGTGACCAGAGATCACCTTATATCAGACTGCACAGCATTCCCCTTTACATTAGAGTTCCCCTTTACATCAGGGTCCAAGGACTCTGGTAGACATGTGCGCCATCAATAAATTTGTTTCGTTTTGTTCCATTTCATTTCGTACGAAAATGAATTTGTATTTCGTAATTCGTGTCCGAAATTCAATTTGGATTGGTACGAAATATGAATTTTCGTTAGATTCGTAAACTTTTCACAAAATAGCGAAATTTCGTTACGATGAATTTATCATTATGAGGGGTTCCCACCATCCCTGTGCTGTGCTGATTTCCTCTGATTGGTGAACAAAACAACAGTCACGACATGATACAGGAGATGGTCAGAGACTTTAGACATGATACAGGAGATGGTCAGAGACTTTAGACATGATACAAGAGATGGTCAGAGACTTTAGACATGATACAAGAGATGGTCAGAGACTTTAGACATGATACAAGAGATGGTCAGCGACTGCAGACATGATACAAGAGATGGTCAGAGACTTTAGACATGATACAAGAGATGGTCAGCAACTGCAGACATGATACAAGAGATGGTCAGAGACTTTAGACATGATACAAGAGATGGTCAGAGACTGCAGACATGATACATGAGATGGTCAGAGACATGACTCCTGTACTTATACTCGCCTTTCTTCATGTGGGGGTAAGTAGAGAGTCCTTTGCCCTGCAGAAACTCTTAAAGTGGTTGTATACCCACACTGAAATTTGAATTTTTTTTTTTTAAAACAAAAAAACTTGTAAGGCAAAGGCATAATGAGCTAGTATGCAGCACTAGAACGAGGCCTCGGCATCTGATCCTGGTCCACGCCGAGGGAGCTGACATAATACCCCTGCTTTTCCTCCGGGTTTGGGGCTCCGGCACTGTGAGTGCCTGGAGCCACAATAACATCACTCACGCGCATGCACATGGGAGTCTTCTTCCCGGCAAGGTCTGGCAACGTCTGCTGGACCTTCAGCCGGGCATTCACAGCGCATGCGCCGCTGAGGTCAGCAGCTGCATGCAAAGTGAATATCTCCTAAACCGTACAAGTTTAGGAGATATTCATTTTACCTACAGGTAAGCCTTATTATAGGCTTACCTGTAGGTAAAAATAAAAAAAAATTTAAAAAAGGGTATACAACCACTTTAACGAGCTGGAGCTTGCACATTTTTTTTTATCACTGTGGCAAGTAAATGGTGTGGTGGGGGGCAAGCTGTACATCACTCTTTATGCCCACATAGCTAATAGATGAGAGAGCAGTAACTTGAAGTGCCCACCCCATAGTAACACTTCAGGTCTGTCCTAACACAGATTCAGTTTCAGTCTGCCCCCAGCACACACTATACAGCTCCCATAGACAATGCTGTACAATACAGAGCAATGCAGCAATGACGCAGCTCACCTGTGTCCAGTCCTAAGCATGCCTCCCCTGTCATCTCCGCTTTCCCCCTCCTCCCGGCATCTTTATGCTTCTCTGAGCACTCACTGCATACACAGTACAGAGAGCCAGGCACACGTGGTGGGTGAGGAGGAAGATGTCAGCAGCACCCTCATTGGATACAGGGCTGCAGAGCCCTGTTGTGATGTAACTTCTGGTTGGCAGAGTGTGTGGTGGGTGGGGCAAACTGTTGGAAACATCCGTACACTACACAGGTAATGAAAAGGGAGCCCGGGGGAAGGCAGCACTTGTTCGGATATGTGGCCCCCCGGTCCCGGCATGCCCTACAGTCAGTCCGACCCAGGAACACTGACCAGGGGACATGGTTTCCCACTTTCACACACCGCAGGCAAATTAGGTGGCCGCGAGGCCCCTGCAAGTGCGAGGCCTAAGGCGATCGCCTAATTTGCCTATTTAGAGAGCCGCCTCTGGATCCTGGGCCTGTCCCTATGCAAGGGGAGTCCTTACCAGGTTTCCAGGATAAAGTGGTGAACAGACTTTGCCGCATTGCTAAGGAGGAACAGAAACTTGCTATCATGATAGAAGATTTCAGGAAAAAGAAATCCCTGCATAGTAAGTCTGGGAACAGTAAGAGGGAAATCTCCAAGCTGAAGTCTCTGGATGAGGCATTGAAAAAGCAGGAGAAGTTGGTTGCCTCTCTGAAGGAAAGCAGCGGTGTTGTTCAGAGAAAAGTGTGAGAATGAGGACAGATTCCAACACATGAAGGAAAGTGCCTGTGCCAGTACCAGCCAGAGGGTGGATACCAGAGCAACAACAACAGTATGGATAGGGGGGTAAGGAAGTGGCTTCACATGGTGGCCCCAGTACTACCCCTGTCTCAGGATCTGTCATGTCTGAGTCAGTATCTGCCCCCCTTCCTCCCCAGCAGTCACCAGAGGTTGAGGAAAATGGTGGATTGCTGCAGGCCATTACAGAAATGGAATCTCCCTTGAGTGGCACCGACTCGTCAGATGAGGATAATGGTAAAGGAGTGCTTGTTGAAAATCTCTCTCAATGTGTGGAGGACTTTCCTAAAATTGTACCTGCCAACAGATCCTTGCAATCAGCAGGGAATGCAGGAGGAGGTGGCGTGTATCCAGAAACAGAAGTTTCTGCTGACTGCGAGGAGTCCCACATGGACACTAAGGGCACTTTCACACTGGCAGCGCCCGGGCGTTGGCGGTAAGGCGGTGCTTTACCATTGTTTTTGCGGAGCTTTTCGAAAAAGGGATAAAAGCGATGCTGCTGCGGCACTTTGCCGGCGCTTCCCATTGATTTCAATGGGCAGGGGCGCTTTAGGAGCGGTGCATACAGTGTTCCTACAGCTCCTCAAAGATGCTGCTTGCAGGACTTTTTTGAGCGTCCTGCCAGCGCTCTGCGGGCTTCCCCACTGGAGTGACTGGCTTTCCCACTGGAGTGAGAGGAGAGGCGCTTTGCAGGCGCTTTGCAGGCACTATTTTTAGCGCTATAGCGCCTGTAAAGTGCCTCAGTGTGAAAGGGGTCTAACAGTGCAGAGAAAGAATGTCGCATGAACATTGAAACTGCAGAGCAGGAGGGCCGTATGAACGCTGAAACAGCTGGTGTTTTTTCTAAACGGAAGACTTTACTTGATGTCGGGACTGCTGGCAACTGTGGTACTTCTGGGACTATGGTGAGTGGGACTGTTGTGCTGGAGGGGAGGAGGGAGGATCAAGTGGTGGGTAATTTACCAAACCAGATTTCAGAGGCTCCTACACGGCCAGTTAATGTGTCATCTGTCCCAGTTAGGAATTATGCTAAGGCTATGTTGGGTGGAAGGGAGCCAGTTGTGGGCGATTTCCACCTAATGCACCTTCTTCTATTAAACGCAGGAATGTGGTACAGCTCAGGTGGGAAGGAGGAGATATTCCACCTATCAGGAGGGTGGTTGTGGATAAGATCCTATCCATGGGATTTAAGGCAGAGGATATTTATGCTCTTATAAGTCCGGCTGGTTTCTATGAATATGATTTGTGCATCCAGAATCGCTAAATCTGTTTTGGGAGCGGTTTGAGCATGTATATAGGGGCCAGACAGACTGGAAGGGGCTTGTCCCTACCCTAAGGTAATTTCACAACAGCCCTTGATTAGGAATGTGACTATCCTGACAAGGAATGAGTCTATACCCCCTGAGGATTTACGGGTCTGGTTGAGGAGGTTTGGTGAAACGTTGTGCCCGCTAAAAAAGATTGTGGATAATAGAGGAATCTGGACAGGTGGGTGGTCGGTGTCAATGAGGTCGAGTGTGTGTGAGAATGTGGTCAAGCATTTGCCCTCCTTTGCCTTTATTGGTAGAGATAGGATTACCGACTTCTACCCCGGTCAACCTAAGCTGTGCCATTAATGTGGAGTCAAGGGACATCTCTCCTCTAAGTGTCCAGAACAGAAGTGCTCTTTGTGCCAGGAACTGGGGCATCTGGCGAGGGACTGTAACATCATTAAATGTAACCTATGTGATAAGGTTGGTCACCCATATAGCGGGTGCCTTGAGGCTTTGCACAATAAGCTAGAGTTAGTGGAGGAATTCTTCCATCCGGATAGAGAAGAGTTTGGGTTGTACCAGGGGATCCTAGTGTCTCTGTCCCATCAGAATCTGTGTCTGTGAGGCCCTCTGTGGTGTCGGTGTCCCCCCAGTCTGTGGTCTCCCAGTCAGTGTCAGAAAGTGTGGTTGTCAAGTCTGTGTCTGCACCTATTGTTTCTCCTAGTGTAGTGAATGCAGTGGAGGGTGCTGGACCAGCATGTATGTTTGTGCCAACCCCTCCTCCTCGGCTTGGCAGAAGTGCGGCTGGAGGTTGGCAGACACCGAGGGGTGGAGTGAGGGATGGATTGGATGATGGTGGGGGTGGGGGGGGTGGGAAGGGAATGAGGGTGGCTGGTGCAGAATGCAAGGTGAATGATGTGGAAGTCGGGGTGAATGATGTCAGGGGAGGGGTTAATGGGGGGGTTTTGGAATCGCATCCTGGTGGCGATTAAATCTCAAAATGTTTCTTAGCTTGGATTGTGGTTAAGTTGAGGTTCGGGATTTGTAGTCTCTTTTTTATTGTCATTAAAATATGTTTCTTTCTATGTTATCTTGTCAGGAAATGGTTTTCTTTACTTGCTGATGTAAGCACGCTTGTTTTTGTTTAGTTGTTGTTTATTTTTATGTAAATATGTTTTTATTAATAAGCTGTATGTTTGTATGATTATTTTATTAAACAAAAATTTACACTCCAATGTCCCGCCACAGTCACACACTATTATTATTATGATACATTTATATAGCAGGGCTGTACAGAGAACATTGAGTCAGTCACGTCCGTCTCTGTACCAGAAGAGCTTACACTCTAATGCCCCCCCCTTAGTCACACACTATTATTATTATACATTTATATAGCTCTGACATATACTGCAGTGCTGTACAGAGAACATTGAGTCAGTCACATCAGTCTCTGTACCAGAAGAGCTTACACTCTAATGTCCCATCGCAGTCACACACTATTATTAGTATTATACATTATTATATAGCTCTGGCATACACCGCAGTGATGTACAGGGAACACTGAGCCAGTAACATCAGTCTCTGTACCAGAGGAGCTTACACTCTAATTAGGGTTGCCACCTGTCCAGGATTCACCCAGATAGTCCGGGTTTTGAATTGTGTGTCTGGGTTTCAGTCCGGACACATTATTCAGACCTGGCTGCGGCTCCCCAAGTAACCGAGATGGTCACAGAAAATTCTGTTGCCGTACGGGAGATGTGGGTGATGTCTGGGGGCAGGTTCCACATCACTGAAGGGCAGGGTGATGGTGTCAGCAAAAGCAATTTGGCTTCACCCACTGTTCACCACGGTACATCACTACTCTCCTTGGGGCACCCAAAGTTTTTTTTTTTTTTAATCCTATAATGTTTACTATGAAAAAAAAAATGAGCCCTATGCCGCTAAAGTGTTCGGGTTTAGCTTGAAGAAAAGGTGGCAACCCTAACTCTAATGCCCCCCCCCCCCCCATTACACACTATTATTAGGATTATATATTATTATATAGCTCTGACATATACCGCAGTGCTGTACAGAGAACACTGCCAGTCCATGTCTTGAATCAATATTATTTTTCCTTTATAACACCTCTTTCTTTGATATATACTTTATATCCTATTTTATTCAATTTTTTTTTCACCTTTTCATCTATTTTTTTTTTTTTTAAACGCTGTAAACCATTTTTATCAAATATTTTGTAATGCAATATTTTGTAATGCAATCATTTTGTAAAGCGCTGCACAAATAGTTTGTGCTATTTACATCCTGTAAAATAATCATGATAGATGCAAAAAGAAAGGAACAAAATATGCTCCCGTGCCATTGCTTTAATGTTAATGAAATGCCATCCCTGATACAAGAACTAATACGTGAGCTGCACATTACACAATGGTCTGGGTGCCGAGGAGGACATCTGCCTATCTGCTGCTTGGAAGACTACATTTCCCAGCGTGCCCCGGGGCAGGAAGGAAGAGCTGTGGGTTTAGCATCAGCTGCTGCTGTCTGTAGTGCTTGTGTTGTCTTAAAGGCAGCTGCATCCAGCATCCTTGGCTTTTTATAGGGCCGGTTGGGGGGGGGGGAAGGGGAGGTGGAAGCTTGCCAGCGATATATGATGCCTGGCTTCTGTCGCCGTGGCTAATTAATCTATAAAAAGGGAGACTACGGGGATTAGAATTACGCCGCTGTGCAGGTGGCTACGGGAATGAAAACACGCCGGCATCATCCGGAGCTCGTCACCCAACTGCTCGATTTAAATCTTCTGGATCCACCATTCCCTCTAATCCTGAATCCTCCTTCTCTTTCCTTTCGTTAACAAAAGAGAAAATCCGCAGGCTGGATCTTCAATCAAGCAACCTGAAAATTCTCAAACCGTAGACCGCCGGAGGCATCCTTTCTACTCACCGGGCAGGTGTCAGTACTCTGGATGTGAGCTGTGAATTAATATCGTGGTTGTAACACCTAACTGATTCGGAAATTAGGCTCCACCAAATACGACATGTGGCTTGGCCGGTCGGCATGAATTGCTTCGAAAATTTGCATTGCCTGCAACACAAAAGGTTATACTACTATGTAGAAGTCTTATTTAGTATTCCCCGTTGGATGTTTGTACATGGACTCTAGCTACTCTTGCAGGGCCAAGGAATATTCACGGACGGTTGCAAGCCCCATGGGCCTCACGCTTCCGATGAGGTAGATCTTCCAAAATTTTGACAAATTTTTTGTCCATTTTATGTTAATAGTTAGCCGACTCAAAAAGTTTTTAGCCATTGTTCGTGGAAGATCAGTATAGCTAAGATGGATCGCCAACGGGCCGAGATGCTGATCAAGATTGCTCGAGCACGCCTCCAGTGTGGAAGGACGGAAGATGCGCTGAATTACCTCTACCAGGCCCAGGTCCTCTCCCCAACTCGTACAGCGGCCGGGCTCATACAAGCCATACGACGTGGTTGGTTTGAAGCAGAGCGGGCCTTCTGTGAGCCACCCCACAGCCATTATACCGGCTACTGGCAAAACGCCAACCATTGCGAGGGTTGCGGCAGCTGTGGCAGCCCCACGTTCCACCACCATGATGAAGAAGAAGAGGAAGATGAGGATGAGGAGGAAGAAGATGAGGAGGAGGAGGACGACGACGATGAAGAGCAGGAAGAAAAGTTTACCCAAGGGTTTGCCGACACCGACAACTACTACAGCGTGCTCGGAGTCAGAAAAGATGTCAGCGAAGATGTGCTGAGGAAGGCCTATCGGAAGTTGGCGTTACGGTACCACCCCGACAAAAACAGCTCTCCAGGAGCCACAGAGGCCTTCAAGGTGAATGGGGTGGTGGGATACAAAAGATGTTTGAGTACCTGGTGATGGGTCTTTTAGGTCAGTGGTTCTCAACCTCAGTCCTCAAGTACCCCCCACCATGTTTTCAGGTTTTCCTTTACTTTGCACAGCTTCTTTAAATCAATATCAATGATATGGTATATGATATGAGCTATTTTATCTAAGGGAAGTTCCCAAAACATGGCCCATTGGAGGTACTTGAGGACTGAGGTTGAGAACCACTGTTTTAGGTCATTATGATGTCAATAATCTTATTGCCACTAGACGGAGCTGATATCTATATGAAATGCTGATTTACTATGATCGTCAGCTCCATCCACTGACCATAATGGGGTATTTTTCTGATTCACTTTATTCTGTATGAATGAAAAACATTTGACATGCAGGGAAAACAGCCTAAAAACATTTGCCTCCATTCGCATAAAAACAAAAGTCCATGCAGTTTCACGGGACAAACAGCCCTGTGAATTTTCTATAACTTTACCCCTTATTATGCATATACTGCACTTAAAGGGGTTGTAAAGGTTCATGTTTTTTTCACCTTAATGCATCCTATGCTTTAAGGTGAAAAAACATCTGATGATTACCGGCCCCCCAGCCCCCCGGTTTACTTACCTGAGCCCTCGAAAGTCCTGCGCTCGATCGTTGCCCGGGCTTCTCGGCTCTTCATTGGATAGATTGATAGCAGCGCAGCCATTGGCTCGCACTGCTGTCAATGAAATCGAGTGACGCGGGGGGCGGGGCCGAGTCCTGCACTCGGCGGCTATGGACGCCGAATGCAGGAATCGGGAGCGCGCACCGCAAGGTAACCCCCCGGGAGAGCGCTTCTCCCAGGGGGTTATCTGAGACAGGGAGGAGCTAGGAGAGCCACCGGGGGACCCCAGAAAACACCGTTTGGGGCCACTCTGTGCAAAACAAGCTGCACAGTGGAGGTAAGTATGACATGTTTATTATTTTTAAAAAATAAAAATCAAACCTTTAGTGTCACTTTAACATTAAAAAAACACTGATCAGCCATAACTTTTTGACCACCCACCTAATATTGAGTAGGCCCCACTTTTGCCACCAAAACAACCCTGACCCACAGAAGCATGGACTCCACTAGACCTTTGAAGGTATGCGGTGATTTCTGGCACCAAGCCATCAGTAGCAGATAAGGACCAGGCCTATTTTTTACACTTGGTGTTTACAAGTTAAAATATTTTTTTTTGGCTAGAAAACTACTTAGAACCCCCAAACCTATTATATATATATATATATATATATGTATATATATATAAATATATATAATAGGTTTGGGGGTTCTAAGTAGTTTTCTATATATATATATATATACATATATATAAGCCCTGTGTGTGTGTATATATATATATATATATATATATATATATATATATATATACACAGGGCTTTTTTTCAGTGGGAATGTGGGGGAACGCAGTTCCGGCACCTCCAGCACTGAATGTATATAATAAGTGTTGGGGTGTGCTGGAGGGTCTATTGATGCTGGGGAGGTCTATTGCTGCTGGTGGAGGGGGGGGGGTGTCAATTGTTTATGAGAGGATTCTATTGATACAGGCTACTGGGAGATCTATTGTAGCTGGGGGATCTATTGTTCCTGGGAGGGCTATAGTTGCTGGGGGGGAATCTATTGTTGCTAGGAAGATCTTTTGTTGCTGAGGGGGATTTATTGTTGCTGGCTGCAGGGCCTTTCATTAGCAAACTCCATGCAAACTACTTTGCACCAAAAATGATACTTGGTTCTGTATTCTCTTAAAGGGGCGGTACTGGGAGGTGAGTAGGGGGTGGAACCTAGGGACTGTGCTCAGAGATGGGTAGGGGGCGGAGACAAGGGGTGACAAGAGGGGAGTACCTGCACCTATTCTCTGAGAAAAAAAGCTATAGATAGATAGATAGATAGATAGATAGATAGATAGATAGATAGATAGATAGATAGATAGATAGATAGATAGATAGATAGATAGAATATAATTTTCAGACACCCTAGAGAATAAAATGGAGGTTGTTGCAATACTTTGTCACACCGTATTTTTGTGACAAAGTCTTACAAGCGCAATTTTTGGGGAAAAAATATACTTTCTTGAATTCAAAAATAAGACAACAGTAAAGTTAACCCAATTTTTTTTTTATATTGTGAAAGATAATGTTATGCCGAGTAAACTGATCCCTAACATGTCACGCTTCAAAACTGCACCCGCTTGTGGAATGGCAACAAACTTTGGCACTTAAAAATCCCCATTTGCGACGTTTAAAAATTTCTACAGGTTGCATGTTTTGAGTTACAGAGGGGGTCTAGCACTAGAATTATTGCTCTCGCTCTAACAATCGTGGCGATACCTCACATGTGTGGTTTGAACACCGTTTACATATGTGGGCGCGACTTACATATGTGTTCGCTTCTGCACGCGAGCTCGGCCAAATGGGGCGCTCCAATTTTTTATTTTTTTTTTACTTATTTATTTTACTTTTTTATTTTTACACTGTCCATTTAAAAAAAAAAAACATTTTGGGTCACTTTTATTCATATTACAAGGAATGTAAACATCCCTTGTAATGGAAAAAAAAGCATGACAGGACCTCTTTAACCCCTTGCTTACCGGGCACTTAAACCCCCCTCCTGCCCAGACCAATTTTTAGCTTTCAGCGCTCTCACATTTTGAATGACAATTGCGCGGTCATACAACACTGTACTCAAGTGAAATTTTTATCATGTTTTTCACACAAATGGAGCTTTCTTTTGGTGGTATTTAATCACCACTTGGATTTTTATTTTTTGCTAAACAAACAAAAAAAGACAGAAATTTTTGAAAAAAAAAAACATGTTTCATAATTAGTTATAAAATTTTGCAAACGGGTAATTTTTCCCCTTCATTGATATTGGCTGATGAGGCTGCACTGATGGGCAGTGATGGGCACTGATGGGCTGTACTGATAGGCACAGATAAGGCGACACTGATAGACACAGATAAGGCGACACTGATAGGCACAGATAAGGCGACACTGATAGGCACTGATGGGTGACACTGATGAATGGCACTGATGGGTGGCACTGATGGGCACTGATAGATGTCACTGATAGGTGGCACTAATGGGCACTGATGGGCACTGGTAGGTGGTATTGATAGGCAGCACTGGTGATGAGGCACTGATTGGAGACATTTATAGGTGGCGCTGTGGGCACTGATAGGTGACACTGTGGGCACTGATGGGTGGTACTGTGGGCACTGGTAGGTGGCGCTGATGGGCACTGGTAGGTGGCACAGGTGGGCACAGTAGCCTCTGCAGAGGCTCTCCACGATCGGGACTGATGTCCCTCTCACAGCCGGCTGTGATCGGCTTTTCTTTTTCTCCTCACGCTACCAAAAAATAGCCGATTGCCGGCTCTGTTTACATCACATGATCAGCTGTCATTGGCTGACAGCTGATCACGTGGTAAGGGGTCGGGATCGACCCCTTACTCCGATCTGTGATCAGTCGAGTCTCATAATTTGCTGATCACAGAGCGCGCCGAGTTCGCCCTGCAGGGAGCGCGCAGGACACTCAAGCACGGTAGGACAACTATGGACGCCCTCCCGGCAAAGTAGGTGCGCGCTGCAGCTGTCTTTCGGCTATAGTGCGGACAGGAAGAGGTTAATGTGAGATCTGGGGTCAAAAAGACATCAGATCTCACATTTACACTTAAATGCAATAAAAAAAAAAATTCTTTTTTCTTTCAAGAAAAAAAAAATATGTCCCTTTTAAGACCATTGGGCGGAAGTGACGTTTGACGTCCTTTCTGTCATCCAATGGTACGGAGCCGAGTGGCGGCCATCTTTCCCTCACTAGACTTCCAGCCTCAGAGGGGAAAGGGCCCGATCGTCTCTGCCGCTACCGACGGCTCCGGTAAGCTGCGGAGACGCCCAGAGCATGGCGGAAGGGGGGGTCACCTTTCCCGTCGCCGATAAAAGTGATCTCGCGGTGAATCCGCTGCAGAGACCACTTTTATTGGAAAGAGAATTGTCCGACGTTTTTAAAAATACCAGGGTCATGGCAGCTATCTGCTGCCATAACAACGATATTTAGCATCAAAATACCGACGTATAACGGCGCCGGCTGGTCCATAAGTGGTTAAGTCCTGTAAGTTGCGAGGTGGGACGTCCATGGATCAGACTTGTTTTTCCAGCACATCCCAGAGATGCTCGATTGGATTGAAATCTGGAGAATTTGGAGTCAACAAACTCCTCAAACTTGTTGTTGTGTTCCTCAAACCATTCATGAACCGTTTTTTGCAGTGTGGTAGGGCACAGGGTGAAAGAGGCTACCAAAATCAGGGAATACCATTTCCATTAAGGGGTGTACTTTAGGGTGACCAGACGTCCCTGGTTGCCGGGGACAGTCCCCGGATTGAGGACACTGTCCCCGGAGCCTGTCTGACCCCGGTTTTGTCCCTGGATTCAGGGACGATCCTAGGCGGGTGCACCACGAGCTGGTGCAGAGGGGGGGGGGGTGCCCGGGGCCGGCCTGCAGCTACGCAGCCCCATACACAACAAACTGTGATGGCCATTTTTTTTCTGCTTTTAACACATCAACTTCAGGAACAACACATGTTTACTTGCTGCCTAATATATCCCACCCAGTTTCAGATGCCATTGTAACAAGATATTCAATGTTATTCACCCAACCTGTCAGTGGTCATAAAGTAATGGCTGATCTGGGTATACCTGATAACGGGTCCACTTTAAGAGTTATAAAAACAACTATGGGTCTCTGTTCACCTATATTTTGGTCTCTATAGGTTGTATTTAAATGACATTTCTAATATTGAGTCATTTTTTTTTAAGAAAGTCATTTTGCAGTTTTGTTCTTTGCGTCAATCCAAATATTTTTTAGAATCGCAATCTTAAAAATGTGATCATTTTAATTAAAAAGGTCATTTGGTTTCAATTTTTTGAAGGCATTAAAAGGTCTTATTGAAATTCGACTGATTGATTAAAAAAAAAACCAACAAAAAAAAGCAACAAGGAGTACAAAGGCTGATTCAGCACTCCAGCCGCTCTGCATTGCCGGTGGCCTAGGGGGCAGTGTGGTGCACAATTCAGCACAGCACACCGCACCATCCCCTTCTTTTAATTTTTTTTGCACAAGCTTTATTTGAAGTGTACAAAACTTACATACGATGCGCTGCGCTGCCTGACATTGCAGTGCGATTCGGGCTGGTGCTCTGCAATAAAATGCAGCACGCCTGCGCTGCAGTGTGAATGGGACACATAGGTAGGGCTGCCACCTTTTTCTTCAAGCCAAACCTGAACACTTTAGTGGCACAGGGCAATTTTTATTTTATTTGCAGTAAACACTATAGGATTATAAAAGACCTGGGACATATTTGGGTACCCCAAGGAGAGTATTAATGCGGCGTGCAGAGCACACCGTGGCGAACAGTGGGTGTGGCAACAGCTTTGTGACTATCTCAGTTACTTGGAGAGTCACAGCCCGGTCTGATTAATGTGTCCGGGTTTCAGGCGGACTGAAACCTGGACACGTGATTCAAAACCCGGACTGTCCGGGTGAATTCTGGACAGGTGGTAACCCTACACATAGGAAATAATTGTTTTCTGTGTGTCCCTGCGGTGACAGATGTTTTACCATGCGATAATACATCTGTCACCGCATATAGTGTGAATTGGCTCTAAATGATTGGATTGCAAAGGGAGTGGGCACCTTTATGAACTCTTTCAGAGAAGGTGACAAAATTTTGGGATGTTGGGCAGTTGTCAGGAAGTATCAAATGTGTGTGTGTGGTGGGGGGGGGGGGGTCTTAAAGTGTAGGTAAAGGCAAAACTTTTTCTACATTTTTGGATATAGTGGGGAAGGGTTAGAAGTTTTAATTGCTATCTGTGTCCCCAGTGGGGCGATTTACCCTCTCTGTCCTGTTGATCATTGTTGTCTCCATAGGAGAAAATGATGGGAAATCTTACATTTTAGAATTGTTGCCAGAAGAGGTGGGTCACAGAGGGAAAGAAAAGACGCTTTAACCCTTATCGACTCCATCTAAAACTAAAAAAAACAGTTTGGGCTATAGATACACACACACGAGCGGACTTTCCGGCAGACTTGGTCCGGCGGACCGGAGTCCGTCGGACAATTCGATCGCGTGTGGGCTCCAGCGGACTTTTTTTCCCCAAAAGTCCGACGGACCTAGAAATAAAACATGTTTCAAATCTTTCCGACGGACTCGAGTCCAGTCGAAAAGTCTGCTCGTCTGTATGCTAGTCCGACGGACAAAAAACGACGCTAGGGCAGCTATTGCCTACTGGCTATCAACTTCCTTATTTTAGTCCGGTCGTACGTCATCACGTACGAATCTGTCGGACTTTGGTTGGTCGTGTGTAGGCAAGTCCGTTCATTGGAAAGTCCGTCGGATAGTCCGTCGGATAGTCTGTCGGAAAGTCAGTCGAAAAGTCCGGCAGACCATTTCGGAAAGAAAGTCCGTCGGAAAGTCGGAAAATCCGTCGGAAACCCGTTGAAAAGTCCGCCCGTGTGTACGCGGCATTATGGACAGCTAGAACCTCCATCAGGGGAGGAGCTGCATAGCCTCTGCTTGGAAAATGTTCCTCGCCTGCCCCCTCCTTACTGAGCATGGACACTGTGATCCTATTATTTCCTTTGGATTTGCTGTACTCGTTGGGTCCCTGGCCCTCCAGTGGAGTATGGCTCACCTATAGGTGCGCAATAAGAAGAGCACCCAGTCGGGGCATTTTTCGAGCAAAGATTGTGTAAGGCTTCACTTCCTGTCTTGGAGATGAAACAGGAAGTGGAACAGAAATATCCCCAAAGCAAGGGGAACTTTTGCCCCCATTGGAAGGTTTCCCCTCACCCTTTGACCTTATGACAACTCTAAAATTTAGGATTTCATATTACTTTCTGTCTCAGAGACAATAGATCACCAAATGGATAAATGGACCACCAGGTTCACTAAAAGAAGGATGAACTGCTCCAGCGGGGAGGCAGCCTAATATACAATTTGGCAGGGGGCCTAACCCATTCCCACTCTGACTAAAGGACCATTGTACTAAAGTTGTCCTTTCTAGTTTTTTAGACTTTAGCGATTGGGTTTACATCTATTTTAACAATCTTTTTTTAATGTGTTTTAGGTTATTGGGAAAGCATTTGCCGTTCTCAATGATCCAGCTAAAAGGAAAGTATATGATGAGTCACAAATCCGGACACAAGCATCCCCGGAAGCAGAAATGTCAACCAATGACGTTTTTGATATGTTCTTCAGGGGTCACTATTCAGCCCGAGCAGCATATGACTTTAATGGTCATCCAAGAGAGCAAAGGCATGCAAGCAGAGAGGAAGATGGAAGGTGGCAGAGGTGGGCATCTGGAGAGGACAGACAAGACCTGCCAAGATGGAAAAGGGAGGAGATGAGGCATAACACTGAACAGGAATGGAAATGGAGAGAAGAGGTGTATAACGAAGGGAGAAGACAATGGCAGTGGGAAAGAGATCAGAAACAAGATGGCGGACAGCCGAAATGGCAGAAGGAAACCAAGCGAGAACCAGGCAGACCAAAAACTCAGCAAGAAAGGAGGCAAGAAGCTGGAAGGACCAGCCCAAAGTGGTGGGAAAAGAAAGGCCAAGACAACCGAAAATCAAGGTGGCGTGAAGAAATGGAGAAACAAAATCTCAGACGTCCAAGGAGACCAGAGGAAGAAGAAGAAAATGGTCGGCCCAAAAACGCATACTCTGCTTTTATCCAGGTCCTCCCAGTGCTTATTCTTGTGGTGGTCTCTGTAGTGGCTCAGTTAACAGCCACCAACTCGCCATACAGTCTCAATCCTAGACCGTCATCTGGATTGACCATCTCCAGGGAGACCAGCAGCCGCGGAGTCCCGTACTATGTGGGACAAAATTTTCACACGCGTTATCGAGGTCCGGCTTTAGCAGAGCTGGAGAGGGCTGTGGAGAAGGAGTACGCAGAACAAGTCCAGGCCGGATGTTGGAGAGAGAAACAGCAGAGATCCGATCTTGCCAATCTGGCTCGGCTCTATAGGGATGAGAGACTAAGAGAAAAGGCAGACACTTTCAAGATGGAGAACTGTCGGAAGTTGTCTGACCTCATAGGTATACGCAGAGGTGGCTGAGGTGGCACCGTGAAATTCATATGAGTCCATCTACGTCATCTTCATCAAATCTTAGAATGATGACCAGTTACAACATTTAGAAAAAACTGTACTTAGTCTTTCTAATACTCGTTAATATTACCGCTAATGACTTTTTGCAAACACTGGAGCCTCTAACCTAATAGGATATCTACAAATTGCCTGTCTAAGGGCCCATACTCACAGGCTTTTGATACTAGCCCTAGAATGTATGACTATACCTGAGCACAATCTCCATGATAAGGTGTTTAATAGGAACACTACAGTCAAACACAGAATGAATGGACACACAATGTATTCCCTACAGTGACAGTCTCCTGAACCTATAGTAATTTAACAAGTCTCCAACTACCAGAATCCCAAATCCATCCATCTTTAAAGTTTGAAGTAAATCTGGCATGACCTAAAATGTTTCAAATGTATTAAAACTGCTAAAGTGCATTACCTTGTGGTGCCTCCAAATGTCTGTGTAAATCTGGAAGCTGACCCTTGTGTTCCTGTAGCGGCCACTTGGATCCAAGGCTCAGGCTGAACACAGAACCTAATTTGGAAACTAACCCTTGTGTTCCTGTAGAGTTTACTTGAATTACAGGTCCTGGCTAAACACAAACCCTCATATGAAAACTGACTCTTGTGTGCCTGTAGAATCCAAGTGCATCCTAGGCCTAAGCTGAACACAACCAAATTTGAAAATATACCCTTGTGTTCCTGTAGAGTCCACTTGAATTCTAGGTCCAGGCTGAACAGGGAACCTAATCTGGAAACTGACCCTTATGTTCCTATGGAGTCCACTTGGATCCAAGACCTAAGCTGGACATAGAACCTAATTTGCAAACTAATCCTTGTGTTCTTGTAGAATCCACTTTTTATCCTAGGTCCAGGCTGAATACAGAACCACATTTGAAAACTGTCCCTTGTGTTCCTGTAGAGTCCACTTGGAATCTTGGCCCAAGCTGGACATGGAAACCTAATTTAGAAAATCACCATTATGTTCTTGTAGATTCCACTTGGATCCTAGGACAAAGCTGAACACAGAAACCCAATTTAGAAATGCACCCTTGTGTTCTTGTAGAGTCCACTTGAATCCTAGGCCCAGGCTGAACAGGGGCTCCAATCTGGAAATTGACCCTTGTGTTCCTGCAGAGTCAACTTGAATTCTAGACCCAGGCTGAACAGGGAACCTAATCTGGAAACTGACCCTTGTGTTCCTATGAAGTCCACTTGAATTTTAGCCCCAGGCTAAACACAAAACCAAATTTGGAAACTGACCCTTGTGTTCCTGTGCAGTCCACTTGGATCCAAGGCCTAAGCTGGACATAGAACCTAATTTGCAAACTAAGCCTTGTGTTCTTGTAGAATCCACTTGAATCCTAGGTCCAGGCTGAATACAGAACCAAATTTGAAAACTGACCCTTGTGTTCCTGTAGAGTCCACTTGGAACCTTGGCCCAAGCTGGACACGGAAGCCTAATTTAGAAACTCACCATTATGTTCTTGTAGAGTCCACTTGGATCCTAGGACCAAGCTGAACACAGAAACCCAATTTAGAAACGCACACTTGTGTTCTTGTAGAATCCACTTGGATCCTAGGCCCAGGCTGAACAGGGGCTCCAATCTGGAAATTGACCCTTGCGTTCCTGCAGAGTCAACTTGAATTCTAGACCCAGGCTGAACAATTAACCTAATTTTGAAACTGACCCTTGCATTCCTGTAGAGCCGACTTGGACCCTAGGCTGAACACTGAATCTCATTTTCTCTGCAAGCCAAGATTAAGCCCTTCCTGACACTAAGGTTTTCCCCCTGTAAATCTGCTTTTGAAGACCCTTGCCCTTGTGGGCAGTAGAGGTTTTGGGGTGTGAATAACAGTTGAAGAACACGGTGTAGAGATTAGACCCAGGCTTAATCTCAACATGGGCAGAAACCAAGGTCCCATGTACAGCCTTAGCTCAGCATCCAGGGGGGCTCCCTCAGGGACACAGCAATTATGATTATCACTTATGATATAATATTATGATTATCAATTATGAAATGTGATTATCACAGGTACTTGAATGCACCACAATGTGACTACTCCTCAGCACTGTTCTTGAAGTGAATGGTTGACTCATTTTCTGCTTTTTTGGGAAATTGTGTAACGAGATTGCCTTGTCATGGTTTTTCTTCTTCTTGTCACCTGTCTCAGAGTTTTCGGTGTTCCCGACCACCTTCAGCCATCACATCCTTCTGTATCCTCCATTAAAAAAAAAAAAACAATTTTACGGTTAAGCTGGGACAATGGTAATCCCTCATGATGGGTGAAGCATCTGTGCAGAGACCTCAACTGGGGCTGTATCTGAAAGCCTTTGGGAACTTAACTCTCCAGGGTGGGCACAGTGAAATATCCTGTAAGTACGGGCCCTGTTTTATTTTGGATTTGTTATATAGTCTTAGACACATCGAACAAACTTTAGTGAGACTTATATACTGTGAACTACATGCTACCGAACAAAGGAAGTGCCAAAACCCCATCCCGGTACCAGTCTCCAACAAGACCCGTAAAATGAACAAATTTGACATACTAACACTGACCAGCGGGTGGCACCAGTGATCTATGAAGGATATATATTATGTACATGTTCACTTATTTATTTGTATGCAGCACCTTACTCTAAACGACACCTGCCGGGAATAAAAGCAGCATTAAACGCTAGAACTGTAGAGTGATATTTTAATTTAAATTTGAAATCCAGCTGTTCAACCCACCCGTGCACTACGAGGTTAAGCACTTGTTGCCTCTATGGGGCGACCAGTAGGGTGACATACTTTATTCTTCACTCCCGCAGGCTTCCTCCTCTCTGTACAAAGCCACTCCCCTTTGTGGCAGGTCTCTGACGTCATCACGTACAAAACAGGACCAGCTATAAGATGTCCTCCTCCTGCAAGGTGACACTAAATGGATGAGTCAACTTTAAGCCAACCATACACTATTCAATCTGGTTGTACATTCTCCTTTAGATCTACCATCAACTATATAGTAAGGGCCTGCCTGATTGGATACACATTTAATTCCTTAGGTTTGTCCTTATATTGCTTAGGTTTGGTAAATTGTAGTAGATTGTACAGTTTGATTGTAGAGTTTAGGGCCAGCTTTAGATTTACCAAATTGATGTCATGTGAGGACGTCCCTAAACTGTCCAATCAGACAGGCCCTTACTCAACATAGGTGTTGGTAGATCTAAAGGGGATTGTACAATTACTTTTGTAATGTTTGGCCAGCCCTAGATCTGGCCTGAACTATGAGTGCGGAGCTCATATAACATGACGTCCTATCAGATGAGGCTTTCGGTTCAACATGCTTTGTAGGATCCAAAATTTGAGGGACGCTTAATAGAAGGAAACTCATACCATGCATCCCCTTCTCATGCCCCGTACACACGGTCGGATTTATCGACGGAAAATGTGTGATAGGACCTTGTTGTCGGAAATTCCGACCGTGTGTGGGCTCCATCACACATTTTCCATCGGATTTTCCGACACACAAAATTTGAGAGCAGGCTATAAAATTTTCTGACAACAAAATCCGTTGACGGAAATTCCGATCGTGTGTACACAAATCTGACGGACAAAGTGCCACGCATGCTCAGAATAAATAAAGAGATGAAAGCTGTTGGCTACTGCCCCGTTTATAGTCCCGCCATACATGTGTTACGTCAGCGCGTTCAGAATGTTCGGATTTTCCGACAACTTTGTGTGACCGTGTGTATGCAAGACAAGTTTGAGCCAACATTCGTCGGAAAAAATCCTAGGATTTTGTTGGCGGAATGTCCGAACAAAGTCCGACCGTGTGTACGGGGCATTAGAGTAAATCCATAAAACTGAAGTGATATTTTAGTTATGGGTGGGCTGAATCGGGCCCTGGTTACCCATATGTCACATATACTCCAACTATGAGATCTGCCTGCCAGGACTGCCGCCTCTGTTTCTGTCCATCTGGCAGTTTTGGGTGTTCCAACTCATCCTGTTATATTCTCCATAATATAAAATAAATATACCATCCAACAGGGATGGTGGGAACCCCTCATAATGGGCACAGCAGGTGTACAGACCCAGGAACTCCGCACGGGGATGGTGGTAACCCCTCATAATGGGCACAGCAGGTGTACAGACCTGGGATCTTCAGGGTTGGTGGGAACCCCTCATAATGGGCACAGGTTGTGTACAGACCTGGGATCTCAGCACAGGGATGGTGGTAACCCCTCATAATGGGCACAGGTGGTGTACAGACCTGGGAACTCAGCACAGGGGTTGGTGGGAACCCCTCATAATGGGCACAGGTGGTGTACAGACCTGGGATCTCAGCACAGGGATGGTGGTAACCCCTCATAATGGGCACAGGTGGTGTACAGACCTGGGAACTCAGCACAGGGGTTGGTGGGAACCCCTCATAATGGGCACAGGTGGTGTACAGACCTGGGATCTCAGCACAGGGATGGTGGTAACCCCTCATAATGGGCACAGCAGGTGTATAGACCTGGGAACTCAGCACAGGGATGGCGGGAAACCTTTATAATGGGCACAGCAGGTGTATCAACCCAGGAATTCGGTACAGGGATGGTGGGAACTCCTCATAATGGGCACAGCAGGTGTACAAATCCAGGAACTCCGTACAGGGATGGTAGGAACCCCTCATAATGGGTACAGCAGGTGTATGGACCTGGGAACTCAGTATAGGGATGGTGGGGACCCCTTATAATGGGCACAGCAGGTATACAGACCTGGGAACTAAGCACAGGGATGGTGGGGACCCCTCATAATGGGCACAGCAGGTGTATCAACCCAGGAGCTCAGTGCAGGGATGGTGGGAACCCCTGATAATGGGTACAGGAGATGTACAGGAGTTACAGAAAATAGTCAAAATTCTAAACACATAATCCACATTCTGTCTGTAGGGCCTTGTTCATACAAGTTTACCTAAAATGGAACTTTAGTCAAAAAAATAAGTCCTAGATCACTTCAAGCTGGCCCCTTTTGTGGGTAAAACATTAAAAATAAGTGCCTATACTGTTTAAAATCCAGTAATACACTGTCACACTCTGCTCTGCACATGCTCAGTTGCTCTCTATTTTTAGGCACTGTCCAGAATTTGTAGAGGCCGATCTGCTCACAGCCTAAAGATTTACTGCTGCTCAGGGGCTTGGGGCTTCAACAAAATGGTAGCCTCCAGCAAGAAGAAACAGAAGCAATGCTGGAGGCATTTTTTATCGCACACACTAGTTTTGGTAGCATAATTATTAATGCGGAATGTATGTTCCTTGTAAAAGAACATTATTTTTTATCAAGTTGTCATGGGTAAATTTCCGCTTTAATGCATACACTCATGTGAAGGCCGTGTTTGCCCTCATGGGGACGCACAGGTGATCCATGCATCTGCGTTCAGGCAGCGCCATTGATGCCAGTTAGGACACAGCCACTGGGGTGTGAGTGTGTGTCCCCGACCTCAGGCAGTGTTAATTCAGGGGGACCATACCTCCCAACATTTTGAGATGGGAATGAGGGACACCTGCTAGAAAATGTATGTAGGCATAGGACACGCCCCCTGCCACACCCCCTTAAAGGAGAATTAACAAAAAAAAAGGTTATTTAAATCCACAAGGGCTTTTTTTTTACCACTACTATTCCTTTATTATTGGCTTTTAAAATTTACAAATGCAGCAATTTAGAAATTGGATGAAAGGTTTAGCACTGGGAAACACTTTTTGAAGGGTAATAAGTGCATTTTATATACCCTGGTTCAGAGGGACTGTCCCTAAATTAGAGCAATGTCCCTCTGTCCCTCTTTACTCCTCATTTGTCCCTCAATTCGGTCTGATCTATATAGATGTATAGAAAATGCACTTTTTAACTATCAAAAAGTGTTTCCCAGTGCTAAACCTTTCATCTGAGTTCTAAATTGCTGCATTTGTAAATTTCAAAAGCCAATATAAAGGAATAGTAGTGGTAAAAAAAGCACTTGTGGGTTTAACCAATCTTGTTTTTTTGTACAATTCCCCTTTAAGGGGGTGTGGCAAGGGGGTGTGTCCTATGCCTGCATACTTTTGCTGATAGGTGTCCCTCATTCCCATCTCGAAAAGTTGGGAGGTATGCCCCCGGCCGGTTTCTTCACTGGGCTTCTGCCCCCAGCGCCGGCATACTAACTGTGGACAGCCGGCTGTAACTGCTTTCGGCTTCACAGCCGGCTGGTCACTTGCGCATGCACGAGCCACGCTGCACTATCTGATTGGCCTGTGACATGTCCCAGAAGGCTTTGGGGGGGAGGAAGGGGGGCCAAACTTCCGCTCAGATCGCTGCGACAATCTGACCGGAAGTGGGGAGGTATCTGTGAAAGAAGAGGCACCCTCTCCCCCCCCCCCCCCCCCCCAAAAAAAAAATAAAAAAATGAAGTGCCAAAACTGAAGGAGGAGGAAAAGCAGAACTTCCCCTTTTGGGTGAAGTTCCGCTTTAAGTACGTATGTGTGTACGAAGCCTAACGATGAATCTCTTTTATGTTTAGATGACATTGGCGGGGAGGGAGGTCTATGTATAAAATAACATCAGTGTATACATGTCTCAGCGTTTGAGCAGCCTTTATGAGAAATCTCTGTTATGTGCCTAATATGTATGAAATGCTATTTTCTCTTTCCTATAATCAGCAGCGCCATCTAGTGGCCATAATGTGTTTTTTTTTTTTCCTGGTTGCAGTATTACAGGAAAATACCGCATTACCACCACTAGACGGAGCTGACAATCACAGGAGACAAATAATAAATTCCATTTTATACATATTAGACACATTACAGAGATAATGTGCGGCAACTATGTGAATGCATTTTGGGTGTTGTTAGGCGTAGATTGACACCCGCAGCAGAACGCACACCCAGTGCATTTTGAACGAAGTAGGGGAAACGCGCACAGAACGTGGGTTTCCTGCAGCGCGTTCTAGTGTGATTGGGCCCTAAGGTCTCATTCACATAGATGGCTGGGCGAGTAATAAAGGCAGGCAGTTGAGCCATGGTTGCCCACCTAAAAAAGGGGGTGCAGGCGCTAAGAAATGTACACATGCTGCAGCAAAAATTAAACCTTAGTACGGCCGCCAAACTCGACCCATTTAAGTGTATGGGGCTGTACTGCGATTGCAGCGCGGTGGGTCCGAATTTTGAGGGTTAAAAGCAAGCAGTGCTTGCACCTTCAGCACCCGTCAAACGCCTTCTGGAAAGCTTTTCACAACAAATCACTCTTGGAGGTTCAGCCTGGGCTCTTCCGCAGGTGCGAATGATCCCCAAGGCCCATGTCTATACCTGGGAACTTCTAAAAGTGGTGAGGCCGGAGCAGGAGTCACTGAGGAGGCAGCAGTGCAGGCGTACAGTGACCTCGGACTTCAGTCATTGTGAAGGAACGTCTTTATGTTCACATTGCCAAAAAACTGAGCTGGGGGCTTGGAATGAGCTGGTAACAGAAGCTAAACGCTGGCATTGCTGGGCCAGATCTGCCAAGTACCCAGATATCCTTTTGGCAGGATGACTATGCGAGGCACAGCAGGGCAGGATAAGCAAAGCCTCTCTCCCTCACCAGCCATTTTTCCGTGCCTCGCTCCTCCAGTTGGTGAGGAACAGAATCACATATTTTACCAATCCCATTGCAACTTCCTGCTTCATGTCCAAGACAGGAAGTGAAGGGAGATCTCCCCAGCAGGATGCAGACATCAAAACAAATGTCTTCTATACTTTTTTTGTGGGACCCAGCTTGCCTTCCTAGGCCTGATGGACGCTGCCATCCCCCCGTCCAAAGTCTCCTGCGTCGAGATGAGCTTGGGCGTCCTCTGAACTCACCTCTACCCTATCGTCAGACCCGGGAACTCTGCACAGGGATGGTGGGAACCCCTCATAATGGGCACTGCAGGTGTACAGACCCAGGAACTCAGCACAGGGATGGTGGGAACCCCTCATAATGGGTACAGCAGGTGTACAGACCCAGGAACTCAGCACAGGGATGGTGGGAACCCCTCATAATGGGTACAGCAGGTGTACAGACCCAGGAACTCAGCACAGGGATGGTGGGAACCTCTCATAATGGGCACAGCAGGTGTATAGACCCAGGAACTCAGCACAGGGATGGTGGGAACCCCTCATAATGGGTACAGCAGGTGTACAGACCCAGGAACTCAGCACAGGGATGGTGGGAACCTCTCATAATGGGCACAGCAGGTGTACAGACCCGGGAACTCAGCACAGGGATGGTGGGAACCCCTCATAATGGGTACAGCAGGTGTACAGACCCAGGAACTCAGCACAGGGATGGTGGGAACCCCTCATAATGGGTACAGCAGGTGTACAGACCCAGGAACTCAGCACAGGGATGGTGGGAACCCCTCATAATGGGTACAGCAGGTGTACAGACCCAGGAACTCAGCACAGGGATGGTGGGAACCTCTCATAATGGGCACAGCAGGTGTACAGACCTGGGATCTCAGCACAGGGATGGTGGTAACCCCTCATAATGGGCACAGCAGGTGTATAGACCTGGGAACTCAGCACAGGAATGGTGGGAACCTCTCATAATGGGCACAGCAGGTGTATCGACCCGGAAGCTCAGTGCAGGGATGGTGGGAGCCCCTCATAATGGGCACAGCAGGTGTACAGATCCAGGAACTCAGCACAGGGATGGTGGGAACCCCTCATAATGGGCACAGCAGGTGTTCAGACCCAGGAACTCAGCACAGGAATGGTGGGAACCTCTCATAATGGGCACAGCAGGTGTATCGACCCGGAAGCTCAGTGCAGGGATGGTGGGAGCCCCTCATTATGGGCACAGCAGGTGTACAGACCCAGGAACTCCGCACAGGGATAGTGGGAACCCCTCATAATGGGCAACAGGGATAGTGGGAACCCCTCATAATGGGCACTGCAGGTGTACAGACCCAGGAACTCAGCAGAGGGATGGTGGGAGCCCCTCATAATGGGCACAGCACGTGTTCAGACCCAGGAACTCAGCACAGGGATGGTGGGAACCCCTCATAATGGGCACAGCACGTGTTCAGACCCAGGAACTCAGCACAGGGATGGTGGGAACCCCTCATAATGGGCACAGCAGGTGTACAGACCCAGGAACTCCGCACAGGGATGGTGGGAACCCCTCATAATGGGCACTGCAGGTGTATCAACCCGGGAACTCAGTGCAGGGATGGTGGGAACCCCTCATAATAAGCACAGCAGGTGTATCGACCCGGAAGCTCAGTGCAGGGATGGTGGGAGCCCCTCATAATGGGCACTGCAGGTGTATCAACCCAGGAACTCAGCACAGGAATGGTGGGAACCCCTCAAAATGGGCACAGCAGGTGTATCGACCCGGAAGCTCAGTGCAGGGATGGTGGGAGCCCCTGATAATGGGCACAGCAGGTGTACAGACCCAGGAACTCCGCACAGGTATGGTGGGAACCCCTTATAATGGGCACTGCAGGTGTATCAACCCGGAAGCTCAGTGCAGGGATGGTGGGAGCCCCTCATTATGGGCACAGCAGGTGTACAGACCCAGGAACTCAGCACAGGGATGGTGGGAACCCCTCATAATGGGCACAGCAGGTGTACAGACCCAGGAACTCAGCACAGGGATGGTGGGAGCCCCTCATTATGGGCACAGCAGGTGTACAGACCCAGGAACTCCGCACAGGGATAGTGGGAACCCCTCATAATGGGCAACAGGGATAGTGGGAACCCCTCATAATGGGCACTGCAGGTGTACAGACCCAGGAACTCAGCAGAGGGATGGTGGGAGCCCCTCATAATGGGCACAGCACGTGTTCAGACCCAGGAACTCAGCACAGGGATGGTGGGAACCCCTCATAATGGGCACAGCACGTGTTCAGACCCAGGAACTCAGCACAGGGATGGTGGGAACCCCTCATAATGGGCACAGCAGGTGTACAGACCCAGGAACTCCGCACAGGGATGGTGGGAACCCCTCATAATGGGCACTGCAGGTGTATCAACCCGGGAACTCAGTGCAGGGATGGTGGGAACCCCTCATAATAAGCACAGCAGGTGTATCGACCCGGAAGCTCAGTGCAGGGATGGTGGGAGCCCCTCATAATGGGCACTGCAGGTGTATCAACCCAGGAACTCAGCACAGGAATGGTGGGAACCCCTCATAATGGGCACAGCAGGTGTATCGACCCGGAAGCTCAGTGCAGGGATGGTGGGAGCCCCTGATAATGGGCACAGCAGGTGTACAGACCCAGGAACTCCGCACAGGTATGGTGGGAACCCCTTATAATGGGCACTGCAGGTGTATCAACCCGGAAGCTCAGTGCAGGGATGGTGGGAGCCCCTCATTATGGGCACAGCAGGTGTACAGACCCAGGAACTCAGCACAGGGATGGTGGGAACCCCTCATAATGGGCATTGCAGTTGTACAGATCCAGGAACTCCGCACAGGGATAGTGGGAACCCCTCATAATGGGCAACAGGGATAGTGGGAACCCTTCATAATGGGCACTGCAGGTGTACAGACCCAGGAACTCAGCAGAGGGATGGTGGGAACTCCTCATAATGGGGACAGCACGTGTTCAGACCCAGGAACTCAGCACAGGGATGGTGGGAACCCCTCATAATGGGCACTGCAGGTGTATCAACCCGGGAACTCAGTGCAGGGATGGTGGGAACCCCTCATAATGGGCACTGCAGGTGTACAGAGCCAGGAACTCAGCAGAGGGATGGTGGGAACTCCTCATAATGGGGACAGCACGTGTTCAGACCCAGGAACTCAGCACAGGGATGGTGGGAACCCCTCATAATGGGCACTGCAGGTGTATCAACCCGGGAACTCAGTGCAGGGATGGTGGGAACCCCTCATAATGACTGAATAGAATAAAAAATAAATTTCGCGCAATATTAAGTGAAAAATGAAAAATATAGTGTATAAAAATATTGTGGAACACTGTTGTCTGTTAAGTGGTAGTGTTAAAATCTCTCTTGTAAACTATAATGATCGCTGCTTTTACTCAAAAAAGTGAGGCTTAAATAGCAGTAAATACTGAAATACTCCTCATACCACCCTATAACTGGCATGCATAAATAAATAATGACATATTGCATAAAAATTGTGCATAAAGATATTTCCAGTAGTGAATCGTATACGGTCTTCTAAAATCCACAATCAAAAAACTGTGCAATAAAACATATGTGCAACCTTAAAAAATATACATTCCAATTTATGTGAAAAGTCCGTTTTGTTGCTACAATAATTTGTAGATCTTCTAGTGCCAAAATGATTACAAAATAAAAATAGGTGAATATTTATATAAAAAAACAACTGTGAATCGTTCTTCAGATATTGAAAAATAAATATAGTGAAAGTCTATCTTTCTGCTGCTGGTGTCTCTCAGTATGGTCTCACAGAACTCTCACCTTGCATTAGTAGTAATCAGGCATTCAGTAATATGTCTTTAAGGTGTGGGAATAGTCTCTGGCAGCTTTCTCTTTCTCTGTTATTTTCTCTCCTCCAACGTTCCCTCTCTGCAGCTCCACTCTAGTGAACTAAATTCTGCAGGAGATCAAATAATTATTTCCCCTACTGTAAGTCTTCAAAGTGGGCACATTTGACTTTTCCTCTTCGGCTCCCATAGACTTCGATGGGGTTCGGGTTAGAACTTTTCCCGGTTTGCAGCAGAATTTCCGAACAGGGGGGTGTTCAGCCAATCTCTAATTCGGACCGAACATTAGGTCATCACTAATTGAATCTATGAAGGGAGCCGTGGTTGTCATACAGGCAGTTGTTTGGACACAATAACTAGTAAGCCATGCAGACAAACCATTTAATATCCACCAGCGCGAAGGACAATTTTATATTTTTATAATTTTAACCCCTCATAATGGGCACAGCAGGTGTACAGACCCAGGAACTCAGCACAGGAATGGCGGGAACCCCTTATAATGGGCACAGCAGGTGTTCAGACCCATGAACTCAGCACAGGGATGGTGGGAACCCCTTATAATGGGCACAGCAGGTGTATCAACCCAGGAGCGCACCCTTCCTAGGCCTGATGGACGCGGCCATCCCCCACCCAAAGTCTCCTGCATCGAGATGAGCTTGGGCGTCCTCTGAACTCACCTCTACCCTATCGTCTGAAGTAGCAAACTAGTCCAATCAGCTGCGGGCCGGGTCGCTTAATGTCATTGACTACATACGTGCATGCGTCCATATAAGGCATACTGCCGCCACCAGAATCCCACCTCTTTCTTTGCACGACGCAGCCTACAGCCGCTTAGAGTAAAAGAAGAAGGTGAGGACGCCCCATTCTGGGATACTTATGTCACACATTTCAGAAGCCGCTGGGGCGATCTCCACCACACTGTGAATGTGCTTGACGCATCATTGGGGGCCAGCTGCAAGAACAGGAAGAGACAGCCGGTCCCCTGATGACGTAAGAAGGGAAGATGGTGGCAGAAGGCCTGGCGTGTGACAACGCTGGACTCGCTAGGAGAAAGTATGGTTTCTGAGGACAACCCAGTGGACAAGAAATAGGAAAAAGAAATACACTATATTGTCTAAAGTATTGGGATGCCTGACTTTACACACACATGAAATTTAATGGCCTCCCAGTCTTAGTTCGTAGGGTTCAATATCGAGTTGGCCCACCCTTTGCAGCTATAACAGCTTCAACTCTTCTGGGAAGGCTGTCCACAAGGTTTAGGAGTGTGTCTATGGGAATGTTTGACCATTCTTCCAGAAGTGCATTTGTGAGGTTAGGCACTGATGTTGGATGAGAAGGCCTGGCTCGCAGTCTCCACTCTAATTCATCCCAAAGGTGTTCTATCGGGTTGAGGTCAGGACTCTGTGCAGGACAGTCTTATAGACCTTATGGACCTTGCTTTGTGCACTGGTCCAAATCATTTAGTAGAGGGGGGATTATGGTGTGGGGTTGTTTTTCAGGGGTTGGTTTTGGCCCCTTAGTTCCAGTCAAGGGAACTCTTAAGGCGTCAGCATACCAAGACATTTTGGACAATTTCATGCTGAGAACAGTTTGGGGATTGCCCCTTCCTGTTCCAACATGACTGCACACCAGTGCGCAAAGCAAGGTCCATAAAGACATGGATGAGGGAGTTTGGGGGGGACCCTGTCACTATTGTAACAATGTTCATTTAATGCCAAGGCAGTGCATCACATATCAGTGATATTGCTCAGAAATAGGATTTTGCAATACACCTCATGACAAAATTAGATCTATTTTACTCAATATAGGCATCTGTAGGTGAAGTTTTGAACAGTAGATTCATTTTCATATAATTTGTTGACAGGCTTGTCTGCCATGTTTCTACACCTGTTACTGAGGTGGCCATCTTGCTATACCCAATTAGAACGTGATAATGCTGTCTCGTGGAGAGGTGTCCGCCATCTTGGTACTCCTCTACAGTAGCATCCGCTCACGTAAAGCCTGGGAGCCTATCTCCTCCATCTTAGTACTCCCTCAACTCAATATGCACCATATACTATACAGTAGCTCCGCCATCTTGATACACCCTTGCGGTGATTCAGCTCGCCAGGCACCCGCCATCTTGCTCCTCCTGCGCCCTCGAGTTACTTGCCGCTTAGACCCCTCCTCCTGAAGGCAGACACTAGAATCATGGCGGCGATGAAGATGCTGAATCCTGGGGTCTTGGGTCTAACCGGAGGGCAGCCCGCTGAAATGGACTGGATGAACCGGGAGGTCACCACCGGGGTGAGTCCGACCGGAAGTGCCGTGGCGGGCGCTTGGTGGGGGCTACGCGATACCGGGGAAAGCCTGACAGCTAGGCCGCTGGTGGTGGAACCTGTGTGCATTGATTACTAAGGGGACGGCAGGAGGGGGGCAGAACACTTCAACATATCCCAATCATTGTGTTATATATAGGATAATATACAAAATGTTTTTTTTTGTTTTTTTTTATAGGAAACTATATATATATATATATATATATATATATATATATATATATATATAAAACTTTTTAATATTTATTGTATATAGTATAATAAAAAACGAATTATAAAATATAATTATAATATATACAAAATATTTTAATATGCAATAGGATGATATTCTATATTTTAATTTTTTTTGTATATTCTGTTTAAAACAGTAAAAAAAAAATTTTTATGTATCTTTTATAAAACCTATGTTATTTTTCTTATATTAAAAAAAGTTTATATAAATTTTTTTTTTTTTTTTTATTTTTTTTCAAAGGGATATTTAAGTTATCCTTTGGGAATATATTATATTAAATATTATCATCATAATTATACTAAAATTTTAACATAGAAAATGTTTTTTTTTTAAAAATATGTAAATATTTTTTTGGGATGACTGATACACATATAGATACATGAAATGGTATTGATCATCGAGGGAATACACCTACACAGTTGGGGGGGATTGTCCAGCCATAGATTAAATTGCATTATCTATGGCCTGCCTTAGAATATAATCTGCCAGAGAGAAGTCCGCTCTATGAAAACCTTGAATACTAGACAGATGGTGATTTGTTCTTCAGCCTAGGAAAAGGAAAGATATATATATATATATATATATATATATATATATATATATATATATATATATATGTGTGTTAGACTGGCTTCTAGTCTATTGGACCTTCACCCTCCCCACCCCCACTGTCCATCATTCCACTCCTACCCCTATCCTCCCTCTCTATTACCGGCACTATTTTCATTGTTTGTCTTAATGTGACTTTTTTTTTTTTTTTTTGTCTTTCTCTCCACAGACCACAATTATGGCGGTAGAGTTTGATGGCGGAGTGGTTCTTGGTGCTGATTCACGGACTACAACCGGGTAGGTTATGGCATTGGTAGGGTGGTGGATATATTTCAGCAGATCGTTATTGGCTCAGATGTGGAGGGTACAGAAGGTGCTCTGGCAGTAGCTCCGGCGCAGGGCCCCCCTCCTGTGGGTCGTGCCGGCGCGGGGCCCCCTCCTGTGGGTCGTGCCGGCGCGGGGCCCCCTCCTGTGGGTCGTGCCGGCGTGGGGCCCCCCTCCTGTGGGTCGTGCCGGCGCGGGGCCCCCCTCCTGTGGGTCGTGCCGGCGCGGGGCCCCCCTCCTGTGGGTCGTGCCGGCGCGGGGCCCCCCTCCTGTGGGTCGTGCCGGCGCGGGGCCCCCTCCTGTGGGTCGTGCCGGCGCGGGGCCCCCTCCTGTGGGTCGTGCCGGCGCGGGGCCCCCTCCTGTGGGTCGTGCCGGCGCGGGGCCCCCTCCTGTGGGTCGTGCCGGCGCGGGGCCCCCTCCTGTGGGTCGTGCCGGCGCGGGGCCCCCTCCTGCGGGTCGTGCCGGCGCGGGGCCCCCTCCTGCGGGTCGTGCCGGCGCGGGGCCCCCTCCTGCGGGTCGTGCCGGCGCGGGGCCCCCTCCTGCGGGTCGTGCCGGCGCGGGGCCCCCTCCTGCGGGTCGTGCCGGCGCGGGGCCCCCTCCTGCGGGTCGTGCCGGCGCGGGGCCCCCTCCTGCGGGTCGTGCCGGCGCGGGGCCCCCTCCTGCGGGTCGTGCCGGCGCGGGGCCCCCTCCTGCGGGTCGTGCCGGCGCGGGGCCCCCTCCTGCGGGTCGTGCCGGCGCGGGGCCCCCTCCTGCGGGTCGTGCCGGCGCGGGGCCCCCTCCTGCGGGTCGTGCCGGCGCGGGGCCCCCTCCTGCGGGTCGTGCCGGCGCGGGGCCCCCTCCTGCGGGTCGTGCCGGCGCGGGGCCCCCTCCTGCGGGTCGTGCCGGCGCGGGGCCCCCTCCTGCGGGTCGTGCCGGCGCGGGGCCCCCTCCTGCGGGTCGTGCCGGCCCCCTCCCCCCCCCCTCCTGTGGGTCGTGCCGGCGCGGGGCCCCCTCCTGTGGGTCGTGCCGGCGCGGGGCCCCCTCCCCCCCCCCCCCTGTGGGTCGTGCCGGCGCGGGGCCCCCTCCTGTGGGTCGTGTCGGCGCGGGCCCCCTTCCCCCCCCTCCTGTGGGTCGTGCCGGCGCGGGCCCCCTTCCCCCCCCTCCTGTGGGTCGTGCCGGCGCGGGCCCCCTTCCCCCCCTCCTGTGGGTCGTGCCGGCGCGGGGCCCCCTCCTGTGGGTCGTGCCGGCCCCCTTCCCCCCCCCTCCTGTGGGTCGTGCCGGCACGGGGCCCCCTCCTGTGGGTCGTGCCGGCGCGGGGCCCCCTCCCCCCCCCCTGTGGGTCGTGCCGGCGCGGGGCCCCCTCCTGTGGGTCGTGCCGGCGCGGGGCCCCCTTCCCCCCCCCCTGTGGGTCGTGCCGGCGCGGGGCCCCCTCCTGTGGGTCGTCCCGGCGCGGGGCCCCCTCCTGTGGGTCGTGCCGGCGCGGGGCCCCCTCCTGTGGGTCGTGTCGGCGCGGGCCCCCTTCCCCCCCCTCCTGTGGGTCGTGCCGGCGCGGGCCCCCTTCCCCCCCTCCTGTGGGTCGTGCCGGCGCGGGGCCCCCCTCCTGTGGGTCGTGCCGGCGCGGGGCCCCCTTCCCCCCTCCTGTAGGTTGTGCCGGCGCGGGCCCCCTCCTGCCCAGGACAATTTTCAGCTTTCAGCGCTGTCACACTTTGAATAACAATTGCTCAGTCATACAACACTGTACACATATGACATTTTTATCATTTTTTTCGCACAAATAGAGCTTTCTCTTGGTGGTATTTAATCTCCTCTGCGGTTTTTATTTTTTACGCTATAAACAAAAGAAGAGCGTCAATTAAAAAAAAAAACAAAAAAAGAATCATTTCTACTTTCTGCTATAAAACATCCAATTAAAAAAAAAAAAAAAAGTAAAAAATCTAATTTCTTCTTAAATTTAGGCCAATATTTATTTTGCTACATGTCTTTGGTAAAAAAAAACAAAAAACAAGAAGTGTCTATTGATTGGTTAGCGCAAAAGTTAAAGCGTCCACAAGCTATGGGTTATATACTGGAGTTTTTATTTTATTTTTACTAGTAATGGCGGCGATCAACAACTTATTGTGGGAATGCGATATTGCGGTGGACACCTTGCTGACACTTTACGGGACCAGTGACACTAATACAGTGATTAGTGCTAAAAATATGCACTGTCACTGTACTAATGACACTGGCTGGGGGGGTTAACATCAGGGGGTGATTAAAGAGTTAAATGTGTGCCTAGCCAGTGTTTGTTTTGTTTCTTTTTTGTGTACTGAGTGTGCTTCTTTCCCGAAGGGATGTTAACCCCCTTCCCAGCCAGTATCATTAGTACAGTGACAGTGCATATTTTTAGCACTGATTACTGTTTTAGTGTCACTGGTTCCCACGAAGTGTCAAAAGTGCCAGATTGTTCGCCACAATATATATTGTGTGTGTGTTTACCCCTTCCTGCCCGCCATATAACAGAATGACGTGCGCAAAGTGGTTAAGTTATTCTGACTGGACGTCTTATGACGTCCAGCACAATAAGCTACGATCGCGTGCAACACGGCGATCGGTGGTGTACTATTTCACTCTGACACACCGTCGTGGTGTTCGATCGTGGTAAAGAGCCTATGGCCCAAGCTCTTTACTAGGTGATCAGCTGTGACCAATCACAGCGCGTAACCAGGAGGTGCCGGTAAAAGGCTTTCCTCGGCTAGTGCTGACAGGAGAGCCGATCGGGGGCTCTCCTGTCAGAGGGGGGGGGGGGGGGGGGGTCTGCGCTGATAATCAGCACATTGATTATCAGCTCAGCCCCCATCAGAGGTGCCCACCACATCTGCCAATTAGTGCCCATCAGTAATGCCTGTCAGTGCTCTTTACAGATTATTATTATTATTATTTTATTATTATTATACAGGATTTATATAGCGGCAACAGTTTACGCAGCGCTTTACAACATTAGGGCAGACGGTACAATTACAATACAAATCAATACAGGAGGGATCAGAGGGCCCTGCTCGTTAGAGCTTACTGCCAATCAGTGCCCATCAGTAATGACTGTCAGTACCTCATCATCAGTGCCGCCTAACCGGTGCCCATCAGTGAAGGAGAAAACAAAATTTTCTAACAGAAACGAAGAAAAACTTTTTTAAATGTTTTTTTTTTTTCTTTTAGTTTAGCAAAAAAAAAAAAACCCAGAGGTGATCAAATACCACCAAAAGAAAGCTCTATTTGTGGAAAAACTATGAAAATGTAATTTGGGTACAGTGTTGAATGACCGCAGAGCAGCCCCCAATTCTTCTCTTCTCGATCCCCCAGCCGGCGCTCCTGGCCCCTCCCTCCTGCCTAGTGCCTCCCATAGCATGCTGCTTGCAATGGGGGCACCCGAGCTGCTGCTGCTTTGTGTCCATTCCCACGTGGAGCTGTAGCTTGGTCCCGCCCCCACTCTCTCTTCTTTTTGGCTGTGATTGACAGTAGCGTGAGTCAATGGCTACTGCTGCTGTCTCAGCCATTGAAGAGGGAGAGACCTGGGATAGCCGAGGCTCTAGTGCACATCTCTGGATCGGGCTCATGTAAGTATTAGGAGTAGGGGGAGGCTGGGTGGGGCCTGCTGCGTGCGCACACAAGTTTTTTTTTTTTTTTTTTTTTTTTTACCTTACTGCATTAAAAACCTTGAGCCTTTAGACCCATTTTAAGTCTGTCACCATATTTTACATTGCGCTCTGCACTCTGTCACCTGGTATGTTCAGGTAGTGCCCGGCATGGCAGAGAGGGAGTTTATCTGGTGGAAGGTTCACTTACAGAGCTCTTGTCTTGTCCTTCTCTTGTAGTTCATACATCGCTAACAGAGTAACAGACAAGCTGACTCCGGTACACGATCGTATCTTCTGTTGTCGCTCTGGCAGTGCCGCCGACACACAAGCCATCGCAGACGCCGTCACCTACCAGCTCGGTTTCCACAGGTGAGAGTCCAACACGTACTTCATTGTATCACAGGGAAGGTATGGGCTTTGTGAAACATCCATTCTCTCCTCTCTGCTTTAGCATTGGTGTGATGTAGTAGTAGTCCTACATCAGCTCTAAGCCTGAGAACTGAATGATCACATGACACAATGGAAAAGTAGACTAATGGACTTTTTAGGCGCCAAAAAACACAAAAGTATCTAAAAAAAATATAGTTTTTATTACAAATAAATTAAAGTGCAAATTAAAATTCTAGCAATGAATTTGCTAATCAGAGATCACATAAACATCACAGGAACAACCAGGTGGCCCTAGAGAGACGCCAATTTGGCCCTAGATAGACGCCAATGTGGTCCTAGATTATGGCCCTAGATAGACGCCAATGTGGTCCTAGATTATGGCCCTAGATAGACGCCAATGTGGCCCTAGATATGGCCCTAGATAGACGCCAATGTGGCCCTAGATAGACGCCAATGTGGCCCTAGATAGATGCCAATGTGGCCCTAGATAGACGCCAATGTGGCCCTAGATAGACGCCAATGTGGCCCTAGATAGACGCCAATGTGGCCCTAGATAGACGCCAATGTGGCCCTAGATAGACGCCAATGTGGCCCTAGATAGACGCCAATGTGGCCCTAGATAGACGCCAATGTGGCCCTAGATAGACGCCAATGTGGCCCTAGATAGACGCCAATGTGGCCCTAGATAGACGCCAATGTGGCCCTAGATAGACGCCAATGTGGCCCTAGATAGACGCCAATGTGGCCCTAGATAGACGCCAATGTGGCCCTAGATAGACGCCAATGTGGCCCTAGATAGACGCCAATGTGGCCCTAGATAGACGCCAATGTGGCCCTAGATAGACGCCAATGTGGCCCTAGATATGGCCCTAGATAGACGCCAATGTGGCCCTAGATATGGCCCTAGATAGACGCCAATGTGGCCCTAGATAGACGCCAATGTGGCCCTAGATAGACGCCAATGTGGCCCTAGATAGACGCCAATGTGGCCCTAGATAGACGCCAATGTGGCCCTAGATAGACGCCAATGTGGCCCTAGATAGACGCCAATGTGGCCCTAGATAGACGCCAATGTGGCCCTAGATAGACGCCAATGTGGCCCTAGATAGACGCCAATGTGGCCCTAGATAGACGCCAATGTGGCCCTAGATAGACGCCAATGTGGCCCTAGATAGACGCCAATGTGGCCCTAGATATGGCCCTAGATAGACGCCAATGTGGCCCTAGATATGGCCCTAGATAGACGCCAATGTGGCCCTAGATATGGCCCTAGATAGACGCCAATGTGGCCCTAGATATGGCCCTAGATAGACGCCAATGTGGCCCTAGATAGACACCAATGTGGCCCTAGATATGGCCCTAGATAGACGCCAATGTGGCCCTAGATATGGCCCTAGATAGACGCCAATGTGGCCCTAGATATGGCCCTAGATAGACGCCAATGTGGCCCTAGATAGACACCAATGAATTGCAGTCATTATTGTCTAAGTCGGCCTGGTGTAGGTTGATGTGTGGGATAGGGAAGCTCGAAGCTCTACATCAGGGGTCCTCAAACTTTTTAAACAGGGGGTCAGTTCACGACCCCTCAGATTGTTGGGGGGCCGGACTATAGTTTGAAAAATAAGAACGAATTCCCTGCACATATTTTATTTTGTAATGCAAAAAAAAAAAAACCCGGAAAAAAAAATACAATATTTTAAAATAAAGAATAATTTTAATCAACATAAACTTATTAGTGTGTCACAGACTCCTCTTTCCACTTCTATACATGTGTATAGAGAATATATTCAACATATTAATCAAACATATAGCAGCATAAATGACGTGATGAACATCCTGTGAAAAAGCGTGACAAAACAAGCTGAATGATCCAACAAGTCTGTGTCAGAATACAAAGTAATAAGTGACAAATCCAATAAAAGTCTGTATCTGATATAAAAGATAAATCCCACCACCAATGGCAAATGAGTGCTGAAAAAAAAACCACACAGATCTTCAGTGATGACACCTGTGTATCTGCAAGCCGTTCACCTTCCTGCTGCAAGGTATACAGCATTGATAAGTCACAGGTGCAATGTTCAATGATTGCCTCCTGGTTTAGATAGTTTTGATCCTTCTTGAATGGTCTCAGTAGCAGATTAAGGCATAAAGGAAACATAAAACTCATAGCATAATTCTGTAAAATATACAAGGGTCCCCCTTTGTTTATTTTACGGAATTATGCTATGAGTTTTATGGATGAAAAGCAGACCCAAAAGTGATACTCAATTTTTAAATAAGAAGCCTAGACATCAATCCACGAGCGCCAATTTCGTAAGCCCCTGAGTATAGTCCTGGTACTGCCTTTGATCCAGAGCCCTTCTGGTGTAAACTCGGTATGTTGGTTTTTTTAAGGATGGGAAAAAAAGATGCCCGTAGCTTGATCCGTGTAAATAAGCATTAGTCTTGAACTATACTTTCTTCAACAATTATCCCCCTCTCCTCCGCCACTTTCAATCAGTCGTCCATCATGAAGCCAGTAAATATCACTAGTGCTTTTCATGTATGTATCACTACAATGAAAAGGGAGGCGATCACCATGGAAAACAATCTGCTGCTGTGACGGAATTATTTGAAACGAGAGCAATGCCAATGGTCCATCATGGCTCTCTCTCGTAGGGCATGAAATTCGAGTCCCCGGATGTTAATCGGGTGTTCACAGACAGTGTCCCCACTGATATGAACTGATGAAGATGCCGCCCATTTCAAGACCCATTTATTGTTACAGACACAGATGAGGGATTCACTACCGATGAATCTTTCTTTGTTCTGGCGGAGGTTCACCTTCCAGCAGGACAATGACCCTAAACATACAGCCAGAGCTACAATGGAATGGTTTAGATCAAAGCATATTCATGTGTTAGAATGGCCCAGTGTAACAAGGGGCTAAATTTTGTGTTACATTTATTCATAGGTTCATTCATGTATTTACCCTTTCAGATATGTGGTCAGTAAATGCAAGGATTAAAACACACAACACAAAGAATGTAATAAAAAGTTTTACTTAGCTTCGATTAAAGATGTATTACTGATAATACGGTACAGGATAAATATAGCATATTCAATTCCAGGGGACCCCGTAACTACTGAAAGTTCTGGAAGGCGATGGTCTGTTCAAAGTCTAGGCACATTCATGTCATGTCATTAGAAGAAATCCACTGGCCTTCTCTATTGTCTGACTTTTTAAAGGCTAGATGGAAGGCGCGAAAAAGCTGGCTTTATCTGGTACTAACAAAAGACTAGCCCGAGACAATGTGACCATCTGTGAGATATATATATATATATATATATATATATATATATATGTGTGTGTGTGTGTAATCACCTTAAAACTATTACTAAGTTTCTTGTAATTCAATAACTAAAGTTATATGTGAACATAGACCCATACTACACCTAGTCAAAGTCCAGACCTAAATCCAGTAGAGAAGCTGTGGCAAGACTTGAAAATTGCTTTTCACAGACGCTCTCTATCCAGTCTGACAGAACTTGAGCTATTTTGCAAAGAAGAACTGGCAAAAATGTCCCTCCTAGATGTGCAAATCTGATAGAGACATCCCCAAAAAGACTTGCATCTGTAATTGCAGTGAAAGGAGGTTCTACAAAGTATTGACTCAGGGGGGGCTGAATACAAATGTACACCACACTTTTCACATATTTATTTGTAAACAAATTTGAATACCATTTTCCTTCCACTTTACAATTATGAGCCACTTTGTGTTGGTCTATCACAAAAAATCCCAATAAAATACATTTACATTTTTGGTTGTAACTTGACAAAATGTGGAAGGGTATGAATACTTTTTCTAAGGTACTGTATGTGTTTGGGTTTTATGTGACAAATTGAAAAGGATTTTGAGGAAAGTTCTGGAAGTGTGATAATAATTATAATAGTCCCCTTTCCTGTTCCTGATAGCATTGAGCTGGGTGCCGCCCCCCTCGTACACACCGCCGCCAGTCTCTTCAAGGACATGTGCTACAGGTACCGGGAAGATCTGATGGCCGGGATCATCGTAGCTGGATGGGATTCCAGAAAAGGTGGACAGGTGAGAGAGGACACGGCATGGACACCAAAAATAAAAGCCACATGCAATCAGTGCAACCCATACCAATGAGTGTAGAAATGATTACAGAATGAAAATATAAAATATAACAATCCTATTAGTGAATTGTTGCTCACTCAAACACTGTGCAGGTGACTCCACAACACCTCCAAAAAAATCTTGTATCTCTCATAGTGTAGCACATTGGTTCTCAACCCTGTCCTCAAGTACCCCCAACAGGCCATGTTTGCAGGTTTTCCTTTATCTTGCACAGGTGCTTTAAAGGGGGGTTCCGGCCGCAATATATATATATATATATATATATATATATATATATATATATATATATATATATATATATATATATATATATATATTTTTAAAAAGTCAGCAGCTACAAACACTGTAGCTGCTGACTTTTAATAAGGGCACTTACCGGTCCAGCGAGCCCGCGATGTCGGCCCTCCCGAGGCCGATCCGTCCATCGGATCGGCCGCCGACACCTCCATCTTAACGAAGGGAAACAGGCAGTGGAGCCTTGCGGCTTCACTGCCCGTTTCCAACTGTGCATGCGCGAGTCGCGCAGCGCTTTGTGAATGGCCCCGTGGTTTTCTGGGACACACACAGTTCCCAGAAGGCAACGGGGCCTCTCGCCGAAGAGGAAGAAGCGCCGCGGAATAGGAAGAAGCAGATTAGGAAGACTGCCTAGCAACAAGGGTTTCAGGTAAGTTAAAAAAAAAAAAAATTTCACATGATTATTTTTTTTATTTTTTTAAAGATATTTGATGCAATTTTTTTTCTTTTTTTTTTATGGTGGCCCTCCACTTTAAATCAAAGTCAATGGCTTGATATTTTGGACAGCTATTTTATCTACGAGAAATTCCCATAACATGGCCTGTTGGGGGTACTTCAGGACAAGGTTGAGAAGCACCGGTGTAGCGCAACAATTAAATTGCTGTGCGTCAAATATCATAACCAAAAGAAAAAAAACCCCACAAATTCTCCATTCAGTCCTTAGTAACTGTTATATATCGCACACCGCAGTGCAATTAGTGACACATAAATCTTCAATCTTCCTCCTGTGTCATGTCTGCCTCCACCAATAGGTGGAAAACCTGATCACCACCTTCTAAGACCTCTCAATGGGTCAAGATGGGCTCATCACACCAAATCTAAAGATCACTTGTGTCCAATAGGAAACCTCCTTCCCCGAGGGGGTATTGTGTTTGTGACAAACTAGGAGTGCAGGGAGAGAGCGCTCACGGAGGCTATTCACACGGAACCCGACACACTGCGTTTATTGGGGAACTCGGGGTACAGGCAGGAAGGGAACTAGTCCACAGAACAACCAGAAGATGCAGCAATGAAGAGTGATCCGCGGGACGGCAATAGGGGACAGCAAAGGGGAGGTGGTCCACGGGAAAACAAGGCACAGCAGGGGTTGGAGTCCTTGGCACATTGACAGAGCAGTGTGTGGTGCAGCTGTAGTTAAATTCCTGGGCACACGGGCAGAGCAGGGTTGTCACAGCAGGGATTTGAGTCCTCAGCACAGGCAGGGCACAGGGGGGAGTCCTGGGCACGCAGGGCAGTGTTTGGTACAGCAAGGGTTAAGTCCTGGGCACATGGGCAGAGCAGGGTTGACACAGCAGGGATGTCAGTCCTTGGCATAGGCAGTGCACAGGGGAGAGTCCTGGGCATGCAGAGCAGTGTTTGGTACAGCAGGGATTTGAGTCATCCGCACAGTGGGGAGTCCTGGGCACAAAAGACAGTGTTTGTTACAGCAAGGGTCAAAGTCCTGGGCACACGGGCAGAGCAGGGTTGGCACAGCAGGGCTTTGAGTCCTCAGCACAAGCAAGGCACAGGGGGGAGTCCTGGGCATGCAGAGCAGTGTTTGGTACAGCAAGGGTTAAATTCCTGGGCACATGGGCAGAGCAGGGTTGACACAGCAGGGATTTGAGTCCTCAGTATAGGCTGGGCACGCAGAACAGTGTTTGGTACAGCAAAGGTTAAAGTCCTGGGCACATGGGCAGAGTTGTCACAGCAGGGATTTGAGTCCTCAGCACAGGCAGTGCACAGGGGGGAGTCCTGGGCATGCAGAGCAGTGTTTGGTACAGCTGGGGTTAAATTCCTGGGCACATGGGCAGAGCAGGGTTGACACAGAAGGGATTTGAGTCCTCGGCACAGGGGGCGAGTCCTGGGCATGCAGAGCAGGGATTCGACTCATCTGCACAGGAAGGGCACAAGGAGGAGGCAGACCTCTGGCACAGCAATGGTTAAGGACTCACAATCCAGCAGCAGCGGTGTATCCAGGCGTGTGGGGCTCCAGGACCGGTAGGGAGGCAGCTCAGGCAGGGCTCTCCAGGATTTCACTGGATCTGAGACAGCGGGGTCCGTGGAGGTCTGGCCGCAGCTTAAGACCACCCACAGCACAGAGAGGGAGGGGGAGAGAAAGCAGGAACCATTTGCCAGTGCCACGCTCCGGCATTGATTGCTGGAGTCGAGCGCACTCCTGTCTCTAGGTAACCCAATGCATGGCGTTGGGTTACCTGGGCAAAGCGCTACACCCCCCACCTCTGCTCCGGGTCCCGCCTAGGGAGCGCGCTCTTTGTCTTCTGCGGGGGAACAGCGGGGGCTGCGCCATGCCCACAAAGACAGGAGAAGGGGAGCATGCAGCGACAGGCTTGTAGCCTGTGTGTGGGGAATCCACAGGCACAGCTGGGTGAGCAGACTGCCTGGCACTCGGCCCGGGGGAACAAAGGGAAGTTCTCTGCAGGGGGCTCCTGGAATGGAGACTAGCTGGTTTGGGCACAGGATGGCAGTAGGGACAATATGACTGGGGTCGGTGCTGCGGAAAGCAGGGAAGCAATTGGGGGGGGGGGGGGGAGGGCAGGGTCGCTGATGGCCAAAATTCACGAATGCTTCCTTCCATCGTTAGTGCATTTTGCTCATCAGCACAATACCCCCTCGGAGAAGGAGGTTTCCTATTGGACACGAGTGATCTATATAATAGATTTGGTGTGATGAGCACATCTTGACCCATTAAGAGGTCTTAGGAGGAGGTGATCAGGTTTTCTACCTATTGGTGGAGGCAGATATGACACAGGAGGGAGATTGAAGATTTATGTGTCACTAATTGCACTGCGGTGTTTGATTTATCAGTTACTAAGGACTGAATGGAGACGTTTTGTGTGTGTGTTTGTTTTTTTTGTTATGATATTTGATGCACAGCAATGTAATTGTTACGCTATGCTAATTGAGAGATATCACATAGACCCCCCCTATCTGTACTCCGAAGTTTTCACACTCCCTGATATTCTGTTTTTCTCACACAGGTTTATACTGTGCCTATGGGGGGCATGATGGTCCACCAGCCATTCTCCATAGGGGGCTCCGGAAGTTCATATATCTACGGCTTTGTGGATTCTACATACAAGACTGGAATGACCAAGGAGGAGTGCATGACCTTTACAGCCAACGGTGAGATCAATGTGACCCTGAGATATGTCTGTCCTCCTCCTGCAGGGTGACATTCACTTCACTTTATTAGGTACACCTTGCTGGTAGCGGGTTGGACCCCTTCAGAAATGTCTTCATTCTTCATGGCATAGATACAACAAGGTGTTGGAGACATTCCTGATTTTGGACCATAGTGACATGATGGCATCACGCAGTTGCTGCAGATTTGTCGGCTGCACATCCATGATATGACTATCCCATTCCACCACATCCCAAAGATGCTCTATTGGATGAGATCTGGTGAGTGTGATCTGGATTGAGATCTGGTGAGTGTGGAGGCCATTGGAGTTCAGTGACCTCATTGTCCAGTGGTGAGATGATTGGAGGTTTGTGACATGGTGCATTATCCTGCTGGAAGGAGCCATCAGAAGATGAGTACACTGTACTCAGGTTGGACGTGGTGCTTAAATGATGCTCAATTGGTACCAAGGGGCCCAAAGTGTGCCAAGAAAATATCCCCCCCACACCATTACACCACCACCAGCCTGAACCGGTGATACAAGTCAGGATGGATCCATTTGCCAAATTCTGAATGTCGCAGCTGAAATCGAGACTCATCAGACCAGGCAATCTTCTATTGTCCAATTTTGGTGATCCTGTGCAGATTGTAGCCTCAGTTTCCTGTTCTTAGCTAGAAAAACGAAAAAAGTACTCTTGCGCACTGGTGTGTTAGCTAAAAAAGTTCAAGAAGGACTATGGACTTCGGCTTTGCTGCTCTCGAAGGATGGGATTATCCTAATATTGACAAACAAAGAGAGAAACAAGAGAGCGCACCAGCCTAGTGCATTATCCTTGGCAAGTTTATTAGATTAAAAACAAGGTAAAAGCTACTCACAAAAGTCGCAGGTAAAATTGCATATCGAACGCACAAAGGCAATAGTTCCAGTGGTAGGCAGCTGTCCAGGTCCCAGGAGGGAGGCACACGGACCGCCGCTGGCTTACGCGTTTCAAAGGTTTGACCTTCTTCCTCAGAGCCTGGAACTATTGCCTTTGTGCGTTCGATATGCAATTTTACCTGCGACTTTTGTGAGTAGCTTTTACCTTGTTTTTAATCTAATAAACTTGCCAAGGATAATGCACTAGGCTGGTGCGCTCTCTTGTTTCTCTCCTGTTCTTAGCTGACAGGAGTGGCACCCGGTGTGGTCTTCTGCAGCTGTAGCCCATCTGCTTCAAAGTTGGATGTGTTGTGTGTTCAGAGATGGTATTCTGCATACCTTGGATGTAACGAGGGGTTATTTTGGTTACTGTTGCCTTTCTATCATCTGGAATCAGTCTGCCCATTCTCCTCTGACAACAAGTAAGGATGAGCTCAGGCGTGTTTGCAACTCCACCTGCCCATCGGGAAGCTGACACTGTGCAGCACTAATCGCAGGCAGTGAGACATTTCCCGATCCGCAGCTGCACAGATCTTTCAATGTCTCACTGCCCGTGATTAGTGCTGTGGAGTGTCAGCTTCTTGGCGGGCGCGGGCAGCTGGAGTTGTGAACACGCCTGAGCTCATCCTTATCAAAAAGGCACTTTCCTCCACACAGCTGCCACTCACTGGATATTCTTTCTTTCGCACCATTCTCTGTAAACCCGAGAGATGGTAGTGCGTGAAAATCCCAGTAGATCAGCAGTTTTGGAAGTACTCAGACCAGCCCGTCTGGCACCAACAACCATGCCACGTTTAAAGTCGCTTAAATCCCCTTCCTGATGCTCGGTTTGAACTTCAGCAAGTCGTCTTTACCACGTCTAGATGCCTAAATGCATTGAGTTGCTGCCCTGTGATTGGCTGATTTAGCAGTTTGTGTTACCAAGAAATTAAACAGGTGTACCTAATAAAGTGTCCGGTGAGTGTATAACCTCACATGTCAGGGACTGTTATACCGTCCTCTGTTTACATGAATGTCTTTCTCTCTCTCTCTTTTAGCTTTGGCATTGGCGATGGAACGGGACGGGTCCAGCGGTGGGGTTATTCGTCTTGCCGCCATCACAGAGTCGGGGGTGGAGCGGAAGGTTATTCTGGGTAACGAGCTTCCCAAGTTCCAAGTCTCCTAATGCCCATCCAGTTCCCTGTCTCTGTAGACTGTTAGCTCTTATGTTTTGTTACTATAATGATGTGAAACAGAATAAAATATGATTTGTCATCCTCACCGGACTCAGTCATTTCCTTCTCTGTAATGAAAACCAGAAATACGCCAACTGTGTTCACTAACTTTTCAAGGTACATGTGTTAGCACTGTCCTCTGTATACATTCACTATTCTGGATTTACTCATTTGTGTGAAGCCAGCAGAGCCTTGAGATCAGAGCATGGTGGGTGTGCTGTGCAGACACCCCCCCCCCCCCCCAGTGTTACCCCCCCCCCCCCCCAGCTCTGTAGGAGGTATGAGGACGACGGGAGAGGGAGAGGACGGACGACGGGAGAGGACGGACGACGGGAGAGGACGGACGACGGGAGAGGACGGACGACGGGAGAGGACGGACGACGGGAGAGGGAGAGGACGGACGACGGGAGAGGGAGAGGACGGACGACGGGAGAGGGAGAGGACGGACGACGGGAGAGGGAGAGGACGGACGACGGGAGAGGGAGAGGACGGACGACGGGAGAGGGAGAGGACGGACGACGGGAGAGGGAGAGGACGGACGACGGGAGAGGGAGAGGACGGACGACGGGAGAGGGAGAGGACGGACGACGGGAGAGGGAGAGGACGGACGACGGGAGAGGGAGAGGACGGACGACGGGAGAGGGAGAGGACGGACGACGGGAGAGGGAGAGGACGGACGACGGGAGAGGGAGAGGACGGACGACGGGAGAGGGAGAGGACGGACGACGGGGAGAGGGAGAGGACGGACTACAGGGAGGATGAGGGGAGGACGGACTACAGGGAGGGAGAGGGGAGGACGGACTACAGGGAGGGAGAGGGGAGGACGGACTACAGGGAGGGAGAGGGGAGGACGGACTACAGGGAGGATGAGGGGAGGACGGACTACAGGGAGGATGAGGGGAGGACGGACTACAGGGAGGGAGAGGGGAGGACGGACTACAGGGAGGGAGAGGGGAGGACGGACTACAGGGAGGGAGAGGGGAGGACGGACTACAGGGAGGGAGAGGGGAGGACGGACTACAGGGAGGATGAGGGGAGGACGGACTACAGGGAGGGAGAGGGGACGACGGACTACAGGGAGGGAGAGGGGAGGACGGACTACAGGGAGGGAGAGGGAGAGGGGACTACAGGGAGGGAGAGGGGAGGACGGACTACAGGGAGGGAGAGGGGAGAGGGGACTACAGGGAGGGAGAGGGGACGACGGACTACAGGGAGGGAGAGGGGAGGACGGACTACAGGGAGGGAGAGGGGAGGACGGACTACAGGGAGGGAGAGGGGAGGACGGACTACAGGGAGGGAGAGGGGAGGACGGACTACAGGGAGGGAGAGGGGAGGACGGACTACAGGGAGGGAGAGGGGAGGACGGACTACAGGGAGGGAGAGGGGAGGACGGACTACAGGGAGGGAGAGGGGAGGACGGACTACAGGGAGGGAGAGGGGAGGACGGACTACAGGGAGGGAGAGGGGAGGACGGACTACAGGGAGGGAGAGGGGAGGACGGACTACAGGGAGGGAGAGGGGAGGACGGACTACAGGGAGGGAGAGGGGAGGACGGACTACAGGGAGGGAGAGGGGAGGACGGACTACAGGGAGGGAGAGGGGACTACGGAAGGGAGAGGGAGGGGGGACTACAGGAGGAAGATGGGAAGGACTACAGGAGGAAGAGGTAAAAGTCAGTAAAGGAAGTTTACTTCCTCTTACTTGTGTGTTTGTACCTATAGGTGACACTATAATAAGGCTTCCTATAGGTACTGTAAAGATCTCCTAAACGTGCGCCGTTTAGGAGATATTTCTGTATACTGCACTGATTATGTCGTCGGCGCATTCACTCTGAAGGAACGGCCGCCCGTGCCGTTTCTTCTGTGCCCGTGCTGTGACTGGCAGCATGCGCGTGAGTGACGTCATTGTGGCTCTGGTCAATCACAGTGCCGAAGCCCGCAAACCCGGAAAAACCACCGGGGAAGATGTCGGCCGTGTCAGCGGTGTGCGGGCGCTGCTGCAGGGCTTCGTTTTAAGGTGAGTATTTCATAATGAGCCGGTATGTGATGCATAGCAGCTCATTATGCCTTTATCTTACAGGGTTTTTGTTGTTTGTTCTTTTTGTTTCTTTTATATCTGGGTTTACAACCTCTTTAAGGGGGGGAAGAGCTAAGGGTTGGGGATTGGAATTTTTTTTTTTTTTTTTTTACATATTGATCACCTGCCAACTGCTCACAATAAATATACTGCCAGCAGATGGCTGGTATAGGCAGTCACATATCTGTACATTGTAGCTATCTTGTGGGTTTGGGGCACGCATGCGTGCGTCACCCCTGCCCGACCCGTGCTGTGATTGGTCAGAGCACGAGTTTGGCAGCAGATTTCAGCAAATGCCTTTTGTCCAATCACATACAGAGTTCTGTGTTTACAAACGTCTAGAACGGTGTAAATTCTAATATATATATATATATATATTATACATAGTTTGTAGATGCTGTGACTTTCACACAAACCAATTAATAGACACTTATTGGGACTTTTTTTTATTGTATTTATTTTTTTTACCAAAGACAGAATAAATTTGGGCTAAAATTTATGAGAAAATGTGATTTTTCTGTTATTTTTTTTTTTTTTTCTTCATATGGTATATGCTTCATAACAGTACAAAATACCTTTTGTTTTTCAACATTTTTGATCTTCATTTATATAATTTCTATATGCGCGTCGGGACCCTTCGGGGTAAGACCGCGCTATATTAAGATTCAACCCAACTCAAATACAAACCCCAGTGGTGATCAAATAACACCCAAAAAAAAACTCTATTTGTGTCAAAAATATATTAATTCAGTTTGGGTACAACAGCGTTGTATGACCGTGCAATCGCCAGTTAAAGTAGCGCAGCGCTAAATAGCATAAAAATGCCTTGGTCATGAAGGGAGGGGGGAGGGGGGGTAAAACCTCCCTGAGGTCAAGTGGTTCCTGTGCCATTCAGCACAGTGTGATCTTTTTTCAGCCCATGCATTTTGAATGGTTGGGAATCGCACTGGGACGCCCCAAGAGTGGTGCATGCACTACTTTTGAAAACGCACTTCACCAGATCGCATAGTAGTAGTGAACCATGCAATACTCGTCCAGGACAACACGTTGGGGGGGATTTACTAAAACTGGAGAGTGAAAAATCTGGTGCAGCTCTGCATAGAGACCAATCAGCTTCCAGGTTTTATTGTCAAAGCTTCATAGAACAAGCTGGAGTTAGAAGCTGATTGGCTACCAGATTTTGCACTCTCTAGTTTTAGTAAATCGCCTCCCATTGCGTTTGTGATCTGCATTTGGGGTTTTGTTAGGAATACATTGACCCCCGCAGCAGATCGCACGCCCGGTGCATTTTTTTTTTTTTTTTTTTTTTTTTTAACGGCGCAGGAATCGCACACGGAACGTGGGTTTTTTCCCGCCCCTTGTTCTGGTGTGAACAATCACAAGTCTTTAATTCTTTATAGCTGAACGACTTGCCCTAAATATGTTTCCTGACACGTTTAACCGCTTCAGCCCCGGAAGATTTGGCTGCTCAATGACCAGGCCATGTTTTGCGATTCGGCACTGCGTCACTTTAACTGACAATTGCGCGGTCGTGCGACGTTGCATCCCAAACAAAATTGACGTCTTTCCCCCCCCACAAATAGAGCTTTCTTTTGGTGGTATTTGATCACCTCTGCGGTTTTTATTTTTTGCGCTATAAACAAAAAAAAGAGCGACAATTTTGAAATAATAAATATGCTATAATAAATATCCCCCAAAAATATATAAAAAAAAACAAATTTCTTCCTCAGTTTAGGCCGATATGTATTCTTCTTTTTTTTTTTTTTTTTTTTTTTTTAAATTGTTTATTTATTAGGTATATTCAAGTATACATAAACAGAGTATTCATTCTCTTAGAAAAGACATTGATAGCAGCATATTTTCAATGAGGTAAAACATTTTTTGGTAGCTTATTACATATCAAGAAGAAATAACACTAGGTGTCAAATGATTTTCAGACAATACATACACATCATGGTAGAAATAAGAGGGTCAGTTAGTGAAATAAAGCAATGGCATGGTTTGTGGCCCCGTTTCAGTCAATCAATATAGGAAACTGTCTTTATATCTCATTGACTCTGGACTACCTGGGGGTTCTCTATGTTGTATTCAGAGGAATCCCAGTGTCCCCATATAGCCTCGAATCTGGGGAGGGAGTCATCAATTATGGCTGTGATGCGTTCCATCCTGCGGATGTCTGTAATTACTGACAGAAATTGTGCAAAAGTAGGGGGGAGTGTTAGCTAACCAACATTGGGGTATAACCCGTTTGGCCGCTAATAAGATGAAAGCCATCAGTTTCCTAAGTGTTTTTGGCGTCTTAGGGAGGGGCAAGCCCAACAAGAGATGTATAGGTTGATAGGGTATAGGGAATTTTAGAATTTTCTCCAACAGGGCATGGATCTGTGACCAGTATGGCATTATTAAGGGACATTCCCAAAATATATGGAAGTGGGTGCCCAGGGATGCGCCACATCTCCAGCATTGACCGGATGTAGTCAGTTTCTGTCTTAACCACTTGACATCCGCGCTATGGCCGAATGACGGCCACAGCGCGGACCTACATTCCCGGGAGGCCGTCATATGACGGCCTCCCCTGTGCACGCTCCCTGCGCGCGCGCGCCGGGCGCGGTGTGATCACCGAGTCACTGAGACTCGGCTGATCACCGATCTGAGTAAGGGGCCGGTCCCGGCCCCTTACCATGTGATCAGCTGTCAGCCAATGACAGCTGATCACATGATGTAAACAGGAAGATCGGTAATCGGTTTTTTTTTTACTCGCGCTGACAGCGCGAGTAGAGAAAAAAGCCGATCACCGGCTCAGATGCCAGGGACATCAGTCCCAAAGTAAGAGCACAAAACATTCTCATCAGTGCCACCCAAAAGTGCCACCTAACAGTGCCACCTAACAGTGCCCACAGTGCCACCTAACAGTGCCCACAGTGCCACCTATCAATGCCAACAAGTGCCACCTATCAATGCTCACAAGTGCCACCTACCAATGCCCACCTGTAGTGCCAATCAGTGCCACCTGTCAGTGCTGCCCATCACTGCCACCCATCAGTGCCCATCACTGCCACCCATCAGTGCCCATCACTGCCACCTATCAGTGCCCATCACTGCCGCCTCATCAACGTACATCAATGAAGGAGAAAAATTACCCGTTAAAATTTTTTTTATAACAAAATATAAAAAAAAATTTTTTTTTTTTTAAAAAAAATTCAGGTTTTTAAATTTTTTTAACAAAAAGTAAAAACCGCAGAGGTGATCAAATACCACTAAAAGAAAGCTCTATTTGTGGGAAAAAAATGATAAAAATTTCATTTGGGTACAGCGTTGTATGACCGCGCAATTGTCATTCAAAATGCGTTAGCGCTGAAAGCTAAAAATTGGTCTGGATAGGAGGGGGGTTTAAGTGCTCGGTAAGCAAGTGGTTAAAAGAAACTCCGGGGTCCTATACCAGAACATCAGTATTTTATAGGATGTTTCTTTCTGAGTCACACATCTGGATGTCTTAGATGCATTTTCCCAGATATTCTTCCATTCACTTACTTGAATAGGTCTGTTTAAAATATGGGACCATTTGCGCATATATGTGTGAGTCTGTTCTGTGATAGGAGAGGCAGCATGCAGAATTTTGTAAATGGTGGATATTAGATGAGATTCATGAGGGCCTCTGGAGCACACCACTTCAAATTCAGTAGGGATAGTTAGGGTCAGTTGTGGTATTTTGGTGGAGAAAAAATGTTGGATTTGTAGAAAGGAGTAAAATAGGTTTTTTTGGGATTTTATATTTAGATTGTAGGTCAGTAAAAGTGAGGAGTTTACGGGCCGATATGTATTCTTCTACATATTTTTGGTAAAAAAAAAAAAAAACGCAATAAGCGTATATTGATTGGTTTGCGCAAAAGTTATAGCGTCTACAAAATAGGGGATAGGTTTATGGTATTTTTATTATTATTTTTTTTTCATCAGTAATGGCGGCGATCTGCGATTTTTTTTTTTTTTTTTTTTTTATCATGACTGTGACATTATGGCGGACAGATCGGACACTTTTGACGCCATTTTGGGACCATTGCCATTTATACAGCGATCAGTGCTATAAAAATGCACTGATTACTGTGTAAATGACACTGGCAGGGAAGGGGGTTAAACACTAGGGGGCGATCAAGGGGTTACGTGTGTCCTGGGGAGTGATTCTAACTGTGAGGTGGAGGGGCTACCACTGACATGACAGCGATCACTGCTCACGATGACAGGGAGCGGTGATCTCTGTCCTGTTACTAGGCAGAACAGGGAAATGCCTTGTTTATATAGACATCTCGCCGTTCCACCTCTCCTCACCGCAATCGCGGGTGGCCGGAGAACATCGGGTCCTATACGCCCGTTTGCCTGCCTGTGCCATCCTGCCGACGTACATCTGTGTGCGCCGGTCGGCAAGCGGTTAAAGCTGAGCTCCGAAAGAGACGAAAAAATGCAGCTCTGTAATTATTGATACAACATGGAAATACAAGGCGTGGAAGTTCCTGAGTATACATTGGGATCCGCCTCCTGCACAGCTCAGAGAAGGGAGAAGCAGCACAAGGAGCCAATCGGTTATGCTGCGTGTGCTTACAAAGGGACACGCTGAGAGCAGAGAGGTGAGCTCGTCAGTCTTCTGCTTCTCTTTTCACTGTGCCGCCCCAGGAATGGGTGAAGGGGGTAAGACCTGTAAGTGTTATGTCATCACATCAAAAGAAAAGGACAGGACTGTGCTGTATGTGTGTGGGGGGCAGAGCTGTGTACATCTGAGGACTGGATAGACAAAAATATAAATCCTTTGTCAGGTACAAAAAAAAAAAATGTATTGTATCTGTAAGTAGCTTCTTGTGGTTCAGCATTAATGGAAATGCTCTTTAATTTGTGTTCATGGGATCAACAAGATAGCCAGGCGCTGATGTTGGACGAGAAGGCCTGGCTCGCAGTCTCCCGCTCTATTTCGTCCCTATCGGGTTGAGGTCAGGACTCTGTGCAGGCCAGTCAAGTTCCTCCACCACCAAACTCACTCATCCATGTCTTTATGGACCTTGCTTTGTGCACTGGTGACCAGTCATGTTGGAAAAGGAAGGGGCCATCCCCAAATTGTTACCACAAAGTTGGTAACATGAAATTGCCCAAAATATCTTGGTATGCTGACGCCTTAAGAGTTCCCATCACTGGAACTAAGGGGGCCGAGCCCAAGGGCAGGACTCTGTGTAGGCCAGTCAAGTTCCTCCACCCCAAACTCGCTCATCCATGTCTTTATGGACCTTGCTTTGTGCTCTGGTACAAATCATTTGGTGGAGGGGGGATTATGGTGTGGGGGTTGTTTTTCAGGGGTTGGGCTTGGCCCCTTAGTTCCAGTGAAGGGAACTCTTAAGGTGTCAGCATACCGAGACATTTTGGACAATTTCATGCTCCCAACTTTGTGGGAACAGTTTGGGGACGGCCTCTTCCTGTTGGCCACCACACTGGACCACCAGGGAAATGCCAATCAGTGCCATTGAAAAATGCCTGCCAGTGATGCCTATCAGTGAAAATCCGTGCCACCCATAAGTATCCATCGGTGCAGCCTTTCAGTGCCCACCAGTGCCACCTATCAATGCCCATCAGTGCTGTATATCCGTGCCACCTATCAGTGCTGCCTATCAGTGCCCATCGTCGGTGCCGCCTTATCAGTGCCCATCAGTGAAGGAGAAAACTTACTTTTTTACAAAATTTTATAACAAAAACAAAGAAAAAACTCAAAATTTTCGGTCTTTTTTTTTTTTTTTATTCGTTTAGCAGAAAATAAAAACCGCAGAGGTGATCAAATACCACCAAAAGAAAGGTCTATTTGTGGAGAAAAAATGATAAAAATTTGGTTTGGGTACAGTGTTATATGACCGCGCAATTGTCATTCAAAAAGTGACAATGCTGAAAGCTGAAAAGTGGTTAAGTATATGAAAACGAACCAGAGAAAACCATCAGAATGTGCGTGCGCAATTTTAAAGTGTGACATGTTAGGTATCTATCTACTCGGCGTAACATCCTCTTATATTTTGCCAAAAAAAAAATTGGTTTGTATATATTGTGTTTCTTTGCATTAAAATTAAAGTGCTTTTTTTTTTTTTTTTTAATTGTGTTTGAAAAACTGCTGCACGAATACGGTGTGACATAACAAATTGAAATGAACACCATTTTATTCCCTAGGGCCTCTGCTAAAATATAAAATGTAATGGTCTTCTACAGGGAGTACATGAAGGTAGCGAATGTCTCACTTTTCGATCTCGGGGTGTAGGGGGGGGGGGGGTCATACCTTACTCCTGGCTCTATCGGGCTTCCTCAGTCCATAGAACTGGTCTCTCCCCGCAGCATCCAGTGTGCTCCATGCTTGCTCGTCTCCTCCAGTAATAAGCTTTGTGGGATGAAACCAAGAGGCTTTGGAACAGCTCTGGAGCCTACCAGAGCCAGGGATATAGGGTTAGCAATACCCAACCCTTGCACCCCTAAATGGGTAACCCTCCCAGAGTGGGGGAGGGGGGAGACAGGCGCCCCAAGAAGTTGTTCTACACAATGGCCGGGGGGGGGGGGGGCTGCTGTGTGTGGGACTGAAAGCTTTCATGATGTGCACCAATGTCTCGCTAACCTCATAGTGGTAGAAGGGTTCTGGTTGGTTATATAGAGTGAAAATAATACCCTAATAATAAAGGAATATTCAACATTTCTGTATTAGAAGTTTTTTTTTTGTTTGCTTTTTTTTTTATTGGATATAACTAACAAACATACCATATATGCCAAACCAATAAAAACAATCTAAAACACACAAACTTATCTAAAACACAATTCATTTATAACAACCAAAAGAAAGAAAAAAAAAATATATATATATGTATGAAAAAGAGAGCGTAAGTAAGTAACACCTCCACCTCCCCGATTATTGCAAAGTACTCTGCCGTATCCAGTGGACAGCTTTATGCTCAATGCCAGGGCAGCAGGATGATAGAAGGACAGGGCTGAAAAACAGATTTAGGGGATTCATGTTCTCCGGCAATACTGAGTCTGACCACCAGGTGTCGCAATTCGCTTACTAATTGCTAAAACATTATAAAAGACAAATTTCTGGATCTTTTCAATGGAGGTCTGAGATAAAACATCAGAACCTGGTTATGTTCAACTATAATGTTACATATTGAAAAAAATAAAAAGGTGGCAAAATCTAGTGACAGGATAGGGGCATCACTAACCTATGTTTAACCTATGTATGTTGACACCTTTTTTTTTTTCCGACAACAATGTTGAGTTGTAATGATAGAGCCACGTTTTGCCTAATTTTTTTCTCTAAAATTCTGCAATATGTTGGAGTTAAAATGTCAGGTCAGTACAATACTGACATCTGCTGGTGGACACAGAGTACTGCATTTTCTAATCTGTAACTTACGATCAATACAATACTGACATCTGCTGGTAGGTACAGGGTACTGCACTTTCCAATCTGTAACTTACAGATCAATACAATACAATACTGACATCTGCTGGTGGGTACAGAGTACTGCAATTTCCAAACTGTAACTGTCAGATCAATACAATAGTGACATCTGCTGGTGGGTACAGAGTACTACATTTTCCAATCTGTAACTGTCAGATCAATACAATAGTGACATCTGCTGGTGGACACAGTGTACTGCATTTTCCAATCTGTAATTTACGATCAATACAATACTGACATCTGCTGGTGGGTACAGAGTACTGCATTTTCCAATCTGTAACTTACAGATCAATACAGTACAATACTGACATCTGCTGGTGGGTACAGAGTACTGCAATTTCCAAACTGTAACTTTTAGATCAATACAATAGTGACATCTGCTGGTGGGTACAGAGTACTGCATTTTCCAATCTGTAACTATCAGATCAATACAATAGTGACATCTGCTGGTGGGTACAGAGTACTGCATTTTCCAATTTGTAACTGTCAGGTCAGTAGAATACTGACATCTGCTGGTGAGTAGAGAGTACTACACTCTTCATACTGTAACTGTTAGGTCAGTACAATGCTGACATGTGATGGTGGGCATAAGTACTGCATCATGTTAAGCTGTGGCTATTAGATCAGTACAATGCTGACATCTGCTGGTAGGTGGAATGTACTGCATGATCGGAATTGTAACTGTTAGGTCAGTACAATGCTGACATCTGCTGGTGTGTATGAGTACTGAATCACTTTTAGCTGCAACTATTAGATCAGTACAATACTGACATCTGCTGGTTGGTATAATGTACTGCATATTCCAAGCTGTAACTGTTGGATTAGTACAATACTGTCTGCTGACAGTTAGTGGTAAGTAATGCAAGCTGTAATTGTGAATTCGGTACAATATTGACATCTGCTGGTGGAAAGTGAGTATTGCACCCTCTAAGTTTCTCAATGCGAGTTTAGTATAATATTGACATCTGCTGGTGGGAAGTGAGTTTTGCACCCTCTAAGTCTCTCAATGCCAGTTTAGTACAATACTGACATCTGCTGGTGGAAAGTGAGTATTGCACCCTCTAAGTCTCTCAATGCCAGTTTAGTATAATACTGACATCTGCTGGTGGGTATGTCGTACCGCATGCTTTAAGCTGTTCATCTCAAATCAGTGTAACTGTAATATCTGCTGGTTTTTAGAGTGTACTACAGTTTACAAGCTTGTAATTGGCATTGACGTATTCTAAAATGTATGCAAGCAAAGCCTACAAAAGGACAGAGGGTGTTGCGTGGTCCAGTGCTTGCATAGAGTAATGCTGACATCTGCTGGAGGAAGGTAAGTCTTACATCCATAAAAAGCATGCAATCACCACTTTAGCTCCCTGCTGCCACCTTCTGGTAGGTAGAAGGCACTGCGTCTTCCAAGCTTATAATTGTGTACATGATGCAAGTTATAGGATAGTTCCACTTGTCTGCTTGCTCCACACATGTAATCCAACCTCCTTTATTGTCCCTTTTGTAAAGGGCCACCAAATATTCTTGTCCGCCTATATAAATCTAGTGTACGGTGAGAGCTGTCAATAGTGTCCTTCCTTCTTCTGCTCAGTAGGTGGAGTCAATGGCGTTCATGGTGGAGTCCATTTCATGGCGGAAGGACACCCTGGCTTTCCCGCTGAAGTAGGCCCGGTTTGGTTGTGAGTCCGTATCGCTGCCCACGGAGTTGGTGGAGCGGAGCTTAGGCTTCTCCTCCACGGGAGAGGGGGTAGGTGGCTCTGTGGGGGAGGAGAGGCAAAAAAAAAAAATTAGGAAGAGCTTTGGATGAGGAATAATGAGCCCGTAATGTCCACTTCTCTTCATACACCAGGTAGGGTGTTGTGGGCACTACAGACAGTTCTCGTTTCACAATGATGCCCCACTGTGCCCCATGAGCACTCACCTTCCTGAGTCTTGCTCTTCTTCCTCTCTTTCCTCCTTCCGTACCAAGGGAAACACTGCAGAGCCTTCACCCCCATACTGAGCTGAAAGAGAAATATAGATTATCATTATATATAGATATAACATGGGGGTCCCAGCACCAAATGATCACACAAAGGACCCTTATACAATATGGGGGTCCCAGCCCCACATGATCACACAGAGGACCCCTGCACAGATATAGGGGGTCTGAGCACTGAATTATCCTATAGATTACCTAAATACAGATATAATGTGGGGGTCCCGGCATCAAATTATCCTACAGATGACCCCTATACAGATAGAATATGGGGGTCCCATCACTGAATTATCACTAGATTACCCCTATAGAGATAGAATATGGGGGTCTGGGTGCTGAATTATACAGATGACCTGTATACAGATATAATATGGGGGTCCTGGCACTGAGTCATTGTACAGATGACCCCTAAACAGATTGGAGGGGGGGCCTCGGCCCTTAATTATCCTAAGATGATCCCTATACAGATATAATATGGGGGTCCTATCACTGATTTATCATAAGATGACCCCTATACAGATATAATATGGGGGTCTGGGTGCTAAATTATTGTACAGATGACCCCTATACAGATATAATATGGGTGTCCTATCACTGAATTATACAGATGACCCCTATACAGGTATACTATGGGGGCCCCAGCACTGAATTATCTTACAGGTGACCCCTATACAGATATGACATGGGGGTCCTGGCCCTAAATTATCATACACATGACCCCTATACAGATATAATATGGGGGTCCCCGCACTGAAATAGCCTATAGATGACTCCTATATAGATATAATATGGGGGTCCTATCATTGAATTATACAGATGACCCCTATACAGGTATACTATGGGGGTCCTGGCACTGAATTATTCTACAGAACACCCCTATACAGATATAATATGGGGGTCCCAGCACTGAATTATTCTAAGATGACCCCCTATACAGATATAATATGGGGGTCCTATCATTGAATTATACAGATGACCCCCTATACAGGTATACTATGGGGGTCCCAGCACTGAATTCCCCTACAGATTACTCCTATACAGATATAATATGGGGGTCCCAGCACTGAATTATCCTATAGATGACCCCTATACAGATATAATATGGGGGTCCTATAATTGACTTATACAGATGACCCCTATACAGGTATACTATGGGGGTCCTGGCACTGAATTATCCTACAGATGACTCCTATACAGATATAATATGGGGGTCCTATCATTGAATTATACAGGTATAATATGGGGGACCTATCATTGAATTATACAGATATAATACGGGGGTCCTATCATTGAATTATACAGATGACCCCTATACAGATATAATATGGGGGTCCTATCATTGAATTATACAGATGACCCCTATACAGGTATACTATGGGGGTCCTGGCACTGAATTATCCTACAGAACACCCCTATACAGATATAATATGGGGGTCCCAGCACTGAATTATTCTAAGATGACCCCCTATACAGATATAATATGGGGGTCCTATCATTGAATTATACAGATGACCCCCTATACAGGTATACTATGGGGGTCCCAGCACTGAATTACCCTACAGATGACCCCCTATACAGATATAATATGGGGGACCTGGCACTGAATTACCCTACAGATGACCCCCTATACAGATATAATATGGGGGACCCAGCACTGAATTACCCTACAGATGACCCCTATACAGATATAATATGGGGGTCCCAGCACTGAATTATCCTATAGATGACCCCTATACAGGTATACTATGGGGGTTCTGGCACTGAATTATCCTACAGATGAGCCCTATACAGATATAATATGGGGGTCCTATCATTGAATTATACAGATATAATATGGGGGTCCTATCATTGAATTATACAGATATAATATGGGGGTCCTATAATTGACTTATACAGATGACCCCTATACAGGTATACTATGGGGGTCCTGGCACTGAATTATCCTACAGATGACTCCTATACAGATATAATATGGGGGTCCTATCATTGAATTATACAGGTATAATATGGGGGACCTATCATTGAATTATACAGATATAATACGGGGGTCCTATCATTGAATTATACAGATGACCCCAATACAGATATAATATGGGGGTCCTATCATTGAATTATACAGATGACCCCTATACAGGTATACTATGGGGGTCCTGGCACTGAATTATCCTACAGAACACCCCTATACAGATATAATATGGGGGTCCCAGCACTGAATTATTCTAAGATGACCCCCTATACAGATATAATATGGGGGTCCTATCATTGAATTATACAGATGACCCCCTATACAGGTATACTATGGGGGTCCCAGCACTGAATTACCCTACAGATGACCCCCTATACAGATATAATATGGGGGACCCAGCACTGAATTACCCTACAGATGACCCCCTATACAGATATAATATGGGGGACCCAGCACTGAATTACCCTACAGATGACCCCTATACAGATATAATATGGGGGTCCCAGCACTGAATTATCCTATAGATGACCCCTATACAGGTATACTATGGGGGTTCTGGCACTGAATTATCCTACAGATGAGCCCTATACAGATATAATATGGGGGTCCTATCATTGAATTATACAGATATAATATGGGGGTCCTATCATTGAATTATACAGATATAATACGGGGGTCCTATCATTGAATTATACAGATATAATACGGGGGTCCTATCATTGAATTATACAGATATAATACGGGGGTCCTATCATTGAATTATACAGATATAATACGGGGGTCCTATCATTGAATTATACAGATATAATACGGGGGTCCCGGTCCTGTGCTCCCCGCCCCGGGTCCTGTGAGTTTCTCTCCTGTAGATACTTGTATAGTATGAGAGATCTGTGTATACAGAGACATACTTCTCATACCACACATACCTCCTGTCACTCACACTCATTATACGGACGTACAACACCCTATTCCCCTCCCCCCATACTGACACCCCCCCCCCCCCAGGGCAGCCTCGCCCCACTTGGATCAATAACCAACCACGGCGCCTCTACAGGAAACAAAAACCAAAAAAAATGGAAGAAAAGGATTTAAAACATTAAGAAATGCCGTGCAACCATTGCTGGGGGGAAAGTAGAAGGGAAGTGGCTGCAAAGAGGCTGCATGAGATCAGCAGCACAGAGAAGAACAAAGTATCAAGGTGAAAACGTACTTACATGCAAGCAGAGTAAGTACCTGACCTGGTATCAGACTATTCCAGCCCCTGTACATCAGAGCTCAGACTGGGAGAGGCCGATTAAGTATCAAGAACCAATCTGGTGTGTTGCAGGGAAAGGAGCATGCTGACAGGATGCGCTTGCAAAGTGCCCCAGAGATAAGAGAGCATGGTGACAGCGAGATGAGCTCATCATTGTGCTGCTTCTCTTTCACTGTCCAGTCACAGGGGGGGGGGGGGGGGTGGAGGAAGCAGGTTGGAAGAAGCCGGTCATCACACTGAGGACCTCTAGTGGCAGACATAAATGACTGCAGGGAAGACCTCTGGATTGAAGGCAAAGCTGATTCTTGTGATTTAGTTGTTTATTGACTATTCATTTTTATCTTATATTTTTTTCCTGGAGTTCTGCTTTAAGGTCTGGTTGGCAAAGGCTCGGTGCAGCAAAAAAAAGCGGTATTCAACTCCAAACCAAGAATGGGATGTATTACAGCTTACCAATCATTAGAGGTGGTGGCTGCTTTAGTTTTCTTTTTTTGTAGGCTTTCCCTGTTCTCACCTGGTGATGTGACCTGTAACACACCTCCTGTATTAGAGCCCCCCCCCCCCCACTCTGGAGGAAGGAGCACAGGGGGGCAGACAGCTGCATTGTCAGTCAGGGGGTGGGGGGGGAGGGTGTTAGCAGATTTAAATACGCTAACAAATTGAAGCTGATTTCCAGCTCATATAATCAAACAGTTGTTTTTTCTTTTTCGGGATGAAGGTTTTACACGAATAAATAAAAGCCGATCATTGTAAGCACCCCCCGTCAGTTCTAAATGGTTTGCCTCATCTCTGTAACTGCTGGAGAGCTTGTTCTTTTGAAAAAAAAAAAAAAAAAAAAAAAAAACAGACTGGACTGGCTGGACCGCCAGATGAAAATACAAATACAAAAGAAAGAAAGAAAACGAATGCGGCCGTCACATGTAAGAACTGGTAAGCTGCAGTATAAGATTGTAAGCTCTAATGAGCAGGGCCCTCTGATTCCTCCTGTATTGAATTGTATTGTAATTGTACCGTCTGCCCTAATGTTGTATAATAAATAATAATATCATCATCAATATTAACAGTAATAATATTTTATTATTATTAATAATAACATCAATAATAATATCGATATTATTATTTATTGATATTATTATTATTATTATTATTATGATTATTATTGATATTAATGATGATAATATTAGTATTAATAATATCATCATCAATATCAATAATAACATCATATTAATAACAATAATATCATCAATATTAATAATAATATCAATAAATCATGATTGATATCAATAGTCATAACAATAATAATAATAACATTATCATCATCAATATCTACAGTAATAATAGTAATGATAATAATAATATCAGTATTAATATTAAAAAATAATAAAATAATTATTATTAATAATAACAACATCAATATTATTATTATTATTATTATTATTGATATCGATTATATCATTAATATTACTATTGATGTTGATATCAATAATATTATTATTATTATTAATGGTATTATTAATATCATCAATAACAACAGTAATAATAACATCATCAATAATAATACTAATAACAATGTCATCAATATCAATAGTAATAATAATAATAATAAGTGCAAATCTGCTCCCAAGGGCCATCCAACTGTTTGCTTCAGGACTGGGGGCTCTTGAGAGACAGGGGGCTGTGATGATTTTTAGGAAGCTATGTACAGCCCCCTGCTGGCCCCTCCCACCAGCCATGATCTGCCAGCATTGCATATAGACGCACAGAGACCCAGTGATGATGTCAATGGACCTAAAATAATGTATGCCATGAAAATGGAAAGGATTTATTTTAAAAATGTCATCAGCATGTTTATCAAGGAGGAGGAAGGAACCAGGGGAAAGCTAAATAAAAAATAGACTATAGAATAAACTTTAACTTAAAAAAAAAAAAGTTGAAAAACGTTTGTTTCCCTTTAAAGGAAGTAAATCGATGTCCCTGCTGCTGGTATAGGAAATGACAAACGGTGAGAAATGGGATCTGGAATTTTAATGAAGAGGGATAATCTGAAATTAGGGGTGGTCCAATTAGTCCTGAGATGTATCCAATCCCTAGGGGCCCCTACAAAGGACTGACTGGGGGCCCGTAAGTCTGCAGTCCGGGGATCCCATCTGCTTGTGATTAGCGGCAGAATGAAGGTTGGTGTCTGGAATGGGAATGGTGTCTATGTGTTTCTACAGATGACCTTATAGGGCCAGAAAGCGCTATTCTTCTGATGGAGGAGCCGCGCTATTTTAAGTTACAGCCTCCTGTCTGAACAATACCGGGGCCACCCGGGGTCACCATAGACGGGACATTAATTACAAGTACAACATGATGGCACGATGACATGCTAATGCATACTACCTGTGCTATGGCTAAAGAGCTTACACTCTCACACCAGTCCCTGCCCCCAAGAGCTTACAATCTAAGGTCCCCAATCTTATACACACACACCTCTGATGTAATGGGGGATCTCTGATGTGATGGGGGACCTCTGATGTGATGGGGGGACCTCTGATGTGATGGGGGACCTCTGATGTGATGGGGGATCTCTGATGTGATGGGGGATCTCTGATGTGATGGGGGATCTCTGATGTGATGGGGGGACCTCTGATGTGATGGGGGGACCTCTGATGTGATGGGGGGACCTCTGATGTGATGGGGGGACCTCTGATGTGATGGGGGGACCTCTGATGTGATGGGGGGACCTCTGATGTGATGGGGGGACCTCTGATGTGATGGGGGGACCTCTGATGTGATGGGGGGACCTCTGATGTGATGGGGGACCTCTGATGTGATGGGAGGACCTCTGATGTGATGGGAGGACCTCTGATGTGATGGGGGACCTCTGATGTGATGGGAGGACCTCTGATGTGATGGGAGGACCTCTGATGTGATGGGGGGACCTCTGATGTGATGGGGGATCTCTGATGTGAAGGGGGGACCTCTGATGTGATGGGGGGACCTCTGATGTGATGGGGGATCTCTGATGTGATGGGAGGACTCTGATGTGATGGGGGATCTCTGATGTGAAGGGGGGACCTCTGATGTGATGGGGGGACCTCTGATGTGAAGGGGGGATCTCTGATGTGAAGGGGGACCTTTGATGTGATTGGAGATCTCTGATGTGATGGGGGATGGGACCTCTGATGTGATAGGAGGACTCTGATGTGATGGGAGGACTCTGATGTGATGGGGGGATCGCTGATGTGAAGGGGAATCTCTGATGTGAAGGGGGGACTTCTGATGTGATGGGGGGACCTCCGATGTAATGGGAGGACTCTGATGTGATGGGGGATCTCTGATGTGATGGGGGGCCTCTGATGTTAAGGGGGACCTCTGATGTGAAGGGTGATCTCTGATGTGATGGAGGACCTCTGATGTGATGGAAGGACTCTGATGTGATGGAAGGACTCTGATGTGATGGAAGGACTCTGATGTGATGGAAGGACTCTGATGTGATGGAAGGTCTCTGATGTGATGGGATGACCTCTGATGTGATGGAAGGTCTCTGATGTGATGGGAGGACCTCTGATGTGATGGGGGACCTCTGATGTAATGGGGGGCCACTGATGTGATGGGGGGCCTCTGATGTGATGGGAGGATCTCTGATGTGATGGGGGGCCTCTGATGTTAAGGGGGACCTCTGATGTGAAGGGTGATCTCTGATGTGATGGAGGACCTCTGATGTGATGGAGAACCTCTGATGTGATGGAAGGTCTCTGATGTGATGGGATGACCTCTGATGTGATGGAAGGTCTCTGATGTGATGGAAGGTCTCTGATGTGATGGGATGACCTCTGATGTGATGGAAGGTCTCTGATGTGATGGGAGGACCTCTGATGTGATGGGGGACCTCTGATGTAATGGGGGGCCACTGATGTGATGGGGGGCCTCTGATGTGATGGGAGGATCTCTGATGTGATGGGGGGCCTCTGATGTGGTGGGGGGCCTCTGATGTGATGGGGGGGGCTCTGATGTAATGGGGAGCCTCTGATGTGATGGGGGGCCTCTGATGTGATGGGGGACCTCTGATGTGATGGGGGATCTCTGATGTGATGGGGGACCTCTGATGTGATGGGGGGACCTCTGATGTGATGGGGGGACCTCTGATGTGATGAAGGACTCTGATGTGATGGAAGGACTCTGATGTGACGGAAGGACTCTGATGTGATGGAAGGACTCTGATGTGATGGGAGGACTCTGATGTGATGGGGGACCTCTGATGTGATGGGAGGACCTCTGATGTGATGGGGGATCTCTGATGTGAAGGGGGGGACCTCTGATGTGATCGGGGGACCTCTGATGTGATAGCGGATCTCAGATGTGATGGGGGATCTCTGATGTGAAGGGGGGACCTCTGATGTGATGGGAGGATCTCTGATGTGATGGGGGGACCTCTGATGTGATGGGGATCTCTGATGTGATGGGGGGACCTCTGATGTGATGGGGGGATCTCTGATGTGATGGGGGGACCTCTGATGTGATGGGGGGCCTCTGATGTGGTGGGGGGCCTCTGATGTGATGGGGGGGGGGGGGGGCTCTGATGTAATGGGGAGCCTCTGATGTGATGGGGGGCCTCTGATGTAATGGGGGATCTCTGATGTGATGGGGGGACCTCTGATGTGATGAAGGACTCTGATGTGATGGAAGGACTCTGATGTGATGGGAGGACTCTGATGTGATGGGAGGACTCTGATGTGATGGGAGGACTCTGATGTGATGGGAGGACTCTGATGTGATGGGAGGACTCTGATGTGATGGGGGATCTCTGATGTGAAGGGGGGGACCTCTGATGTGACCGGGGGACCTCTGATGTGATAGCGGATCTCAGATGTGATGGGGGATCTCTGATGTGAAGGGGGGGACTTCTGATGTGATGGGAGGATCTCTGATGTGATGGGGGGACCTCTGATGTGATGGGGGGATCTCTGATGTGATGGGGGGACCTCTGATGTGATGGGGGGACCTCTGATGTGATGGGGGGGACCTCTGATGTGAAGGGGGGATCTCTGATGTGAAGGGGGGATCTCTGATGTAATGGGGGGGGGACCTTTGATGTGATGGGAGATCTCTGATGTGATGGGGGATGGGACCTCTGATGTGATAGGAGGACTCTGATGTGATGGGGGACCTCTGATGTGATGGGGGGATCTCTGATGTGATGGAAGGACTCTGATGTGATGGAAGGACTCTGATGTGATGGAAGGACTCTGATGTGATGGAAGGTCTCTGATGTGATGGGAGGACCTCTGATGTGATGGAAGGACTCTGATGTGATGGAAGGACTCTGATGTGATGGAAGGACTCTGATGTGATGGAAGGTCTCTGATGTGATGGAAGGTCTCTGATGTGATGGGAGGACCTCTGATGTGATGGGAGGACCTCTGATGTGATGGAAGGTCTCTGATGTGATGGGAGGACCTCTGATGTGATGGGGGGCCACTGATGTGATGAGGGGCCTCTGATGTGATGGGAGGATCTCTGATGTGATGGGGGGCCTCTGATGTGGTGGGGGGGGCCTCTGATGTAATGGGGAGCCTCTGATGTGATGGGGGGCCTCTGATGTAATGGGGGACCTCTGATGTGATGGGGGATCTCTGATGTGATGGGGGACCTCTGATGTGATGGGGGACCTCTGATGTGATGGGGGGACCTCTGATGTGATGAAGGACTCTGATGTGATGGAGGGACTCTGATGTGATGGAAGGACTCTGATGTGATGGGAGGACTCTGATGTGATGGGAGGACCTCTGATGTGATGGGGGATCTCTGATGTGAAGGGGGGGACCTCTGATGTGATCGGGGGACCTCTGATGTGATAGCGGATCTCAGATGTGATGGGGGATCTCTGATGTGAAGGGGGGGACCTCTGATGTGATGGGAGGATCTCTGATGTGATGGGGGGACCTCTGATGTGATGGGGATCTCTGATGTGATGGGGGGACCTCTGATGTGATGGGGGGACCTCTGATGTGATGGGGGGGACCTCTGATGTGAAGGGGGATCTCTGATGTGAAGGGGGGATCTCTGATGTAATGGGGGGGGACCTTTGATGTGATGGGAGATCTCTGATGTGATGGGGGATGGGACCTCTGATGTGATAGGAGGACTCTGATGTGATGGGAGGACTCTGATGTGATGGGGGGATCGCTGATGTGAAGGGGGGATCTCTGATGTAATGGGAGGACTCTGATGTGAAGGGGAATCTCTGATGTGATGGGGGATCTCTGATGTAATGGGAGGACTCTGATGTGATGGGGGATCTCTGATGTGATGGGAGGTCTCTGATGTGATGGGAGGTCTCTGATGTGATGGGGGACCTCTGATGTGAAGGGTGATCTCTGATGTGATGGAGGACCTCTGATGTGATGGGGGACCTCTGATGTGATGGGAGGACCTCTGATGTGATGGGGGATCTCTGATGTGAAGGGGGGGACCTCTGATGTGATCGGGGGACCTCTGATGTGATAGCGGATCTCAGATGTGATGGGGGATCTCTGATGTGAAGGGGGGGACCTCTGATGTGATGGGAGGATCTCTGATGTGATGGGGGGACCTCTGATGTGATGGGGGGATCTCTGATGTGATGGGGGGACCTCTGATGTGATGGGGGGACCTCTGATGTGATGGGGGGACCTCTGATGTGATGGGGGGGACCTCTGATGTGAAGGGGGGATCTCTGATGTGAAGGGGGGATCTCTGATGTAATGGGGGGGGGACCTTTGATGTGATGGGAGATCTCTGATGTGATGGGGGATGGGACCTCTGATGTGATAGGAGGACTCTGATGTGATGGGGGACCTCTGATGTGATGGGGGGATCTCTGATGTGATGGAAGGACTCTGATGTGATGGAAGGACTCTGATGTGATGGAAGGACTCTGATGTGATGGAAGGTCTCTGATGTGATGGGAGGACCTCTGATGTGATGGAAGGACTCTGATGTGATGGAAGGACTCTGATGTGATGGAAGGACTCTGATGTGATGGAAGGTCTCTGATGTGATGGAAGGTCTCTGATGTGATGGGAGGACCTCTGATGTGATGGGGGGCCACTGATGTGATGAGGGGCCTCTGATGTGATGGGAGGATCTCTGATGTGATGGGGGGCCTCTGATGTGGTGGGGGGGGGGCCTCTGATGTAATGGGGAGCCTCTGATGTGATGGGGGGCCTCTGATGTAATGGGGGACCTCTGATGTAATGGGGGACCTCTGATGTGATGGGGGATCTCTGATGTGATGGGGGACCTCTGATGTGATGGGGGACCTCTGATGTGATGGGGGGACCTCTGATGTGATGAAGGACTCTGATGTGATGGAGGGACTCTGATGTGATGGAAGGACTCTGATGTGATGGGAGGACTCTGATGTGATGGGAGGACCTCTGATGTGATGGGGGATCTCTGATGTGAAGGGGGGGACCTCTGATGTGATCGGGGGACCTCTGATGTGATAGCGGATCTCAGATGTGATGGGGGATCTCTGATGTGATGGGGACCTCTGATGTGATGGGAGGATCTCTGATGTGATGGGGGGACCTCTGATGTGATGGGGATCTCTGATGTGATGGGGGGACCTCTGATGTGATGGGGGGACCTCTGATGTGATGGGGGGGACCTCTGATGTGAAGGGGGATCTCTGATGTGAAGGGGGGATCTCTGATGTAATGGGGGGGGACCTTTGATGTGATGGGAGATCTCTGATGTGATGGGGGATGGGACCTCTGATGTGATAGGAGGACTCTGATGTGATGGGAGGACTCTGATGTGATGGGGGGATCGCTGATGTGAAGGGGGATCTCTGATGTAATGGGAGGACTCTGATGTGAAGGGGAATCTCTGATGTGATGGGGGATCTCTGATGTAATGGGAGGACTCTGATGTGATGGGGGATCTCTGATGTGATGGGAGGTCTCTGATGTGATGGGAGGTCTCTGATGTGATGGGAGGTCTCTGATGTGATGGGGGACCTCTGATGTGAAGGGTGATCTCTGATGTGATGGAGGACCTCTGATGTGATGGGGGACCTCTGATGTGATGGGAGGACCTCTGATGTGATGGGGGATCTCTGATGTGAAGGGGGGGACCTCTGATGTGATAGCGGATCTCAGATGTGATGGGGGATCTCTGATGTGAAGGGGGGGACCTCTGATGTGATGGGAGGATCTCTGATGTGATGGGGGGACCTCTGATGTGATGGGGATCTCTGATGTGATGGGGGGATCTCTGATGTGATGGGGGGACCTCTGATGTGATGGGGGGACCTCTGATGTGATGGGGGGGGACCTCTGATGTGAAGGGGGGATCTCTGATGTGAAGGGGGGATCTCTGATGTAATGGGGGGGGGACCTTTGATGTGATGGGAGATCTCTGATGTGATGGGGGATGGGACCTCTGATGTGATAGGAGGACTCTGATGTGATGGGGGACCTCTGATGTGATGGGGGGATCTCTGATGTGATGGAAGGACTCTGATGTGATGGAAGGACTCTGATGTGATGGAAGGACTCTGATGTGATGGAAGGTCTCTGATGTGATGGGAGGTCTCTGATGTGATGGGAGGACCTCTGATGTGATGGAAGGACTCTGATGTGATGGAAGGACTCTGATGTGATGGAAGGACTCTGATGTGATGGAAGGTCTCTGATGTGATGGAAGGTCTCTGATGTGATGGGAGGACCTCTGATGTGATGGAAGGTCTCTGATGTGATGGGAGGACCTCTGATGTGATGGGGGGCCACTGATGTGATGGGGGGCCTCTGATGTGATGGGAGGATCTCTGATGTGATGGGGGGCCTCTGATGTGGTGGGGGGCCTCTGATGTGATGGGGGGGGGGCCTCTGATGTAATGGGGAGCCTCTGATGTGATGGGGGGCCTCTGATGTAATGGGGGACCTCTGATGTGATGGGGGATCTCTGATGTGATGGGGGACCTCTGATGTGATGGGGGACCTCTGATGTGATGGGGGGACCTCTGATGTGATGAAGGACTCTGATGTGATGGAGGGACTCTGATGTGATGGAGGGACTCTGATGTGATGGAAGGACTCTGATGTGATGGGGGACCTCTGATGTGATGGGAGGACCTCTGATGTGATGGGGGATCTCTGATGTGAAGGGGGGGACCTCTGATGTGATCGGGGGACCTCTGATGTGATAGCGGATCTCAGATGTGATGGGGGATCTCTGATGTGAAGGGGGGGACCTCTGATGTGATGGGAGGATCTCTGATGTGATGGGGGGACCTCTGATGTGATGGGGATCTCTGATGTGATGGGGGGACCTCTGATGTGATGGGGGGACCTCTGATGTGATGGGGGGACCTCTGATGTGATGGGGGGGACCTCTGATGTGATGGGGGGGACCTCTGATGTGAAGGGGGGATCTCTGATGTAATGGGGGGGGACCTTTGATGTGATGGGAGATCTCTGATGTGATGGGGGATGGGACCTCTGATGTGATAGGAGGACTCTGATGTGATGGGAGGACTCTGATGTGATGGGGGGATCGCTGATGTGAAGGGGGGATCTCTGATGTAATGGGAGGACTCTGATGTGATGGGGGATCTCTGATGTAATGGGAGGACTCTGATGTGATGGGGGATCTCTGATGTGATGGGAGGTCTCTGATGTGATGGGAGGTCTCTGATGTGATGGGAGGTCTCTGATGTGATGGGAGGTCTCTGATGTGATGGGGGACCTCTGATGTGAAGGGTGATCTCTGATGTGATGGAGGACCTCTGATGTGATGGAGGACCTCTGATGTGGTGGGGGGCCTCTGATGTGGTGGGGGGCCTCTGATGTGATGGGGGATCTCTGATGTGATGGGGGGACCTCTGATGTGATGGGGGATCTCTGATGTAATGGGGGACCTCTGATGTGATGGGGGGACCTCTGATGTAATGGGGGACCTCTGATGTGATGGGGGGACCTCTGATGTGATGGAGGACCTCTGATGTGATGGGGGACCTCTGATGTGATGGGGACCTCTGATGTGATGGGGGCCTCTGATGTGATGGGGGGATCTCTGATGTGATGGGGGGACCTCTGATGTGATGGGGGGGGGGACTCTGATGTGATGGGTGATCTCTGATGTGATGGAAGGACTCTGATGTGATCACATACTATACTATACTCATGGCCCGTGTCTCCTACCTCATGCAACCGGTGGGGGACACGGGGACCTGATACTCCCAAAACTGCTGAATGCCAAAGAGACTGGTGGAGGCTGCAGTGCTGGGATAGAGAGGAGGCACAGACTCCCAGAGAGGGAATAGAATACCTCTTGTACTGGGGAAAAGAGCCATTAGGATTTTTTTTAGAGATCCTTACAGGGTCACTTTAAGGCATGCTAGAGTGACCTCTCAGCCAGCAATCAACTTTCAGAGTTATCCTCTCTGCAGTGTAACTTCAGCTCTCTGCCCCCTGCTTTCTGACAGCTCAGACATGCTTTATAAACTCTGGAATTTGAACAGATGTAGAAAAAAAAGAGGGCTGTAGATAAACAGGTAAAACCTATGTAGGAGGATTTTTTTCATCTCTGTGTATCACCTGGGGCCAGTCACTTCACTGGGTACATGTAACGGTTTACAACCACTTTAAGTGTGTCTTAAAGCAGGGAGGCAACAGGGACTTCCTGACCACATGATCCTTGTGATTGGCTGTCACAGTGGTCACATGATTGCAAGCCTGTCCTGCCAACTCCTGATCACAGAGACTGTGAGCTGCCCGTGACAGCTTGGTCACTGTGCTGGAAGCGTGCGTTGGACGTGCTCTCAGGGCAAAAATTTTGGACCCCCCATGTAAGCGTATGTGTGGAGTGTGGGAGCTAAGGTCCACCCACCCTGCCACCGCATATATATATGTATAAATGTGTATGTATATACTTTTGCTAAGAGGTACACATGCTGTTATGGTCATCCACTAACTTCAATATTTAGAACTAGCACGCAGATCAAGAAAGTCAGAGAAAAGACAGAGAGGAGTCAGAGAAGAGTCAGAGAAGAGTCAGAGAAGAGTCAGAGAAGAGTCAGAGAAGAGTCATAGAAAAGTCAGAGAAAAGTCAGAGAAAAGTCAGAAAAAAGTCAGAGAAAAGTCAGAGAAGAGTCAGAGAAGAGTCAGAGAAGAGTCAGAGAAGAGTCAGAGAAAAGTCAGAGAAAAGTCAGAAAAGAGTCAGAGAAAAGTCAGATAAAAGTCAGAGTAAAGTCAGAGAAAAGTCAGAGAAAAGTCAGAGAAAAGTCAGAGAAAAGTCAGAAAAGAGTCAGAAAAAAGTCAGAGAAAAGTCAGAGAAGAGTCAGAGAAGAGTCAGAGAAAAGTCAGAGAAAAGTCAGAGAAAAGTCAGAAAAGAGTCAGAGAAAAGTCAGATAAAAGTCAGAGTAAAGTCAGAGAAAAGTCAGAGAAAAGTCAGAGAAAAGTCAGAAAAGAGTCAGAGAAGAGTCAGAGAAAAGTCAGAGAAAAATCAGAGAAGAGTCAGAGAAAAGTCAGAGAAAAGTCAGAAAAGAGTCAGAGAAAAGTCAGATAAGAGTCAGAGAAAAGTCAGAGAAAAGTCAGAAAAGAGTCAGAAAAGAGTCAGAGAAAAGTCAGAGAAAAGTCAGAGAAAAGTCAGAGAAAAGTCAGAGAAAAGTCAGAGAAGAGTCAGAGAAGAGTCAGAGAAAAGTCAGACAAAAGTCAGAAAAGAGTCACAGAAAAGTCAGAGAAAAGTCAGAAAAGAGTCAGAGAAAAGTCAGATAAGAGTCAGAGAAAAGTCAGAGAAGTCAGAGAAAAGTCAGAAAAGAGTCAGAGAAAAGTCAGAGAAGAGTCAAAGAAAAGTCAGAGAAGAGTCAGAGAAAAGTCAGAAAAGAGTCAGAGAAGTCAGAGAAAAGTCAGAGAAGAGTCAGAGAAGAGTCAGAGAAGAGTTAGGAGTTATAGAAAAGTCTGAAAAGAGTTATAGAAGAGTCAGAGAAAAGTCAGAAAAGAGTCAGAGAAGAGTCAGGTTTCTAATTCGGTGACGCAATGTACGGAAGCCAGGAAAGCAGCATGCCAGCAGATTATGAAGTCGGCCTTGGATTGGTTTAGGATGGTTCAGTTGCTGTTGATGACAGCACTAGGACGGGGATATCAGAAACAGACATGAATGCCTCATCCTGCGGCACCCAACGTGAGAAAAAGGTGATCACATGAGCCGGCTGAGCTCTTATCTCCTGCATGCCGACCTGTGTCCTACATACATAGAATGTACACGGTGGGGTGTGCTCCTCACACCTGAACCGGACAATCCAGTCTGCAGTTCCCCCGGCTAGGCTGAGGCTGTGACACCCTGAGGTGTGAAGGAGACGCAGGGGGCGGGGCCACCTGGCTGCTAAAAATGGGACTTGTTGTTAATCTCATTAATATTAAACAGGTGACAATACTGGGATTAGTTCCCAGAACAGGTGACACCCTTACACTGCATTCACATTATAGGGTTTGGTAAACGTATGCTAAAAAAATCACTCCATGCATATCTATGTTATTGTGCGTTGTCTCGCCACACACATTCATCTCAATGGGCAGCCCTACGCCTGGGAAATGCAGAAAAGTAGCTCATGCGGCTTTTATGATCTGCGAGCATTGTGCCACTTTTTCACAGGTTCAAAAAAATGCCAGCGTGTGATTGCAGCCGTGGGCTCCATTGACATGGAAGTCTTGGTGCTCATCCGTGTGTGTCGGGGGACATGCGCACTATTCTGCACTTTCCTGACAGGCACAGAAACGCGTTTTCTCTCTAGCAGGGTGCTATTGATTCCTACCGGTGTCTTGCCGAGAAAGTTCCCCCAGCAAATACGGACCCCCCTGTACTGCGCATGCACTGCGCTTGCGCAGTACGAACGACTACGGAGCCGCCGAAAATTGCAGAAGAAGAACAGCTGATCGTCAGCTCTATACGGCGCCTGCAGACTACATTCTGACCCAAGTCCACATTAAAGCCCCACCATCCAAGTGGACATAGAGTGGCGAGGGGCCTGTTACAAAGTGTTTTTTTTTTGACTCCGGTGTTCAGCTTCGGCTCTTTTCGGCGGCTCCCTTGTTGTTCCTACTGCACAAGCCCTGCGCCTGCGCACTACAGGGGGGTCATTATCCGCCAAGGGAAACTTTCTCGGCAGAACACCGGCAACCGAACACGTCGTCAAACATGTACGTTTCAGTATGCGCCAAATCACAGAGTGCCGCAGCATCATACAGTCTGGTGTGGTGGCATTGTACAAAAGCCTTGGAGACTCCTTTCCCCGTGTAACTTGTATGTGGAATAGCCCATTAAGATGAATATTTGTATGGCTGGGTAGTATAGTTATGGGTATGGGTAGTATTTGTATGGGTAGTATATAAATAGCTGGGTAGTATAATAATGGGTATGGATTGTATTTGTATGGGTGGTATAGTTATGGGTACAAGTAGTTTGGGTAGTATTTGTATGGGCAGTAAAGGTAAGTAATATTTGTATGGGTAATATGGGTGGGTAGTATAGGTATGGGTATAAGTAGTATGGTTGGGTAGTAGGTAGTATTTGTATGGGTAGTATAGTTATAGGTAGGAGTAGTATGGGTAGTATTTGTATGGCAATATAGTTATGGGTATGAGTAGCATGGGTAGTATTTGTATGATAGTATAGTTATGGGTATGAGTAGTAGGTAGTAGTTGTATTGGGTAGTATAGTTATAGGTAGGAGTAGTATGGGTAGTGTTTGTATGAGCAGTATAGATAGGAAGTATTTGTATGGGTAGTATAGTTATGGGTATGAGTAGTTTGGGTATTATTTGTGTGGGTAGTATAGTTATGGGTATGAGTAGTATGGGTATTATTTGTATGGGTAGTATAGTTATGGGTATGAGTATTATGGGTAGTATTTGTATGGTAATAAAGTTATGGATATGAGTAGTAGGTAGTATTTGTATGGGTAGTATAGTTTTAGGTAGGAGTAGTATGGGTGGTATTTGTATGAGCAGTATGGATGGGTAGTATTTGTATGGGAGAATAGTTATGGGTATGAGTAGTATGGGTAGTACGGATAATATTTGTATGGGTAGTATTTGTATTGTAGTACAGTTATGGGTATGAGTAGTATGGGTAGTATGGATAATTTTTGTATGGATCGTATAGTTATGGGTATGAGTAGTATGGATAATATTTTTATGGGTAGTATACCGGTAGTTATGGGTATGAGTAGTATGGATAATATTTGTATGGTAGTATAGTTATGGGTATGAGTAGTATGGGTAGTATGCTTGGGTAGTATGGTTATGGTTATGAACAGTATGGGTAATATTGGTATGGGTAGTATAGTTATGGGTATGAGTAGTATGGGTAATATTGGTATGAGTAGTATAGTTATGGGTATGAGTAGTATGGGTAGTATGCTTGGGTAGTATAGTTATGGGTATGAACAGTATGGGTAGTATAGTTATGGGTATGAGTAGTATGGGTATTATGAGTGAGTAGTATAGTTATGGGTATGAGTAGTATGGGTATTATGAGTGAGTAGTATAGTTATGGGTATGAATAGTATAGGTAGTATGCTTGGGTAGTATAGTTATCGGTATGAGAAGTATGGGTAGTAGTATTTGTATGGGTGGGTAGTATTTAATTCTACATATTGCCAAGTGATTGCCCCATATACAGCTCTATGCAGTTATTTACAGCAGTGAATTAAATATTCATTCTCTGCCCCTCCTGTTGGGGGGGGGGGGGGGGTCTCACTCCCTCTGCTGAACTACATGAAATAGATGAGACAGCCCTTATAATGACGGTTGTAGTGGGGGGGGGGGGGGGGTGTATATCCCATGACTACCTGCAGAAGGGGAATCACACTATTCTACATCTAGTGGGATGACACCAGGCTGACATTCCAGTATTGGGTGGAGAGGTCTTTGTAGGGGCCTCCTGGCTGTGGTATTGGTATGGGTTGGGGGAATAAATAAGGAATGGATGGGATGAAGAACCTTCTTTGTGGGGAAGGTGCTGCTCCATGTTCCCTTCAGTGCTGCTCCCCAAGGTGCAGGCATTAGGTCATGTGACCTCTGTAGAATGAGAAGATTGGAGCTCAGAGTGGCTGATCGGTGCCAATCAGGAAAGGCCTGAGGGTTTGATGATGTGGGCAGCACTGTAGGGAGTCTGGCGCAGCATTTCCACCATTTCAGTCCATGAATATTGATGGAAGTTGGCCGCTCACTGAACTCCTTTCATGGTTAAGTCTTCCATTGCTGATAGGAGGCAGAGCAGCAGGAAAGTCTTCATTGGGATTTACTATCTATTTCAGATAGGTTACAAAGAGTCAAGCTTACCATAAATAGTCTTATCACTGCGGCATACTAAATATCTCTGTTTCCATGTGGAGTGTCATTGTATGTATTTGCTGTGCCTGGCTGGAGCACTTCTTATCTCTAATGACATGAAACACCCACAATGCTCCTGATAGCCAGAAGGGAGGGATGGGAGCTCAGGGGCTTTCATTATTTTACTTCCAAGAAAGAGGAATCTTTTAAAGGCACAATACACCTTTTGGACCATGTTTCATTTTTTACACCCATATAAAGGTGAACAGGAAACGTGGAAATAATGATACTACAAGTCCCATCTTCAACTGCATAGCACGATGACGTCACCACAATTTTATTCCAGAGGCACTTTGCATCTTCCTGGGGGGATCCTGCTTTTTTTTTCTCTGCCTATACAGTTGCATTATCAAGGCCTAGAAATAATGATACTACAAGTCCCATTTTCTACTGCATAGCACGATGACGTTACCACAATTTTATTCCAGAGGCACTTTATCCCGCCCCATAACAGAAGCTCTGTACCTCCGTATGCGGCTGGGGGGGGGTCAAAGACTGCGAAAACCATGACACACTGATGGTGGGTGCAATGCTCTGCAGGCTTTAATGCAAAAAAAAGTACCAAATGCAGATTGACCATGTGATCAGCGTGATCAGCGTTTCTGCATTTCCTGCTTTTTTTTTGGGGGGGGGGGGGTGGACTCAGCATTTAAGTACTGTACATTTAGGGCCGCATTTAAAAAGAAAAATTTGCATAGCTATTTGTGAAATGGAACTGCTAGTGCGAATGTTATTCCTTTGTTAAAATGTGGTTCAGGAAAATATCACATTATGGCCACTAGATGGCGCAGATGAATATATTTATTCCTAAGAACCTCAGCTCCATCTAGTGGCCATTAGGCAGTATTACACTTTTTTTTTTATAGGAGTGAATAATTCTCGACCTATAGAAGAAGATTATATTTACTCCATTCATCCAGAACAAATGCACCTATCACTGGAGAATTAGCTATGAGATTTTTTTTTACAAATACACCTCTTTGTTTATACTTTTGAAACTTTATAATGGAGCAAATTTTAGAGTCATTAACTTTCTTCTGAATATTCTGGGTCCCGGGCTGCTCTGCTGACCCACTTTAACACTTCAAATCTATAAATCAGGAAAGTAAAGTCACAACGCCTGATCTGGACCGAGGCCGATATAGAAACCCGACTGGACATACTGTACACTTCCTATGGCTGTAGCGGGGGTTGGGGTTAATTTAGCCTAAGGTTCTGTTCTCTCCCACTTTTTAGTATTGAACTGCATCTTGTTAGTGTTTTGTAGTACGCTGACACCCAGTGGTGGTTTTTGCCCACTGCAACTTGTTTACTATGTGATTTGATTCCTCCATCTGTCCTCCCCTCCTGTTTAGTGCTAGTTATTTCAGCAGACTCACAGCTGTCACTCTATAGTATTCCTTTTGCTCCTCCCCTGGAAGCTACATTTAGCAAGGAGAGGGGTGGAGGAGCTGGTCCGGCACAGACAGTAATCAGACACTCCCAGAAGAGGATGGGGCTATGATTTGATGATATTTTATTGCCCTTCGCTGCACTTCCAGGGGCAGAAGAATTCTGGAGGACTATCACTGGAAAAGCTGGTGGCCGAGGATGGGCGCTGATCACCTGCACAGGGTCAGCCATAGCCGAGAGACACATGTGGCGTCCGAGCCACTGGCAGATGTGGAGGAAAGGAGGCGGCTGTGTAAAGGAATAAAGCCAGCTTTGTCTCATCTCCCCGGCTCTGGATGTTATAAGCGGAGCGTTAATGGGAAATTCAGATAAATATTTGTGTGTCTGTAATCCCCGGGAGCCCACACTGCCCATTAATGGAGGAGGAGGAGATGCAGCCATTTTCCAGAGCTCCCTTTAACCCCTTTCCCCCCATAGAACGTGTGAGATGTGAGAACCAGACGGTCTGTATGTAGAGGAGAAGGTTCTCTATATAATGAATAATTGGAAGTGTTTGTGTACTGTATATTATAGACTTGTATGGATGTCTGTTTTCTATTTTGGGGGCTCTAGACCAGTAAGGTTCAATTTCCACATTTTTGGCTTTCTCAGTGCTGTCTGGTCTATTTTTTATTTTATTTTTTCACTTTTTGCATACTTTTTTTATCTGAGCTTTTAAGATGGATCTTGATGAGAGGAATACCAGATTTGGTGCCAGTATATTGAAGGGGGCTGTAGGGGGAGCTGCAATCTTGGGCAGTCTATTGCAATATGTCCCCAATCTCTGACAAGTCTCCTGCAGGATGTCTCTCTTCAACCACACCTGTCTGACTTCCTGACCGGCTGTAGTGTGTCCAGTCTTTGACTATCTACTGTAATATGTCCAGTCTTTGACCATCTACTGTAATTTGTCCATTCTTTGACCATCTACTGTAGTATATCCAGTCTTGACCATCTACTAACTATAGTATATCCAGTCTCTGACCATCGTATATAGTATGTCCATTCTTTGACCATCAACTATAGTATGTCTGTTCTTTGACCATCTACTATAATATGCCCAGTCTTTGACCATCTACTGTAGTGTATCTAGCCTTTGACCATCTACTATAGTATATCCAGTCTTTGACCATCTACTGTATTATGTCCAGTCTTTGACCATCTACTATAGTATATCCAGTCTTTGACCATCTATTATAATTTGTCCATTCTTTGACCACCTACTGTAGTATGTTCAGTCTTTGACTATCTACTGTATTATGTCCAGTCTTGGACCATCTACTGTATTATGTCCAGTCTTTGACTGTCTAATGTATGTCCTGTCTTTGACCATCTATTATAGTATATCCAATTTTTGACCATCTACTATAGTATCTCCAGTCTTTGACCGTCCAATGTATGTCCAGTCTTTGACCATCTACTGTAGTATATCCAGTCTTTGACCATCTACTGTAAGATATCCCGTCTCTGACCATCTACTATAGTATATCCAGTCTCTGACCATTTACTGTAGTATATCCAGTCCAGTCTCTGACCATCTACTGTAGCGTATTTAGTCTTTGACCATCTACTGTAGTATATTCAGTCTTTACCCATCTACTATAATATATCCAGTCTTTGACCATCTACTGTAGTATATTCAGTCTTTACCCATCTACTATAATATATCCAGTCTTTGACCATCTACTATAATACGTCCAGTCTTTGACCATCTACTATAGTATCTCCGGTCTTTGACTATCTAATGTATGTCCAGTCTTTGACCATCTACTATAGTATATCCAGTCTTTGACAATCTACTGTAGTATATCCAGTCCTGACCATCTACTATAGTATATCCAGTCTCTGGCCATCTACTGTAGTATACCCAGTCTAGTCTCTGACCATCTACTGTAGAGTATTTAGTCTTTGACCATCTACTGTAGTATATCCAGTCTTTAACCATCTACTATAATATATTCAGTCTTTGACCATCTACTATAATATGTCCAGTCTTTGACCATCTACTATAATATGTCCAGTCTTTGACCATCTACTATAGTATATCCAGTCTTTGACCATCTACTATAGTATATCCAGTCTCTGACCATCTACTGTAGTATATCCAGTCCAGTCTCTGACCATCTACTGTAGCATATTTGGTCTTTGACCATCTACTATAATATGTCCAGTCTTTGACCAAATACATAGCGTGTCCAGTCTCTGGGATTTGGGCTTGAGGTGTATTTTGTGGCCAGAGTTGGGTGTATTTTGTGGTCACAGTTGGGTGTATCTTGTGGTCAAAGTTGGGTGTATTTTGTGGTCAGAGTTTAGTGTATCTTGTGGTCAAAGTTGGGTGTATTTTGTGGTTTGAGTTGGGGGTATTTTGTAGTCCGAGTTGGATTTGGGTGTATTTTGCAGTCGAGTTGAGGAGAAGAATTTTGGATGGAGAAAAGAATGTTGGAAGGATGGAAGGATCTTGAGTATGAGAGGTTTTGGTAACAGCTGCATTGTGTCCGCTGTGTAAATAGGGAGACTGTGAATAGATGGAGGGGGATGGGAGAGAGCGGAGCTGGAATTGGGGAAGAGGGGACAGAACTGAAAGAAAAAGTTTTACAGAAGAACTTCAAAATGTATTTTAGGGCCCTTCATAAAATTAATTCTAAAAGGGAAAACAAAAAAATTGCTGTTCCAATGTATCATTGAATATACTGTATGCCTGCACAACGGAGAGTCCCTATGGTGAGCGTTCCCTCCTTTACAATAAATGAAGAAGACGTGTATAACATTCGATGGACACACATGATGTAAAAAGCTCAAAGTACCAATAAACTTACATAGGGTTGTCCATGGCTACATAGCTTTAGAATGGCCGTATGAACCAAGAGTGTATCAAACCCATATATTCCATGGCCCAGGAAATGGTTTAATCTGACCTCCAGCTTTCCCTGGTCTTATTTTGCCGTGTCTTGTACATGTGCGACCTGTCCCCACTCCCCAATTTACCAGGACAGTCCTGTATCTTGGCCCTCTGTCCCACCAATGCTGTGTCCCGGCCATGTCCTGGGATCACAGCATCAACCTTAAAGTAACTCACTAAAGTAATAATTGTTGGGACCGGGGGGGGCTGCTAATGGGAGGTCCCTGCATGTTTGTAGACAGGGTCTGGGTGGAACCAACCAGTAAAGTGGGCGTGATGGCTGCTCCCTATGTATTTAGAGGTGGAATCTGGGCAGAGCCAACCAATAATGTGGACGTGAAGGGTGGTCCTTATGGATTTAGGGGTTGGAATCTAGGCAGGACCAACCAATAAAGTGGGCATGATGGCTAGTTATGGGTTCTTAGAGGTGGGATCTGGGCAGAGCCAACCAATAAAGTGGACGTGATGGGTGGCCCTTATGGATGTAGGGGTTCAAATCTAGGCAGGACTAACCAGTGGTCCATTGTGGGTGGTCCATGGTTATTTAGAGGTGCAATCTGGATGGGGCCAACCAGTGAAGTGGGCATGATGGGTGGTCCCTGGGTATTTAGACGTGGGATCTGGGTGGAGCCAACTAAAAAGGACATTATGGGTGCTGTTTGCATGTTTAAAGGTGGGATCTGGACTGAGCCAACAAGTAAACTGGAAGTGATGGTCGGAATTTGGAGGTGGAATCTGGGCAGGACCAACCAGTAAAGTGGGCAAGATGGATGGTTCCTGGGTATCTACAGGTGGGATCTGGGCAGGGCCAACCAGTAAGGTGGGCATGATGGGTGTTCCCTGGGTATTTAGAGGTGGGATCTGGGCAGAGTCAACCAGTAAAGTGGACATTGTGGGTGCTGCCCTTGTGTTTAGAGGTGGGATCTGGATGAGGTCAACCAGTAAAGTAGGCGTGAGGGCTAGTCCCTATGTATTTAGAGGTGGAATCTGGGCAGGTCCAACCAGTAAAATGGGCGTTATGGGTGGTCCCTGGATATTTAGAGGTGGATTGTAGGCAGAACCAACCAGTAAACTGGGCATTATGGGTGGTGCCTTGATATTTAGAGGTGGGATCTGGAGGAGGCCAACTAGTAAAGTGGGCGCGATGGCTGGTCCTTATGTGTTTAGAGGTGGGATCTGGGTAGGACCAACCAGTAAAGTGGGCGTGATGGGTGGTCCCTGGGTATTTAGAGGTGGGATCTGGGCAGAGCCACACAGTAAAGTGGATGTGATGGGGGGTCCCTGCATATTTATAGAGGTGTGATCTGGATGGGGAAAACCAGTAAAGTGAACGTGATGGCTGGTCCCTATGTATTTGAAGGTGGGATCTTGGCAGGACCAACCAGTAAAGTTGGCATCATGGGTGGTCCCTGGGTATTTAGAGGGGGGTGTGGAGGGTTTAAAGTGAGCATCATTTGGGCAAGCCCACTTGGAATGTGGCCAGGGCCAAATGCACACCATGGACGGGATTAACAGAGTCTCAAGACACACACAGATTTGTTCTGATGACCAATGTCACTGAGGATGAACATGATGGAAAATCCAAAATTTTGTAGAGAAGACATCTTCCAATGGGGGCACCTGTTCTGGTGACAACTGCCAAAGGAAGATGGAGGAATTTCGGGACCATTTACACTATATCTTTCCCTTGCAGAACATTAATGCACAATGTGATAAAGCAGTCCATTCGTAAGGCAGCCTATTCATAAAGCAGCCAGTTCATAAGGCAGCTCATTCATTAGCCAGTCCATTCATAAAGTAGCCCATTTAAAACTCAGCCCATTCATAGGACAGCCTATTCATTATGAATGGACTGCCAATGCACCACTACGCATAAAAAGTAAATGATAGGATATGCATTGTTGTATAGTGCGTTTATGCACTTATGTTAATGCACAATGTGAGAAGGCATCCCATTCATAAGCCAGCCCATTCATAAAGCAGTCAATTCATTATGAATGGGCTGCCAACGTACCACTATGCATAAAAAATGTGAATGATGGGATATGCATTGTGGTGCAGTATGTTAATGCACAATGTGAGAAGGCATCCCAATCATAAGCCAATCCATTCACAAGGCAGCCCATTCATAAGCCAGCCCATTCATAAATCAGCCAATTCATTATGAATGAGCTGGCAATGCACCACTATGCGTTAATGCATATGTTAAAGTGGTTGTATACCCCCAATGCAGAAGTTGTACCCATAGGTAAGCCTATAAAAAGGCTTACTTATAGGTACTGTAAATGCCGCCTAAATGAGCGCCGTCTAAGAGATATTTACCTTGTAGTGCACTGATGATGTCATTGGTGCATGCGCTGTAAAGAAAGGGCCCTCCGTGCCGTGACTGACGGCTCCCGCACGCATGCACGTGAGTGACGTCACACCACTCGAGCCAGTCACAGAGCGGGAGTCCACGGCCCCAGAAGGAAGAGGGGCGAAGATGGATGCGGCCAGCAGCAGGGACATCGTAGGCTTCGTTTGCAGGTAAGTGGCACATAATGGGCTAGTATGCGATGCATACTAGCCCATTATGCTTTTACTTTGTAGGGGAAAAATGAGGAAGTAAAACCCATCAGGGTTTACTTCCTCTTTAATGCAATAAGGCAGTCCATTTGAAAGGCAGCCCATTTATAAGCCAGTCCATTCAAAAAGCAGCCCATTCATAAGGCAGTCCATTTGTAGGCAGCCCATTTATAAGCCAGCCTATTTATAAAGCAGCCAATTCATGAGGCAGCCCATTCGTAAGACAGCCTATTCCTTATGAATTGGCTACCAATGTGATAAGACAGCCCATTCATAAGCCAGTCCATTCATAAAGCAGCCCATTCATAAGACAGTGCATTAATTATGAATGGGCTGCCAATGCATCACAATGCATAAAAAATGTGAATGATTGTGGTGGAGTACGTTATAGCACATACAGTATGTTAATGCGCACTGTGATAAGGCATCCCATTCATAAGCCAATCCATTCATAAGGCAGCCCATTTATAAGGCAGCCAATCCATTATGAATGGGCTGCCAATGCAACACTCTACATAAAAAAATCTAAATGATGGGCTATGCATTGTGGCGCAGTGCATTGTGCTCTACTGTACAATGAATGGCATTGCCATGCATTGTGGCATATGCGTTAACATGTGTGTTTTGGCGGGCGTTGCCACAACGCACAAATGCGAATGAGCTCTTCCTCTCACTTTGTGCCTTCAGGAGAAAAATAAATAAATAAAAGCAAAAGCACCCAATAGGGGTTCTAACCCTTCAACACTCCATCCAAAACTAACAAACACTCTGGTTTTAGATATACCCTATCAGAATGTATATAAGACCTTGAAGGATGTGTTCAGACTGCAGAGGATGTAAAGATCTGTGGAAGTAAAACGATCCGACTCTGACCTCTCCGCAGGAGGACTGACCCCAAGAGCTCACATCCCCCCCCCCTCCAGGCACCCCACCCCCCCTCACCTTTATCCTGCGTCTACGGGCCAGAGGGGCCCTCGGCACGTCCTCACTGCGCAGAATTCCCACCGGGACCCGCGCAGAGAAAACTGGTTTGTCCACATCCTAAAAAAGCAGCCGGGCCGAGGCTGTGTCATGTTACCGTCCTGTGAATGGCGCCTCTGTCCGCTTCTACGAAATCTGACTATATATGTATAGATGGGGGAGGAGGGGGAGATGTACACGGTATTTATCATACCGTCATATTTTGGGTCAACTGGGAGTTTTTCTTTTAATCGGGAAACTATTTTTCGATTATATTAAACTTTCCGATAGTTAACGGGGACAAATCGATGTTCGTTTTCAATTGCAGCGCAGAGAGGGTTGGAAAATCGCCCTCGTTTTTTTTATCAGAACGGACGTAATTTTAACAGTGAATGCGGTTACCAGTTGAGAATAATCAAATGTACTGTAGTCCACATGGACGATGCATCACTTATTGAAATCAAACGTTGAAAATGAAAAGGATTGGCACGGCTATCGAACAAAATACGATATGAAATTTGCCCGGTCGATGATGGTACCATTCAGTGGCGATGCGTCCATTAAGGGCGCACGGGCGCCGCCCCCTCTCTCCAGCCACCCCCCTATATGTATAATGGATAGATTCATGCATTGCATGAATCTATCCATGGCCACCGCCACCTATTCAGGCGTCCGGCCCCTTTTCAGATGCCGGGGCGCCTGAATGGCTGCGTTTAATGGAACAGTGGCTGCAATTGATGGGCACAGTGGCTGCATTTGATGGCACAGTGGCTGCATTTGATGGGCACAGTGGCTGCATTTGATGGGCACAGTGGCTGCGTTTGATGAGCACAGTGGCTGCGTTTGATGAGCACAGTGGCTGCGTTTGATGAGCACAGTGGCTGCGTTTGATGGGCACAGTGGCTGCGTTTGATGGGCACAGTGGCTGCGTTTGATGGGCACAATGGCGGCATTTGATGGGCACAATGGCGGCATTTGATAGGCACAGTGGCTGCGTTTGATGGGCACAATGGCTGCGTTTGATGGGCACAGTGGCTGCGTTTGATGGGCACAGTGGCTGCGTTTGATGGGCACAGTGGCTGTGTTTGATGACACAGTGGCTGCATTTGATGGGCACAGTGGCTGCAATTGATGGGCACAGTGGCGGCAATTGATGGGCACAGTGGCGGCATTTGATGGGCACAGTGGCGGCATTTGATGGGCACAATGGCGGCATTTGATAGGCACAGTGGCTGCGTTTGATGGGCACAGTGGCTGCATTTGATGGGCACAGTGGCTGCATTTGATGGGCACAGTGGCTGTGTTTGATAGGCACAGTGGCTGGGTTTGATGGGCACAGTGGCTGCATTTGATGGGCACAGTGGCTGCAATTGATGGGCACAGTGGTGGCAATTGATGGGCACAGTGGCTGCATTTGATGGGCACAGTGGCTGTATTTGATGGGCACAGTGGCTGCGTTTGATGAGCACAGTGGCTGCGTTTGATGAGCACAGTGGCTGCGTTTGATGGGCACAGTGGTGGCGTTTGATGGGCACAGTGGCGGCGTTTGATGGGCACAGTGGCGGCGTTTGATAGCCACAGTGGCTGCGTTTGATAGGCACAGTGGCTGCGTTTGATGGGCACAGTGGCTGCATTTGATGGGCACAGTGGCTGTGTTTGATAGGCACAGTGGCTGCATTTGATGGGCACAGTGGCTGTGTTTGATGACACAGTGGCTGCATTTGATGGGCACAGTGGCTGCGTTTGATAGGCACAGTGGCTGCATTTGATGGGCACTGTGGCTGCGTTTGATGGCACTGTGGCTGCGCTTGATGGGCACAGTGGCTGCGTTTGATGGGCACAGTGGCTGCGTTTGATGGGCACAGTGGCTGCAGTTGATGTTTTTTAGCTTCAATGGAGGACAGGTGAGACATCAGTGGCTCTAATAGACCCCCGATTTCTAATTAAAGAGAACCTGTCACCACAAATCATATCACATTGGGGACTCCAATAAAGTTTAGTCAAAAAAAGTGTAAAAAAAAATTAAAAGTTATACCCAAGCACTTTAATATCCCCCTGAAATTTTTTTGTGAGCCACCCCCCTCCCCCACGTATGCACACATATGAATATAAATGCATGCGATGGGTGTGCCTACATACAAACACATTGATTGTGCTACACGTTACGTTATCGCCACTCACGCCAGAGTGACAGCGACAGTTCTCAGACGTTATTCACCATTATCTCTACACCGATGACCTGTAGGGGGGCTATTACACCCCCATTCACACTTGTGTTACTTGTCCTGCACTTTGGACATCGAAGTCACATGACAAGTCCTTCCCACCCATGTTTTCCAATGATAGCCATTCATATATACGTGCGACTTTAGGCCTCATGCACATGGACGTTTTTACAGCCGCTTTTTTGAGCGTTTTTTGCAGCTTAAAAAGGCCTGTCTATGTTAGTCTATGGCTTCATGCCCACCTAGGCGTTTTTGAGCTGCAAATGGCATAGGCGTTTTTAAGCTGTAAAAAAAACCCAGGACCAGTGGGTTCTGAGAGACGTTTTCCAGCTGTAAAAACGCTCTAATGGGGCGTACACACGGTCGGACTTTTCAGCTACAAAAGTCCAACGGACGCTGACGGACTAAAGCTGGCTGGTAATCTGATCGTGTGTGGGCTTCTCCGGACTTTCAACTGACTTTTTCAGCCTTAAATCCGACGGACTTTAGATTTGAAACATGCTTCAAATCTTTCCGACGGACTCGAGTCCGGTCGAAAAATCCGCTCGTCTGTATGCTAGTCCGACGGACAAAAACCCACGCTAGGGCAGCTATTGGCTACTGGCTATGAACTTCCTTATTTTAGTCCGGTGTACATCATCACGTACGAATTCGACGGACTTTTGTGTGATCGTGTGTAGGCAAGTCTGTTCGTTAGAAAGTCCGCCGCAAGTCCGTCGAAAGTCCGTCGAAAGTCTGTCGGACAGGCTGTCGGACTTTTGTAGCTGAAAAGTCCGACCGTGTGTGCGCCCCATTACGCTGATAAACGCTCAAAAACGCTCAAAAAAGTCATTCACCAACGGTTTTTAACATTTTCGATCCATTGAAAGAAAAAATTTTTGGAAAAAAAAAAACGCTAAAAAAACGCTCAAAAACGCTAACGCGGAAAAACGCTAAAAAACGCTAAAAACCGCTATTGCAAAAACGTTGAAAAAAGCTGAAAAAAAGCTGAAAAAAATCACTGCAAAGATACTGCCGTTTTCATAATGTTATTTTAACATCCCGTGTGCATAAAGCCTAAAAGTTGCAGCGACTTCCAAGTAGTTCATGCGCAACTTTGGTCCAACTTTCATGCAACTTGAGGGACCATAGAGGTCAATGTTAACCCTCAGAAGCTGCATGAAAGTCGCACCTGAATGTTTTACATCCGACTTTGCAGAGGCACAAGTCTCATCCAAGACCCGTCCAAGTCCCGTCCAAGTCCCGTCCAAGTCACGTCCAAGTCTCATCCAAATCTCATCCAAGTCACATCCAAGTCACGTCCAAGTCACGTCCAAGTCTCATCCAAGTCACATCCAAGTCACATCCAAGTCACATCCAAGTCTCATCCAAGTCACATCCAAGTCACATCAAAGTCACATCATCCGAGTCTCATCCAAGTCACATCATCCAAGTCTCATCCAAGTCACATCCAATTTACATCCAAGTCACATCCAAGTCACATCCAAGTCTCGTCCAAGTCACATCCAAGTCTCGTCCAAGTCACATCCAAGTCTCGTCCAAGTCACATTCAAGTCACATCCAAGTCACATCCAAGTCACATCCAAGTCTCATCCAAGTTTCATCCAAGTCACATCCAAGTCACATCCAAGTCACATCCAAGTCTCATCCAAGTCTCGTCCAAGTCACGTCCAAGTCACGTCCAAGTCTCGTCCAAGTCTCGTCCAAGTCTCGTCCAAGTCATGTCCAAGTCTCGTCCAAGTCTCGTCCAAGTCTCGTCCAAGTCTCCTCCAAATCACATCCAATGCCGCGTACACACGGTCGGACTTTTCGTCTACAAAAGTCAGACAGCCTGTCCGACAGACTTCCGGCAGACTTTCGGCGGACTTTCGACGGACTTGCGGCGGACTTTCTAACGAACAGACTTGCCTACACACGATCACACAAAAGTCCGTCGAATTCTTACGTGATGACGTACACCGGACTAAAATAAGGAAGTTCATAGCCAGTAGCCAATAGGTGCCCTAGCGTGGCTTTTTGTCCGTCGGACTAGCACACAGACGAGCGGATTTCGGGGTCCGTCGTAGTTACGAAGTAAAGATTTGAAGCATGTTTCAAATCTAAAGTACGTCGGATTTGAGGCTAAAAAAGTATGTTGAAAGTCCGGAGAAGCCCACACACGATCGGATTACCAGCCAGCTTTAGTCCGTCAGCGTCCGTTGGACTTTTGTAGACGAAAAGTCCGACCGTGTGTACGCGGCACAAGTCTCATCAAAGTCTCATCCAAGTCTCATCCAAGTCTCATCAAAGTCTCATCCAAGTCTCATCCAAGTCTCATCAAAGTCTCATCCAAGTCTCATCCAAGTCTCATCCAAGTCTCATCAAAGTCTCATCCAAGTCTCATCAAAGTCTCATCCAAGTCTCATCCAAGTCTCATCCAAGTCTCATCCAAGTCACATCCAAGTCACATATATCAAAACGAAAAATACAGCGCTGTCTAAAAGATACTTCCAGAAGAGACAAGATAGCATTACCCTGTCTGTTCTAGAAGGTACAACAAATGCGGTCTTGCTGCAGTTTAAATTGTGAGATACCCACAATAAGTAAAATGTCAGAACGAAGAAACTGCGCTATATGAGACCAAATACAAGGTATAAATTCACTACAGGTACTGAGATAACCAAAATGAGAACTTCAATTGCCTAAATAAAATCAATTTGCTTCGCATGTAATCTATATATAGAATAGTGCAAATGATCGCATCATAAAGCAATGAAAAAGTGCCCCTGGACGACGTCACCTTTGACGAAACGGCGTAGGGAGAGCGGCGTGCTGACGCCACCAACACAATGTGCAGTCCCGGAAGCAACGGGCATTCTTTCGAGAGAGCCGGCCGGCTCCGATGTTTATTTGATGCCATTCTTTTTCGTTTTTCCTGTAAGTTCAATACTTTTTAATATTATTAAAGAAGTTTACGGTTTTACACTATGGCAGTTTTTCCTTTTTTTGGGTTAATTGCTGACTGAGAGACACTTGGGAAAAACTGGAGATGAGGAGAGCTGCATATGTAATCGGTTCACCGAGAGACTGTGGCTGGGTCATAAGCCTAAAAGCGAAATTGATCTCCTTAAAAAGAGATCTGGGCAGCTGGTAAGAGGTAAGAAACTGAAAAACACCATAGAAAAAGTGATGTAAGATAGGAAAGTCCTTCCACCTGGAAAATCATTTCCAGGTGGAAGGACTTTCCTATCTTACATCACTTTTCCTATGGTGTTTTTCAGTTTGAAGTCACTATCATATATGAAGGAGAGACTTTCCTATATTGTGACCATTGAATGATTAACAACAATACCAGCAGGGGACATCTTTGAAAACAACAACCTCCTCATGTACTTTTTCATTGCTTTATGATGCAATCATTTGCACTATTCTATATATAGATTACTGCGAAGCAAATAGATTTTATTTAGGCAATTGAAGTCCTCATTTTGGTTATCTCAGTACCTGTAGTGAATTTATACCTTGTATTTGGTCTCATATAACGCAGTTTCTTCGTTCTGTCATCCAAGTCACATCCAAGTCTCGTCCAAGTCACATCCAAGTCTCGTCCAAGTCACATCCAAGTCTCGTCCAAGTCACATCCAAGTCTCGTCCAAGTCACATCCAAGTCTCGTCCAAGTCTCGTTCAAGTCTCGTCCAAGTCTCGTTCAAGTCTCGTCCAAATCACGTCCAAGTCTCGTCCAAGTCTCGTCCAAGTCTCGTCCAAGTCACGTCCAAGTCTCGTCCAAGTCACGTCCAAGTCACGTCCAAGTCTCGTCCAAGTCACGTCCAAGTCTCGTCCAAGTCACGTCCAAGTCTCATCCAAGTCACATCCAAGTCTCATCCAAGTCTCGTCCAAGTCACGTCCAAGTCTCGTCCAAGTCACGTCCAAGTCACGTCCAAGTCACAGCCAAGTCTCGTCCAAGTCACGTCCAAGTCTCGTCCAAGTCACGTCCAAGTCACGTCCAAGTCTCGTCCAAGTCACGTCCAAGTCACGTCCAAGTCTCGTCCAAGTCTCGTCCAAGTCTCGTCCAAGTCACGTCCAAGTCACGTCCAAGTCTCGTCCAAGTCACGTCCAAGTCTCGTCCAAGTCACGTCCAAGTCTCGTCCAAGTCACATCCAATGCCGCGTACACACGGTCGTACTTTTCGTCTACAAAAGTCCAACGGACGCTGACGGACTAAAGCTGGCTGGTAATCCGATCGTGTGTGGGCTTCTCCGGACTTTCAACGTACTTTTTTAGCCTCAAATCCGACGTACTTTAGATTTGAAACATGCTTTAAAACTTTACTTCGTAACTACGACGGACCCCGAAATCCGCTCGTCTGTGTGCTAGTCCGACGGACAAAAAGCCACGCTAGGGCACCTATTGGCTACTGGCTATGAACTTCCTTATTTTAGTCCGGTGTACGTCATCACGTACGAATCCGTCAGACTTTTGTGTGGTCGTGTGTAGGCAAGTCCGTTCGTTAGAAAGTCTGCCGCAAGTCCGCCGAAAGTCTGCCGGAAGTCTGCCGGAAGTCTGTCGGACAGGCTGTCTGACTTTTGTAGACGAAAAGTCCGACCGTGTGTACGCGGCACAAGTCTCATCCAATTCACATCCAAGTCTCATCCAAGTCTCATCCAAGTCACGTCCAAGTCACGTCCAAGTCACGTCCAAGTCACGTCCAAGTCACGTCCAAGTCTCGTCCAAGTCTCGTCCAAGTCACGTCCAAGTCACGTCCAAGTCACGTCCAAGTCTCGTCCAAGTCTCATTCAAGTCTCATTCAAGTCTCTTCCAAGTCACGTCCAAGTCACGTCCAAGTCACGTTCAAGTCACATCCACGTCTCATCCAAGTCACATCCAAGTCACATCCACGTCTCATCCAAGTCACATCCAAGTCACATCCAAGTCTCGTCCAAGTCACATCCAAGTTACGTCCAAGTCTCATCCAAGTCACGTCCAAGTCACATCCAAGTCACATCCACGTCTCATCCAAGTCACATCCACGTCTCATCCAAGTCACATCCAAGTCACATCCAAGTCACATCCACGTCTCATCCAAGTCACATCCAAGTCTCGTCCAAGTCACATCCAAGTCTCGTCCAAGTCTCATCCAAGTCACATCCAAGTCTCATCCAAGTCTCATCCAAGTCTCATCCAAGTCACATCCAAGTCTCATCCAAGTCACATCCAAGTCTCATCCAAGTCTCATCCAAGTCACATCCATGTCTCATCCAAGTCACATCCAAGTCTCGTCCAAGTCTCATCCAAGTCACATCCAAGTCTCGTCCAAGTCTCATCCATGTCTCATCCAAGTCACATCCAAGTCTCGTCCAAGTCTCATCCATGTCTCATCCAAGTCACATCCACGTCTCATCCAAGTCACATCCACGTCTCATCTAATGCCGCGTACACACGGTCGTACTTTTCGTCTACAAAAGTCGGACAGCCTGTCGGACAGACTTCCGGCAGACTTTCGGTGGACTTGCCGCGGACTTGCGGCCTACTTTCTAACGACCGGACTTGCCTACACACGACCACACAAAAGTCTAACGGATTCGTACGTGATGACGTACACCGGACTAAAATAAGGAAGTTCATAGCCAGTAGCCAATAGGTGCCCTAGCGTGGCTTTTTGTCCGTCGGACTAGCACACAGACGAGCGGATTTCGGGGTCCGTCGTAGGTACGAAGTAAAAGTTTTGAAGCATGTTTCAAATCTAAAGTACGTCGTATTTGAGGCTAAAAAAGTCGGTTGAAAGTCCGGAGAAGCCCACACACGATCGGATTACCAGCCAGCTTTAGTCCATCAGCGTCTGTTGGACTTTTGTAGACGAAAAGTAGGACCGTGTGTACGCGGCATAAGTCACATCCAAGTCTCATCCAAGTCACATCCACATCTCATCCAAGTCACATCCAAGTCACATCCAAGTCACATCCAAGTCACATCCACGTCTCGTCCAAGTCACATCCACGTCTCATCCAAGTCACATCCACGTCTCATCCAAGTCACATCCACGTCTCGTCCAAGTCACATCCACGTCTCATCCAAGTCACATCCACGTCTCATCCAAGTCACATCCATGTCTCATCCAAGTCACATCCAAGTCTCGTCCAAGTCACATCCACGTCTCATCCAAGTCACATCCACGTCTCATCCAAGTCACACCCACGTCTCATCCAAGTCACATCCAAGTCACATCCACGTCACATCCACGTCTCGTCCAAGTCACATCCACGTCTCATCCAAGTCACATCCACGTCTCATCCAAGTCACATCCACGTCTCATCCAAGTCACATCCACGTCTCATCCAAGTCACATCCAAGTCTCATCCAAGTCACATCCATGTCTCATCCAAGTCACATCCACGTCTCGTCCAAGTCACATCCACGTCTCATCCAAGTCACATCCACGTCTCATCCAAGTCACATCCACGTCTCATCCAAGTCACATCCACGTCTCATCCAAGTCACATCCACGTCTCGTCCAAGTCACATCCAAGTCTTGTCCAAGTCACATCCACGTCTCATCCAAGTCACATCCACGTCTCATCCAAGTCACATCCACTTCTCATCCAAGTCACATCCATTTCTCATCCAAGTCACATCCAAGTCTCGTCCAAGTCACATCCACGTCTCATCCAAGTCTCATCCAAGTCTCATCCATGTCTCATCCAAGTCACATCCACGTCTCATCCAAGTCACATCCAAGTCTCGTCCAAGTCACATCCACGTCTCGTCCAAGTCACATCCAAGTCTCGTCCAAGTCATATCCACGTCTCATCCAAGTCACATCCAAGTCTCGTCCAAGTCACATCCAAGTCGGGGGCGGAGTTCTCTTTTTTCCTTCATTTTTTGGAAAAAAAATCTTCAGCCTATTTCTATATCCTGACGCAGGTTGTGACACGTTTTATGGGGGCTGAAAAACGATGCGACACGTCCGAATCCTTCTCCAGCAATGTGATGGTTTGGTGAGAGATGGGAGCAATGGGAGTGAGAGATGGGACCGCCATGGTGCTGATCAATGCAGCTGTGTGACACACACGTTGCAATCTGATTGTACAATCTTCTCTAAGGTGATCATACATTATACAAATCTACACTATACAATCTGAGTGTACAATATAGCGTATGGCGGCTGTAAAGAAGATGGTGCAATCAGATTGTATAGTGTAGATTGTTCTTTACAGTTCTTTACTATCTGATTGCACCATCTTCTATAAGGCGGCCGTACGCTATATGGTGCAATTAGATTGTATAGTGTAGATTGTACAATTAGATTGCATAGTGTGTGGCCACATTCATTCTCGTCTATGGCTGTGATTTGCAGCTGCCGGCATTTTGTCTCTATATTCCACTCCTGACCCTCCTGATGATTGAATCTTTTTTTTCTCTCTATTTGCTTTTTGGCTTGTACTAAATGTTGAATTTCTGTTGCGATCGATCTCTTCTGATTGGAATAATCAATCAATAGTCCACAACCCATGCGATCGACAGGTAAGAGGATTTTGATCGACACTTGCGGCTTTGAAATCGCACTACTTCAGCGCGACTTCGAAGCCACAGATCAGTGCGATTCGCACCTCCGATTTCATTGCGGCTTGCGAATTCATTTAACAAAAGATCGATGGAAATCACAATGAAACAGGGGGAAAAAAAAATAGTGCAGGAACCTTTTCCAAAGCCGCTGCTGGCGATTTGAATGGTTCGATTGGCGACAATGAGGTTGCGACTTGTCATGCGATTTGCACCTTCGATTTCATTGCGGCTTGTGGCTTCATTTAACAGAAGTCTATGGAAGTCTCAATGAAATGGGGAAAAAAAAAGTAGTGCAGGAACCTCAACATTGAAGTCAATGGCCCTCAAGGCTCCGTTCGCACTGGTGCGACTTGTCATGCAACTTTGGACGTCAAAGTCGCATGACAAGTCGCACCCCGTGTTTTCCAATGATAACCATTCGGCTAGGATTCCACTATTGCGACCTGAAAGTTGCATGATTTTGCTGCGATTTTTTTTTTTTGCTGCGACTTGAACCAATGCCTGTGTATCCTTGAGGTCTATGGACCTCAAGTCGCATCAAAGTCGGACCGAAGTAGTGCAGGGACTACTTTTCGTGAATCAATGCGGCGCCACAAAGTCGGCGTCGCACCGATTCAGATGGTGCCGCTGCCAGCAACAGGCGTTGATTTGGCATGCGATTTGACCTGTCAAATCGCATGTCAAATTGGTCTTGATGTGAATGTGGGCCGATGGGCATTTATTTATGTGCGTTTTGGCATTGGCATTGTTGTTTTTACAGTAAAAACACTCCCTATAACGTAAAATTGCCAAAAGCGGCTAAAAGCTGGTTACAGCGTTTGTGTTTTGCGTTTTTTACAATCAAACAGCCTCTGTTCCTGGACGCTCTGACAGGCGTTTATTTTTTATTACTAAACATGGGCAGAACGAAAAAATCTGTTTAGTTTCATTTCGATTCGTTATTTACAGAAATTCTCTTTAGTTAAATTTGTTTCTTTCGTTTAATCAGTTTTCGGAATTCGTTTTGTTTATTCGTTTTCAATTCGATCCGAAAAGTTTTCCAATTTCCAAAAAGAATAAAAAAGGAATAGAAAAAAAAAAAGGAATAGAATAGAAAAAAAATATATATTTTTTTTTCTATTCTATTACTTTATTTTCTATTCTATTTTATTCTCTTTGGAAATTGGAAAAGTATTTGAATCCGAAAAGTTTTTTTAATTCAAATTTGAAAACGATTTGAATTCGAAAACGAAACGAATTCAAATTTTTTCCGAATTTTTTTTTTCGTTATTTTGGATTCGTTTAGATTCGGTACTATTCTAATTCGGAAATGTATTTTTATTTTTTTATTTTCTATTCTATTTTATTCTCTTTGAGAAATTGGAAAAGTATTTGAATTCGGAAAGTTTTTGAATTCGAAAACGATTTGAATTCGAAATAGAAACAAATTTGAATTTTGTCCGAATTTTTTTTTTTTCGTTATTTCGGATTCGTTTAGATTTGGTACTATTCTAATTAGGAAATTTATTTTTATTTTTTTTATTTTCCATTCTATTTTATTCTCTTTGGAAATTTGAAAACTTTTCAAATCGATTTGAAAACAAATGAAACGAATTGAAACTAAACGAATTTATGTAAAAAACAAAACAAAACAAAATTGCTCCGTTCTGTGCAAGTCTAAAAACATTGTATTGAGACCCGCAGCGGTTGGCATAGGGCGGTGTGAACTGCCTGCGGGGGGAGATGCGATGCGGGAACCGACGCCGAAATCGCACCGGCTCCCGCGTGGCTATAGTGTGAACCCGGGCTGAGGCTCCAGTCACATCTATGTGTTTGTTTTACCGCGATTTGCGGTTTTTATGCTTTTTTTTGGGGTGGAAAATTTGTTGTCGGGCAGATTTAAAAAACGTGAATCACGCAAAATCGCCGTAAAAACACGGTAAAAAAAAAAAAAAAACGCACTACATGTTTTTCTGCGGCTTCTCTATTGAAGCAAAAAAAGCCCAAAAAAAAGCACCGACTTGCATTTAAAGAAAAGTCACCGACCCTTTCCAAGACAGGCAGAGGCATGTGTTTTTGATGCAGTTCAGTGCTTTTTTTTTTTACCCCTCTTTTTTTCTTAACTTTAAATAAGGACAAGTGCGTTCCAGTGCGTTCCAGTGCGTTTTACAGCGTTCCAGTACAGTCCAGTGCAGGAAAAATGCAGCGTGTTCTACTTTTTTTTTTTTTCTGGAACTGCAAGCACTTTTGTGAACTATGCCATTAAAAACCATATAAACTACTTTCCATGCGTTATTAATGCAGAAAAAAAACGCACTGGACTACATGTGGTGTGAACCGGCCCATAAGGACATGTGTGTTTTTGGTGGGTTCCAGTGCGTTTTTGATGCATTTTACCTCGTTCCAGTACAGTCCAGTGCAGGAAAAACGTAGCGTGTTCTACTTTTTTTTTTTTTCTGGAACTGGAACGCACTGGTGTGAACTATGCAAAAAAAAAAAAAAAAAAAAACCATATACCGTATACACCTACTTTCCATGCGTTTTTGATGCAGAAAAAAAAACGCATTGGACTGCATATGGTGTGAACTGACCCTATATAAGGATATGTGTGTTCCAGTGTATTTTTGGTGCGTTTTAGGTGCGTTCCAGTGCGTTTTTGATGCGTTTTACCACGTTCCAGTACAGTCCCGTGCAGGAAAAAAATAGCATGTTCTACCTTTTTTTTTCTTTCTGGAATGCACTGGTGTGAATTATGCCATTAAAAGCCATATAACCTACTTCCCATGCGTTTTTGAGGCAGCAAAAAAAAAAAAAACGCATTGGACTGCATGTGGTGTGAACTGGCCCTATATAAGGACATGTGTGTTCCAGTGTATTTTTGGTGCGTTTTAGGTGCGTACCAGTGCGTTTTTGATGCGTTTTACCACGTTCCAGTACAGTCCAGTGCAGGAAAAACGCAGCATGTTCTACCTTTTTTTTTTTTTCTGGAACGCACTGGTGTGAACTATGCTGTTAAAAAAAAAAACATATACCCGTATACACCTACTTTCCATGCGTTTTTAATGCAGAAAAAAACCCCGCATTGGACTGCACATGGTGTGAACTGGCCCTATATAAGGATATGTGTGTTCCAGTGTATTTTTGGTGCGTTTTTGGTGCGTTTTACCCCGTTCCAGTATAGTCCAGTGCAGGAAAAATGCAGCGTCTTCTACTTTTTCTGGAACGCACTGGTGTGAACTATGTTGTTAAAAAAAAAAAAAAACATATACACCTAATTTCCATGCGTTTTTGATGTAGAAAAAAAAACGCATTGGACTGCATGGGGTGTGAACTGGCTCTACAGTCTGGTATTTTGTCTGGGACAGATCTCAGCTGAATGGAATGATTTCCGAAAACGATCCTGGAAATCGAATGTACTTGTTGGCGTCCCCTGCAGCTGTTATGGTGTATATACAGAATATATTATATTGGTACATTGTGTGTGTATATATATATATATATATATATATATGGATGGTATACAGCTGGAGGGAGCACAGAGTCGCCTTGTCTGCAACTTTTTTTGCAAAGTCAGCCAACCCCCCGTCTCCCCATCCCCGGACACACACACACACGATCCCGATTTGCGTCGCACACACACACACGATCCCGATTTGCGTCGCACACACACACACGGTACGGTTTGTCGCACTCACCCTGCGTCCTCGTCTCTCTCCGCTCACCCCGATCTCTCCTCTGCCAGATTCCGAGTCTACGTGAGTCTATGAGAGTGTATGAGAGTCACATGACCCCCCCCCTCCCTCCACACTCCCTACCTAATCACTGCTGCCTTATCTGTACACACAAGGACATCCCCTTTAACTCCTCCCCCCCTCCCTTACACACTCTCTGCACCGAGGACCCATCCACCGAGGACGCACGGGCGCCGCACTGGTCGCTGCACACGGGCGTTTTTTTGCAAACGATATCAAAATCTTTTATAAGTATTTTGATTGTTTCAAGGGCATTTGCAATCACAATAAAACAACTGTGACATAAAAACGCCGAAAATCCTACCGGAAAAAAAAAAAAAAAATCGCAACTTTGAGGCCCCCATTCACACCTCGAAGCTCCAAAACGCTGGAGGAGGGAAAAAAAATAAAATAAAAATCTATGGTTCTCTATGGAGTTGGTTCACAATCCCCACCTCAAGTCGTCTGAATCTCAAAAAAAAGTTCCGGAGCTTTTCTTTTTTTTTTTTCTTTTTTTTTTTTTGTAGCTCGAATCGGGCAGATTTGAGAGTTTTGTGGCGCATTTTTTTATTCTCATAGAAATTAATGGAAACGCGCCGTTTTGGCACGTTTTTGCGCGAATTTCTGCTCAAATGCGAAGTAGTAAAAAAAAATAAAATAACATTTTAAAAATTGTGAAAATATATAAATAAATAAATGGAAAACAGATACAGATGTAACAAAAACAACACAAACAAAAAAAAACCCATAAATAAATAATAAATAAAATAAATTCATATTATGTAATAATTACATAAATATATAATAATTAACCCCTAACCTTAAAAAAACTAAATAAATTATTATTATTATTATTATTATTATTATTATTATTATTAATAATAACAATAATAAAATAAAAAATGAACTCCTGAACAAAAAACATTTATTATCACTATTAATAATAATGCTACTAATTCTAATAATAATAATTTATGGTATTTATTTCTTATTTATTTAGGATTATTTTTACTTATTTGTGTATTTATTTTACATTTATTTATTCATATTTTATTACTATTTGTAGTAGTATTATTAACACCCAAACCCTAACTAAAATAAGTAAATAAATAATAAATAACCCTAACTCCAACCCCTAAACCTAACCCAACCCTAACTCTAACCTAACCTTAACCTAATCCTAACCCCAACCCTAACCTAACCCTAACTTAATCCTAACCCTAACCCTAAACCCTAACCCTAACCTAATCCTAACCCTAAACCTAACTCTAACCTAACCCTAATCCTAACCCTAACCTAACCCTAATCCTAACTCTAACCTAACCCTAATAATAACCTAACCCTAGCCCTAACCCTAATCCAATCCCTAACCCTAACCTAATCCTAACCCTAATCCAACCCTAATGCCGCGTACACACGGTCGTACTTTTCGTCTACAAAAGTCCAACGGACGCTGACGGACTAAAGCTGGCTGGTAATCCGATCGTGTGTGGGCTTCTCCGGACTTTCAACGTACTTTTTTAGCCTCAAATCCGACGTACTTTAGATTTGAAACATGCTTTAAAACTTTACTTCGTAACTACGACGGACCCCGAAATCCGCTCGTCTGTGTGCTAGTCCGACGGTCAAAAAGCCACGCTAGGGCACCTATTGGCTACTGGCTATGAACTTCCTTATTTTAGTCCGGTGTACGTCATCACGTAAGAATTCGACGGACTTTTGTGTGATCGTGTGTAGGCAAGTCCGTTCGTTAGAAAGTATGCCGCAAGTCCGCCGCAAGTCCGCCGAAAGTCTGCCGGAAGTCTGCCGGACAGGCTGTCTGACTTTTGTAGACGAAAAGTACGACCGTGTGTACGCGGCATAACTCTAACCTAACCTTAACCTAACCCTAATCCTAACCCTAACCTAACCCTAATGCCGCGTACACACGGTCGTACTTTTCGTCTACAAAAGTCGGACAGCCTTTCCGACAGACTTCCGGCAGACTTTCGGTGGACTTGCGGCGGACTTGCGGCCTACTTTCTAACGAACGGACTTGCCTACACACGACCACACAAAAGTCTAACGGATTCGTACGTGATGACGTACACCGGACTAAAATAAGGAAGTTCATAGCCAGTAGCCAATAGGTGCCCTAGCGTGGCTTTTTGTCCGTCCGACTAGCATACAGACGAGCGGACTTCGGGGTCCGTCGTAGGTACGAAGTAAAAGTTTTGAAGCATGTTTCAAATCTAAAGTACGTCGGATTTGAGGCTAAAAAAGTCAGTTGAAAGTTCGGAGAAGCCCACACACGATCGGATTACCAGCCAGCTTTAGTCCATCAGCGTCTGTTGGACTTTTGTAGACGAAAAGTAGGACCGTGTGTACGCGGCATAACTCTAACCTAACCCAAACCTAATCCTAACCCTAACTGTAATCCTAACCCTAACCCAACCCTAACCTAACCCCAACCCTAATCTAACCCTAACCTAACCCTAACCCTAATCCTAACCCTAACCTAACCCTAACTCTAACCTAACCCAAACCTAAACCTAACCCTAACCCTAATCCTAACCCTAACCCAACCCTAACCTAACCCTAACTCTAACCTAACCCTAATCCTAACCTAACACTAATTCTAACTCTAACCTAACCCTAATAATAACCTAACCATAGCCCTAACCCTAATCCAATCCCTAACCCTAACCTAATCCTAACTCCAACCCTAACCTAATCCTAACCCTAATCCAACCCTAACTCTAACCTAACCTAACCCTAACCCTAACCTAACCCTAACTCTAACCTAACCCAAACCTAATCCTAACCCCAACCCTAATCTAACCCTAACCTAATCCTAACCCTAACCCAACCCTAACCTAATCCTAACCCTAACCCAACCCTAATCTAACCCTAACTCTAACCTAACCCTAATCCTAACCCTAACTCAACCCTAACCTAAACCTAACCCTAACCCCTTAGCCTAACAAAACAAAATTATAATTCATGAATAATAATTTTAAAAAAAACATAAAAGGTAAAAAAACCTATGAACAAATGATGCAACAGATGATAGTTTTCTCTATTGGCTAATAACAAAACGCAAAAGCTCAAAAACACTGTATAAAAACGCACTAAAATTGCTTATAAAAATGCACCAAATAACACCAGTAAAACGCTCAAAGACGCTACGCTCGGGTATGAATGCAGCCTGAGGCTGTTTTCACACTGATGCGTCTTGCAGCATTTTTAGCATGCTAAAAAAAATGCAACAAAAACGCAATCCTTTTAAATCCTATGGGACTCTTTACACCAGTGGGGTGCGTTTTGAAAAGTCCTGCGTGCTGCATCTTCCGTGCGGTTTTCAAAACCGCACCAAAACCCCAGGTCCCCATTGAAAATGAATGCAAAGCATGGCAAAAAACGCACCTGCATTGCATTTGCTTACTTTATTTGTCGTGTGTTCAAGTCTCACAGGTGCATACTGGGTAATAAGCACTCAAAAAACGCATGTGCGTTTTTTTTAGAGCATTTTTTTTCAGTGTGAAGCAGCCTTAGACGTCAAACTCTCCCTTCCCTCGGAAGCCTGATCTGCGTTAGAAGCTTCTGAAGTGCGATCCGGACAGGCACCGCCTCACCTCCTGTTTTAACCCCTTTTTTGCTAACAAATGTGTCGCAATCGCTTTTTGCGGCTCTTTCCCATTTGCTTGAAAGTGTAGTGTTTGGCGGTCCTGCCTCCCAGCAACCGCTACACGTTGGATAAAGTTTGCTTGCAGGTGCGAAAAAAATGTGCATCGCGCTGGCGGTGCTATTGATTGTTAATGGCGCTGCAAACGCAGGAAATAAATGCACGAAAACGCTGCAAAACGCACAATAAAAACGTACAAACTGGAACAAAACACGAAATGCCCCAGGAGCTACTTTGCCACGTTTTTCAGAGGTTGAAACCATTAAGCCGCTCTAGGCGTGTCGCAGGAAAAAAATGTGCGTTTAAAATGACGAGGTGCGAATGAGGCCTTAGAGGGGAACAAAGCCGCCATTGTTCCATGTCCTTCAACGTGTGACAATGCGTCCCGGGTCACATGGCGGTCGGCTCCATTTAGTGGCCAAAATGCAGCATTTTTTTTCTGATTGTGCATTTCAAGAAAATATCAAATTATGACCACTAGATGGAGCTGGTGATCATCAGAATTAAACATATTACACACCTAGTGGGGAATATTCGTTACGCTTTTTTTATAAATAGATCCCTTCAAGTACTGTTAGGGCTCAGTCACACGTGCTTTGCTCTCTGAAGAGTGTTCTGTGTTTGGATCGCTCTTCTCATTGACTGTCACTGTCTGCTTTAAACCCTTGAGCCCCACACTAGCGTGCCGCAACCATTCTCATTGCACACATTCAGTGGGCACTGCGCCAGCCGAAAGCAACAGGGGGTATTATTCCTGCCGTGGTACATGTACACTCCTGGCCACTGCCTCTGCAGCTAAAGTTGGGTGGGGTGGGGGGGGTGGTAAAAGCATGGGTCTTCCACAACCTCAACCTCACATATGAACGGCCCCTTCAGTTTATGAGTAACCCCTCATAATGGGCACAGCAGGTCTACAGACCCCAGAACTTAGCACAGGAACGGTGGGAACTCCTCATAATGGGCACAGCGGGTGTACAGACCCAGGAACTCAGGACAGGGATGGTGGGAACCCCTCATAATGGGCACAGCAGGTCTACAGACCCCAGAACTTAGCACAGGAATGGTGGGAACTTCTCATAATGGTCACAGCAGGTCTAGAGACCCAGGAACTCAGGACAGGGATGGTGGGAACCCCTCATAATGGGTACAGCGGGTGTACAGACCTGGGAACTCAGCACAGGGATGGTGGGGATGCCTCATAATGGGCACAGCAGGTCTACAGACCCCAGAACTTAGCACAGGGATGGTGGGAACCCCTCATAATGGGCACAGCGGGTCTACAGACCCGGGAACTCAGTACAGGGATGGTGGGAACCCTTCATAATGGGCACAGTGGGTGTACAGACCCCAGAACTCAGCACAGGGATGGTGGGAACCCCTCATAGTGGGTACAGCAGGTCTACAGACCCCTAGCACAGGGATGGTGGGAACCCCTCATAGTGGGTACAGCAGGTCTACAGACCCCTAGCACAGGGATGGTGGGAATGCCTCATAATGGGCACAGCAGGTCTACAGACCCGGGAACTCGGTACAGGGATGGTGGGAACTCCTGTGAGTGCCTTTGGCATTCAACACTTGCCTCGACATGCCCCTAATACGGTCCATATGATAATACAGTATTGTGGTATTACAGGAAAATACTGCAGTATGGCCACTAGATGGAGCTCACAATCAGAGGAATTAAAGATGTTTGATAAATTGAAGGGATTGATCTTGATGGCTGTGCGGATGCGGGGGGGGGGGGGGGGGGGGTATTTTTTTTATCACTTTTTAATAAAGAGATCCCTTTAACTCCTTTTTGATACACTGAACCAGAGCGAGCCGGTTGTGGCCATTGAAGTAGGAAAGGCCAGTCTGCCCGGTACTATCTAGGTTTAGTGATTGAATTGACTTGTTGCCTGGGTCCTCTGGCTCCACACAATGTGTTATGGCTGAGAAGACAGAGAGGTGCAGTAATTACATTTCATGGTTTACAATTGCCTTGTCTGGAATGTGAGATAAGCTGTTTGTCCAGGTGAAGGAGGCGGCATTGTATTAGGGGTCACCCTTAACCGTGTTAAACCGGCCTGACTACTAATTAACATCTTGTTAGTGGAGTCACCGTCACTAATGAGCGAGGAGTGATTCTCCCTAGGGGGCGCTCACGCTTCTCCAGATGTTACTTCTATATACAATGCAGGAATCTGATTCGGTCCTGTGCGTCCGGATTAGGTGTGTGTTCGCCGCAGTTGAGTGCGTCTGTAGGAGGTGTAGTGCGTTTAGGTCGGGGGGGGGGGGGGGTTACATTAATCTCAGCCATCCAAAAAAAATCTCCTTGTTTAAAAATGGCCTTTTATCGCTACTGCGGGGGTAATGGCCGATCGAATGTAAAGCTGGACGCACACCGTGCAACATACGAACGTTCGTGCGGATTTTCAGGAAAAACGTTTATTAGAGCGTTACGGACTGGGCAAATATCGGTTGAAAACCCTGAATTTTTTTTTCGATCTACAATAGATCGATCGATTTTGGGACACATGTGCACATTCCTAAATGGAAACCACAGTTCGAATTTGGTTTGTTTAGGACATTTTTTTTTCAACCTGCTCCTTCCATTTTTCTGTGTCCCCTTCAAACTGGCAGGAGCCAGAAATTTAAATGGGCTGTTCTGTGTGGGGCCAGTAGTGGGAGCTACTGATTGTACAACACTGTGGTTGGCCGAACGGTGTCAACGTCATCGGGGGCTTTAAATGGGTTTTGCTGTGTGGGGCCAGTAGGGGGAGCTTTTGATTGTACAACACTGTGGTTGGCTGTACAGTGCTGACGTCATCGGGGGCTTTAAATGGGCTGTGCTGTGTTGGGCCAGTAGGGGCAGCTTTTGATTGTACAACACTGTGGTTGGTTGTACAGTGCTGACGTCATCTGGGGCCTTTAAATGGGCTGAGCCTCTGGGTCCAGTAGGGGGAGCTACTGATTGCGCAACACTGTGGTTGGCTGTACAGTGCTGACATCATCGGGGGCTGTAAATGGGTTGTGCTGTGTGGGGCCAGTAGGGGGAGCTTCTGATCGTGCAACGCTATGGTTGGTTGTACAGTGCCGACGTCATCTGGGGCTTTAAATGGGTTGTACTGTGTGGGGTCAGTAGCAGTGCTTCGGATTGTGCAACACTGTGGTTGGCTGTACAGTGCTGACGTCATCAGAGGCTTTAAATGGTCTGTGCTGTGTTGGGCCAGTAGGGGGAGCTTTTGATTGTACAACACTGTGGTTGGCTGTACAGTGCTGACGTCATCGGGGGCTTTAAATGGGCTGTGCTGTGTTGGGCCAGTAGGGGCAGCTTTTGATTGTACAACACTGTGGTTGGTTGTACAGTGCTGACGTCATCTGGGGCCTTTAAATGGGCTGAGCCTCTGGGTCCAGTAGGGGGAGCTACTGATTGCGCAACACTGTGGTTGGCTGTACAGTGCTGACATCATCGGGGGCTGTAAATGGGTTGTGCTGTGTGGGGCCAGTAGGGGGGGCTTCTGATCGTGCAACGCTATGGTTGGTTGTACAGTGCCGACGTCATCGGGGGCTTTAAATGGGTTGTACTGTGTGGGGTCAGTAGCGGTGCTTCGGATTGTGCAACACTGTGGTTGGCTGTACAGTGCTGACGTCATCAGGGGCTTTAAATGGTCTGTGCTGTGTTGGGCCAGTAGGGGGAGCTTTTGATTGTACAACACTGTGGTTGGCTGTACAGTGCTGACGTCATCGGGGGCTTTAAATGGGCTGTGCTGTGTTGGGCCAGTAGGGGGAGCTTTTGATTGTACAACACTGTGGTTGGCTGTACAGTGCTGACGTCATCGCTTCCTGATGGCCCTCCCCCGGAATAAGATGTTAGGGCCCACCCACTCTAGTGCCTCATATATGGGTATATCAGCCATAGACGGGCTAACTATTAGAAAATCAGTAGATTGACCCAAAAGCAAATATTTTGGCTGCTGTATGGCCGCCGGGTTTAGGGGTCTCGTCTCAGCAGAATAACTCCCATTGGGTGTACTGGAATAGGAAAATCCTTCTCCGGCAAAGCCTTCAGCATTGGACACATCAGGGTGTGTCGGATGGCTGCCTCCCCCGCTGCCCTTAGTGGTTTCTCCCACTGACTCCTACATCTCTGCAGGCCACGGGGGGGGGGGGGGGGGGCTGGTGGGAGGAACCATTGAGGGCAGAGGGGGGGAAGCAGGCATCTCACCCACCTTCTCCAAAGGCTGTATTTCCTGAACTCAGCGCAATTTGGACCCTTCATCCCGCCGGAGGAGTAAAAGTTCAGTTAGCACAACTGAAGCAATAACATTTTTGAACTAAAACGGACATTTATATATACGGTATATATATTTTTTCAAAGTGGAATGATACTTTAAGTGAATCAGGACCATAGAGTTGATTTGGCATGCAGAGAAATTCCAGTAGTTTTGACTGGCCAGCCCTGGTTGCTTTGTTTCCCATGCACACATGCCCCAGTGATCACCAACAAGTCTTACCCTACAACTAAGCAGTTCAAGGACCTGATCTGTGCGAATTGGGGCAAAGTGAACTGTTATTAGACAATTTTCTCTCCAGGTCGAATGTTATTCATTCGTACAGAATAGACGTGAATATGAAAAGTCCTGCATTATGGCCACTAGATGGAGCCGCTGATCACCAGCTCCGCCTAGCGGTCATATTAATACCGGTAATAAATAAAATAAATAAATAATGCAGTATTTTCCTAAATTCTCTCTATGCCATATCTATGAATAACATTCGACCTGGAGAGAAAATAACCTACTAACATTTGATTGGCACAGAAGGAATATGCCTGCAGTTTCACAGGATGGAAAGCTCTGGGAACTTTTTTTATAAATACACGCCTATTATTTATATTTTCTTGGCGGTCTATACCCCCAGACCAGGGACATTTGTGGAGTAACGAGACAACAGAGCATACAGGAAATTAGTATTTTCTGCAGTGGTTTCCATCTCCATACATCCTCAGGACAGGTTCTCTTTAGAAGCTATCATTTCCGCTTATCACCCCACAGCCAGGAAATTGGTATTTTCAGAGGGGTCAGTCTCCATGCATCCTCAGGACAGGTTCTCTTTAGAAGCCATCATTTCCACTTATCATCCCACAGCCAGGAAATTGGTATTTTCAGAGGGGTCAGTCTCCATGCATCCTCAGGACAGGTTCTCTTTAGAAGCCATCATTTCCACTTATCATCCCACAGCCAGGAAATTGGTATTTTCAGAGGGCTCAGTCTCCATACATCCTCAGGACAGGTTCTCTTTAGAAGCCATCATTTCCACTTATCATCCCACAGCCAGGAAATTGGTATTTTCAGAGGGGTCAGTCTCCATGCATCCTCAGGACAGGTTCTCTTTACCCATCTTTGTTTCTATTTATTGGCCCTCAGCCAGAAAATTAGTATTTTCAGAGGCATCAATCTCCATACATCCTCAGGACAGGTTCTCTTTAGAAGTCATCATTTCTGTGCCAGGAAATTGGTATTTCCAGGAAATTGGTATTTTCAGAGGGGGTTAGTCTCCATACATCCTCAGAACAGGTTCTCTTTAACCATCATTGTTTCTATTTATTGGCCCTCAGCCAGGAAATTGGTATTTTCAGAGGGGTCAGTCTCCATACATCCTCAGGACAGGTTCCCTTTAGAAGCCATCATTTCCACGTATCATCCCACAGCCAGGAAATTGGTATTTTCAGAGGGCTCAGTCTCCATACATCCTCAGGACAGGTTCCCTTTAGAAGCCATCATTTCCACGTATCATCCCACAGCCAGGAAATTGGTATTTTCAGAGGGCTCAGTCTCCATACATCCTCAGGACAGGTTCCCTTTAACCATCATTGTTTCTATTCGTTGGCCCTCAGCCAGGAAAATTGGTATTTACAGAGTTTCCAATACAGGGGACTGTTAGGAGGAATGGTACCTGTGTTGGGTTATATGGCCGCACAGCAAAAAAAAGGGCGACGCCCCCTTTTTATACCCTCAGTGCCACTGCCATGCCTCCTGCCTGTTTTTTTGGACTCTATGCTGCCCCCTTTCTTCCTGAAATCAAAGTACCTCCCCCACCCCACCTACAGTATGAACCATGAACCACCATTGCAAGGCTGATTTCTGATTTCAGCCGGTGTGCGGTGACTTGAGGACAGATCCCAGGGAATTGGATGTGGACAGTCTATGTGCCTGGCTGAGGACCATCCCCAGCCTCTCCACCACCCACACAACTATTCTGAGTCCTCTCCAGGCCCCTCCCCCTCCACATTCCTCGCCGCCCGCACTGCGCACTTCTCTCCTGTAAACAGGTCTGTGTGCCAAGATTCCTCCACACACACCTGGCTGCCCCACAGGAACCCCCTAAAGAGAACCTGTGTTCAGAGTGACACCTCCGAAAATACCAATTTCCTGGCTGAGGGCCAATAAACAGAAAAGATGATGTTAAAGAGAACCTGTCCTGAGGATGTATGGAGACTGACGCCCCTGAATATGCCAGTTTTTGGGCTGAGGGACGATAAACCGAAATTATGATGACGGTTAAAAAGAACGTGTCCTGAGGATGTATTGAGGGTGACACCTCCGAAAATACCAATTTCCTAGCTGAGGGACAATAAACAGAAATGAAGATCCTTAAAGAGAACCTGTCCTGAGGATGTAAGAAGACTGACACCTCTGCCCCCTCCTTCTGAAAATACTAACTTCCGATAAACAGAATTGATGACGGCTAAAGAGAACCTGTCCTGAGGACGTATGGAGACAGAAACCACTGGCCTTTTTGTAAAAATACTAATTTCCTGGCTGAGGGACGATAAACAGAAATGATGATCCTTAAAGAGAACCTGTCCTGAAGATGCATTTAGACTGAAACTTCTGAAAATACTTACTTCCTGGCTGAGGGACGATAAACAGAAAGGATGATGGCTAAAGAGAACCTCTTCTGATTATGTAAGGTGACTGACACTGCTGGCCTTTCCTAAAAATACTAATTTCCTGGCTGAGGGACGATAAACAGAAATGATGACGGATAAAGTGAACCTGTCCTGAGGATATATTGTGAGTGAAACATCTGAAAATACTATTTTCCTGGCTGAGAGCTCATAAACAGAAATGTTGACAGTTAAAGGGAACCTGTCCTGAGGATGTATGGAGAGTGACAACTCTGAAAATACTAATTTACTGGCTGTGGGACGATAAACAGAAATTATGACGGTTAAAGATAACCTGTCCTGATGATGTATGCAGAGTGACACCTATGAAAATCCTAATTTCTTGGCTGTGGGACAATGAACAAAAACGATGGCTTCTAAAGAGAAACTGTCCTGAGGATGTATGGAGACTGTTGCCTCTGAAAATACAAATTTCCGGGCTCAAGGCCGATAAACTGAAAAGATGACAGCTAAAGAGAACCTGTCCTGAGGATGCATAAAGACTGATGCCTCTAAAAATACAAATTTTCTGGCTGAGGGACAATAAACAGAAATGATGACGGATAAAGAGAACCTGTCCTGAGGATTTATTGTGCGTGAAACCTCTGAAAATACAAATTTCCTGGCTCAGAGTCAATAAACAGAAATAATGATGTGTAAAGAGAACCTGTCTTCAGGAAGTATGGAGACAGAAACCACTGGCATTTCCTGAAAATACTAAATTCCTGGCTGAGGGCCAATAAACAGAAATGATGATCCTTAACTAAAACCTGACCTGAGGATGTATGGAGACTGAAACTTCTGAAAATAATAACTTCCTGGCTGGGGGACGATAAATAGAAATGCTGATGTCTAAAGAGAACCTTTCCTGAGGATGTATAGAGAGTGCCACCTCTGAAAATACTAATTTCCTGGCTGAGGGCCAACTAACAGAAATGACGATGGGTAAAGAGAACCTGTCCTGAGGAAGTATGGAGACAGAAACCTCCTGGATGAGGGACAATAAACAGAAATGATGATCCTTAAAGAGCACCTGTCCTGAGGATGTATGGAGACAGAAACCTCCTGGCTGAGGGACAATAAACAGAAACGATGATCCTTAAAGAGAACCTGTCCTGAGGATGTGTTGAGACTGAAACTCCTGAACATATAACTTCCTGGCTGAGGGACGATAAAGAAATGATAATGGCTAAAGAGAACCTCTCCTGATTATGTAAGGTGACTGACATTGCTGGCCCTTCCTAAAAAATACTAATTTACTGTCTGAGGAACAATAAACAGAAATTATGGATTCTAAAGAGAACCTGTCCTGAGGATGTATGGAGACAGAAACCTCCTGGCTGAGGGACAATAAACAGAAACGATGATCCTTAAAGAGAACCTGTCCTGAGGATGTGTTGAGACTGAAACTCCTGAACATATAACTTCCTGGCTGAGGGACGATAAAGAAATGATGATGGCTAAAGAGAACCTGTCCTGCTTATGTAAAGAGACTGACACTGCTGGCCCTTCCTAAAAAATACTAAGTTACTGTCTGAGGAACAATAAACAGAAATTATGGCTTCTAAAGAGAACCTGTCCTGAAGATGTATGGAGACAGAAACCTCCTGGCTGAGGGACAATAAACAGAAACGATGATCCTTAAAGAGAACCTGTCCTGAGGATGTGTTGAGACTGAAACTCCTGAACATATAACTTCCTGGCTGAGGGACGATAAAGAAATGATGATGGCTAAAGAGAACCTGTCCTGCTTATGTAAAGAGACTGACACTGCTGGCCCTTCCTAAAAAATACTAAGTTACTGTCTGAGGAACAATAAACAGAAATGATGGCTTCTAAAGAGAACCTGTCCTGAGGATGTATGGAGACTGATGCCTCTGAAAATACTAATTTCCTGGCTGAGGACCAACTAACAGAAATGACGATGGTTAAAGAGAACCGGTCCTGAGGAAGTATGGAGACAGAAACCTCCTGGATGAGGGACAATAAACAGAAATTATGATCCTTAAAGAGAACCTGTCCTGAGGATGTATGGAGACAGAAACCTTCTGGCTGAGTGACAATAAACAGAAATGATGATCCTTAAAGAGAACCTGTCCTGAGGATGTATGAAGACAGAAACCTCCTGGGTGAGGGACAATAAACAGAAATGATGATCCTTAAAGAGAACCTGTCCTGAGGATGTGTTGAGACGGAAACTTCTGAACATATAACTTCCTGGCTGAGGGACGATAAAGAAATGATGATGGCTAAAGAGAACCTCTCCTGATTATGTAAGGTGACTGACACTGCTGGCCCTTCCTAAAAAATACAAATTGACTGGCTGAGGAACAATAAACAGAAATGATGGATTCTAAAGAGAACCTGTCCTGAGAATGTATGGAGACAGAAACCTCCTGGCTGAGGGACAATAAACAGAAATGATGATCCTTAAAGAGAACCTGTCCTGAGGATGCGTTGATACTGAAACTCCTGAACATATAACTTCCTGGCTGAGGGACGATAAAGAAATGATGATGGCTAAAGAGAACCTCTCCTGATTATGTAAGGTGACTGACATTGCTGGCCCTTCCTAAAAAATACTAATTTACTGTCTGAGGAACAATAAACAGAAATTATGGATTCTAAAGAGAACCTGTCCTGAAGATGTATGGAGACAGAAACCTCCTGGCTGAGTGACAATAAACAGAAATGATGATCCTTAAAGAGAACCTGTCCTGAGGATGTATGGAGACAGAAACCTCCTGGCTGAGTGACAATAAACAGAAATGATGATCCTTAAAGAGAACCTGTCCTGAGGATGTACGGAGACAGAAACCTCCTGGCTAAGGGACAATAAACAGAAACGATGATCCTTAAAGAGAACCTGTCCTAAGTATGCTTTGAGACGGAAACTTCTGAACATATAACTTCCTGGCTGAGGGACGATAAAGAAATGATGATGGCTAAAGAGAACCTCTCCTGATTATGTAAGGTGACTTCCTAAAAAATACTAAGTTACTGGCTGAGGAACAATAAAGAGAAATGATGGCTTCTAAAGAGAACCTGTCCTGAGGATGTATGGAGACTGATGCCTCTGAAAATACAAATTTCCTGGCTGAGGGCCAACTACCAGAAATTATGACAGTTAAAGAGAACCTGTCCCGAGAATGCATGGAGACTAAAAATGCTGCTGGCCTCTCCTTCAGAAAATACAAATTTTCTGGCTGAAGGATGATAAACATTTTTTAGGTGTTTTGATGTATAGACAATAGGTATTGGGAAGCCATGATCATTGATTTTCAACTCCATCCTCTCCAAATCCCAAATTCAAAAACATATTGGAAAAACACGTCAGTGCGTGTCAATAACGCATGTCAACGCACAAAGGAGACGCACATTATAGCATGTCAAGGTACCTGCCTAATGTCACAAAAATTTGTATCTAAACGAATGGAAAGTTTTTATTATTATTATTAATAATTCATTAGGTTCCATTCGTTTAGATGCGGCATTCGTTATTTCGGATAATCGGTAACTTCGGATAAATTCGTTAGTTAGTTATTATTTTAAATTTGCGGGTTTTCGAATTTTCGTTCTTATATTCCATTACCTATAATCTAATAGTTAGTTATTATTATTTAGAATTTTTGGGGTTTTTGGATTTTCGAATTTCTGAATTTTCAAATTCACGAATTTAAGAATTTACGAATTTACGAATTTTTGAATTTTCGAACTTACTAATTTAAGAATTTTCGAATATTCAAATATTTGGAAAAATTCATTAAACAGGTTTTCATTAATTCGCATATTTTCGAATTTACGAATATTCAGAAAAATTCATTAAACGAGTTTTCATTAATTCGGATGTTTCTGAATTAACAAATTTGTCTAAATGCGCGGTTTGGACAATAATTGTTAATGGCACCCCCCCCCCCCCCCCCCCCCCTCCTCTGCTGTGGTGTGAAGATGACCTTGCACTAGCAGTCAGGGGCTGAAGAGACAAATACAGGTGATGAGAAATTCCTACAACTAATTCTGAGCATTTAGTGAGTCTACAAGAATGTCGCAGGATTCCGCAAACTCGCAGCGCGCCCGTTCACACCCAGGAGTCAATAGGTTTTCGTTGTTTATTTGCTCCCTGCTTGGCAGCAGTCACAGATTTCATAATTTCATTGCAATAAGCCTAGCCTGCTGCATCTGCTGAAAACAAACCTGACCCGTATAAAAGCCGTCTTATTATTTCATATCACAAAATAAAAACAGCAAATGCCTTGAATTTCTATGATTGTAATCACAGCACAGCTAATCTGCAGAGAAGGTAACATCACAGCTCATTAATAAATGCTGGAGCAAAGCATGGAAACCCCCCCCCCCCCCCCCCCTGCATTGTGGGAGAAAGATTCTTTTCCCCACAGCTGTTCCCGCAGTAATTCTTCTCTACCACTAGATGTCCCCAGTTTTCCCAAGTTGAATGATGGCCAGCATCATTCATCCCACTTTCTCTAAGCACAGGCCGCACTGGACGCGCCCCACGCATGTGACAGTGATAGAGAAGCAGCGCAGTGATGAGCCTTTTGCTCTGTCACTCCCATCTCACGCTCACTTCCCATCCTGTCAGCATGCTCATGCACCCACCCAATGGGAAGAGGTCTTCATGTAGCCTTAGCTCAAGGTGTTAATGCACTAAATGGTGAGCATTATGAGAACGTTGTGCAATGCTGTGGTAAGGACCGTCACCACCACTGAAGAAAAAAGAAAATGAATAACAAAACAGCACCCCATATTGACAGAAAAACACAGAATTGTTGACATTTTTGCAGATTTATGAAAAAAGAAAAACGGAAATATCACATGGTCCTAAGTATTCAGACCCTTTGCTCAGTATTTAGAAGAAGCACCCTTTTGATCTAATACAGCCAGGAGTCTTTTTGGGAAAGATGCAACAAGTTCACACCTGGATTTGGGGATCCTCTGCCATTCCTCCTTGCAGATCCTCTCCAGTTCTGTCAGGTTGGATGGTACTGAATAAACGTTGGTGGACAGCCATTTTTAGGTCTCTCCAGAGATGCTCAATTGGGTTTAGGTCAGGGCTCTGGCTGGGCCATTCAAGAACAGTCATGGAGTTGTTGTGAAGACACTCCTTCGTTATTTTAGCTGTGTGCTTAGGGTCATTGTCTTGTTGGAAGGTAAACCTTCGGCCCAGTCTGAGGTCCTGAGCACTCTGGAGAAGGTTTTCGTCCAGGATATCCCTGTACTTGGCCGCATTCATCTTTCCCTCGATTGCAACCAGTCGTCCTGTCCCTGCAGCTGAAAAACACCCCCACAGCATGATGCTGCCACCACCATGCTTCACTGTTGGGACTGTATTGTACAGGTGATGAGCAGTGCCTGGTTTTCTCCACACATACCGCTTAGAATTAAGGCCAAAAAGTTCTATCTTGGTCTCACCAGACCAAATAATCTTATTTCTCACCATCTTGGAGTCCTTCAGGTGTTTTTTTAGCAAACTCCATGCAGGCTTTCATGTGTCTTGCACTGTGGAGAGGCTTCCGTCGGGCCACTCTGCCATAAAGCCCCGACTGGTGGAGGGCTGCAGTGATGGTTGACTTTCTACAACTTTCTCCCATCTCCGACTGCATCTCCGGAGCTCAGCCACAGTGATCTTTGGGTTCTTCTTTACCTCTCTCACCAAGGCTCTAATCCCCCGATAGCTCAGTTTGGCCGGAGGGCCAGCTCTAGAAGGGTTCTGGTCGTCCCAAACGTCTTCCATTTAAGGATTATGGAGGTCACTGTGCTCTTAGGAACCTTAAGTGCAGCAGAAATTTTTTTGTAACCTTGGCCAGATCTGTGCCTTGCCACAATTCTGTCTCTGAGCTCTTCAGGCAGTTCCTTTGACCTCATGATTCTCATTTGCTCTGACATGCACTGTGAGCTGTAAGGTCTTATATAGACAGGTGTGTGGCTTTCCTAATCAAGTCCAATCAGTATAATCAAACACAGCTGGACTCAAATGAAGGTGTAGAACCATCTCAAGGATGATCAGAAGAAATGGACAGCACCTGAGTTAAATATATGAGTGTCACAGTAAAGGGTCTGAATACTTAGTACCATGCGATATTTTAGTTTTTCTTTTTTAATAAATCTGCAAAAATGTCAACAATTCTGTGTTTTTCTGTCAATATGGGGTGCTGTGTGTACATTAATGAGGGAAAAAATGAACTTAAATGATTTTAGCAAATGGCTGCAATATAACAAAGAGTGAAAAATTTAAGGGGGTCTGGATACTTTCCGTCCCCACTGTATATATATATATATATATATATATATATATATATATATCTACAGTATTAAATTATATATATATATATATATACCCAAAAACACATATATATATATAATTTCTTTTCTTTTTTTTTTTGCATATGTAAAACAAGAACATGAATGTAATATATTGCACCATACCAGTCCTTGAATGTGATAGCCTCATTAGTTTTTTTTTTTTTTTTTTTTCTGGTCTTCTTTTACTTTATTTGCACCGGGTGATCCTGCCGTTAATAAACTTCCTGCTGCAGTAGGGTGCCAATTCACACTCACCATGTTCTATCTACAGTATGGAGGAGCTGCTTTGTCACCCTAGGGCAGCACTACAGAACACCTCCCCCTTTTATTGTTATACCATAGGGAAAGGGGGGAGGCTGTTCTGTAATCAACAGCAAAAGCTTGGAACAAATGTAACTGATAACATTTGGCACAGGCAGAGATTGTGGGAGGTTATAAGCTTACAAGATTTCTGGCAGGATCTACACTTTTTTTTTTACTCTTATCAAACAGATCCAACAAAACACTTTCAATGGTATATTCAACGGGCCAAAAGAGAGCAAATAGGAGACATTCATTGTTGGTATTTACATAGAGTTAAGCCTGGTACACACGATGAGAATATCCGACGAATGATCGTCCGCTTTTTGTTGCATTCTAATCTCATACTGAAAACCAATAGGTTACTAAAGTTCTGAAACTTCTTGTAGACAGAATACAACTTCATCTTGTATTGTAAATGTTTTCTTTGGTTTCTGAGCATGCGTGGTCTTGGTCTTCCGATTTTTCTTTTTTTTTTATATATACTGTGCTGATTAAACTAAAATCGTTCGTTCCGGTCTCGTACGTGAAAAGTTTTCATGTTTGTCCCTTCCTGATAATTTTACATGAACTGTCAAGATCGGCTCTCGAAAAGCTGTGTACTAACAATCAGATCATCATCATGCGATCGCTTCGAAAGCGGTATTTTTTTTTTTTGCGTCCGTTTTTTCTGATCGTTTGTCCTAGGCTTTAGAGGGTGTATTTATAAAAAAAAAAAATTGGAATAGCTGTTCATTTATTAAAACTGCAGGTAAATATTTTCTGTGTGAATCGGGCAAAATTGAATGTTCTCAGGCGATATTCTCTACCATTTGAATGTGTGAATGTGGAAAATGTTGCATTATGGACACTAGATGGTGCTATCACAGGACATAAGCATGCTGCTCAATGCCACCTAGTGGCCATAATGCAGTATTTTCTGTATTCTCATATTAGAACTGCAGAGAAATTTGTCTTTGGCAGAGAACAAATTTACATGCAGTTTCAATGGACAAACAGTTATGCAATCTTTTGCAACCTCTACCGAAGATTCTCTTTACCTTTTTTTTTTTTGTAAAGAAAAAAAAAAATACAACATTATTTGTGTCACATGATATCTGGGCAACTGTAAACGCTAATTTTCAGGAAAATATAACATGAATGTAAGTCAAACACACACATAATATTATACTTATTTTTTGGTAAAGGGGAAAGAAATTTGCTTAATTCCACCATCAACGCAGACAATGTTCCCTCCCACCGAGCCATTGTTTTCTTCCAGCGGGGGAAGCCATCCCCGCCGGTTATGATTATTGCTAGCCGCTATAACAGCCTTTAGCGATAATCGCATGTAAAATCCAGCAGGCTGGTTGTACCCACGTCGATCAACCTATCGACTTGAGTATGTTCAGCCTGTCTATACATAGTTCGAGTCTCAGCTGGTTCCTGCTTAGGGTTGGGCAAACAGTTTGAGCCCAGCAAAAGTTCAGCCTGAACATCTCCGGTTCGCCCGTTCGGTGAACACCCGAATTTGCGGGGAAACTCGGCGGGATGTTCGCCCCCCAAGCGCCCCACAATGCATGGTGTATTCTAAGCCCTGACTGGGAAAAGCTTTGCCCAATCAGGGCACAGTGAATAACTGTCTTTTAGAGGGCCAGCAGGAAGCCAGCCGCGGTGTCCTTAACAACAGCTGACAGCTGAATGAAAAAAAAAACATTGCTGGCAATAGGAAAAAAAAATGGTGTGCCCCCCCCCCCAAAGGGCCTGGTATGGATTTTAAGGGGAACCCCCACGCCAAAATTAAAAAAAATTGTGGCATGGGGTCCCGCCCAAAATTTATACCACACCCTTATCCGGGCATACAGGCCAGGAAAGGGAGGAGATGAGCGAGCGGCTGCCTCCTCCTGAACCATACCAAGCCACATGCCCTCAACATGGGGGGGGGGGTTTGGGGCAGCCCTCCACCCCAAAGCACCTTGTCCCCATTTCAATGGGGACAAGGGTCTCTTCCCCATAACCCTGGGCTGTGGTTGTGGGTGTCTGCAAACAGGGGGGCTTATCGGAATCTGGAAGCTCCTTTTAAGAAGGGGGCCACAGATTCTGCCCCCCCATGTGAATGCATATGGGGTGCATTGTACCCCTACCCATTCACTAAAAAAAGTGTCAAAAAGAAATAAAAACACAGACACAGTTTTTGATTCCTTTATTAAAAATAAAAAAAACAATGTCCCTTGATGTAGATCCATCGTCAATCCACCGCCTGCCGCCATTGTCAGACCTGAAAAAAGAAAAAAAAACTCAGACCGCGAAGAAGGTTAACCGCCGACTGCAGGCTCTGCCGTTTAACATTACTTATATAGGTAAGGCGCGGGGCCACCTGGCAACATTGCCTGTGGCCTCGCCCCTTTGTGGCATCACCGATCCAGCATCCACCGGTCGGTGCAGATTCTGATAAGCCCCCTGCTTCCAGATTCTGATAAGCTCCCTGCCCGCAGACCCCCCACAACCTCCACCCAGGGCTGTCGGGAAAAGGCCCTTGTCCCCATCAACATGGGGAAAAGGTGCTTAGAAGTGGAGGGGGCAAAGCACCCCCCCATGTTGAGAGCATGTGGCCTGGTATAGTTGTAGGGGGGGACGCGTGAGTGAGCGCCCCCCCCCCCCCCAGAGCCATACAAGGCCACATGTCTTTTCCTGACCTGCCGGGCTGCATTCTCAGATAAGGGTCTGATATTGATTTTGGGAGAACCCCCAGGCTGTTTTTTTTTTTTACATCTCGCCTGAAGGGCCTGGTATGGTTTAGGGGGCGGGGGCCCATGCTGTTTTTTTTTCTTTTTTTATTGCCGGCAATGTTATCGCATTGCCAGCAATTTAAATGTCTTTTTTTTTTCTTTATAAATGTCAATTTTGCTGCAGCAGGTTCTATACATGGTACAGATGCGCCACTTTACAGGCAGACTAAGGGGACCCCCGCCAGGCACTATATTTAAAGGAATTTTCATGCATAAAAAACACTGCTCCTCTAAAAACAATTATTTAAAAAAAAATGTTTGCATTGATGCATGTCCCCGAGGGCAGTACCCGGGCCCCCATACCCTTTTTATGACCAATAACTTGCATATAAGCCTTCAAATGGGCACTTTTGATTTTTCAAGTTGCAGGTCCCATAGACTTTAATAGGGTTCAAGGGTTCGGGTCAGAACTTTTGCGATGTTCGAGAGTTCTGTCGCGAACCGGGGGGTGTTTGGTCAAACTGCTGAACTGGCCAAGATTCCAACTGTCTATGGCCAGCTTAACAGTTCACTCTTTGGACATCTATAGTACGTTCAAAAAGCTGAACTAGTTAAGGAAAGGACTCAGGCATACCTGATTGTACTTTTAGTTAAATTTTAATTTTATATCAGCCCCTTAAATCAACCCAATGAAAGGCAATCAAACAATGACCGTGACTAATTCTTTCAGTATATAACCGTCCCCGATTCTGACATCAGTAGGCGTCTCCTCCTTTTTATCTGGGGTTAGCAACCATTGACTTGATTTTCGGTTGTCAGCAATCTCAGCAAACTTCCAGACAAAACAGCAAACCAGTAATTTCCTGGGTATCCACCATTCACATGACAAGCTTAAATTACTATCTGAGGTTCACCGCAGACTAGAAGAATGCATTATGTATGCGTTATTTACTGTGTTGTCACCACGTTAATCTGCACTTTGTGGTGGGTACATTAAACACAGCATTTTGGATAGTCTTGAGTCAAACGTATCTGAGTTCAGTTCCCCTGTCCTAAATATTTAACCCTAGCTCCCCTATCCTGTCTAACCTACCCTGCTTCGTAACTTTTCTAAGCATACACCTCACCCTAAAATATATACACCTTGCTGACCCACCATGTATCTCCTCCCAAAAAAGAATCCTGTTTCTGTAACCTAACCTTCTAACTACCCAACCCACACAACATAACCACATAACACTATCTCCTCCTCCCCATGCTAAGCACCCAACACCTCTTTTACCCCCCCCCCCCCCCCCCTACAATCACTCCAGCAAGAGGCAGTCCAGATTTGTCCTCTGGGGAGTAGAAGGGAGGAGCCGGGAGACCTTGCTGACTGTTGGGGTAAGAGTTAACCTATTGGGCTTGGAATGGAATTTGCTAGATAGGGGGGTTCAGATATCACTCGTGTTTTGTAGAGAGGGGCGATTTCATTGGAAGAAGGAGGTTGTTTCCCAGTGGAGGGGGGTGGGGGTTGTGATTTACCGGATCTCCAAAGTGACATCAGCCAGTTGGGGAGTCTCCTCTCCTCCAGCTGATCCTGCATGTCTCTATTAATGCCTTTTTCAACCCGGGTGCCTTAAGATTTCTTCAGGGTTGCCTTAAGGTTTCTTCAGGGGTGCCTTGAGGTTTCTTCAGGGGTGCCTTGAGGTTTCTTCAGGGGTGCCTTGAGGTTTCTTCAGGGGTGCCTTAAGGTTTCTTCAGGGTTGCCTTGAGGTTTCTTCAGGGGTGCCTTGAGGTTTCTTCAGGGGTGCCTTGAGGTTTCTTCAGGGGTGCCTTGAGGTTTCTTCAGGGGTGCCTTAAGGTTTCTTCAGGGTTGCCTTGAGGTTTCTTCAGGGGTGCCTTGAGGTTTCTTCAGGGGTGCCTTGAGGTTTCTTCAGAGATGCATAGAGGTTTCTTCAGGGGTGCCTTGATGTTTCTTCAGGGGTGCCTTGGCAAAAGCCTAAAAGCTGCCCCAAAATTGTATACAAGCCAGCAAATGGTTGAATCCTGCCTTTTTGTTACACAAAGCCTCAGGTTTTCATTGTGCACCATTACGACCTTCTAGCCGCCGGCGTCCTAACAACCAATGACCCTCCCCTGCCCCTCTCTGTCAGCGTTGGGGTCACATCAGCTGAGTGTTGGAAGAAAAGCTGAAGGAGAAGAGAAACATTGGAATACTAGTCAGTACCAGTGTGCAAAAGTGTTTTGGATTTGGAAGAATAAATTACCTCTAATGTTGGGTGTCCTACATGTGTGGATGTTGATGCATTATGTAAAACTATTGGAGTTGTTTTTACATTTAAGAATGAGTTGCCTCGAGACTGTCCATAATTTTAGAGGGTGCCTTGACTGAAAAAAGGTTGAGAAACACTGCTCTAATACAACCATTGCCGGACTCCACTCACTCTCGGCACCGGCAGTCCCGCCTAACCACTTCACCGGGGCTCAGCACAGCCCAGCCCAAGAACATTGGATGGACACATCCAGAGGCGTAGCTTGAAGCTTGTGGGCCCCGATGCAAAAGTTGACCTGGGCCCCCCCACTACTTCCAACTTGCGTGCAGATACATCCACCGCACGCCAAGATTGGGTTAGGAGTTTTGAGTTCCCAGAGTTCCTCTTTATATCAGAGGACAGGGATTACCATTGGAGAAGCAGAGGACAGGGATTACCGTTGGAGAAGCAGAGGACAGGGATTACCGCTGGAGAAGCAGAGGACCGGGACCCCTGGCAGGTCACTTGGCAGAGCTCCTTTCCCATCCCAGCACTGTATACAGCCCCCCCCCCCCCCCCCCACCACACACTACACAGGGCTGAAATCACATTCCTTTACACACAGTCCGTCAGTCTTCACAGGGTGTATCTGGCTTTTATGTTGCCCTTCCGACCAGTGTTGTAAAGTAATGTGATTTCAGCCCTGCAGAGGAGGAACAGTATAGAGTGCTGTAATGGGAAAGGAGCTCAGCAGCCGGGCATAGCATGCAGGGTGGAGGGGGTCGTCAGGGGGCTTTGGGGGGGCAACTTAGATCTAGGAGGGCAAAGCCATGTGACACAAAATCTGGAGCCTGCAGCCCTTCAGGGGCCCCCCAAGGAGGTGTTAAGGGATTTGTTTTAGCAGTTTCTGAAGGTTTCTCTGTCAGTGTTGGGGGAAGGTCACCTCCCGGAGGTGTGTGTCTTTTACCCAGTTGTCAGTGAAGTGGGGTAAGTAGACATCCCTGGGTGGGGGGGTACATAGAATCCCAGCTGGTGACTAGGAGACACTGAGCAGTGTCAGACCTCACCAGTGACATTGGTCTCATCGTGGCTACAGGAGGGCACTCTCCTCCTCTTGTCTCGCTGGGCTTGGTTACCATTCCATGTTGCCAGCACACAGCACAAACGCTTCCCCATCGGGGGCTGTTCTCACCCCATGCTCCTCTCCATTCAGGAAATGGCTCACAGCTTCTCCCCAGCCAATGGGAACAGAGGGGTGTGGACTGTGGAAGGAAAAGTAGAAGCCCAGTGCTGGAGCGTTACTGTGGGGCCCTAGGGCAGATCGGAGCTGGATTTTGTGGAGGATATTATGCCAAGGAGGCTGCAGGACCCCCTGGAGCTATGGGTGGGGTTGCGATTGTGACCCCTGCAACCCCTTATGCTACGCCCATGGACACATCTGCAGTCCCGCCCAATCATGTATTTTACCACCAGACTCTGCCCGCCCCCAGGTTGTCAGCATATGCAGAGATGCACGTAGTGCCCACACAAGTAGTGCCCACACTAACGCTCCTGGCAGATGTCACCCAGATGCAGTTGGCACCCCCCACACTCCTATAGCAACGCCGCAGAGTTAATGGTTGCGGAGTGATAGATTTGGGTATCATCAGCGTAGAAATGATATTGACCTATGAATACCTACCGTAAGTGCACCTGTTTGCTTTTTTTGCCTAAATTTTTTAGAGCTGCTCATTTGAAGGGTGGGGGGGGGAGCTTCCTGGGGATATCTTATCATAGCGAATGATCCATAGAAGTGCTCTCTCCACGCTGACCCTCTCCTTTTCTAAAGTTTTCCATGTAGCATGGGATCGTTAGGATTACACAACGTATGTATCTTATGCCTGGATCTTTTGGGTCCCTTTTTTTTTCCATCTTCTTCTCCTTTGTAGTTGTTTTGTATAACTTCTTATTTTTGTGTTACAAACTTTGTTCTTTTTTCTTAACCATTCACAGTACCCCATGATATTGTACATTGCTATGTTGGGAAAAAAATCCTGTATAATAATAATAATAATTCTAATAATGATATTGGAAGCCATGGAAGGCTATCAACTGACCCAGGGAAGACGTGTAGATATAGAATAAAATAGGTCTGAGGACAGAACCTTGAAGATCCCCAATGAAAAGAGGAAAAGAGGGAAGAAGGTAGAGCTGTAAGATGATATAAGTAAGAGGAGGAGAAGGAGAGGAGGAGGAGAAGAGAAGAGCCATGGAGGCCAATAGAGGGGGGTTCGTCAGCTGTATCAAAGGCAGCCGAGAGGTCTAATGCCCCGTACACACGATCGGAATTTCCGTCAGACAGACCTTGGGTGGTTTTTCCGACGGAATTCGGCTCAAGCTTGCCTTGCATACACACGGTGACACAAAAGTTCTCTGAACTTTCGACCGTCAAGAACGCGGTGACGTACAACACTACAACGAGCCGAGAAAATGAAGTTCAGTGCTTCCGAGCATGCGTCGAATTGTTTCCGAGCATGCGTAGGAATTTTGTGTGTCGGAATTGCTACAGACGATCGGAATTTCCGATAGGAAATTTTTCCGTCTGAAAAATAGAGAACCGGCTCTCAATCTTTTGCTGGCGGAAATTCCGCCAGCAAAAGTCCAATGGAGCATACACACAGACGGAATTTCTGACCAAAAGCTCACGTCGGACTTTTGCTGTCGGAATTTCTGATCGTGTGTATGGGCCATAAGGCTGACCATACATTATGGTTGATCAAAAGAAAAAAAAAATACCTGATTCCCTCATCCACATCTAGAATCTTTCCCGCTGAGTCATTGTATTCTGACAGCAGGGAGCCTTCCCTGCCTTCAGAATACACTGATCAGTGCTGCTGGCTATAACCAGCAGCACTGATCAATCAGGAAAAAAACCTGACAGGCTGGTTGTGCAGAAGTCTATGGATAGATTGACTTCTGTACAACCAGCCTGCCCATACATGGATCCCTGACGAATTTTGATCCATGTATAGGCATCTTAAAATGGTTCTAAAGGCAGAAGGTTTTTTATGTTAATACATTCTATTCATTAAAATAAAAAAAAATAAAAAACCTTGTGTGTGCAGCAGCCCCCCTCAGCCCCCCAAATACTTACCTGAGCTCCATCTTGATCCAGCAATGTGCACGAGTGCCTCGGCTGTCCGGGACTCTCCCTCCTGATTGGCCTGAGACACAGCAGCGACGCCATTGGCTCCCGCGGCTGTCAATCAAAGTCAGTTAGCCAATGAGGAGAGAGAAGAGGCGGGGCTGAACCGTGGCTCGGTGTCTGAATGGACACAGGGAGCTGTGGCTCAGCTCGGATGAGCCCATAGCAAGCCAGGAGAGCCAGCGGGGGGACCCGAGAAGAGGAGGATCGGGACTGATCTGTGCAAAACCACTACACAGAGCAGGTAAGTATGACGTGTTTGTTATTTTTAAAGAAAAAAAAACAAGACTTTAGTATCACTTTAAGAGTAAAGGTACAGAGTAGTGGCAATTGCTTTCCTAGTCTTGATCTGTAGATATCAATGTGTGACCATCTCATAATTCTTCTGAGGAATTGGACTTTGCTCCATGTACCGTGTTGGACAGTTTATTAATTAAAATGCTATCAGCGCATCTCACTTCATTGTAACTCCAGGTCAGCCTGACCTCACAGAAAGCATTTCATTCTCAGACCGCTGAACCGATTATCTGTTTATTGTCCTCTTTATACAGTAAAAATTGCAATTGCTGATAAGGACAGAAGTGACGGGATGTTTAATAATCCAGGAAGATACTGTTTATCTGCAGAGATATATTTAACCACTTGCCGCCTGGCTGCCCGCAATGTACTGCAGATTGGCGGACGGTGTAGGTAAAGCGACATACCCATACGGCACTGCCTTCAGGGTTTAGGGGGTGAGCATGTGCGCCTCCCGGGCTGGCACCCACTGTGATTGTACACAGCGCAAGCCTGTCAGCAGGTCCTGGCCAATAATTCATGTCTAAGACCCAGGGGCGTAGCTAAAGGGGTCGCGACAGCGACCGGACCCCATGCTGCAGGGGGCCCGTGCAGGCCCCCCATATGCAGGGCCGATCTTGGGCGGGTGCGTGGGGTGCACCACACCCAGGGGCCGCAGAGGGGGGTGCCATGCTCTGCCGCTGGGGGTTGGGGTGGGGCCCCGGCATCTTCCTCTGCCCCTCTTGCTGTCAGTTTACTATGCAGTGGGGGGAGGTGGGAGGGGGCGATCGGCAGCTCTGTGGTGCCCAGGGGCCACGGGATCTCCGTGGGGGTTGTAGTTTACTTCCCGAATGTATACAGTGGAGAGGAGAGAGGCCTCTGACCCAGGCATGTTTAGCAAGACATAAAAAACAATAACGTGGCACTCCAATAGTAAACAGTAGAATGTGAATAGGAACCAGTGAGGTCCAATCAGTGAATATAGTGAATAAACAACTAAGGTCATAAAAAAACATAAAAAGTTACAAAAAATGATGAAAGTAAAAGTAAAAAAATGCATGTAATAAAAATATTGAATAAATCAAAGTTCATGAGTTAACATCATGAAGAGTACATCTTGAATAAGTAAATCATGTGCATGGAAAAGTCTCTCACACTTCTCAAGGTGAATGGAAACTTGATCTTTAAGGTGCAATCAATGGAAATTAAGGTTGGCACGCTTACCAGATGTGGTGGACTTGTATACTATACAGCAGGGGTCTCAAACTTAAATTACCTGAGGGCCACAGGACAAGTTTTCACATCCAATGGGGGCCGCATGCAAACTTTCCTTTCCCCCAGCATTGGTGACAGCGGACGCACTATTAAACCCCAGGATTGGCGTCAGCAGACGCACTATTAACACCCAGCATTACCCCCACACTCCACTTCACAATTATCCCCCCTTACACTCCACAAAAACCCCCTTTTCACAAATTTCAACCCCAGTCACGCAACTAAGGACTTTGCTCAGCCTCTGTGTGATGGCTCACTTACCTCTCCTCCTGGCAGTCAGCTGGTGGCCTGATCTTCTGCCTCCCGAGTCCTCTCCTCCTGTCAGGTCCTGGCTTCATCACAGGCCTAGTGGCAGGGCACCCTGAGAACGCCACAATCTTCTGCCCTGAGGTGGTAGCAGGACCCTGGATATGGGGGCCAGTGTTCTGTTGAGAAGTACCCGCTATCGGATAGTGCCCGGGACAAACTGCGCATGTGCCATACGTAATAGCACAACAGCTGATTTCACGAGCAGCTGCCGTGTCGGCGAGACGGCGTCGGTGCACAATAGACGACTGAAGACGTTTTTCAGTCAGATTGTTCCTCGCACTGCCAAGGAGTGTTCATGTAGGTGAGGGGCGGAATTTAACATGAAGGGCGCGGATGTTTTCAATGATGGCCAGTGCTGCAAAGATGGGGGCAGAATTTTTAACGATGCCCAAACAAATCTGCTAAACAAATCTTTATCTGCTATTCTTCCTGGAGGGCCTATTTAGCTAGCTAAACGTTTAAAATTCCCGCGCCCATCGTTGCAGCAGTGGCCATCAATGAGATCATCCGCCCCCTTCATGTTAAATTCTGCCCTTCACCTGCATAAACATGCCTCGGCACAATCTGACTGAAAAATGTCTTCAATCAGTTATTGTTTGCAGGCGCCGTCTCGCCGACATAACAGCTGATTGTAAAATCAGCTGTTGTGGTATTACGTACGGTGCATGCGCAGTTCACCCCAGGCACTAATGGATAGTAGGCACTTCTATAGAACTAATTGGGTGCGCTAGGCTGCAGCAGCATGCAGGGGAGAGGAGACGGAGAGAGAAAGCTCCCAGCCGCTGCCACCTGCCCTGCCTGCAGGCCATTTGTAACCGGTCCGCGGGCCGTAAATGGCCAGCGGACTGCTACTTTGAGACCCCTGCTTTACAGCATAGATGTCAAACAGGCATTCATGAGGAGATGACCTCAACAGGTTTCAACATGGAAACTTCGGTGATTTCGAGATTAGGCCCCATCAAATATTAAGGGAGAGTATCCAACATCACAAAGCACGCTCAATGGTATGCAATGAACCACATCAGAAATGAGAATGATAATCTGAGATAGTAGGCATAAAAAACAAAAAACGGCACACAGTGTGACACTGTATTAATGTAAAAAAAGGGATTTGCACTTACAAAAAAAATGAATAAAAACACGCTAATATCCTTCAGCAATAAGAACAGTATGCAGTGAATCCACGAGCGCATCCGACGCGTTTCGTCCTATTGGACATCGTAATTTTTTTGTAAGTGCAAATCTCTTTTTTACATCTCGTGACTTTGGAGTTGCACTAGTGAGAACGGAGCATAAGAGAGCTGTTGTCTGGCAGTGTGGAGACTATAGCTGGACTGCTCATGGCCTGTGTTAACCCCAAAAAGGCTGCACTACCATGCAACAACCACATTCATTGCATTCCACATTCATTCACTAGAATTGGTCATGTTCGGTGATGGTACTGCCTGCCTAGTGTGACAGGGGATATCATTTTGGCCATGGCATGTGTAAAACTGCCTACAGCCTCTCTCACTGGTGACCGATGTAAATAAGCGATACATTGACCACATCTCCACTGACCACCAATGTAAAGGGTCACTACAATTTTTAATGCCTGCATATTTCTGGCTATTATTATTATTATTATAATTGTTAATAATATGAATTATCATTATTATTGTTATTAATAAATTAGTATTTATTATTATTATTTACTATTTTATAATAATAATAATCATAATGTATTATGATTATTATTATTGTGTCATTACTGAAAATAATTTTGTTATAGTTCAGGAGCTGCTAAAAAAATCTACCATGAGCTGTATACATAATTATTTTTAGCAAGGGTTCCCCAAGACATGAAAATTCTTTGAAGGCTTCCTCTGGGGTGAAAAGGTTGAGAAAGGCTGGATTTGCAAGGTTGTATCATCCATGGGCAAACATACTGCAGCCTTACAATGCACAACACATGCATTTTTTTCATGTCGCAGTAGCGTGCCGTGCACATTCACACAACACAAAGGTGTGAACAGAGACTTAAAGCATTAGGTCATGTGAAAAATGAAGTACGCCCAATGGAGACTGCTGACTTTATCATACACATTTGAACAGGCAAACATTCGATCTTTATTTAAACAGTGCCTACAGATAAAGGTAGTATACTTGAGTAACTAAGAACACAAGGAAAATGTTGCCTTTTTATTCATTTGTTCTACAAAATTATCGATAGATGTAATAGTGTACTGTGGAAAAAGTAAGTACCCCCCTTGGCATCAGAAGGTATTGCCCCCTTTAGCAGGCAGGGCTGCCTGTATCTATTCTGTAGGATTAACCACTTCATGCAAAATGCCTTCAGTTGCAAAATTTTTGATGTTTTCCTTGCTTTAGATCGATGGTCTCCAAACTGTGGTCCAACGGCTGGATGAGGTACTTTGCTTCCCTTTATGCGGCCCTTGGGGCACTATTCCTTTCATTGATACAAGGCATCATTTCCTCTTACTGACACCAATGATGAGGCACCATTCTTTCCACCGACAGCAACAATGGGGCATAATTTCCCTCATTGATGACAACAATGGGGCCTTATTCCTTCCACTGGCACCAATAATGGGCCATACTTCCTTCTACTGATATAAATATTGGAACACTATTCAAGGATGGAGCACTATTCCTTCCACTAATACCAATGATGGGACACTATTCCTTCCACTGACACCAATGATGGAACACTATTCCTTCCACTGACACCAATGATGGAACACTATTCCTTCTACTGACACCAATGATGGAACACTATTTCTTCCACTGACACCAATGATGGAACACTATTCCTTCCACTGACACCAATGATTGGACACTATTCCTTCCACTGATACCAATGATTGGACACTATTCCTTCCACTGACACCAATGATGGGACACTATTCCTTCCACTGATACCAATGATTGGACACTATTCCTTCCACTGACACCAATGATGGGACACTATTCCTTCCACTGATACCAATGATGGGACACTATTCCTTCCACTGATACCAATGATTGGACACTATTCCTCCCAATGACAGCACTGATGGGGCACTATTCCTAAAACTGATACCAACGATAGGGCATTATTTCATCCACTGACACCAACGATGGGACACTATCTGTCCCACCAGTACCAATGATGGGACACTATTCCTTCCAATGACACCAATGTTGGGGTACAATTCCTCCCACTAATACCAACGATAGGACATTATTCCTTCCACTGACACCAACGATGGGAGAGTGGGGTTGATTTACTAAAACTGGAAAGTGCAAAATCTGGTGCAGCTGGTGCATGGTAGCCAATCAGATTCTAACTGCAGCATGTTCAATTAAGCTTTAACAAAAAACCTGGAAGCTGATTGGCTTCTATGGAGAGCTGCACCCGATTTTGCACTTTCCAATTAAAGTAAATCAACCCCACTATTCCTTCCACTGATACCAACAATAGGACATTATTTCATTCACTGACACCAATGATGGGCCACTACTCCTCCAACCAATACCAAAGATGGCACACTATTCCTTCCAATGACACCAATGTTGGGGTACAATTCCTCCCACTGGGACACTATTTCTTTCAATGACACCAATGTTGGGGTATAACCCCCCCCCCCCCACTAACCCCAATGATGGGACACTATTCCTTCCACTGATACCAACAATGGGACACTATTCCTCCCACTAATGCCAACAATGGAACACTATTCCTCCTCCTGACCACATTTTTTGTTTCACTCACTGACCACCAGGCCCAAGGCATTTTCTACCCCCACTGGCTATGGTGGGCTATTGGTCCTCCTAAATTATGAAGGACAATAAACTGGCCCTTAGTTTAAAAAGTTTAGAGGCTCCTGCATTAGATTCCTGTTTCAAAATTCCCCTACAAAATGTAAATTGGAATCAGACCAGGCCTTTAACTGGGAAAGTCCATAACCCTCTAAATTCTTCTTTGAGATGTTCCTTCATGGATGTCCTAGTGTGCTTTGGATCATTATTGTGTTCATTATCATGCTCATTTCTGGTCCAGCTTAAACTTTTGAACTGATGGCTTTGAATTTTCATCCAGCACACTTCAATATGATGTAGAATATATAGTTGACTCCATGACTGCAAGCTGCCTATGCCCTGAGAAGCAAAGCAACCCCAAGCCATGACATCCACGACAATGTTTCACAGTTGTTTCGAGGTTGAGTAAATAAGTGAGGGTCAATATCCCAAACCCAACAGAAGTTCTAAACCATCTTAATCCAACCCCCAATGGAAAAACAAAGTTTTCAAATAAAATATTTTCTCATGGTGTCTAGAAGTTAGACGCACATGGAGATTTAAGAAGAAAACACATGTTTTTTTTAAATAAAATTATAACATGGTTATTTAAGATAGGGGTAGAGTTCTAAATGATCCTTTAAAATATCATCGGCTGTTACTGTTCTTTCGCAGATTTAGGTTGTCTACTTGAGGATATTGCACACACATCTCTTGACTTGGTCCACTGACTCTGGTTTGGTCCTTACAAAGCTACAGACTGCGGTGGAACAGTTGAAAACCTGACAGAGGACCTTCTGAAGAAGTAACTCAAGCTTTGTTTGTTCGGGTTCACCCAGAGGATCCTGGCTACACAGGATACCCACCACTTGTGTAGAAGACATTTCAACCCTCATCTTGATATCAACCAGGATTTCCTTCACTTGGGCTTTGTTGGAGTCCTCCTTCAGGAAGCTGGAACGGAAGACCACCAGGATGAGCGGGTACGGAAAAGACCTTGGTGTGGGGAGCTTGGCACACTCATTGGAGGACATCACATTCCTGCCAAATGTCAGTCCTGACTGCTGACTGGCCAACATACAGGAGTCCTCAATGTCATCGAAAAGGGCAGTTGTAAGTTCACTGAAAACACCAACTTTTCTAGATGAACTGACAGATGGACAGATGTTACCCAAGAGCAAAAATCTTTCTTTACCTCCAAGCTGGTAGACGAGATCCCGAAATAAGTCAACCAGATCACAATTTTGATATTCTGAGTAGGCATCCTCACCTTAAGAGAAGGACAGAAGAACGAGATATCAAGTTATTGAAAATTGTTTCCTATTTTTTTACATTACAATTAACCATTGTCGACCGTGCACTGTAGTTATACGTAATTTTGCACTTCCGGGTAGGGACGCACGGACCCACCGATCGTCAGAGTGAGGCACAGGAGAGAGCTTTGTGTATGTAAACAATGCAAAGGGGTTAATTTACTAAAAACAAACAGACTTTGTACTTTGCAAAGCGCAGTTGCAATCTGCAAGTGGATTTGCTCCAGAGCTTAGTAAATGAGGTAAAGCTTCACTTTGCAAAGAGTACTCAATCATATGAAAGGAAAAACTGCATATTTGCTTGCACATGATTGGATGATGGAAGTCAGCAGAGCTTCTGCTCATTTACAAAGCTGTGGAGAAACTGCTCTTGCAGAGTGCAACTGCACTTTAAAAGTTCACAATCTTTAGTAAATCAACCTCAAAGCTCTCTTTTGACAGCAGCGATGTGCCTGTTGTAGTTTTTGTCAGGAGATAAAAACTGGCACACCCCTTAGTAAAATCAGCACACATTACACATAGTAAACATTGTTACACACACATTTAACCCCTTGATCGCGCCAGATGTTAACTCCTTCCCAGCCAGTGTCATTAGTACAGTGTCAGTATCAGTGGTGGCCCATCCATTAGGGGCGCATGGACACCGCCCCCTAATCCATGCGACCAGCCCCTAATCAGGGCTGGACTGGGACAAAAATTTGGCCCTGGACTTCATCCAGACCGAGAGACAGGGAGGGGGGCTGAGAGACAGAGGGGGGGCTGAGAGACAGAGGGGGGGGCTGAAAGACAGAGGGCGCGGGGATACGGGTGGTGCTGAAAGAAGGGGGAGCTGGGAGACAGAGTGGGGGTCTGAGAGACAGGGGGATCTGAGAGACAGAAGGGGGCTGAGAAAAAGAGGGGAGGGCTGAGACAGACCACATAGCACTGTCCCTATCTGCAGTCCCTCCTCTGCCCCCTCCCCCCGCAGGTTCTGTGTGCGGGCAGGTATGTGTAGGATGCCGGGTATCTGATGGCCAGCAGCGGCCGCGCAGAGTCTCCCTCTTGATCCGGGGGCACTCTTGCTGCTCTGCTCCTTCCAGCGCCTCCTTGGCAACCTCCGCCTCCCGCCTGTCTTCTTCCTCCGGGCCCCCAGTCAGCCTGTCCTCTGGCCCGGGCTGCACTGTTCTTGGAGCAGAGAGGAGGTGGAGGAATCAAGGTTCTGGGAGCACCAGGGGGGGTGCCAAGCCCGCTCCTGTTCGCCTGTTCGGTGATCAGGGAGGGGGTGGAGCTCTTCTCTCTCCCAGGCTCTCACATCCAACTGCTCTCTTCACTGGCCACCTTCCCCGAATCCCTGCCACTGCTGCTACGCTCCCGCTTGCCGCCAAACTCTGCATAAAAACTGGCCCACTGAGCCAACGGCCCACCGGGAAACTCCCGGTAGCCCCTGTGGCCAGTACGTGACATTTAGGAAAGAATCCAGGCCTTTCTTAAAATGATCTACTGAGCTGGTCAAAACCACCTCTGGAGGGAGTCTATTCCACATTTTCACAGCTCTTACTGTGAAGAAACCTTTCCATATTTGGAGATTAAATCTCTTTTGCTCTAGACTTAAAAAGTGCCCCCTTGTCTTCAGTGATGACCTTAAAGTAAATAACTCAACACCAAGTTCACTATATGGACCACTTATGTATTTATACATGGTGATCATATCCCCCCTTAATCTCCTCTTCTCAATAGTGAATAAATTCAGTTCCTCTAATCTTTCCTCATAGCTGAGCTCCCCCATGCCTCTTATCAGTTTGGTTGCCCTTCTCTGCACTTTCTCCAGTTCCCCGATATCCTTTTTGAGAACTGGTGCCCAAAACTGAACTGCATATTCCAGATGAGGTCTTACTAATGATTTGTACAGGGGCAAAATGATATCTCTCTCTCTGGAGTCCATACCTCTCTTAAAGTGGTTGTATACCTTTTTTTTTTAATTTTTACCTACAGGCAAGCCTATATTAAGGCTTACCTGTAGGCAAAATGAATATCCCTTAACCTGCACAGTTTAGGTGATATTCACTTTGCATGCAGCCGCTGACATCAGTGGCGCATGCGCTGTGAAGGCCCGGCTGACGCTGCCGGACCTTGCCGGGAAGAATACTCCCACGCGCATGCGCGGGAGTGACGTAGTCGCGGTTCCGGCCACTCACAGCACCGGAGCCGCGAACCCGGAAGAAACGCCAAAGGAACATGTCAGCTCCCTCGGCGTGGACTGGGATCAGATGTCGAGGCCTCGTTCGAATGTGAGTATTTCATAATGAGCTAGTATGTGCTACATACTAGCTCATTATGCCTTTGCCTTACAGGTTTTTTTGTTTTAAAAGAATAAATAAAAAATTTCAGTGCGAGTGTACAACCGCTTTAATACAAGAAAGGACCTTGCTCGCTTTGGAAACCGCAGCTTGGCGTTGCATGTTATTATTGAGCTTATGATCTACCAAAACCCCCAGATCCTTCTCCACTATGGATTCCCCCTGTTGTACTCCCCATAGTATGTATGATGCATGCATATTCTTAGCCCCCAAGTGCATAACTTTATATTTCTCAACATTAACCACTTAAGGAGATTTGTTGTTTACAAGTTAAAAACATTTTTTTTTGCTAGAAAATTACTTAGAGCCCCCAAACATTATATATTTTTTTCTAACACCTTAGAGAATAAAATGGCGGTTGTTGCAATACTTTCTGTCACACCGTATTTGCGCAGCGGTCTTACAAGCGTACTTTTTTTTTAAAAAATACACTTTTTTGAATAAAAAAAATAAGACAACAGTTACTAGGGCGCTAGGTATATGTTCGCTTCTGCATGCGAGCTCGGCGGGACAGGACGCGTTTAAATTTTTTTATTATTATTATTTATTTTACCTTTTATTTTTACACTGTTCTTTAAAAAAAATTGTGTCACTTTTATTCCTATTACAAGGAATGTAAACATCCCTTGTAATAGGAAAAAAGCATGACAAGACCTCTTAAATATGAGATGAGGGGTCAAAAAGACCTCAGATCTCATATTTACACTAAAGTGCAATAAGAAAAAAAAAAAAATGTCATTTAAAAAAAAAAAAAAAAAAAATGGCCCTTTAACAACTTCAGCCCCTGAAGAATTTACCCCCTTACATTGTACCCAAACAAAATTGACATCCTTTTTTTCCCACAAATAGGGCTTTCTTTTGGTGGTATTTGATCGCCTCTGCGGTTTTTATTTTTTGCGCTATAAACAAAAAAACAGCGTCAATTTTGAAAAAAAAGCATTATTTTTTACTTTTTGCTATAATAAATATCCCCCAAAAATATATAAAAAAAATATTTTTTTCCTCAGTTTAGGCCGATACGTATTCTTCTACATATTTTGGTAAAAAAAAAAATCGCAATAAGCGTGTATATTGATTGGTTTGCGCAAAAGTTATCGCGTCTACAAAATAGGGGATAGATTTATAGCATTTTTATTATTATTTTTTTTTTTTACTAGTAATGGCGGCGATCTGCGATTTTTATCATGACTGCAACATTATGGCGGACACATCAGACAATTTTGACACATTTTTGGAACCATTGGCATTATTACAGTGATCAATGCGATTAAAAATGCATTGATTACTGTAAAAATGTCACTGGCAGTGAAGGAGTTAACACTAGGGGGCGGTGAAGGAGTTAACTGTGTTCCCTGGGAGGTGATTCTAACTGAAGGGGGAGGGGACTAACTACAGGAAGTGACGGATCGTGGTTCCTAGCTAATAGGAACACACGATCTGTCACTCCTGTCAGAACAGAACAGGGAAGTGTGTGTTTACACACACTCGTCCCTGTTCTGTGTCTCCTGGTCACGATCGCTCGTGGCCGGCGGTCATCGCAACCGTCTGGCACGAGCATCGGCACCCCCGCTGTGGCACGCGCCTGCTATCCGGACCTCACAAGATCACGTACAGTAACGTGATTTTGCGCAGGGGAGCCGGCCTGCCGCAGTAAAACTGCGGCGGCTGATCTGGAAGCGGTTAAGAGCTATGGGTGGAAGTTTGACGTTTCGCCCGGCAATGTTTTGGAGACGGGTGGGGGCCATCTTCCCCTCACTCAGTCTCCATACTCAGGTGGGGGCCATCTTCCCCTCACTCAGTCTCCATACTCAGGTGGGGGCCATCTTCCCCTCACTCAGTCTCCATACCCAGGTGGGGGCCATCTTCCCCTCACTCAGTCTCCATACCCAGGTGGGGGCCATCTTCCCCTCACCCAGTCTCCATACCCAGGTGGGGGCCATCTTCCCCTCACTCAGTCTCCATACCTAGGTGGGGGCCATCTTCCCCTCACTCAGTCTCCATACCTAGGTGGGGGCCATCTTCCCCTCACTCAGTCTCCATACCCAGGTGGGGGCCATCTTCCCCTCACTCAGTCTCCATACCCAGGTGGGGGCCATCTTCCCCTCACTCAGTCTCCATACCTAGGTGGGGGCCATCTTCCCCTCACTCAGTCTCCATACCTAGGTGGGGGCCATCTTCCCCTCAGTCTCCATACCCAGGTTGGGGCCATCTTCCCCTCACTCAGTCTCCATACCTAGGTGGGGGCCATCTTCCCCTCAGTCTCCATACCCAGGTGGGGGCCATCTTCCCCTCACTCAGTCTCCATACCCAGGTGGGGGCCATCTTCCCCTCACTCAGTCTCCATACCCAGGTGGGGGCCATCTTCCCCTCACTCAGTCTCCATACCCAGCATGGAACAACATCCGATCGCCTCCGCCGCTGCCGATGGCTCCTGTAAGCGGCGGAGGGCACTGGAGCACGGCGGGAGGGGGGGGGGGGGGCCTCTCCCGCAGCCGATAAAAGTGATCTTGTGGTGAATCTGCCACAGAGACCACTGTTATCGAAAACCGGACCGCCGGCCGAAAAAGAGGGTACCGGGGCTATGGCAGCTAGCTGCTGTCATAACAATATTGCTCTTCAAACTTAGGACCTATACCGGCGTGCGGCGGTCCGGAAGTGGTTAAACCTCATTTGCCACTTAGTTGCCCAATTAGACATTACATTGAGGTCGGCTTGTAAATTGCAGACATCCTGCAAGGACGTTATTCTACTGCATAGCTTGGTGTCATCTGCAGTATATATCTCATAGCTTGTAGACGATATAACGTTCATGCAAACCAATCAATGCATTTATTGCGATTTTTCTTTACCAAAGACATGTAGCAGAATACAGTACATTTTGGTCTAAATGTAGGAAGAAATTTGATTTTTTTTTTTTTTTTATTGAAAATGCTTTATAACAGAATATATGCGTTTTTCGTTCATAGCGCCAAAAAATAAAAAACGCAGAGGTGATCAAATACTACCAAAAGAAAGCTCTATTTGTGTGAACAAAAATACCAATTTTGTTTGGGTACTGCGTATTTTCCAGTTAAAATAGCGCAGTGCGAAATAGCAAAAATGGCCTGGTCACGAAGAGGGGGGGTAAAAATCTTCCAGAGCTGAAGTGGTTAAACATGCCCCGGCCATCTTTGGTAGAATCAGACAGAAGGGAGCTAGGAGTCTGTCCTACCTATTAGAACATGACATTGCATATTTCCATGTCATTTCAGAGCAAACAGAACTCTTCTGTGAGTTATGTGAGGTGCCTCTCCCTTGTAGCCAAACAAAGTGAAGTGTGACTACTGATAAGGGGACACGGCACAGCGCATGCAGAACCAAGTATGGCAGAAATCCATGGGTTGTGTGCAAAATAATCAGGGCGAGAGAGAAGGAAGTATTATAACAGAAAAAAAAGAGAGAGAAAGTTGGAGAGAGAACCAATGAACTTTAGAAAACAAAAACAAACGGATGTTTTAAATGGAGTAGTGTCCCTTATTGAATTCCTCAACGCCAACACATGATAAATCACTTTATAAAAGATCCTAAAGTGGTATTAAATCCAAAAGCAAAAATAAAGGAAAAAACATTCTATAAAGAAAATGAATGCAGCCACTACATCTAGTGATTGGGAAGCTGCGACACGTTATGTTTTTGCGTTCGGGTCATTCCATGCGAAAGCGGTTTCCTTGATTCCAGCAGGACTCTTGTGGCCTGAACCACCTATTGGTTTGTTCTGTCTCTTATGCCCCGTACACACGATCGGACTTTCCGACAACAAATGTTGGATGTGAGCTTGTTGTCGGAAAGTCCGACCGTGTGTAGGCCCCATAGAACATTTGCTGTCTGACTTTCCGCCAACAAATGTTTGAGAGCGGGTCCTCAAATTTTCCAGCAACAAAACTTGTTGTCGGAAATTCCGAGCGTGTGTACACAAGTCCGACGCACAAAAGTTCACGCATGCTCGGAATCAAGCAGAAGGAGTCGCACTGGCTATTGAACTTCCCTTTTCTCGGCTCGTCGTACGTCTTGTACGTCACCGCGTTCCCACGTTTGTAATTGTTGGCCAACATTTGTGTGACCGTGTGTATGCAAGACAAGTTTGAGCCAACAACCTTCGAACAAAAATTCATGGTATTGTTGGCGGAAAGTCCGGTCGTGTGTACGAGGCATTAGGCTTTGTTCGCAACTGTTCAGACACGGAATTTGCACGACTTCTGATCCAACTTTCAATGAATGGGATCTGACTCTGAGTCTGGTATGCAGCTTGACCACGCCAAATTTGACCACGCCTTATTTGAGCATGTATCCCGTCAGGTCAGGAAAAGGGGGGGGGGGGTGAGCGAGTGACCCCCTCCTGGACCATACCAGGCCACGTGCCCTCAACATGGAGGGGGGGTGCTCTGCACCTCCTACCTCAAAGTACCTTGTCCCCATGTTGATGGGGACAAGGGTCTCTTCCCGACAACCCTGGCCTGGTGGTTGTGTGGGGTCTGCGGGCTTATCGGAAACTGGAAGCCCACTTAACCAAGGGGGCCCCCAGATCCCGCCCCCCTATGTAAATGAGTATGGGGTACATCATTGCAGACTCATCAGTGCCTCCTCATTAGTGCCCATCAGAGCTGCCTCATTAGTGCCCATCAAAGCCGCCTCATTAGTGCCCATCAAAGCAGCCTCATCAGAGCCCATCAGAGCCGCCTCATCAGTGCCCATCAGAGCCACCTCATCAGTGCCGATCAGAGCCTCCTCATCAGTGCCCATCAGAGCCGCCTCATTAGTGCCCATCAGAGTCGCCTCATTAGTGCCCATCAGACCCGCCTCATTAGTGCCCATCAGACCCGCCTCATTAGTGCCCATCAGAGCCACCTCATCAGAGCCCATCAGAGCCGCCTCATCAGTGCCCATCAGAGCCGCCTCATCAGTGCCCATCAGAGCCGCCTCATCAGAGCCCAGCAGAGCCGCCTCATTAGTGCCCACCAGACCCGCCTCATTAGTGCCCATCAGAGCCGCCTCATTAGTGCCCATCAGTGCAGCCTCATTAGTGCCCATCAGAGCCATCTCATCAGTGCCCATCAGTGCACTCTCATCAGTGCCCATCAGAGCCGCCTCATCAGAGCCCATCAGAGCCGCCTTATTATTGCCCATCAGAGCCGCCTCATTAGTGCCCATCAGAGCCGCCTCATTAGTGCCCATCAGTGCAGCCTCATAAGTGCCCATCAGTGCAGCCTCATCAGTGTCCATCAGAGCCGCCTCATCAGAACCACCTCATTAGAGCCCATCAGAGCCGCCTCATTAGTGCCCCTTAGAGCCGCCTTATCAGAGCCCATCAGAGCCGCCTCATTAGTGCCCATCAGAGCCGCCTCATTAGTGCCCATCAGAGCCGCCTCATCAGAGCCCATCAGAGCCGCCTCATTAGTGCCCATCAGAGCAGCCTCATTAGTGCCCATCAGAGCCACCTCATCAGTGCCCATCAGTGCAGCCTCATCAGTGCCCATCAGAGCCGCCTCATCAGAGCCCATCAGAGCCGCCTCATCAGTGCCCATCAGAGCCGTCTCATCAGTGCCCATCAGAGCTGCCTCATCAGTGCCCATCAGAGCCACCTCATCAGTGCCCATCAGTGCACATCAGTGAAGGAGAAAAATTACTTATTTTCAAAATTTTATAACAGAAATTTAGAAAAAGGGTTTTTTTTTTCTTAAATTTTCCGTCTTTTTTCATATGCTTAACAGAAAATAAAAACCCCAGTGGTGATGAAACACCACCAAAAGAAAGCTCTATCTGTCTCAAAAAAATAAAAATAAAAATGTGATATGGGTAAAGTGTTTCATGACCGTGCAATTGTCATTCAAAGTGTGACAGCGTGAAAGCTGAACATTGGCCTGGGCGGGAAAGGGGTGAAAGTGCCCGGTAAGCAAGTGGTTAAAATACGAAGGACATTTACTAATAGGAAACTCTTGCCTTCAATGCAAATCCTTTTTTTCTGTTTTTTTTGTAAAGGTCAAGAAAACAGACACAACCTCGGTGTAATCATATTACTACTAACTAAACCAAAAATGATTGCAATGAACTTTCAAGGAACAAGGCGCCCTTGTTTGGCAGATGTTCAGCTATAAAGAAGCCCTCATTTGTTTGTCATGGAAGAACAACTATTGAACTGAAAGTGAGATTTGGGAGTCAAATAAAAATAAAACGCCTCTGTTGGTTGTACGTTGATTAAAGAAATATCTCGGGACATTCTGGAGCTATTCACCTACACTTTCCCCAAAGCTATCGCCAGGTCCTACTGGTAGTGTAGGCTTTGTAGATATCCATGTAACTAAAATGCATCTACCAGGCATGTCCTCATATGTATGTGAAGGCGCCTGCAAAACACTGAAATCCTAAAAAGTCCCAGGGTGCATTTTGATGGCGATTTCAATAAGTGCTTTGTGGGAGTCATTCCCAAATCCCACTTGCAAGAGGTGCCCTGAGACTTTTTGGTTTTTACATATTTTTGGAATTATACTGTATAAATATGAGCTGACCACCTCCTCATATCTGTGAAGGTAGCCTACAACCGCCAGTAGTAGCATGTATAGATACCTACAAAACATATTTGTAATATCTGAGGACTCAATAAGAAGTGTTGAACCAGCCCAAGCACCAAAATTCCAGAGAGGATCAAAAATTGGTTTACAGATGTTCCACACTCCCAGTGTTCAGCAGTGTTGCCTGAACTCTCCTTGAACTCCCGAACTGTATTTAGGAGAAGGCAACCAGAGGGGGTCATCCAGTCTCTCCACATGTCATACAGGTGAGAAGATTAGAATGTAAGGAGGAGCCTTTGTAAATCACACACCCTTAGACCCAAGAAATTAGGAGATCTAGGGGTGTGCATGACGGAAACAATTTTTGCGTCTCATTTCAGATTAGTTCGTTAGGTTAATAATTTAATTTCATCATATTTGTTATGTTAGAATGATTCGTTTTCAGAATTAGTTTTGTATATCCAGATTCATTTTGTATATTGGTTATTTTCAAATTGATTCTAAACTCGAATTTCGAAAGACAGCTATATTCGTTCTAGTTTATTATATTATATTCTAATCTATTCTATTGTTTTCTATTACATTCTATTCTTTTCTATTTTATTCTATATTTTTATTATCTGTCTAAAGAATTTTTAGGATTCCCCAGTGGGGCTTTAAAGCAGCAAAAGTACACCGTTACAAAAATCATTAATATGGGTATTAAGAAGACAGTTTATTGACAAAGTGTCCAGTAAAGTCATGTATTCATGTAGAATCAGGTCCAATTGTAAATTCATATTCCATAAAACGGCAAAAATACATTTATAGTCCATAGAGCGGTAAAAATGCATATCACATCATTACATTACATAGTGTAGTAAAGTGCCGAAGCCCCGACGCGTTTCGACCTATATGCAGTCTCTTCAGGGGGCACATCTGAATCTATAAAGTAATACAAATATTCAGAATTGTGGATATTTTCTAAAAAAGAATCACATTAAATAAATCATGATGATGGGTTTTACCGTTAAAATGAAGTAGATGTCTCTGATAGAGGCGTTAGGAGCCATTGAGGGGTCCAAGTGGTGCGCAGGACATCCCCACCCCCCAGACGGGGAAAGATCCAGCCCCAAGGGTTATTTTTATTATATAATAAATTATATTCTATTTTATTCTATTCTGTTTTCGTCTATTCTTTTTTCTTCTACTCTATTCTGTTTTATTCTATTTTATTCTATTCTCTATTCTCCCCTTCTTTTCGTTTCTTTTCTTTTTTTTTTTTTTCTTCTCTATTTTATTCTATAAAGCAGCCTAAGTAGGAATCATCATCTTATTTCACTTTTATACCTTACTGTATTTATTGCAATATGTTTCGAATTCATTTTCAAATTCAAATTCTTTTTTTAATTCAAATTCATTTTCGAATTCTAATAATTAATTTTGTTATAATTTATTTTGGATTTGTTACTATTGTGACACAGAAATTCCAATACATCTGAATAATGAAAATTTTGTCTGAATTTTGATTCTTAATGAAACAAATCGCACGTGTCTATCGGGTACCCAGTGTACTGCCCCTTGCTTATCTCTGGGACACCAGTCCAAATATCTATTTGGTGGACAGTTATTGTTATTTTGGCCAATTAAAATATCAATAGAGGTGAATGGAATTTTCCAGGATGAGGGTGAGGCAAAGCTTAACTTTTATGCTTTGTCTACTTTTCTCCTGAGGTTGGGTGACTAGCTTGTGAGTTTTAGTCTCAACCAATGCTGACTTATAAGAGGAGAGTGTCTTTAGGTTTGAGGTGCCTCAAACCTTTCTACAATTAAGGGAAGACCTCAAAGCCACTTGCCTTTAAATGTTCCTCCCAGCGTTTTTATGATGGTCCACTTCACCTCATGGATGGACTTTGGCTGAAGGCTGAAATAGCAGCAAACTCCCCAAGGCTGCCTCCTAAATACTTGACTCATCAACTCAGCCAGCTTCTCTTTGGGTCCCGTATTTAAATCTTCTTGACAAGGTTCACGTATTAGGACAATACCAACCACAGCTGATCTTGAATCCCTGGTCCTCACCTGGACATCTTTCAAAACCTCCTTCACCAGGGTTTTGTTTGCCGTGTCCATTAATAACGTGTCTAGAAAAACCGCTAGAATGACAGGATAATCAAGCATCCTGGATTTAGATGGAGACTCTGAGGTGACACAGCTACGAGTGTTACTAGACCCTTCGTGGACTTCTACATTATTCTTCGGAGTCCCAAAGAGAGCAAAAGAGAGTTCTCCCAAAATTCCTCGGTTCCTATCACCATTCTCTGGGCTATATCCTGCCTCCCCCACAAGTAGAATACTTTCCTTTCCTCCTAGATCAGAAATACTTTCGTTGAATATTAAATCCAGACTCGGTTCACCAGTGGGTCCAGGCTTGGTCAACTCTTCAGGGTTCAGCGATTGCATACTTTGGAGTGGCTGGTATTCATTCAAGAGATGTAGGTGGCAAGACGTTGGTCTCTGAGGCTGAAAGATGGATGTAATCCACTGAGATAGACTCATAGTGGTTAAGGATGTCTCTTTTTCACCTTCTAGCCTTGTATAACTCTGAATCTCCCCATAGCTGTCCTCTTACTCCACCAGCACGCCCCTTTCTCTGAGGGCTGTACACCGTACTTTGTGTCTACCATCTGTTAAAATCTTGCATCATCTCAGCTGTAGAAGTGGCAGCAGTGTTGACTGTGTTCTCTTATCTCAGCATTTCCTATCTAAGCCAATTAATCATCAACGAGGACTTTGAGTTAATTTTAAATTCTGCATTGAGGTGAAATGTCAAGTGGGCAACTTTGGATGGAACTTTTATTTTGTTTAATAAAAGAAGGCTGCCATGCCTTTAATGTGAAGTTCGAACTGACATATCTCACTAAAAACGCATCTACCACATTGAGCTAACCAACCCCCATATCACAGTGGATATAGAATACCAATGGGTGAACGGGACTTTAAGGGCACCAATACAAAAATACACAGATGTATAAAACAATTTAACTTTTATTCATACAAAGTATATAATTGTTTAAAAATAACAGTGTCAGATCAGACGAGAAAGATTTTTTCTCTTATAGATGAAATATTTCAAAATTTTCAATATTAGAATATCCATAAGATGACAAACACAAATTCCTATCAATTACATGTGTAGCACCCTGTAGGCTGGGCAGGGAGCTCCTCGCAAATTTACTTTCCAGGAGTAGTTATCCTGGTTGATTGATAGAGATCTATTGATTTCTCCCTAAGTTAGGCCTTGTTGCACTTTTCTCTTCTACCACTAGGTGGCCGGGTACTTGGTGGTACTAGATATGAGAAGGGCAATCCTTCGCCTGCTGGGAGAACCTATATATTTGGGTGGAGTCAGGTGATCTGGGTTCTGTGCTACCTGGATGGCTGTCTGGGAGGACGTGTGTCATCTGCCCCGGGCTGCTATGCCAGTTATCGGGCCTATCCCGGGGGCATCCGGCTGCTAGGCTGTGTGAGGGCCTATCCAGAAGTAAAGAGAGCAGTGCAGGGTTGGGATTGCGGCTTGCAGTCCAACCAGAAGTGACGGTTCTGCCGGCCGGAGAACCTGTCAGTGGTCAGAGGTAGAAGGGAAGCTGTCGCCACAAAGGGACCAACCACCTTTACCAGGGACCACAGTGAGTAACTGAAGCAAGTACCGGAATCATATTTTTACCGAAAGGGCATGGTGGAGAATCGGGAAACTTCAGGCGGTGATCAAGTCAGGGACCCAACCAGTGAGGAGACGCTTGCAGAGCAGCCTTGGGACCAAGCCAGTTAGCAGGGGTGAAGCTTGAGAAGTATCTTGGGTGCCAACCTAGGGACCCAGCAGGGAAGCGTGGGTGATACTTGAGGGAGATACCATTGCAAACCTTGGAGGAGCTCAAGGGATTCAGAGTCAGTGAATCAGAGGGTCCAGTGAGAGACCGGGCACTCAGTGTTGAAGAACTACAAGAAGCAGTTGTAGTGAAGCTGAGAGAACTGTTACATTTGAGTTAGGAACTGTTAAAGACTACCATAGGAGACAAAATTCCTGCATGTGCAAATGTGGCTCCTTGCTGGGGCCTTTCCCTGCACGGCTGTCTCCCTTTTGAACTCTCAGAGTCTGCCAACTGAATCTGCAACTACTTAAGGATGTCCTGGCCCTAACCCCCAAAAACACAAAAAGGACTGTCAAAAGAAATAAAACCTCTTTTACATCCAAGAAGTGTCTGGCGCCCAATGACTTTCACCATCTTTGCACCCACTATGCCTCACAACCCATTACATATTGAAGGATGTCAGCTATCTTTGGCCTTGGAGGTCCTCATTAGACTAGACCTTGCTACACATGCTTATATACTTTATTGCAAAGCTGGTAATCAACAGATGAAGAAAAAGATTACATTTTGACCTTGTCTGACGTGTTTCGAGTAATTTTCTCAAGAATAGAGCTGGAACTTCCAGATCTATATGTTGATATGCAATAAAATCAGAAACGGAGGGGCGTGACCGGAAGCCGCTCTGTATGGACGCCTGACCTGATAGCTCTCCTCCAGCCCGCAGCTTAAAGGCCTGAAAAGGGGGATTTTCAGCTCCAATATATGGGAGGAAACAGAAGGACCAGATCCTCCAGGACCCGGGGTTCGTCCCAGCCACCATCCGGCTCCGCTGCGACCATCCGGACATACTTTAATCAGCCCTCCATGTCGGAGGACGAGCGGGACAAGATGGCGCCGACAGCATCCTCCTCCGCCACGAGACCGCAACGACAACAGCTCTCGGCGGCTCCATCTACACTCCACAACAATGAGGGACAGACTCAGGGGATGGATGGACTGACTGGCCAAGGGACCACAGCGGTGAGTCCCCCCCCACCTCTCCCTGCACATGAGACGCCCCGGAGCACACCGCGGGACACCTCACTAGGCCGCACTGCACCTCCCTACACACAGTGCTCAGAGGCCTTCCCGCAACTACTGCGCTCATTATCAGACCCCTACCTCCCCCAGGGAGGTACGATCTCCCCCACTCCCTCACTCCAACCAAGTGACTTTCCCCCACTGCCGGATCCGGAGGATGATTGGAGCAGCGGTCGGGGACAAGGAGCTCACCATGGGAGATTTACCCCCCAGCAAGTCCACGCCCCCCTCCGAGCTCCCCCCAGCCACAGAGGCACGGACGCCAGGGTGCCTTCAGACCGATGGGACAGGGGACAGACCACACTAAATCATACGCCCAGGTGGCCTGCTCACCAAACGGGACCCCCTTGGACACTCCGGCGGGGGCCCACTCCTCCCCTCCTAAGCAGAGGCCTTCATGGGGAGACCCGCAAGCACCTAAGATACCACCTCAGCTGCAACCACAAGACCCATATGATCCCATGCTCCCCCCAGCACTACACAGGGAGTCCTCCCCCCCAAGCTACCCCCAATCTCATATGGGCCACAGCTCACGCATGCAGCAGCCCACTTCCTGGCAGGACTGTTTCCAAGCCATACCTACCAAAGAGGACTTCAAACTCCTCATCGAAGAGGTTAAATCCGCATGTCGGGCGGAAATCCAGATTATTCACACTAATCTCAAACATCTCTCTGAGAGGATGGAAATGGCGGAGGAGGAAATCCAAGAGACCAAACTGGCAGTTCACCGTACCCAAATACAAGGGGCGGACCACCACTTAATGCTTCGGAACATGCAACGTCACATCGAGGACCTTGACAATAGGGGGCGTCGAAATAATATGCGAATCAGAGGTCTACCTGAATCAGAGGGTCCCGAAGACCTCCATGAAACCTTGCAGCTTCTATTTAACGACCTCCTTGGGGACCCCCCAGATAAACCTCTAGAAATGGACCGAGCACATCGGGCCCTGCGCCCTAAAGGACCGGCCTCCAGACCCCGAGATGTTATCTGCAGGGTCCATTCCTTCCCCTTAAAGGAGGACATCATGCACAAAGCACGCAATGCAAAGAGAGTGGTCTTTGAAAATACACAAATCCAGCTCTTCCCAGATCTCTCCTGGATCACCCTGCAGAAGAGAAGAGTGCTCCAGCCCCTGCTTATCTTACTTCAAGAGAAAGACATTACATATCGATGGGGCTTTCCCTTCAGCCTTACAGCCCGCCGTCAGGGTAAATCTGCAACACTACGCTTTCCGGAGGACTTGGAGAACTTTTGCGACATCTTAGAGATCCCCATCCCCCGGATGCCCGATTGGGCTCTCGTGGACTTGCCAACACCACCTCCAGTGGTGTGGCAGAAGATCCCCCCGACTAAACGCCCCAGAGACCGGGATTCACCTCGAGGATCTACTAAACCCAAGCCTAAAAAAGGCTGATTGGCGAGACATTTACCTCTGTCCTACCCATTTTTGCTACAACTGCTCCCCCTAAGGCCCTTTTTCAGTCATTGTACTTTCAATGTCGGGTTTTTTTTCTGTTATAGGAGACTAGTTAGTGTTAGTCCTGGTTGTTTCCGGCCCACTAGGCCCCCTGGTGGTTTATCCTACTAAGGTTCCTCTCTAGTATTTAGTTCAGATAGCTTAATTTCAGTTGAACTTGTATTGAAGGGTTCTCTATGTCCCCCCGGACCGAGCCCTGGTTTGGGGTTCTGGCCGGGGAGACTTATTGGAACTTACTGGAGCTTGGGTGGTCTGTACTGCCCGGGCCCACAATGAATCGTTTATTCTTAATTGTGATGACAATAATCGTTTTCTCTTTTTCTTCCCTCTTTCTCTCTCTATCCTTTCTTCTTCTCCCTCCCCCCATCCTTTCCCCCCCTCTGGTTTGTCGTGGATCTGGGACGGTCATCTGGTCGAGCCTCATCTATGGATCTCTCCGCCCTCCGACTCTCATAGAAGCGTCCCAGCAGGATAAGCTAAGTAAACATGCCCCCACATATACCAAGAAACATGGTTAGATTTATCTCACTCAATGTTCACGGGCTGAATTCAAATAAAAAAAGACATCTTACATTGAAAGAAATCAGGAGATCAGGGGCAGACATAGCGCTACTACAGGAAACACATTTTAATAAGGGGGTGCCTTCGCCTTCGCATCCAGACATTACCCTCAGGCCTTTCAAGCATTCAACCCTCGCAAACGCGCAGGTGTAGCAATCTTATTTAAACACGGATCCCCGTTCAAATGCTTAGAGTCCTTCATTGACCCAAGGGGACATTATATAATCTTGCGTGGCCAGTGGCAATCGCAGGCGATAACCATTTGCAATATCTACGCTCCTAATGTACGTCAGATACACTTCCTATCCAAGGTCCTTACACGCCTCTTTAAGTCCCCCAACGAATGTCTGATCGTGGGAGGAGATTTCAACTTGGCGCATTCGGTGGGATTAGACCGTCATGTGATTAACCCCACAGCCCCCCAGGCTCGAGCTGCCCGTGATTCCAAGCTATTTAGACAATTAACCAGACGTCATGCCTTATTTGATACATGGCGAGCACTCCACCCAGGAGACAGACAATATACCTTTTTTTCGGCCCCCCACCGTATGCACTCCCGTCTAGACTATTTTTTTGTTAATAACGCCACCTTACGGATCACAAAGACGGCCCAGATCATTCCCATTTCCTGGTCAGATCATGCCCCAATAACCTTATCACTTGAGATGGGAGTCGCGGCGCGTAAACCCAGCAATTGGCAGTTAAACAACTTTCTTCTCCAACATGTCCCGTCTAGGTCGGAATTAGAGATGACTTTGAAAAACTACTTCTCAGATAACAATACTCCCGACGTCTCCCTCACCACCCTCTGGGAGGCTCACAAGGCAGTTCTCAGGGGACGATGCATCGCGATCTCTTCAGCCATGAAGAGAAACGCGATAGCATCCAAACTCCAGACTGAGAAAGAACTCAAAATCCTAGAACTTCGCCTACAGGCCTCACCATCTATATCTCTCCTTAAAAAAGTAGTGTGTCTTAGAAACAACCTTCGAGATCTGGCACTAGGCCAGGTGGAGAAAGCACTCCTGCGACTAAAGCAAACCTACTATGATAAAGGCAATAAAGCCCACTCCCTTCTAGCGCGCAAACTGTCTGAACGCTCCCATATGTCCACCCCTCACCAAATTAAAGATAGGTCGGACACTCTACGTACACACCCTCAAGACATAGCCCAGACCTTTGGGGAATTCTACACAACCCTGTATAACAACCCTGAGATCCCTCGTGACCCGTTAACTCCCGATCTTAAGGAACGAATGCGACACTATTTAGAAGACAGTGGCCTTCCCAGACTCCAAAGAATGGACCTTGAGTCACTCAACACCCCAATCACGGAGGAAGAAATAACAGCCACTATAAAAACTCTGCCCACACACAAATCCCCCGGTCCAGACGGGCTCCCTTACGAGTACTATAAGACATTCCTCCCGATTCTTTTACCCTACATGTGTAAGATATTTAACGCCTTTTTTCAGAACACTACCATCCCCGCAGACATGCAGAGGTCATTTCTCACGCTTATCCCCAAGCCTGACAAGGACCCCTCTGTATGCGCAAGTTACAGACCAATCGCACTTCTTAACTCCGATTTAAAAATCTTTACCAAGCTTCTCTCAATGCGATTGAACCTGATACTTCCTTCCTTAATACACAAGGACCAGGTGGGCTTTGTCCCCCTGCGTCAGGCGGGGGATAACACGAGACGAATTATTGACCTTATTGATGTGGCGAACAGGGAGGGACTGGATGCGTTGGTTCTGGGTCTTGACGCAGAAAAGGCTTTTGACCGCCTTGGTTGGCCTTTCCTGTTCGCCACACTGCACTATATAGGATTCCGGGGCCCTTTTCTGCAGGCTATTAGACACTTTTACACTAATCCCTCATCCCAGGTTAAAACTCCCTTTGCGTTGTCGCCGACCTTTCCGATTGCTAATGGAACTCGCCAGGGGTGCCCGCTATCACCGCTACTATTTGCGCTCTGTGTGGAGCCCCTGGCGGCGACCATCCGGAAAAATACAAGCATACACGGGATTCCGGTGAGAGATAGGGAATTTAAGCTGGCACTGTTTGCCGACGATATCATACTTACCCTGACCCAACCCAGGATTTCACTTCCCAATCTACACGCTGAGTTCGACCTGTATAGATCCCTATCGGGCTATAAAATAAACGCAGCCAAATCTGAAGCCCTACCTATTAACATGCCGGTTCAGGAGATTCAACACTTACGACAATGCTTCCCTTACCATTGGAATGATTTATCCTTAAAATACCTGGGAATCCAGATTACCTCCTCCTACTCTACCCTGTATAGAGCCAACTATCCCCCCTTCTAAAAAATATAAGGGACCTATTAAGAAAATGGAAGGCACATCATATCTCCCTCTTAGGGAGGATAGCCTCGGTTAAGATGGTTATTCTGCCAAAACTGCTCTACCTATTCCAAACACTCCCCATTCCAGTCCCAACAGCGGAACTGCGGAAACTACAGGCGGACATGATACGTTATATATGGAATTATAAGAGACACAGAATACCACGATCGGTCCTGCTGGCGTCGCGAACAGACGGCGGGCTATCCTTTCCTGACATAACCAAATATTACCAGGCAGCCCAACTACGAGCCCTGGCCTCATGGTTTACCCAACGCTCCTATAACAAGTGGACAGAAATCGAAAAACTGTGGATGGCACCGGTCCACCCAAACAGTATGTTATGGAATGCGAAGGCGAAGGTAGACTCCTCCCAGCTTCTGGGCCCCATGCTTCACCTTAGCACACTCTGGCGTAGATTGTCATGAGCCCACACACTATGCTCCGAGAGATCACTCCTTACGTCCTTTCTATACAACCCCAAAATGCCCGCAGGTCTCACACATCAGATGTCCCCCCCGTGGGCGACCAGAAACTTGTTCCACTTTGGCCACCTAGTCCACCCATGCACACGCAGGCTACTCTCCTTTGCGGAGCTTCAGAAAAAATTTGGCATCCCAAAGCAAGCATTCTATGGTTACCTGCAAATACGACACTATGCCCAATCTATCGCCCCAGATCTACAATTTTCAACCCCAACTACATTTGAGGGCCTGATACTAGAAGGCTCGACTAGACGTGGGCTAATTTCTGACATATACCGAATATTGAATTCCTACAGTCTCCCGGATCAGGGCAAGCACACATAGATGCTCCGCTGGGAGAAGTATCTAGGCGAGGAGATATCAGAAAACACCTGGCAGGTGATCTGGTCCCAGGCAGCCAAAAGTTCACTCTGTACTTTATACAAGGAGAACGCATATAAAATTTTCTTTTTCTGGTACATGACGCCTGATGTACTCCGAGCCATATACCCCTCCAGTTCGGACAGATGTTGGCGATGTTGCAAAGATAGAGGGACCCTATACCATATTTATTGGTCATGCCCTAAAATAGCCCCGTTCTGGACGGAAGTTCAATCGCTATTGATTCGCTTGCTGGGGGTACAGGTGCCCTGGTCCCCGAAATTATTTCTCCTTGGGGTGTCCGGGTTGAACATACCCCGCCACTCTAGGAAATTGATGGGCCATGTAATCACGGCGGCAAGGTGCCTGGTCGCACTGCGTTGGAAAAAACAGACCCCTCCCACTCAAACGGATCTCTACACCAGAATAAAGGACATAGAGCTCATGGAAAAAATGACAGCCCGCTTACAAGATAGACTGGAAATACATGACAAAGTCTGGGAAGATTGGCATAGACAGGAGGACCCACCCTAGACTGGCGGCAGAACCTCCCTCCCCCCTCCTCCCCCTCCTTTTTTTCTATATTCTCTTCTCTCCTCCTTTCTCTCTCTATTATCTCTTTCCTTATTCTTGGACTATGTCCAGTATAAAATAGATATCTGTTGGTTGACGAATTTTCCAGATGAAGAACGTACTACATCTTTATTTTATCTAGATGAAAATATCCTATTGCCTACTGAATGTCAGGTTGAATGTCTACCAATGATACTCTGTACTGAGCAAACTACAACTCTTTTGTATTTTTATATATCTGTGACCAATAAAAACTGTTATTTGAAAAAAAAAAAAAATCAGAAATGGCCTGGACATAACAAAGTGTAATCATCTAAAACCGTGAATGTCAAAACTTTCATCAACCATGAGAGTAATATACTTATCAGCCATATGCAAGTACGATCAATCCAGCCCTTGGATCCAATGGGCAACCGGACCACATGGAGATGGGAGGCACCTGAAAAAACTCCACGACAGGTAACCCGCCTTATTTAGGCTAATAATAAATAGAAGGAAAGAGAATGTCATAAAACCACAAAATCCTTATAAATCCCAATAGTTTGACCTAATTCCCGCAACATGGTGCTCTGGCAGGGAAAAAAAAATTGATTCCCCTCAGCACTAAACTTCCTAAATATGGAAAAAATGTATATACCAATAAATCTACCTTGACACAATTTAGAACTGATGCACCAGGAGGACCGGCCATATAGATCCCACAGAATGAGAAAGCAGACGTCTGTCCTCTGGGCCAACCCCTAAATGGTGATCCAGGGAGGCAGAAGAAGTGCAAGGGCAACGTGTTACCAACAAGTTGGAATGTGTATTCTAGGGGGTAGTATGTGCCACATCAAGAGGTTGAAACAAAAGAGCTGCTGCCACCCAATGGTCTCCACATCTGAATGGTGCTGCCCCACTTTTGCGGGCGTAATGTTATCCTGCACCAAATGACGTCAGCACACAGTGAATGTTTGCACTCCATCTAGCCATGGCAACCGGGAGAGAGTTTGGGTTGTTTCTCTGACATATTGCAGGGGCAGGTAGGTAAATAGGTAGATGTATTCTCCCGTGGGGGGGGGGGGGGTAAGCCATCACCATCGGGGGAAGACAGTGATTATTGCTAATGGCTACACCAGCTGCTATCAATAATCGTATATTAAATCCCACAGGCTGGTTGATCAACTTGAGTACATTCAGCCTGCCCATACATGGTTCAAATTGATTCAAATCATCTATGGTCGGCGTTAGTTGAATGGACTTTTCTAATCCCATCCATCAGAATAGCAGAAGTAAGGCATCTGGAAACGTTGCATCTGAAATAACCTTTATTGACTGTGAGGGTGGGCTCATTCTTGGCCATGTTCTGCTAGGAGAGAGGTAGTCATGATAGTCTTGGCTCTGTGGAACGTGACCATTGTCTGAAGAACGACCCAAACTTTCCGCCAACGGCTCAACAAACATAGATTCAAAATCAAGAATGGTTTCCCAGACCACAGAGTCCCCTGTCATCTCTCCAATCATCATGACAGATATCTGGATCCAAGGACAACATTGCTCACCCAACAAATTCCTCGCTCCGCCATATACAAAGTGGACTTACTCTTCGTCGTAGTACTTGATCGCCATCTTGTGGCGGATTATAGAACAGCCAGCCAGGCCATGATACATAGCGGTTATGAACCCAAAAGCAAAACATTTATTATCTTGCAGCTTACCAATTCTAAGTTGTAGTGGCTGCATTAATTAGATTTTTTTTAGACTTTCTTTCCTTTCATTTTACCTGTTGATCTGGCTAGTAAGTCTTTTGTTTTTCAAAAGAACAAGCTCTCATATGTAGCAGTTAGAGAGATGAGAGAAACCATTTACTACTGACAGGAGTGCTTACAACGATTGACTTTTATTATTTATGTAAAACCTTTATCCCAAAAAAAACAACAACAAAAAAAAACAGTTTGCTGTAACTGATTATAAAGTTTGAGCTGGAGTTCGGCTTTAAATTGTTAGTGTAGCTAAATCTGCTAATACATCTAACACTCCCCTCCCTCCAGACTGAAAGTGCTGCTGCCTGCTGTGCCCCCTGTGCTCCTTCATCCAGGGTTGGGGGACTCTAATACAGCAAGGGTGTTACTGGCTAGATCACCAGGTGAAAACAGAGAGGATAAAAGCCTAGAGGAGAAAAGTAATGCAGCCACCACATCTAATGATTGATAAGCTGCAATATATTAAATGTTTGGTTTTGGGTTTAATACTACTTCAGAAGAGAAGTCTACCTTTAGGATCATGTTTCATGTTGCACCTGTAGCCAAGGGCTGGCTATATTGCTTCTGCCACTTGGGGACACTCTTTACTAAAGACTGCACTGAGATTCTTCCCCCTAGTGCTCAACATGGGGATAATCGCATCACTTGCTGACTGCAGAGGGAGAGGGACAATTGCTGGTAGCAGGGGATTGTGGGACATGTAGTCCGGGAGGCTGTCTTCCAGTGGATCCAATTCTACTGCAAGCTACAGGTTCCAGCTAGCTGAGGAGAAAAATAATTCTGGGTGAGCAGATAAATAGAATCGTTCCGGGAGGGCTCGTTGTCTTAGGACGCAGAATCTGCAGCTGCAGGAGTGAGAGCCCTTCATCCTGACCTGTGTGAGTCTGTGCACAGCGACTGGGATGGCACGGTGGTCTTCCCATCTAATGAGCCCCATCCCTGAAGGCAGATTCTCAGCCTTAGGCCTCTCATTGGCTGTGTGGCTACACTGAACCACCTTCATATAGGACCATACAGACGCTGCTGGACTCCTGGGTCACCAGGCTGCCAGTCAGGCATCCTTCATCTGGCTGTAAACCTTTAAGAGCCTGTCCTGGGACATCCTATCTCCACAAGTCTTGGTATCTCCAGGATTGGTGAGTGGGGAAAAGCCCACCTTTAACACTACATTTAAAGATGAAGATATCAGCCATAACCCCGGTATTTTTTACAGCAGGCGGCTGGCTTTCTCATGAGCCGCTGGCACTCTTTCAGAAGCAGAGGGAGGGGACGCCCTTCAAACCCCCCTCCCCCTCCCGCCGGTATTTCTCAGGTTCGCCCGAGAAACGATTCGACTGGCCACACAGGCGACCAAAGAATAGATCCGCTTCGATTGCCTCTATGGCCTTGGAGGACTAGAGAAACGTCATGACCTCACTTCTGGTCCAGGGTTGAAGTTTATTTTATTTTATTTATTTTTTTGTTTCTTAATACAAAAGATCAAAGTTTTTAATTTTTTAAAATGTTTTTATTTTTTTAAAGGTTAAGAAGAGATTGGGGGTCTTTTTGACCCCAGATCCCTCCATAAAGACCTGTTATGCTTCTTTCTATTACAAGGAATGTTTCAATTCCTTGTAATAGGAATAAAAGTGCTAAAAAAAATTAAACGGACAGTGTAAAAATAAACAATAATATAAATATTAATAACAAAACAAATTTAAAGCGCCCCCATCCCTCCGAGCTCACGCGCTAAGGCGAACGCGTACGTAAGTCGCGCCCGCATATGTAAACGTTGTTCGCACCACACATGTGCAGTATCGCCGCGATCGTTAGGGCGAGAGCGTTATTTCTAGTGCTAGACCTCCTCTGTAACTCTAAAACAGGTAACCTGTAAAGGGGTTTAACCGCTTCTGGACGGCCCCACGTACATTTACTGCGGCAGGGCAGCCCGGTTGCGCAAAATCACCTGTATGTGTTTCCGTGCATGTGGCTTAGGGGGTGCGTGCGCGCCGCTCCCTCTGTGACTCACCGATCCTTCAGAAGAGACACCGAGCAGTGGTGTGCCGATGTAAACAAAGCACACCGCTGATCTGTCAGGGAGGAAAAGTGAGAGCTGGTGTTTCTGCTAAGCTGAATCATGATCTTTCTTTTCCTCCAGTGAATCCCATCCACCCCCCACAGTTAGAAACTCCTCCCAGGGAACACATTTAACCCCTTGATCGCCCCCTAGTGTTAACCCCTTCCCTGCCACTGACATTTATACATTAATCAGTACATTTTGTTTAGCACTGATCGCTGTATTGGTGTCACTGGTCCCCAAAAAGTGTCACTTTGGGTCAGATTTGTCAGCTGCAATACCGCAGTCTTGCTAAAAATCGCAGATCGCCGGCATTACCAATAAAAACTATTTAAAAAAAATTAAAAGTCCCTAAATCTATCCCCTATTTTGTAGACCTTTTAACTTTTGCGCAAACTCATCAATATACGCTTATTGGGATTTTCTTTACCAAAAAATATGTAGCAGAATACATATCGGCCTAAATTGATGAAGAAATTTGATTGTTTACATTTTTTTTTGGATATGTATTATAGCAGAAAGTAGAAAATATGTTTTTTTCCAACTTTTTGGCTTTCTTTTGTTTGCAGGGCAAAAAATAAAAACCGCAGAGATGATCAAATACCACCAAAAGAAAGGTCTATTTGTGGGGGAAAAAAAGGACATCCATTTTATTTGTGTACAGCGTCGCACGACCGTGCAATTGTCAGTTAAAGTAATGCAGTGCTGTTTCACAAAAATGCTCTGGTCAGGAAGGGGGAAAATCCTTCCGGGGCTGAAGTGGTTAAAGCGTCGCCTATGGAGATTTTTTAACCACTTGCCGCCCGCCATATAACAAAATGATGTCGGCAAAGTGGTTGTGTTATCCTGACCGGACGTCATATGACGTCTTTCAGGATAACAAGCCCCCGGGGGGCGCGCATCACGGTGATTGTTGTTGTGGCGTGTCATTCTGACACCCCGCAACTTCGATCTCGGTAAATAGTCTATGACGGAAGCTTTTTACGACGTGATCAGCCACGTCCAATCATGGCTGATCACAGTGTAAACAGGAAGAACCGTTGATTGGCTTTTCCTCAATCGCGTATGTGAGACACGAGTAGAGGAGAGACGATCGGCTGCTCCTCTGACAGGGGGGAGTCTGTGCTGATTAATTATCATAGTTACACAAGACACAAGTCCATCAAGTCCAACCTATGTGTGTAATTATATGTCAGTATTACATTGTATATCCCTGTATGTTGCGGTCATTCAGGTGCTTATCTAATAGTTTTTGGAAACTATCGATGCTCCCCGCTGAGACCACCGCCTGTGGAAGGGAATTCCACATCCTTGCTGCTCTTACAGTAAAGAACCCTCTACGTAGTTTAAGGTTAAACCTCTTTTCTTCTAATTTTAATGAGTGGCCACGAGTCTTGTTAAACTCTCTTCTGCGAAAAAGTTTTATATCTATTGTGGGGTCACCAGTACGGTATTTGTAAATCAAAATCATTTCCCCTCTCAAGCGTCTCTTCTCCAGAGAGAATAAGTTCAGTGCTCGCAACCTTTCCTCATAACTAAGATCCTCCAGACCCTTTATTAGCTTTGTTGCCCTTCTTTGTACTCGCTCCATTTCCAGTACATCCTTCCTGAGGACTGGTGCCCAGAACTGGACAGCATACTCCAGGTGCGGCCAGACCAGAGTCTTGTAGAGCGGGAGAATTATCGTTTTATCTCTGGAGTTGATCCCCCTTTTAATGCCAATATTCTGTTTGCTTTGTTAGCAGCAGCTTTGCATTGCTTGCCATTGCTGAGCCTGTCATCTACTAGGACCCCCAGGTCCTTTTCCATTCTAGATTCCCCCAGAGGTTCTCCCCCCAGTGTATAGATTGCATTCATATTTTTGCCACCCAAATGCATTATTTTACATTTTTCTACATTGAGCCTCATTTGCCATGTAGTTGCCCACCCCATTAATTTGTTCAGATCTTTTTGCAAGGTTTCCACATCCTGCGGAGAAGTTATTGCCCTGCTTAGCTTAGTATCGTCTGCAAATACAGAGATTGAACTGTTTATCCCATCCTCCAGGTGGTTTATGAACAAATTAAATAGGATTGGTCCCAGCACAGAACCCTGGGGAACCCCACTACCCACCCCTGACCATTCTGAGTACTCCCCATTTATCACCACCCTCTGAACTCGCCCTTGTAGCCAGTTTTCAATCCATGTACTCACCCTATGGTCCATGCCAACGGACCTTATTTTGTACAGTAAACGTTTATGGGGAACTGTGTGAAATACTTTTGCAAAATCCAGATACACCACGTCTACGGACCTTCCTTTATCTAGATGGCAACTCACCTCCTCATAGAAGGTTAGTAGATTGGTTTGGCAAGAACGATTCTTAATGAATCCATGCTGATTACTGCTAATGATACTGCTAATGAATTGTATTGTACTTGTACTGTCTGCCCTAATGTTGTTGTAAAGCGCTGCGTAAACTGTCGGCGCTATATAAATCCTGTATAATAATAATAATAGTAATGATACCGTTCCTATTACTAAAATCTTGTATATAGTCCCTTATCATCCCCTCCAAGAGTTTACATACTATTGATGTTAGGCTAACTGGTCTGTAATTTCCAGGGATGTATTTTGGGCCCTTTTTAAATATTGGTACTACATTGGCTTTTCTCCAATCAGCTGGTACCATTCCAGTCAGTAGACTGTCTGTAAAAATTAGGAACAACGGTCTGGCAATGACTTGACTGAGTTCCCTAAGTACCCTCGGATGCAAGCCATCTGGTCCCGGTGATTTATTAATGTTAAGTTTCTCAAGTCGAATTTTAATTCCGTCCTCTGTTAACCATGGAGGTGCTTCCTGTGTTGTGTCATGAGGATAAACACTGCAGTTTTGGTTACTGAAGCCCCCCGATTCACTCGTGAAGACTGAGGAGAAGAATAAATTCAATACCTTCGCCATCTCCCCATCCTTTGTAACCAGATGTCCTTCCTCATTCTTTATGGGGCCAATATGGCCCGTCCTCCCTTTTTTACTGTTTTCATACTTAAAGAATTTCTTGGGATTTTTTTTGCTCTCCTCAGCTATGTGTCTTTCATGTTCTATCTTAGCTGTCCTAATTGCACCCTTACATTTTTGTTGCATTCTTTATAAAGTCTGAATGCTGATGATGATCCCTCAACCTTGTATTTTTTGAAGGCCTTCTCCTTTGCTTTTATATGCATTTTTACATTGGAGTTAAGCCATCCAGGGCTTTTGTTCGCTCTTTTAAATTTCTTACCCAAAGGGATACATTGACTAATCCCCTTATTTAATATGCTCTTAAAGCAAACCCATCTCTCCTCCGTGTTCTTTGTTCCTAATATTTTATCCCAATTTATGCCTTTTAGCAAGGTTTGTAGTTTAGGGAAGTTGGCTCTTTTGAAATTCAGTGTCTTTGTATTCCCTTTATGTTTCCTATTTGTGTGATTTATACTGAAACTAATTGACCTGTGATCGCTGTTACCTAAATTGCCCCGTATTTCCACATCCGTGATCAGGTCTGTATTGTTGGTAATCAGTAGATCCAGTAATGTTTTATTTCTAGTTGGTGCGTCTACCATCTGACCCATAAAATTGTCCTGCAAGACATTAAGGAACTGGCGAGCCTTAAATGAATGCGTGGTTCCCTCCACCCAGTCTATGTCTGGATAATTAAAATCCCCCATTATGATAACACTTCCCATCCTTGTCGCTAATCCAAATTGCGATAGGAGGTTAGGGGGCCTATAGCATACTCCCAGTATTATTTTCCCCTTAGCTTCATCCCTTTGGAGCTCTACCCATAAGGATTCCACCTCCTCTCTAGCTCCCTCAGTGATGTCATCTCTCACATTCACTTGTACATTATTCTTGATATATAGGCATACCCCTCCCCCTTTTTTACCCTCTCTATCCTTGCGGTATAGGGTATACCCTTGAATGGTTGCCAGCCAATCATGAGAGCTGTTGAACCAGCTCTCTGAAATTCCCACAAAATCCAAATCCTCCTCGTACAACAGTATCTCTAGTTCACCCATCTTGTCCGCCATGCTCCTGGCATTGGTGAACATGCCACATAGTTTAGACCGGTCGCATATTGTCCTTGTATTGGTTGTTTCGAGATTGCAACTAGGACTTGCTACTATACTCACCTTGTGTTTTTGTGCTTTGGTTAACCTACCACTAATGCCCCCAATACTACTCTCTGGAATATCTTCTGCGCTGACTATCTCTACCTCTGGACCCTCCCCTCCATCGCCTAGTTTCAAAACCCCTCTAACTTTTTGGCCATCTTCATTCCCAGCAGATCTGCACCCTCCTCATTTAGGTGCAGTCCGTCCCTTCTATAGAACCGGTTACCGACTGAGAAGTCTGCCCTGTTCTCCAGGAACCCAAACCCCTCCTTACTACACCAGCTCTTCAGCCACTTGTTTACTTCCCTAATCTCCCTCTGCCTTTCTGGTGTGGCTCGATGTACCGGTAGTATTCCTGAGAACACTACCTTGGAGGTCCTTTTCCTCAATTTAGCTCCTAAGTCCCTAAAATCTTCCTTTAGGACACTCCATGTGCCTCTGACTTTGTCATTGGTGCCAACGTGCACCATGACAGCCGGGTCTTCCCCAGCCCCTCCCAGTAATCTGTCCACAAGATCCGTGATGTGCCGAACCCGAGCGCCCGGTAGACAACATACTGTTCGGCGCTTCAGGTCTTGGTTACAGATTGGCCTCTCTGTCTTTCTAAGAATTGAGTCCCCTACCACCAGAATCTGTCTTTCCTTTCCCTTCGCTGCCCCCCCCCCCCACTGGAGGAGTTCTTCCCCTGGCAGCTAGGAGAGTCCCTCAGCTCCAGCAGTGCTGGTCCCTGACTGGTTTCACCAATGTCACTCAATGGAGCGTACTTATTGGGATGTGCCAGTCCTGGATCGGCCTCCCTGGCACTTCCCCCTCTACCCCTCCTGACTGTCACCCATCTACTCTTTGCTAGTGCCTGCACCTCTTTGTCTCCACCCGCCTCTGTGCTGGCCCCTGCCGGCACCTGCCGTGTACGTTCCTGGCTCACCTTTAGTATGGAGGGACTTCTCAGTGCTGACAGTTGCTTCCCCAGATTAAGAACCTGGGCTTCCAGGGAAACAATGTGCTTACATTTTACACAGCAGTATTCGCCCTCGATCGGATGATCAGGGAACGCATACATGCGGCAAGATGTACAAAGAGTCACCTCTCCACACCCGCCGGGCATCGTACCTATTAAATTTATTGAGGATTGTGGATTACACCCTGTCCAAATTACCTAACAGCTAGCTTCCTGACACTAATACTGAAGACAATACACAGGTACACAACAAGACAATACACAGGTACTCGCAGACCTACGTGCACTCGCAGAACAGTCGCAGACCTACGTACACTCGCAATACTCAAGTATACAGTACACAATACACAAGTACTAACGATCCACACACACTACTCAGACAACACTCAGATACTCACACTACACAGGTACTATGACCCCTGTTATAACCTCCTGTTTTAAACTCTGGTTTTAACTCACCACTTAGACCAGTTCCACTTGGACTGAGTTCCAACAGCCTCACAAAGAGCAGGCTCAGAATGAGTCCTACACACAGTTATATAGACTGCAAGCACCTGTGAGCAATTAACCACCCCCCTTAATTGGTAGCCCCCCCTGAGGATGCCCACTGAGGACCACCAGGGATGCCACCAGGACCACCAGGGATGTCACCACCAGGAATGCCACAATAGACCACCAGGGATGCCAATCAGTGCTCACAATGGATGCTTGCCAATCAGTGATGTCCATCAGCACTATCCATTAGTGTATATCAGTGGCACTTATCAGTGCCCATCCATTCCCATCCGTGCCGCCTATCAGTGTCCTTTTTAATTTGTTTAGCAGAAAATAAAAACCGCAGAGGTGATCAAATACCACCAAAAGAAAGCTCTATTTGTGGGAACAAAATGATAAAAATGTAGTTTGGGTACAGTGTAGCATGACTACGTAATTGTCATTCAAACTGCGACAGCGCTGAAAGCTGAAAATTGGTCTGGGCAGGAAGGTGTATAAGTGCCCTGTATTGAAGTGGTTAAGTACCGTAGTTTGTCACCATTCCAACAGGCGTGCGCGATTTTAAAGCGCCACATGTCTGGTATCTATCGACTCGGTGTAACATCATCTTTCGCATTATAAAAAAAAATTGAGGTAAATATTGTGCTTCATTTTTTTTTTTTCAAAAACAAATTGTGTTTGCAGAACTGCTGCGCGAATACCTTATGAAATTAAAAAAAAAAATGCAACTATCGCCATTTTATTCTCTGGGGTCTCTGCGAAAAAAAAAAAAGTATAATGTTTGTGGGTTATTATTATTATTATTATACAGGATTTATATAGCGCCAACAGTTTACGTAGTGCTTTACAACTGGAGGGTAGACAGTACAAATACAATACACTTTAATACAGTAGGAATCAGAGGGCCCTGCTCCTTAGAGCTTACAATCTAAGAGGATTATAAACTATCTTCTAGCAAAAAATACTCATTTAAACTTGTAAACAGAGCCAGAAAAAGCCCGGTCTTACCACTTACATGATCTTTCTGATCATGTCTCGTGTTGCACCCATATTTATGTAACATGAAACCCGGTCAGAGCTTGCAGCCCCCCTCACTTACAGAATTCAGGGGTCTCTTCTTCCTGACAGCTTCTCTCATTAATTGAATTGGCCATGATGTTCATTCACGGGAATCTGTGAATGAAAAGACTACAAGTCCAATCTGCCACCGCAGCAGAGGGACTCCTAGTTCTCAATAGAGCACAAGTGTAGTGACATCAGTCCATTGATACTTCCTCCAGCACCGTAACTGGTACTGGTAGACATGTGCGCCATCAATAAATTAGTTTCATTCCGTTTCATATTAGGATTAATCCGTATTTCGTAATTCGTGTCCGAAATTCAATTTTGATTCGTACGAAATACGAATTTTCGTTAGGTTCGTTAACTTTTCTAAATTGCTGCATTTGTAAGTTCCAAAAGTCAATATAAAGGAATAGTAGTGGTAAAAAAAGCACTTGTGGGTTTAACCAAACTTGTTTTTTTGTAAAATTCTCCTTTAAGGGGGCGTGGCAAGGGGTGTGTCCTATGCCTGCATACTTTTGCTGATAGGTGTCCCTCATTCTCATCTTAAAAAGTTGGGAGGTATGCCTGTATGTCCCTTTGAATTTGCCACCTTACGGGCTCGTGCGCCTGCTGCACACCACGGGAGCGTGCCTGCAGACTTGATGTTTGCCAGCGGCCCGCGATCGTGTCCCTGAGCGGCAGAACGGGGAGATGACTATGTAAACAAGGAATTTCCCGTTCTGCCTAGCAACATGACAGAGATCTAATGCTCCCTGTCATTGGGAGCAGTGATCGCTGTCATGTCCTAGGTAGCACATCCTCCCCCACAGTTAGAATCACTCCCTAGTACACACTTAACCCCTTGATCGCCCCCTGGTGGTTAACCCCTTCCCTGCCAGTGTCATTTACACAGTAATCAGTGCATTTTTATAGCACTGATCGCTGTATAAATGCCAATGGTCCCAAAATAGTGTCAAAAGTGTCTGATGTGTCCGCCATAATGTCGCAGTCACTATAAAAATCGCAGATCGCCGCCATTACTAGTAAAAAAAATTAATAATAAAAATGCTATAAATCTATCCCCTATTTTGTAAACGCTATAAGTTTTGCGCAAACTAATCAATATACGCTTATTGCAATTTTTTTTTACCAAAAATATCTAGAAGAATACATATCGGCCTAAACTGAGGAAAATAATTGTTTTTTTATATATTTTTTGGGGATATTTATTATAGCAAAAAGTAAAAAATATTGCTTTTTTTTTTCAAAATTGTCGCTCTTTTTTTGTTTATAGCGCAAAAAATAAAAACCGCAGAGGTGATCAAATACCACCAAAAGAAATCTCTATTTGTGGGGAAAAAAGGACATCAATTCTGTTTGGGTGCAACGTCGCACGACCGCGCAATTGTCAGTTAAAGTGACACAGTGCCGAATCGCAAAAAGTGCTCTGGTCAGGAAGGGGGTAAAATCTTCTGGGGCTGAAGTGGTTAAATGAAAAAAGAAAAGAAAAAAAACCAAAACACATGGGTGCATTTATTTATTTATTTTGCAGCTGGAGTTAGATGTCAACCGTTACCGAATGAAAATTTGCAGAAACACTGGGTACCATACACAATTGCAACGTTTTTAAACTACTTGTCTTCATCCTTTGTTACATCTTCCTGCTGCTGATCTCCCGCCACCCCCTTTTTTTCTAGCCGCTTCCTGTCTACATGCACTCTATCCATGGCCTGATTGGCGACCATGTCCGTGTAAAGTGTCCGTGTAAAGCCATTTACAGTCTTCATTGGGAAGCCTCTGTGACAGGGTGACAACGCAGGAGAACAAATGGGAGACAGAGACACAGCGTGGTCACCCTATAAATGGAAAGTGCCAGAAAAAGGACTTTTATGGCAGGATTGCCAGGTGTTATCTTAATGGAAGCTGCAGACGTAAAAATTATATAAAAAAAAATTGTTTTGAAATGACATAAACAGGCCACAGCTTATTAGATTTTAGTGATTGACTTTTATATCTGAGATAAGATTTGACCTTTGGTCTGTACTTGATCGCCATCTTGTGGCCAATGTGAAGAACAGCAACCAGCCAGCCCTGGGGAGGAACAGCAGACAAGGTGATTTTTGTTCAGCACTCTGTCGCCATCTTGTGGCAATAATAAAGTACTGCTGTGAAGGACAACAGATTGCCTTGGTTTACTAAAGATCAATAAATGAAGCAGTATAATAATGGGTTTTTTTTGTTTTTTTTCTATTTTAACTTACATTTTTAACGAAAAAGCTTTACATTATTCTTAACTTAAAGCTAAACTAGTCTAGGCAAAAAAAAATCTAAATAAAAAAAAGACGTGTATTCCTACTTGAGTCTGCTTTGTACGTGCTTTAAAGTGATTGTAAACGATCACCTTGTAAAACAACCCATTCATTTTAAATTAGAAATGAAATGCAAAACATATCTGTATAGATAAAAAAAATATATATATATAAATATGTTTTTTTCCTTTTTTTTAAGTGATCACATCCCCTCTGTTCTCAGCATAACAGCTGGGGGGGGGGGGGGGGGGGGAGCAGCAGAACACTGATCTTCCCAGTAAATGGCTGTGCAGGGGAGGGAGTGTCAGGACAAGTCTGATCATTGGAGGAGAGTACACCAAGTTCCAGCTTAGCTAGAGAACTGACCACGCTTTGCTCTCCTGCTTAGTGTGGTCAGTTGTTAATAGGAAAGCAGAGGGGCTGGCAGGAACACCAGGGATTTCACAATACAAAGAGAACAGGATACTTTCTTACACAAGTACATGATACAGCATCCACATATCAGCAATATGAAGAGTTGGGGTAACAAAAGCTTTAAGTACATCTTCCAGATCCAGTGTGTAGGAGCTTCCTGTAATAAAGACCGGTCACTGCTGCTCTCTCCCCTTTGGCAGGGTGACTGGTCTCAGCTCCGCCCCCTCCTGTAGGTTTTGGAAGGCAGCCTGTAGTGGGAGGAGTCTACTGGGGCCCCTCCTACAGCTCTGCTCTCTGCACAGGCTATGTACAGCACAGTAGTGATGTCACCGCTACTTTTACTGGGTGATATCTGGGTTTGCAAATGGCGTTTCTTCACACTAAGTAGATTTAAATCTTTTGTGGCAGTTGAGGAATAGGTGTAAATTAAAGCTTTTTTGCCCAAAGTTTAGTTTAATTTGTTATCCTATGTCTGTCCACCAAATGTTTTCCAATCTATACAGACAAGTGACCGGCTGGAATGTGGGAGGGGCTTGGTAAAGTGAGCCGCAGAGTTTACAATCTGGCTGTACCACCAACTGTATGGGGTGAACCGGCCTCGGATACAAACAAGCAAGGCGGATTATGTAGGTCCCAGCATTACATATTTGTCAATCGATCTAAAGGAGATTGTAAAGAGATTGTATAATGAGATTATAAGAAGTGGCAGGACAGGGTCATCCAGATGCAGAACTGTGCCCCCTCCCCCTCTGCTAATGCATGATGTAGATGGACATACCATTTTGCATGCTCTGACGCACCAGTTCTCCGGCCCTCCTCCTGAACCGTAGAGGGCCCACCGCACACATGTGTCTATTTGCTTGCTTTCTAACAGTGGTGGGGGGTTTAGGTGGTTGGGGTGAGGCGGGCATAGGGGTGTCGGAGGTGGTGTGACAGCAGTAGCCTGGCAGAAAGAAGGCCACGGTGCACTAGTTGGCCGCCACTAATCTGCAGCATAAATACAGTGTAGCAGTGCTTGCTGTTTGGCTTTTTTTTTGGTACTTTGTTGGGACAGCTACCCCTCCTTTCCAGACCCTGGCTGTAAGGTGTATGGTTAACCAAAGGGATGGGATGGGTTAATTTTTACGGGGGTGCAAAAAAATGTAGCGCTAGCAAAATATGTGTACCAATAAAAAGTGCACAAAAAGTTCAAAAGTCCAACATATAGGGATGGACAAATGTATGTCAAATGAAGAATGTTCATAGAATCTCATAACATGAGTCCAAAGAGATGAAGTAAAAATCCACAGTGAAGTGATGATCTTCAAACGTGCAGGGTGCAATGTAGAACATCAACAGTGGGTGAATCCAAAAAATGAATGAGATAGGATACCCTTACCAGAGCAGTTGGACCCGGATGTCAGCGACACCGAATCATAAAGGTACAAGGAAGGATAGTTCTCTCCAATGGATACAGGGACCCAAAATCTCCAGGGATCTCTTCCAACGACCTCCAGGATCTTGACCAACTTTGACCGACCTGCGCTCATCCAGAACGCACACAACGACCACTCTCATCCAAATGGAAGTATAAAAAAGGAGAGAGAGGAGGGCTCCAAATGGTGCAGATCAAAAAGGTAGGTTTATTGAAACCAACATGAAAAATATAAAATAAAAGTGATCACAAAAATGAAAAGCAATGTGGGGAGCGATGAACCTTTCCCAACGTGTTTCGTCCTAATGGGACATCTACAGGGGATGCCCAGAGACCACAGATGATACAGAAAAACTGGTCAGCAGCAGGACTTTTTATGTAGTTGCCGGCACTGGGGAACTACAGTTCATTGAGGGAACCATGAATGCCAACATGTACTGTGACATACTGAAGCAGAGCATGATCCCCTCCCTTCAGAGACTGGGCCGCAGGGCAGTATTGCAACATGATAACGACCCCAAACACACCTCCAAGACGAACATTGCCTTGCTAAAGAAGCTGAGGGTAAAGGGGATGGACTGGCCAAGCATGTCTCCAGACCTAAACCCTATTGAACAACTGTGGGGCATCCACAAACAAGAGGTGGAGGAGCGCAAGGTCTCTAACATCCACCAGCTCCGTGATGTTATCATGGAGGAGTGGAAGAGGACTCTAGTGACAACCTGTAAAGCTCTGGTTAATGGCTGTGTGTTGAGTTATTTTGAGGGGACAGCAAATTTACACTGTTATACAAGCTGTACACTCACTACTTTACATTGTAGCAAAGTGTCATTTCTTCAGTGTTGTCACATGAAAAGATAGAATAAAATATTCACAAAAATGTGAGGGGTGTACTCACTTTTGTGAGATACTGTATATACAGTATATATACCTTAGTTTGTGGACTTTATAACTTTCCTACAGACTAAATAATAAACACTGATTTGGGTTATTTTCACCAAGGAAATGTAGCATTACACAGTTTGAACTAAATTTATGAAGAAAGGTTATTTATTTGTAAAATTTTATAACAGATGTAGCACTAACTCACGGTGGAGCTGCTGATTTTTAACGGGCTGTTACCGTCGCCTTTTTTTACCTGTAATTTCACCAGTACCGGGTCTAGGGTCCCGTTGAGCTTCTTATTAGACAATGTAGGCACCAGTCACTTGAGTACTTTTCCAATGCTTTAATGGGAGATAACTGGAAGAAGTAGCAGGAAAGAGGTAGAAGAAGAGTTGCAGGGAAGTTCAAATACCTTTTCTTGGCGTAGCACTAAGGAATTTAAATCTTTGGGATGAATGTCTCCTCACCTCAGGATTAAATCTTTGCCCGCCCGGATAGGTTTCTCTCACTAACCTAGCAGCCGGTACGCAGCACGAACAAAAGTCTCTGCCACCGACTTGAGTGAAATAAAACCTGTACGATCCTCTGCCACAGGATGTAGTAGTTTTCGATGAACAACAAACACAGTACCAGAACCTTTAAGCCGACCCGGCAGTACTTGTGCGGTAGGGTAGTTTAGGATACTTCCTCCAATCGAGTCACCGGGCCCTTCTTAAGACCAGCCTTGCATGGTCCCTTCCAAGATGGGTCCTCCCCAGGATCTTTCAGATTGTCCGGCTTCTTCCTGCAGGACAGATAGCACAGGACCATCCCAGCGATAGCAGGCCCCAGACAGGCTTCTGGGTCTACCCGCCCGGCTGCAGCAACACAACCCTCCAGGCTGGAGGGCTACGAGGTAGAACTCACTGACACATACCTCTAGGCCAGGAGGGCCATGAGGCGAAAGGCTCCCTAAAACATGGCGTCTGTCCCATAAATACCCTCTCCCAGAATGCAACTCGAAAGACCACCTCCACCGAGCTTGTCTCCTAGACAAAAGAGCACTCATACGCTTCAGCTTGTTGCTTTTCCAACACCGACCCATGGTGACAACGACACCCACAGGCACAGTGTGAAACTACACACAACACAGCCAAACTGGAACAGAGGCTAAATCTGACAATAAACTAAATATGAACTATGTACAGAACAGATGACCCACTAAATTTACCTATAAGCGGTAGATTGAAAAATCTACCGGTGCTACACAGAAATTAGGAAAATCATATTTTTTTTTCTAAAATTTCAGTCTTTTTTCATTTATTTAGCAAAAAATTAAAAACCCAGTGGTGATTACATACCACCAAAAGAAAGCTCTATTTGTGTGAAAAAAAATAATAAAAATGTCTAATGGGTACAGTGTTGCATGACCACGCAATTGTTCTTCACAATGTGACAGCCTGGGCAGGAAGGGGGTAAAAGTGTTTGGGATTAAAGTGGTTAATGAGAGAGAATTGGCCAAAATGTACTAGAGACAAAGAGTACCTGCAGTTGTTTTACGACAAGAATTTGGACACCATAGAAGATACAGTACTGTAAAGTTGTCCAGTAGCCGGACAATTGTATTGAGCAAGGCTAAGCCCAAATTCACTAGAGAAGAAGGGGTTTATTTACTAAAGACAAATAGACGGTGCACTTTGCAGATTGCAGTTGCACTCTGCAAGAGCAGTTGCTCCAGAGTTTAGTAAATGAAGGGAAGCTCTGCTGATTTCTACCATCCAATCATGTGCAAGCAAAAATGCTGTTTTTTTTTTTTTCTTGCATGTGATTGGGTATTCTTTGCAAAGTGAAGCTTTACCTCATTTACTAAGCTCTGGAGCAACTGCACTTTACAAAGAGCACAGCCTATTTTCCTAAATCATAAATAAATCATTAATAAATAAATCAACCCCAAAGAGCATAGCTCCCAACTAGATAAAAAAATAAAATAAATATCTGCGTATGACAAAACGATCGTCGGGCGATCACCTTCACACATTGATGTGGTTTTACTTTGTTTGGAATTCCAATTTTTATCTGCTTGATCGAGCGACTTGGTTGTGGGTCATCTCGTTACATGCAGCATTGCATCTCCCTCCAATAAAGCATTTTTATAGCATTATTGTGCTATTGGAGCTTTTTCTTTTTATATATTTATTCACTTGCACTTTTGGCCGTGAGATTGGATTGGAATATTGCTCAGCGCCTATGGAAACCATCCGGTGGTGATCTCTCCAGTTACTAGGATATTCCTCCAACAGATCTCAGATCCAACAAGCCTTGTATGACCCCCCTGAGTAAGGGCGGTCACTGGCTTTCCGGTAAGCCTCCTGTCTCTCTGTGGTGGTGGTCTCACGTGGTCAAGTTTATTTATGAATGATTCACTTCACAGTGCAGCAGGATTTTAGCTTATGAATTCAAATCACTTATCAATTATATATGGGCATTTGTATTTTGTGCACTATTGATGCATTGGACACTTGCTCAATCAACTGTTGTTGTGCACTGTATTGATTTTTTGGATTTATGGTTCATAATCACGGATACCATTTGCACTTTCATAATTAGCTGGGGTACACATATATTTGTATCAACTAACTCTATTTCTCAATTTATAGTGCTGTACTTTTTGCTATATATATAGCTCCCAACTGTCCCTGATTATGCGGGACTGTCCCTGATTTGGAGCAATGTCCCTCTTTCCTCCTCATTTGTCCCAAATTTTGGTCTGATTTATATAGCTGTATATAAAATTCACTTTTTATCCAATTTCTAAATTGTTGCATTTGTAAATTTTAAAAGCCAATATAAAGGAATAGTAGCGGTAAAAAAAAGCCCTTGTGGATTTAAATAACCTTTTTTTTGGTAATTCCCCTTTAAGAGGGTGTGGCGGGGGGGGGGGGGGGGGGGCAGCGTGTCCTATGCATACATACATTTGCCAGTAGGTGTCATTTCCACCTCAAAATGTTGGGAGATATGCATAGAGCACAGACTGGGGTTTTACTACAAGACTTTAGAGACCACAGATGATACATCTGTATAAACTATTCCAGTAGCAGGACAGTTGTAACAAGCAAGGCTAAGCCCAAATTTGCTAGAGACAAAGAGCACAGACTGAGGTTTTGCAACAAGAACTTGGAGACCACAGATAATACAGCCATGGAAAAATATCCAGCAGCAGGACAATTGTAATTAGGCTTGACTACATTTACTAGAGCAGGGTTTTACTACAAGACTACAAGCACATACCTCCCAACTTTTTTTTTTTTTTTTTTTTTTTTTTAGAGCTCATTGGATTTTATTTGAAATGTGGATGAAATTTCTAATACATGAACTACTGTAAGCAAAGCACAATGTAGATCTACAAGAGCAGCAAGGATTAAATAATTCACTTCATTGTTCACTATGGCCATTTCACAGATCCTGGATATGGACATGTGAGATTCTTCATTTTAGTATGATGGACTTGAGCTGGAAGTCTTTCATGGCCATGTATGAGATCGCCTCTATGGGAAAGCGGACTGGAAAGGAGAGAGGATTTCCGGTAGGCAATTGTATGCTGATCTTGTCTTGCTCAAACTGGAAGCAAACCGTGGTGTCTGACCCAGGCCCAGACTGGGACAAAAAATAGGCCCGGGCATTTTAGGCTGAGCAGCCCATTTTTTATTTTTTTTAATACAGATCAGGGAAGCATGAAATGTTTGTTTTTTAACCAACAATGAATCTATCTATCTATGGTCACCGCTGCCACCTCTATTCAGGTGCCTAACCCCTTTTCGGGCGCCGGGCACCTAAATTACAGCGGCGGAGGTGTTTTTTGAAAGCACCTGATTAGAGCCATAGGCTCTAATATATTAGAGCCTATTAGAGCCATAGTCTCTAATAGGCGTCCAAAAAGTCGAACAGCGGGGCGCCATGCTGGGCGTTTGCTGTCACTCAGCGTTGTGTCATTTGCTATCCTAACACTGAACCGCTTATTAGCCAATCAGGTTCTCGGGTCTGTTATCTGTCTGTCACCTGATTGGCTGACATGACAGGTGCTGTGATTGGACGGCGCCTATCAGGCGTCCAATCATAGCAGAGGATGGGAGAAGACATCAAGCGTGGAGGACATCGCCACCGTGACCCGCTGCCCCACCAAGACAGGTAAGTGGCGGGCGGGGGATGCACACTGGCAGAAATTGGTGGGCACAGTAGCGGCAGTTGATGGGCTCGTAGCGGCAGTTGATGGGCACACTGGCAGCGGTTGATGGGCACAGTAGCAGCAGTTGATGGGCACACTGGCGGAAATTGATGGGCACACTGACAGCAATTGATGGGTACAGTAGCTGCGTTTGATGGCACAGTGGCGGTAATTTATGGGCACGGTAGCTGCGTTTGATGGCACAGTGGTGGCAATTGATGGAACAGTGGCGGCAATTGATGGGCACAGTGGCGGCAATTGATGGGCACAGTGGCGGCAATTGATGGCACAGTGGCGGCAATTGATGGCACAATGGCGGCAATTGATGGGCACAGTGGCGGCAATTGATGGGCACAGTGGCGGCAATTGATGGGTACAGTCGTTGCGTTTGATGGGCACAGTGGCTGTGTTTGATGGGCACAATGGCTGCGTTTGATGGGCATAGAGGCTGCGTTTGATTGGCACAGTAGCTGCGTTGATTTGATGTTTTTTTTTTCAGTTTGTTTGCGCCCCCCAAAAATTTTGAGCACCAGCTGCCACTGGTTCAGATTGGGATCCAAACACACCTAAGCTCACCCCTGCCAAGGGGAATGCTGCAGCTGGCTTTAAGGCTTCAGCCCGGGTTCACACTACTGCGGTGTGAGACACCACGTGTAATTTGCACAGGAATCACAGCACGTTCCTGTGTGAATTACATGTGGTGTCTCTGGGGTGTGATTTGAGCCATGGATTTGTATGGCTCAAATCGCACTGCATTCACATCAAACTGGTGCAGAACCCTTTATTGTCCACACCAAAATCAGAATGCATGGGTGTTCACACCCATGCGATCTGATTTGGCAAACTGCGCTGCGTTTTGCAAATCGATTGCCGGGTGTTTTTAACTTGACATACACTTTGCAATTGGTTCACATGGACAGGTTGCGATTTTAGATGCAGTGCTGAAACCACAGCAAATTTGCTGTGAATTAGCACGACATCTAGTGTGAACCCAAGCTAAGACATAACAGTGAATTTTAGGGCACATTAAAAATATATTACCCACGATTCTATATAATATAATCTAAAAGGTGTCCTGAATTTAAAGTGTATGTATGATTTTTTGCTAACACTGAACTTACCCAGCCAGCTAGTACTAAATATACCACAATTACAAACACAAAAGAAAAAAAAAATCATATATACACTTTAAATTCAGGACACCTTTTGGGCCCAAGAACTGTCCCTCTCTCACACCTGCATTTACACACAGCATGATGAGAGCATGATTTGGTCTGGTTAGTGGTCTCTTTTACACAGTAAAAAGTGATGCTGAACTACCTGAGTGCTCTCATCATGCTGCGTGTAAAACAAATTTTTTTTGCAAAGAGGCAGGGTGGCATCACTTACTTTCTAGCAGTCTTGTCCAGGCCCTGGTATCTGTGGCTGCAGATACACCTTTCCGACATCAGGCAGAAGGGGATTCTTCTAGGCAGCTCCTCCCCCTTCATGGTCACCTGACCCTTTCATTTCCGCCCCCCCTGAACTGAATAGTAGGACGGCCACGGAGCTGACCGTGGTGAGGCCGGGTGAGCGGCCCCGACCCACGGAGCAGCCCAGATGCCTTGGGAGTGGGCGGTGGGGACTGGTGACCCTGGCCAGATAGACATGGATGCGGCCCTCTCAGCTGCTCAGGAAGTCAGTCAGGCCCGATATTGACATGTGGCCCGGCGGCCACGGCCCACCGGGCATATGCCCGGTGTGCCCTATGGCCAGTCCGGGCCTGGTCTGACCCCTCCTGGAAGGGGAAGAAGCTTTCCTTCTCCTCGGCTCCCCAGACATTGTCCACCATCGAGTTCAAGATTATGGTCTTCTTAACATCAGGGGCATCAAAGCGAGGGTTAAAGTATAGCACATAATTCTTATCACCTGTGCCCAAGTTTATGGCAAACTGTTTACAGTCCTCTGGAATGAAGCCCTTCACCTCTATGGAGTGACCGGGTTTGAGGCTGAAGTTACACAAGACAACACCATTATCTGCCATGCTGCTTCCTTATCAGACAAACTTGTGAGACACATACATACCTCCCAAATTTTTGAGATGGGAACGAGGGACACCTATTAGCAAAAGTATGTAGGCATAGGACACACCCCCTCCTACGCCCTCTTAAAGGAGAACTATGCAAAAAATAATGTTTAGTTAAACTTACAAGTGCTTTTTTTTTACCACTACTATTTCTTTATATTGACTTTTGGAATTTACAAATGCAGCAATTTAGAAATTGGATGAAAGGTTTAGCACTGGAAAACACTCTTTGAAAGGTAATTGTAAATGCGCTCTTTTATTTGTCATGACAATTGTTTTACTGGCATTTGGATGAAGCCTTTTACTTTTTTATGAGAAATCTATAGTTTTTAATAGATATACTACACTATATGTGCCCCCTCCCCCCCCCCCCGGGAGGTCTCACGGTCGATCGTCCAGCCCTGTACTTACCCCATCTAAGTTGTGGGCGGCAGCACTCTTACGGGCAACGGGCGGCAGCTTCCATCGCATCTCCTCCTCCTCTGCATCACAGCGGCTTCTATCGCGTCTCCTCCTACTCTGCATCACGGCGGCTTCCGCAGTGCGTCTTCTCCCTCTTCCTCCTATATTCACACGCTATTGTCACACAACTGGGCGGGCTCGGAGAGCAATGCTCTACGCTCCGAGCCCACCCTTTTTTTAAGCCTATTAGAGCCTCTGGCTCTAATCACGTGCTTTAAACCCCCCCCCAATTGGAATCCATGCATCTAGCGCCCTGGGACGGGCCACCACTGTGTGGTCCCCTGCTTGTGGCCCTGTGTGGTGAGCACTTTTTTTCCCAGACAGTATCAAGCAAACCTTCTTATTGTCCCCAGTGGTGAGAAGCGGTACTGCGGGGTGTCCACATTGTGAGAATGGAGTTGGTTGACCACATTTGAAGGATCCCGTTGACACAAACGCACATGTTGCTTCTTTCCTCTGGCAGCTTTAATGTCAGTGAGTACAATTTAGCTCTGTTGCTCATGTGTGGTGGAGAGGGTTTCCATTAGCTGGTGGAAGACATTTTCTTTGAATTTGTATTCATCCCCCTTTACTCTGATACCCCTAACTAAAATCTAGTGGAACCAATTGCCTTCAGAAGTCGCCTAATTAGTAAATAGAGTCCACCTGTGTGTAATTTAATCTCAGTAGAAATACAGCTGTTCTGTGAAGCCCTCAGAGGTTTGTTAGAGAACCTTAGTGAACAAACAGCATCATGAAGGCCAAGGAACACACCAGACAGGTCAGGGATAAAGTTGCGGAGCAGTATAAACCAGGGTTAGGTTATAAAAAAATACCCCAAGCTTTCAACATCTCATGGAGCACTGTTAAATCCATCATCTGAAAATGGAAATAGTATGGCACAACTGCAAACCTACCAAGACATGGCCGTCCACCTAAACTGACCGGCCGGGCAAGGAGAGCATTCATCAGAGAAGCAGCCAAGAGGCCCATGGTAACCCTGGAGGAGCTGCAGAGATCCACAGCTCAGGTGGGAGAATCTGTCCACAGGACAACTATTAGTCGTGCTCTCCACAAAGCTGGCCTTTATGGAAGAGTGGCAAGAAGAAAGACATTGGTGAAAGAAAACCATAAGAAATCCCATTTGCAGTTTGTGAGAAGCCATGTGGGGGACACAGCAAACATGTGGAAGAAGGTGCTCTGGTCAGATGAGACCAAAATTGAACTTTTTGGCCTAAAAGCAAAACGTTGTGTGGCGGAAAACTAACACTGCACATCACCCTGAACACACCATCCCTACCGTGAAACATGGTGGTGGCAGCATCATGTTGTGGGGATGATTTTCTTCAGCAGGGACAGGGAAGCTGGTCAGAGTTGATGGGAAGATGGATGGAGCCAAATACAGGACAATCTTAGAACAAAAATAGTTAGAGTCTGCAAAAGACCTGAGACTGGGGCGGAAGTTCACCTTCCAGCAGGACAACGACTCTAAACATACAGCCAGAGCTACAATGGAATGGTTTAGATCAAAGCATATTCATGTGTTAGAATGGCCCAGTCAAAGTCCAGACCTAAATTCAATTGAGAATCTGTGGCAAGACTTGAAAATTGCTGTTCACAGACGCTCTCCATCCAATCTGACAGAGCTTGAGCTATTTTGCAAAGAAGAATGGGCAAAAATGTCCCTCTCTAGATGTGCAAAGCTGGTAGAGACGTCCCCAAAAAGACTTGCAGCTGTAATTGCTGTGAAAGGTGGATCTACAAAGTATAGACTCAGCGGGGCTGAATACAAATGTACACCACACTTTTCACATATTTATCTGTAAAAAATTTGAAAAACATTTATCATTTTCCTTCCACTTCACAATTATGTGCCACTTTGGGGGTTATTTACTAAAGGCAAATCCACTTTGCACCACAAGTGCAAACTACAAGTGCAAAGTGCATTTGGAAGTGCAGTCACTGTAGATCCGAGGGGGTCATGCAAGGAAAATAAAAAAACAGCATTTTAGCTTGCACATGATTGGGTGATAAAATCAGCAGAGCTTCCCCTCATTTCAGATCTACCCCTCAGATTTACAGCGACTGCACTTCCAAGTGCACTTTCAGTGCAATTTCAAGTGCACTTTGCACTTGTAGTTTGCACTTATAGTGCAAAGTGGATTTGCCTTTTCGTAAATAACCCACTTTGTGTTGGTCTATCACATAAAACCCCAATAAAATACATTTACGTTTTTGGTTGTAACATGACAAAATGTGGAAAATGTCAAGGGGTATGAATACTTTTTCAAGGCACTGTAGCTAGCCAAATTCACCTCTCAGAGAATCAAGGCAATATCCTCCGGCGGCTTTCTCTCTCCCACTCTATGCACTGCACAGAGAAGCTCCAAAACGGACCACAGGATAGGATTGTATAGTGTAGTACGTTTTACTAAAACCAGCACACATAAAATATAAAACATACAATAGGCACTCACATGCTAGCGAAAAAAACATAGGCATAAAACATGTGTAGCTTCCCAGCTGGCGTATCGCACACCATCGCTCACTTCCCAGGGCTGGCATGCCTTCCACCAATAGAACGGATTCATACAAAATTTATTATGGACTGTTTTTGATAAAAAAAAAAAAACTATATGATCGTGTATAATTGATTAGGTGCTTTATTATTTATGTATTATCACAATTTTGCTCTAGTTAAGAAGGTAGCGCCCACTTTGTTTTGTATAGTATCACTGCTATGTACTTACTCTGCAGACTACTCCCTGTACACACAGCTGTGTTGTCTCCTGTGGATCGCACTGCAGCAGTATGTACACATCGTTTATTTGTCTGTTACTATTTACTTTTATTTCATACTATTTCAACTATTGAATTTTCAGACACAATATTTAACCACTTCCGGACTGCCCGCCGGCGTTATACGTCGGTACTTTGAATTTAAATAGCGCGGGGGGGGGGGGGTTATGGCAATATTTGCTTAAATGGCGGGGGGTCCGCTTTAGGATAAAAGTGGTCTCAGTGGCAGATTCACCTCAAAATCACTTTTATAGGTGGCAGAAGAGGTGCCCCCCCTCCCCCGCCATCGGTAGACAATCCGATCCTTTCCCCTGAGAAGCAGGAAGTCGGGTGAGGGAATGATGGCCCCCCCACTTGACTCAATGCCATTGGATGACAGAAGCGACGTCAAACGTCACTTCCGCCCAACGGCCTTAAAAGGGACATTTTTTTATTGAAAAAAAAGCAAACTATTTTTTTTTTTTAAATTGCATTTAAAGTGGAGTTCCACCCACTTTTACAACTCTTCAGCATCCCTCACTAAACTGTGCACTGTAAACAAATTGGATATTTTTTTTTTTTTTTCTCAGCACCTACTGTATATCTGCTGTATTAATTTTTCACTTCCTCCTCCCTGGCCGCGGCCCATCGCATCATTTCCTGTTTGCAATGCCTTCTGGGAAGGGGCGGCAACTTCCTCTGACACTGCCGTTGCTATGGAAACCTGACCTGAAACCTATTACACTGCTTGTGCTGCACTGAGCATGTGCGAGATCTCCAAGGTTGAGATCCAGGAAGAAATACAGTCTGGCTTCAGATGCCCACACTTAAGATGGCCACGGCCTGCTGTAAGTTTATAAAATAACAAACTACTGCTATAAAATAACAAAACAGACCTCAGTTTACAGACTAACTTTACTAGAATACATTAAGCTTGTGTATTATAGGGGTACTTTTATTTAAAAACTATAATTTCGGCCGGAACACCACTTTAAGTGTAAATGTTATTTTTTTTAATGCACAATAAAAAAATTGTGGAGAATAATACTTGGCTATGTGTTTTACTTCAAAGGACAGTTTGGGAGTAGGCAGTTACATTTTATAAAATACAATGTAAAATTGACAAGGGACACCAACATAGTTCTCTTTGATCTTAAAAACTACGGGATAATGGTGTCGTGGTAGCTTAGCCCAAATAAAAAATAAAAAAAAAACCATAATAAAATTATTCTTGATATCACTAGAAAAAAAAAGCCTTTGAAAATTTGTTTGCAATAACTCCATCAGTATCACCAGCAAAGCAGCTTCATTATTATCGCATTAAAGAAGAAGAGAATGTGCGCTGCTTTTCGAGACTTCATAATTTGCTGCGTCACGAATGTTAATTCTCCATTACGAGCGCTAGTTTACAAGACCGACCGCTTCTGCTCGGGAAATCCGACAACAGACACCTCTGCGTTTTTTATTTTTTTACGCTATAAATAAAAAAAAGAGCGACAATTTTGAATAATAAAAAACATTTTTTTACTTTCTGCAATAATACATCTCCAATAAAAAAAGTAAAAAAAAAACAAATTTCTTCATCAATTAGGCCAATATGTATTCTGCTACATATTTTTGGTTAAAAAAAAAAAAAAAAACGTATATTGATTGGTTTACGCAAAAGTTAAAGTGTATATATATATATATATATATATATATATATATATATATATATATATATACATACTTTTTATTTTTTTACATTTTTTATACTAGTAATGGTGGCGATCAGTGACTTATGAATAAACTATAAAAACTCGCGCTAAGGTGGTAAAGTGCTGAAAGGTGTAACAGTGATTATATAGAAAGAAAAAATGCAGCAGCTGCCACAAAGGTGCTAAAACCTCAAAAAATGAAATGGGTACATAAACAGCGCTTGCAGGATGTTGATGCAAAACCCACAAAAACCAATAACGTGAAAACATATAAATGTTGCCGTGATATTTAAAAAAACATCAGTGTATACAAATGGATGAATAAAACAGTCTATTTCAAAGTGCTGGGTGCTCCCAAATTAAAGTGCATAGGTTGCTCCACTCACCAAAATTGATGGACCCTCAGCTTTGCAGTCTGGGGGTCAAACATGCTGTGATCTATATGATCTGGTATATAAGGGAATTGGTTCTCAGAAGCCTCTCCATAAAGATGTTCTTGCAGACATATCAGAGTGGATCGACCATGCTCAGAGAGACGGGAGACAGAGAAAGAACTAATAGTGAAAAACCGCTAAAACTGCATCAATTGCGCAATTAGGGCGCCACTTACAAGATAGCGAAATGAATAGGCATCAGTGTAAAAAAGTCTGGGTCCGCTGCTGATCGGCGTGCGTTCCACAGAAGTTGCGTCAGCGGTTAGTGAAACCGGAAGTACGTCAACGCGTTTTGCCCCTCCTCCAGGGCATCATCAAAGGACATCCTTTGAGTGGGGCAGTGACAGCGGGGCGCCGGGCTTAGGCGGAGACGAACTGTGACAGGGTGCCTGGGTGCGGACTGTACCCGGGTGACTGACACCCAGGGCCCGATGCCGGATTCACTCTGCCGCTCACAGCAGGTGAGAGAGACAGTGAGCAGCACTAAATAGAGGACGGCTGGACATAACTTTTCAAGTGAAAGTGGTGTTCCAGCCGAAATTAAACTTTTTAAATAAAAATACCCCTATAATACACAAGCTTAATGTATTCTAGTAAAGTTAGTCTGTAAACTAAGGTCTGTTTTGTTAGTTTATAGCAGTAGTTTGTTATTTTATAAACTTACAGCAGGCCGTGGCCATCTTAAGTGTGGGCATCTGAAGCCAGACTGTATTTCTTCCTGGATCTCATCCTTGCAGATCTCGCACATGCTCAGTGCAGCACAAGCAGTGTAATAGGTTTCAGGTCAGGTTTCCGTAGCAACGGCAGTGTCAGAGGAAGTTGCCGCCCCTTCCCAGAAGGCATTGCAAACAGGAAATGATGCGATGGGCCACGGCCAGGGAGGAGGAAGTGAAAAATGAATACAGCAGATATACAGTAGGTGCTGAGAATTTTTTTTAAAAAATATCCAATTCGTTTACAGTGCACAGTTTAGTGAGGGATGCTGAAGAGTTGTAAAAGTGGGTGGAACTCCACTTTAACCAGCAGGTGATTGGTTGCTAAGTGGTCCTAGCAACCAATCATTAGCATTGTTAATAGGAAAAATTAACTCCAGCAGTTCCTGCCCTCTGTTCAGCGCTGCTGTGTCTCCAGCTCTGCATGCATGCCCCAGTAAGGTAGGAAGGGGCAATGTGTAATGTGCAGGGGTCCGTAGCTGGGGGGGCAATGTGTAATATGCAGGGGTCAAGAGCTGGGGGGGCAATGTGTAATATGCAGGGGTCCAAAGCTGGGGGGGGATGTGTAATATGCAGGGGTCAAGAGCTGGGGGGGCAATGTGTAATGTGCAGGGGTTCAGAGCTGGGTGGGGGGTGGGGGGGCAATATGTGATATGCAAGGATCAAGAGCGGGGGGGGGGCAATGTGTAATGTGCAGGGGTCCAGAGCTAGGGGGGGGCAATGTGTAATGTGCAGGGGACCAGAGCTGGGGGGGCAATGTGTAACGTGCAGGGGACCAGAGCTGGGGGGGAGGGGGCAATGTGTAATGTGCAGGGGACCAGAGCTGGGGGGGAGGGGGCAATGTGTAATGTGCAGGGGGCCAAAGCTGGGGGGGGGGGCAATGTGTATGTGCAGGGGTTCAGAGCTGGCGGGGGCAATGTGTAATGTGCCGGGGTCCGGAGCTGGGGGGGCAATGTGTAATGTGCAGGGATTCGGAGCTGGGGGGGAATGTGTAATGTGCAGGGGTCCAGAGCTGGGGGGGGCAATGTGTAATGTGCCGGGTTCCAGAGCTGGGGGGCAATGTGTAATATGCAGGGGTCCAGAGCTGGGGGGGTTGGGGAATGTGTAATGTGCAGGGGTCCAGAGCTGGGGGGGGGGGCAATGTGTAATGTGCAGGAGTCCAGAGCTGGGGGGATGTGTAATGTGCAGGGGTCCAGAGCTGGGGTGTCAATGTGTAATGGGCAGGTGTCCAGAGCTGGGGGGGGCAATGTGTAATGTGCAGGAGTCCAGAGCTGGGGGGGGGCAATGTGTAATGTGCAGGAGTCCAGACCTGGGGGGGATGTGTAATGTGCAGGGGTCCGGAGCTGGGGGGGTTGGGGAATGTGTAATGTGCAGGGGTCCAGAGCTGGGGGAGGCAAAGTGTAATGTGCAGGAGTCCAGAGCTGAGGGGGGTGTAATGTGTAGGGGTCCAGAGCTGGGGGGGGGCAAAGTGTAATGTGCAGGGGTCTAGAGCTGGGGGGGGATGTGTAATGTGTAGGGGTCCAGAGCTGGGGGGGGGCAATGTGTAATGTGCAGGAGTCCAGAGCTGGGGTGTCAATGTGTAATGTGCAGGTGTCCAGAGCTGGGGGGGGGGGCAATGTGTAATGTGCATGAGTCCAGAGCTGGGGGGATGTGTAATGTGCAGGGGTCCAGAGCTGGGGGGGATGTGTAATGTGTAATGTGCAGGGGTCCAGAGCTGGGGGGGCAAAGTGTAATGTGCAGGAGTCTAGAGCTGGGCGGGGGATGTGTAATGTGTAGGGGTCCAGAGCTGGGGGGGGGGCAATGTGTAATGTGCAGGAGTCTAGAGCTTGGGGGGGGGGCAATGTGTAATGTGCAGGAGTCCAGAGCTGGGGGAGGGGATGTGTAATGTGCAGGGGTCCAGAACTGGGGGGGGCTGTGTAATGTGCAGGGGTCCAGACACGTAGAGGGGGAGCTGTGTAGTGTAAAGGGATCCAGAGCTGTGGGGGGCTGTGTAACGTAAAGGGGTCCAGAGGTGCAGTTGTGGAGAGGGGGTACACAGTAGTGACAAAGAGATATTGGGGGATGCAGAGGTATTCAGGGGGCACAGTGGGGTGTTTTTACATTTTAAAGTTGGGGGGGTGCTAGATAAGGGATCCGCTCTGGGTGCCAAATGCTCTAGGTACGCCCCTGGCTTTTGCTGTGACAAATCTCAGCAGAAGTGGCACACTGGCGCCGCTCGCGTACGCCCCCTACCAGGAAGTGCAGAATCACATACGGTAGATTCAAAATCAAACATGATTCTGCACAGAACGGCCACCCTGTAGCAGTAAATCTGTTATTGGGCGATCGTTAATATATAGTACAGTGTGATCATTATTGGCATATACTCGGTATTATTATACAGTGTGATCTGATTATTATCGGTGTATACTTATTAACCACTTGATGTCCGGGCCATAGCCGAATGACTGCTACAGCACGGACCTCAATCTCCGGGAGGACGTCATAGGACGTCATCCCCTGTACACGCGCACCGCGCGCTCCCTGCAGGGCGCGCGGTGTGCGCGCTGTGATCACCGAGTCACGGAGACTCGGATGATCACAGATCCGAGTAAGGGGCCGGTCCCGGCCCCTTACCATGTGATCAGCTGTCAGCCAATGACAGCTGATCACATGATGTAAACAAGACTCGGTGATCGGTTTCGGCTTATGTGAAAGGGACATCGGTCCCGAAGAGGAAGGAGGCACAGATGCCTCATCTGTGCCTCCAAGTGCCATTTGTTATTGCCACCTGCCAGTGCCCACAGTGCCCACAAGTGTCACCAACAATGCCCCACAAGTGCCACCAACAATGCCCACAAGTGCCACCAACAATGCCCACAAGTGCCACCTATCAGTGCCACCTAGCAGTGCTGCCATCAATCAGTGCCCAACACTGCCACCCATCAGTGCCCATCACCGCCACCCATCAGTGCCCATCATTGCCACCTATCGGTGCCCATCAGTGCCGCCTCATCAGCGTACATCAACGAAGGAGAAAAATTACCTGTTTGCAAAAATTTATAACAAAATATAAAAAATATATAATTTTTTTTTAAAAAATTCTGTCTTTTTCAATGTTTTTAACAAAAAATAAAAAACGCAGAGGTGATCAAATACCATCAAAAGAAAGCTCTATTTGTGGGAAAAAAAGTATAAAAATTTCATTTGGGTACAGTGTTGTATGACCGCGCAATTGTCATTCAAAGTGCGACAGCGCTAAAAGCTGAAAATTGGTCTGGGCAGGAGGGGGGTTTAAGTGCCCAGTAAGCAAGTGGTTAAACAATGGCAGTGATGTTGTGGTGGCGTGTTGGATTGTGTACAGACAGTACATTCATTGTATTATTTATTGATGGGTGGGAACAATACACCCATCATCATACAGTAATGATGATCTCCCTCCGGCTGTGCTTTCAATATTTAAATAGTAAAATTAATTATACAGAGTTTCCCATAAAGCCTGTAGCTGTGTAGACTTACAAGTCCCAGTCCCCGCATGTAATGCTGCAATCAGGCACAGCAGAACCATGTTTGCGCACAGATTGTGGTGTAATAGTCTTTGTATATATATTTGTGTATATAAATAAAAGATTCTACCTTTCTATATATTCCTCTGTACTGCCTACCTTGGGATATTAAATTATAAAATGAATAAGTGTCTTCTGTGTACTAAGCTAAGATTTCATACTCCTAGAGAGATTGGGGCATCGTGTTACCAGTGCCCTTATGTTTGGTTTAAGTATGAATGACATCATGCAGCTGAATTGTATGCAGATTAGTGTCTATGTGTAAACTACCGGATCTGCCCGGGAGGGATCCATGTGTGTGTGTATGGCCTAGCCGACCATTCAGCCGACAAACTGTAGGTGGCGCTCTCCTTGTTTCTCCTTCACCAAACAAGGATCTTGCTCTGGTTAGCAAGTCACCATGGACGTTGATATCTTGACATTGGGTGGCAGCATTGGGACTTGTTTAGTATACTAGTGGATCGTTTACTCCGTTAACCCGCGTACAAGACTGGAAGCTGGTTTGAAGTGACTAACCTAAATGAAGCGAAGCCAAGATGACCTCCAGAGGCATCCAGACCACCAGGGACCAGATGAAGGAGCAGCAGTGTTTCTTTCCACCAGGGTTGGTGCTAGACTATTTTGCACCCTAGGCAAGACCAGCTACTTACCCCCCCCCCCCCCATTCCCAGTCAGCAATGTTATATCTGTGAAAAAAAATAGGAGGTGAAAAAACCTCTGAGTAACAGAGAAAGTGAAATGCACCCCCTAAATGAACACAAGGCTGTGACAGGCATACCAGTTCAACTGGGAAAGAAACAAAGGGCAGTACCACCAGTGCCTCCACAAGAGGCCAAATGACCTGCCAAGCCACTCTACATACTCCCCACGGGAGAGTGCCCCATCTGGTGCACGGTGCTCGCCCGGTCCAAGACCCACAGTTAATCCACATACACACCTGATGACTGCCACCGCCATCTTGAAAGAGGGTAAGGCAGCGGAATACCGAGCTCCAGGCACTGGAGCCAACAGGTAAAACAGGACAACCTGTCTGCATCACCCCGAAGACCCAGGCATCCAAAGAACTTGAGGGGTCACAGGAACACCTCCCAAAGCAAGGAGCTACACTCAGGCTGCCTGGGATCTCATGTGCATTTAAAAGGATAAAGCACTAACAAATTCGCCCAACACACCCTCCACACCCAACTGCCGGGCATCTGCTGCTACTGGTGTTGCAACCTCATCCCTTTAAACCCAAACACACATTAATTACACAGGTTCTGTGGCTGATTAAGGTGGTAATTAACCACTTCAGCCCCGGAAGGATTTACCCCCTTCCTGACCAGAGCACTTTTTACAATTCGGCACTGCGTCGCTTTAACTGCTAATTGCGCGGTCATGCAATGGTGTACCCAAACGGAATTTGCGTCCTTTTCTTCCCACAAATAGAGCTTTCTTTTGATGGTATTTGATCACCTCTGCCGTTTTTATTTTTTGCGCTATACACGGAAAAAGACCGAAAATTTTGAAAAAAATGATATTTTCTACTTTTTGTTCTAAAAAAAATCCAATAAACTCAATTTTAGTCATACATTTAGGCCAAAATGTATTCGGCCACATGTCTTTGGTAAAAAAAATGTCAATAAGCGTATATTTATTGGTTTGCGCAAAAGTTATAGCGTCTACAAACTAGGGTACATTTTCTGGAATTTACACAGCCTTTAATTTATGACTGCCTATGTCGTTTCTTGAGGTGCTAAAATGGCAGGGCAGTACAAAACCCCCACAAATGACCCCATTTTGGAAAGTAGACACCCCAAGGAATTTGCTGAGAGGCATGTTGAGCCCATTGAATATTCATTTTTTTTGTCCCAAGTGATTGAATAATGACAAAAAAAAAAAAAAAAATTACAAAAAGTTGTCACTAAATGATATATTGCTCACACAGGCCATGGGCATATGTGGAATTGCACCCCAAAATACATTTAGCTGCTTCTCCTGAGTACGGGGATACCACATGTGTGGGACTTTTTGGGAGCCTAGCCGCGTACGGGGCCCCGAAAACCAATCACTGCCTTCAGGATTTCTAAGGGCGTACATTTTTGATTTTACTCCTCACTACCTATCACAGTTTTGAAGGCCATAAAATGCCCAGATGACATAAAACCCCCCCAAATTACCCCATTTTGGAAAGTAGACACCCCAAGCTATTTGCTTTGAGGCATGTTGAGTCCATGGAATGTTTTATATTTTGACACAAGTTGCGGGAAAGTGACAAATTTTTTTTTTTTTTTTTTTTTTTTTGCACAAAGTTGTCACTAAATGATATATTGCTCACACAGGCCATGGGCATATGTGGAATTGCACCCCAAAATACATTTAGCTGCTTCTCCTGAGTATGGGGATACCACATGTGTGGGACTTTTTGGGAGCCTAGCCGCGTACGGGACCCCGAAAACCAATCACTGCCTTCAGGAATTCTAAGGGCGTACATTTTTGATTTTACTCCTCACTGCCTATCACAGTTTCGGAGGCCATGGAATGCCCAGGTGGCACAAACCCCCCCCCCAAATGACCCCATTTTGGAAAGTAGACACCCCAAGCTATTTGCTGAGAGGCATGGTGAGTATTTTGCAGCTCTCATTTGTTTTTGAAAATAAAGAAAGACGAGAAAAAAAAATTTTTTTTTTCTTTTTTCAATTTTCAAAACTTTGTGACAAAAAGTGAGGTCTGCAAAATACTCACTATACCTCTCATCAAATAGCTTGGGGTGTCTACTTTCCAAAATGGGGTCATTTGGGGTTTTTTTTTGCCACCTGGGCATTCCATGGCCTCCGAAACTGTGATAGGCAGTGAAGAGTGAAATCAAAAATTTACGGCCTTAGAAAGCCTGAAGGTGGTGCTTGGTTTTCGGGGTCCCGTACGCGGCTAGGCTCCCAAAAAGTCTCACACATGTGGTATCCCCGTACTCAGGAGAAGCAACAGAATGTATTTTGGGGTGTAATTTCACATATTCCCATGGCATGTTTGAGCAATATATCATTTAGTGACAACTTTGCGCAAAAAAAAATAAAAAAAATAAAAAATTGTCTCTTTCCCGCAACTTGTGTCACAATATAAATTATTCCATGGACTCAACATGACTCTCAGCAAATAGCTTGGGGTGTCTACTTTCCAAAATGGGGTCATTTGGGGGGGTTTTGAACTGTCCTGGCATTTTATGCACAACATCTAGAAGCTTATGTCACACATCACCCACTCTTCTAACCACTTGAAGACAAAGCCCTTTCTGACACTTATTGTTTACATAAAAAAATAATTTTTTTTTGCAAGAAAATTACTTTGAACCCCCAAACATTATATATTTTTTTTAAAGCAAATGCCCTACAGATTAAAATGGTGGGTGTTTCATTTTTTTTTTTCACACAGTATTTGCGCCGCAATTTTTCAAACGCATTTTTTGGGGAAAAAACACACTTTTTTACATTTTAATGCACTAAAACACACTATATTGCCCAAATGTTTGATGAAATAAAAAAGATGATCTTAGGCCGAGTACATGGATACCAAACATGACATGCTTTAAAATTGCGCACAAACGTGCAGTGGCGACAAACTAAATACATTTTTAAAAGCCTTTAAAAGCCTTTACAGGTTACCACTTTAGATTTACAGAGGAGGTCTACTGCTAAACTTACTGCCCTCGATCTGACCTTCGCGGCGATACCTCACATGCATGGTGCAATTGCTGTTTACATTTGACGCCAGACCGACGCTTGCGTTCGCCTTAGCGCGAGAGCAGGGGGGACAGGGGTGCTTTTTTTTTTTTTTTTTTTTTTTTTTTTCTTTATTATTATTATTTTTTTATCTTATTTTTAAACTGTTCCTTTCATTTTTTTTTTAAATCATTTTTATTGTTATCTCAGGGAATGTAAACATCCCCTATCATAGCAATAGGTAGTGACAGGTACTCTTTTTTGCAAAAATTGGGGTCTATTAGACCCTAGATTTCTCCTCTGCCCTCAAAGCATCTGACCACACCAAGATCGGTGTGATAAAATGCTTTCCCAATTTCCCAATGGCGCTATTTACATCCGGCGAAATCTAAGTCATAAAATGCTCGTAGGCTTCCGGTTTCTTAGGCCATAGAGATGTTTGGAGCCACTCTGGTCTCTGATCAGCTCTATGGTCAGCTGGCTGAATCACCGGCTGCATTTTCAGGTTCCCTGTTGAGACAGGAGAGCCAGAGAAAAACACGGAAGACGGTGGGGGGGGGGCATTCCCTCCCACTGCTTGTAAAAGCAGTCTAGAGGCTAATTAGCCGCTAGGATTGCTTTTACATGAAAGCCGACCGCTGGCTGAAAAGAATGATACCAAGATGATACCTAAACCTGCAGGCATCATTCTGGTATAACCATTCAAAGTCGTGAATGGCGTACCTGAAGACAAAAAAATGGTTAACAATAAAGCACAGTAAACGGTAAAGTATAAAAAATTGCATACCTGAAAAACAAACATGATAAAACATAATAACAATAAAACATTGCAGAATAGAATACAGTAAAAAAGAGCAGAACAATAGAGAGAGAGAATAGAGAGAGAAAGAACAATAAAACGACAACTATTTTTTTTTATTTTATATTTTTGTATGTGTTTTTTTTTTTTTTTTTTTTGTAACTAACTAACTTTTATAACTGTACCCGGTTCCAGGTTCGGGTCTCTCAAAATGCGATGGCATCTTGGGAGACCCTGTGAAAGTGTGCCTAGTCTGTGGAATGCTGTACCCTACGCTAATAGTCAACTAGTGAATGGTAGCGTTCAAAACATTCACCAATGCAAAGACCAGGATTGTCAGGACAGGAGGGACAATAATAGCAGGTGTCACGCCTATATCCGCGCTTGCTGCAGACACGACATCTTTTTTGGGGGGGTTCGTTGGGTAGGGGTACTCGGGAGGACATAAAGAAAATGCCTCTCATGCAGCCGACTGCATTTGGTTGGGGATGTGAATGGGGGAAGTACGGGCGCTGCAGAAGCGGTGGGTTCCCAATTAGGATTGGCGAATGCAGCAGGAAGGGCACTATGGGCACGACGGGCCTGTGTTTGTCTTTTTGGTGGCAGCGGGACACTACTTGTGCTTGCCACCTCACCAGCTTGAACTGCACTTATGGGACTCGCCACGTCACCAAGTGTTACTGCAGTGCTGGTTTGACTACGACCGGGGTGTACTAGGCCGCTGGCGCTTGCCAGTTCACCAAAACGCTACCAAAAAATCTGTTAGCGATCGCAGGGATCAGGCCTGACTCTGCGAACGCTGCAGTTATGCGTTTAGTGTTCTGTAAGTGACAGTGATCGATCGATACTGCACTTGGGTGGGCTGGGCTGGGCCGGGCGGAGGGGCAAAACGCAGGTGCTAGCAGGTATCTGGGCTGATCCCGCTAACACTGCGTTTGTGGGAACCCTAAACTGCTGGGGACGCTAGTATAGATCTGATCGGATCAGATATTGATCCGTTCAGATACTATACCACTAAGGGAGGCGTATGCTGCGTGCGTGGGTGTTAGCGGTACTGGCGCTAATCTGACGCTGCCTGGGGCTGGTGCTTGCCAGTTCACCAAAATACTACCAAAAAAACTGTTAGCGATCGCAGGGATCAGACCTGACTCTGCGAACGCTGCAGTTATGCGTTTAGTGTTTTGTAAGTGACAGTGATCGATTGATACTGCACTTGGGTGGGCTGGGCCGGGCGGACGGGAAAAACGCAGGTGCTAGCAGGTATCTGGGCTGATCCCGCTAACACTGCGTGTTTGGGAACCCTAAACTGCTGGGGACACTAGTATAGATCTGATCGGATCAGATATTGATCCGTTCAGATACTATACCACTAAGGGAGGTGTACGGTGCGTGCGTAGGTGTTAGCGCTACTGGCGCTAACCTGACGCTGCCTGGGGCTGGTGCTTGCCAGTTCACCAAAACGCTACCAAAAAAACTGTTAGCGATCGCAGGGATCAGGCCTGACTCTGCGTACGCTGCAGTTATGCGCTTAGTGTTTTGTAAGTGACAGTGATCGATCGATACTGCACTTGGGTGGGCTGGGCTGGGCCGGGCGGAGGGGCAAAACGCAGGTGCTAGCAGGTATCTGGGCTGATCCCGCTAACACTGCGTTTTCGGGAACCCTAAACTGCTGGGGACGCTAGTATAGATCTGATTGGATCAGATATTGATGCGTTCAGATACTATACCACTAAGGGAGGTGTATGCTGCGTGCGTGGGTGTTAGCGGTACTGGCGCTAATCTGACGCTGCCTGGGGCGACGCATATCACCGCCGGGCGATCAGGGGGCTAAACCTTTATTCGGTAATAAACGGCGGGTGCCCTGACACTATAAAAAATAAACGAACTAACCAGCGTCACCCGTAACAGTTATACGGTGATCAGTGGTGAAAGGGTTAACTAGGGGGCAATCAAGGGGTTAAAACATTTATTAGGTAGTATATGGGGGTCCCTGTCGCTATAAAACGCTGACGGCGAACCTAAATATTTATGTCCCTAACTAGCGGAACCAGTGACACTAATACAGCGATCAGAAAAATGATCGCTTAGTGACACTGGTGACGGAGGGTGATCAAGGGGTTAAAACTTTATTAGGGGGGGTTAGGAGGGTACCCTAGACCTAAAGGGGGCCTAACATTCACTGCCCTAACACACTAACTGTCACAAACTGACACCAATACAGTAATCAGAAAAAAAAAAAAAAAAAAAAAAAAAAAACCTGCTTTGTGTCAGTTTGTGACAGGGGGGGGGGGTGATTGGGGGGGGATCGGGGGGCGATCGGGGGGGGGATCGGGGTGTAATGTGTGCCTGGCATGTTCTACTGTGTGTGTGTGTGTTGTGCACTCACATTCCAGTCTTCTCTCCTCGGCCCGGAACGGAAAATACCGAGCCGAGGAGAGATGACATCATTTCCTCTGCCTCTGTGTACAATACAGAGGCAGGGAAATGATCCCATTGGCTGGGAGCGATCGCGAGGGGGGGGCCACGAATGGATGGCCTCCCCCTCACCACCGATCGCCGGGGGACATTTGCCGACCGTCGCAGGCACCGGGGGGGGGTCCGATCGGACCCCCCACCCGCGGGCAGGCAGGGACGTACAGGTAAGCCCTTTTGCCTGCCCGTGCCGCTTTGTCGACGTACATCTGTGTGCGGCGGTCGGCAAGTGGTTAAACTCACTTGTTGCCTTATCTGCATTAAATTAGCCTCAGAACCTGTGTAATTCATATGTGTTCAGGTTTAAAGGGATGAGGTGGCAACCCTAGCTGCTACTACAGGTTTTGGTAGCAGGCAACGGAGGTGGAAAAATAATTCAGCATTTGGGTTTAGAAATCAGGTTTCTGGGCCAAGGTCTGGAAAGAAACTTAAAAAAGTGATGGACTCTGAAAGTGATGATGTTATTTGTGATGTACAGTTTAATGACATGGGCAATGCAGACATTCACTGTGCTGCAGTAGTGACTCACAGCGCCCATTGCCCACCACCACCACAGAAGACCTGTCTGCGGAAGGGGACAATCCAATCAAGACAAATCCCTCTGAACCTGACTCAGAGGGCCTGGGGTCTCCTAATCCTGTCCTCTCCTCGCTGCATATAGAGCAGATAGTTCTAAGTTTTCTGAGGCAGCCTGGAAGAACTCAGGGGTCTGGCCAACAGACCCTCAAGCCAGGGAGGACAGAATGAGGATACTGCCTCTGAGCTGTTCAACCATGGGGAGGCCAATTGACAGTTGGTGGTACCCCACAAGTATCAGAAGCAGCTGTGAACCCTCTTGAGTAGGGATAAGCCTGATGTTCGAGTCGAACGTAAGTTCAATTTGAACATCTGGTGTTTGCCAAAGAGCGAACAATTTGGGGTGATCGCGGCAAATTCGAAAGCCGCAGAACACCCTTTAAAAGTCTATGGGAGAAATCAAAAGTGCTAATTTTAAAGGCTTATATGCATGGTATTGTCATAAAAAGTGTTTGGGGACCCGGGTCCTGCCCCAGGGGACATGTATCAATGCAAAAAAAAAGTTTTAAAAACGGACGTTTTTTCAGGAGCAGTGATTTTAATAATGCTTAAAGTGGAACAATAAAAGTGAAATATTCCTTAAAGCGGTTGTATAGTCTTTATTTTGACTTTTACCTACAGGTAAGCCTATAATAAGGCTTACCTGTAGGTAAAAAAAATATCTCCTAAACCTTTACGGTTTAGGAGATATTCCCCTTGCTATGCGCCGCTGACTGCAGCGGCGCATGCGCACAGGGGATTCTCGGCTGAAGCCCGGCAGCTGCCGGACCTTGCCGAGTAAGAAATCTCCCGCGCGCATGCGCGGGAGTGATGACATCGCGGCTCCAGCCACTCACAGCACTGGAACCGCGATACCCGGAAGACACGCCGAGGCAACATGACAGCTCCCTCGGCGTGGACCAGGTAAGATACTGACGCCTCGTTCTAAGGTAAGTATTTCATAATGAGCTAGTATGCGGTGCATACTTGCTCATTATGCCTTTTGCTTTACAGGGTTAAAAAAAAAAAAATTGCGGGTATACAACCGCTTTAAATTTCGTACCTGGGGGGTGTCTATAGTATGCCTGTATAGGGGCACATGTTTTCCGTGTTTAGAACAGTCCCTGCACAAAATGACATTTCTAAAGGAAAAAAAGTCAAGTCCTTTATTAAAAAATAAAAAAATAAAAATGTCCCACAAAGTCTTCTTCTCCCGCTCCGCTGACAGACCGAAAAAGAAAAAAAAACAAAACCGCGACCGACCCGCCTCCATGGGAGGCACTCGGCGTATGACGCGTCCTCGCAGTTGACAGTTCTATTATAACTGAGGGCGGGGCCACATGGTGACGTTCCCGGGTGACCCCGCCCCCCTCTGACTCACGGGGGAGAAGAAGATGAATGGACCTAATGGACATTTTAATTTTTTTATTTTTTATTGAAGGACTTATCCCAAGCTGTGTCTTGTCTTTTGTACCATTTTGACACTTTTTTTGTGAAATGGTAGGGGTACATTTGTACCCCGTTACCATTTCACACAGGGGGGCCGGGATCTGGGGGTCCCTTTGTTAAAGGGGTCTCCAGATTCCGATAAGCCCCCTGCCCGCAGACCCCCACAACCACCGGGCAAGGATTGTGGGGATGAGGCCCTTGTCCCCATCAACATGGGGACAAGGTGCTTTGGGGGGCTACCAGAAGGGTCTGGTATGGATTTTGAGGGGGACCCCCATGCCATACCAAAGGGTCTGGTAATGGACTGGGGGGATCCCATGACTTTTATCTGTATTGCCGGGACCGACAATTCATTATAGCCGCGAGTAATTTTAAATGACTTTTTTTCCTTTAGAAATGTCATTTTGTGCAGGGGCTGTTGTAAACACGGGAAACATGCACCACTTTACTTGCATACTATAGACACCCCCCAGGTACGAAATTTAAAGGAATATTTCACTTTTATTGTTTCACTTTAAGCATTATTAAAATCACTGCTCCCGAAAAAACGGCTGTTTTTAAAACTTTTTTTTGCATTGATCCATGTCCCCTGGGGCAGGACCCGGGTCCCCAAAAACTTTTTATGACAATAACTTGCATATTAACCCTTAAAATTAGCACTTTTGATTTTTCACGTTCGTGTCCCATAGACTTTAACGGTGTTCGCGCGTTCGAATGAATTGTTTGCCTGTTCTGCTGCGAACCAAACTGGGGGATGCTCATCCCTACTCTTGAGATTCCTTTCATTGGGCACATCCAAAAAAGAAACAAGGCCTGTATTGTTTACAACTTTACTGGCCACACATGGGAACTGACATGAACAATCATTGCCAGTTCTTTGAATAAATAAAGGAAGTTGAAAAAATGGACTTTCCAGGCACCAATTATAGAAAAATAAACAATAATTTTTTTATTAACAATTCAATACATAGCAATAAAAAATGTTTAAAATACATGTTTCGCAAAAACTTTTTGCATATTTATGCTATACTCAGATGATTACACAACTGTTACAATTATTTATTGGCTCTTTCTCTCCTTAGAACGCTTATCAAGCTTCTGAAGAAGCGTGTTTTCACAAAACATGTAGAGCCTATGAGCTTACAGTGAATGTTATTATCTATAAATCATACATGTCTCATATGGCATGATTTCTGACATTTATAGTCCACATTGGAGAGGTTTAGTTGATATTGCAATTAGTTTGTAGTATTTTAAATGTTTTTTTTTTGCTATGTATTAAATTGTTAATAAAATATTATTGTTTATATTTCTGTAATTGGTGCCTGGAAAGTCCATTTTTTTCAACTTCCTTTATTCAACTAATATTTAGGACGTGGCACTGCGCTACTTTATGCACCCACAGTTCCATCCTGTGTTGGTGCCTCTTTCAACTCTATGATTCATTGCCAGTTCTTTGTCATAGGTTACTGCAAGTAGGCAAACTGGAAGACACTAGCAAGGCCATACTGAAGCTTTGCCTATTTAGGAGCCCTTGCAGAGGATAGCATTAGACATTATCGGGCCCCTAGCCTGGGGAAAATGTATCAGAGCAAAAAACATTTTTTAAAATTCCATTTGGTGAGTAGCAGCGATTTTATTCATGTTTTAAGTGCAACATTAAAAATGTAAAATTCCTTTAAATAACTTGTCTGGGAGACGCCCTAAAACTGCCTGTGAAGTGCCATTTAAAGTGGAGTTCCACCCAAAAGTGGAACTTCCGCTAATCGGATTCCCCCCCCCTCCGGTGTAACAATTGGCTCCTTCCAGGAGGGAGGGGGGTGCAAATACCTGTATAATACAGGTATTTGCACCCACTTCCGGCATAGATATCCGCAGAATCTGCGGGTATTTACGCCATATCCCGTCCTCCCCCCGCTGTCTGCTGGGAAACATGGGTCCCAGAGACAGCAGGGACCATCCGTGTTGCGCTGCGCGGCTCGCGCATGCACAGTAGGGAACCGGGAAGTGAAGCCGCAAGCCTTCACTTCCTGATTCCCTTACCGAAGATGGCAGCGGCAGCACCCGAGGACCGAGAGACGGTTCGGCCTCGGGTGCCGACATCACGGGCACCCTGGACAGGTAAGTGTCCATGTTTTAAAAGTCAGCAGCTGCAGTATTTGTAGCTGTTGACTTTTTAAAAAAAAAATTTTGGCGGAGCTCCGCTTTAAATTGCCAGCACATGACAGCTCTGCCTTCTTGCTTCTGCTTGTAAACTTTGGGATCTCACACATTGAATGAATATATGAATGAACGAGTGACTTGTATAGCGCTACCTATGCGAACTGAATCGCCTCAGGGCGCTTTTTGCATTATCTGAGCATGCAGCCTAGCACACCAGGAAAGGGGAGGGGAGCTCACTCCCCCCACCCCCCACCCCCCCTCCTGAACCATACCAGGTCACATGCGCTCAAAATGGGGGGGAAATGCCTTTTTAGGGGACCCCCCATAGCAAATCAACTTGTCCCCATGTTGATAAGGACAAAGGCCTCTTCTCCACAACATTTGTCCAGTGGTTGTGGGGGTCTGGGGGGCTTATTGGAATCTGGAAGCCCCCTCTAATAAAAGGAGGCACCCAGAAATTTGCCCCCTGGCATCTGGACAAAAGCACAAACAAGCATGAACAATTAAAGGAGCTCATCTCTAATAATGAAGTCTTAAGTGTGTCAGGGCTGGGCTCAGCCCTTCCTTCTCTGAGCTGGCTGCTCAGCTGTCGGCTAATTGCCAACTCCTATCTCTCCACAGTGACTCACCTGTTGATGATATCCTGCTCGTCAGTCCTGCCTACTTAAGCCCAGATGATCTCTGCCTTCGCCTTAGTCACATCTCTAGAGACGCTCTCCTGTGTTCCTGTTAAAGACTTGCTTGGCTGACATTCCTTCTGGCTCCAGATGTTGCTTGCTGTTCTACTACGCTCATCTCTGGCTCCCTGATGTTTTGGCTTGTCTGACTATCCGTTTCGGTTCCTGAACTCTGGCTATGTTTTGACTACGTTTACTCTGTTTACCTTTTTTTTTATTATTATTAAACAAGTGAGATTTAACTGTACTTCTGTCCCAGTCTGATTCATGGTTTCTGACAGTAGGCGAAGGCCATGAATTTGCCCACTTCTAAGGAACTGGCTTCCATTTTTGCTCGGGAGTTCTTTCGCTTACATGGGCTACCCAAGGTGAATGTCTCGGACAGGGGTAGTCAGTTTGTGTCCCCAATCTGGCGAGCCTTTTGTGCACAGTTGGGAATTCAGCTTGCTTTCTCCTCTGCGTATCACCCGCAGTCTAATGGGGCTGCAGAACGAGCCAATCAGTCCTTGGAGCAATTCCTACATTGCTATATTTCTGACCATCATAACAACTGGTCAGACCTCTTACCGTGGGCGGAGTTTGCTCACAATAGTGCCTTGAATTCTGCTTCCCAATTGTCCCCGTTTATGGCGATCTATGTTTCCAACCTTCCATGTTGCCTGACTCATTTGTGCTGTAGAGTATTCTTGCATTAGAGGAGCATCTCTGTGGTCTTCGTTCCACTTGGGCACAAGTCCAGGAGGCTTTGCGACATGCTAATGATAGGTACAGACTCCATGCTGACCGCAGACGCCTGCCTGTGCCTTCCTACCAGGTTGGGGACAGAGTCTGGCTGTCATCTCGCAACCTCCGACTTCGTGTTCCTTCTCTGAAGTTTGCACCTCAGTGTATTGGGCCTTTCCGTATTCTTCACAAGATTATCCCAGTGGCTTATGCATTAGAAAAAAAAAAGGGGGGGGGGGGATTAACTGCGCATAAGTGAAATTGTGTGAACAATAAGAAAATTGAAAAAAGCTGCGGATTCCTATATGTAACACAAACACAAAGTAAAATCGTATTTAAAAAAATATTGAATCGCGCTAATAAAAAAACTGGTGTGCGTACAAGTGACGATCAGTTCCCCTTTGGGGTGAATCCCAAATAAATGTGTAAACATGTAAATTATATAAATTACCAAGGAGCACGTATGCATTAGACCTTCCTTCTAATATGCATATCTCAAATGTACAGTATTTCATGTCTCCTTATTAAAACCTTTGGTCTGCAACCGCTTTACCACCTTGTTGCCTTGTCCTCACCCTGTACAGGTTGAGAACCATGAGAAGTATGAAGTACAGTCCATTGTTGACTCCTGTAGGTTCCATGGGCTCATACAGTACCTGGTGCATTGGAAGGGTACAGTCCGGAGGAATGCTCTTGGGTCTCATCCTCCGACGTACATGCCTCTGTCCTCCTCAGCAGGGCTGGACTGGGACAAAAATGTGGCCCTGGACTTCATCCAGACCGGCCCAGGGCACAACACATCAGGGCACGGTACATCAGGCCACATCAGGGTACAGAGCCCAGCACATCAGGGCACAAGGCACATCAGGGCACAACACATCAGGGCACAAGGCACATCAGGGCACAGCACATCAGGCCACATCAGGGTACAGAGCCCAGCACATCAGGGCACAAGGCACATCAGGGCACAGCACATCAGGGTACAGCACATCAGGGTACAGGGCACAGCACATCAGGGTACAGAGCCCAGTACATCAGCGTACAGGGCACAACATATCAGGGTACAGTGCCCAGTACATCAGCGTAGAGGACACAACATATCAGGGTACAGTGCCCAGTACATCAGCGTACAGGGCACAACATATCAGGGTACAGTGCCCAGTACATCAGCGTACAGGGCGCAACATATCGGGGTACAGTGCCCAGCACATCAGCGTACAGGGCACAACATATCAGGGTGCAGTGCCCAGCACATCAGCGTACAGGGCACAACATATCAGGGTGCAGTGCCCAGCACATCAGCGTACAGGGCACAACATATCAGGGTACAGTGACCAGTACATCAGCGTACAGGGCACAACATATCAGGGTACAGTGCCCAGTACATCAGCGTACAGGGCACAACATATCAGGGTACAATGCACAGCACATCAGGGTACAGAGCCCAGCACATCAGCTAATAGGGCACAACACATCAGGGCACAGTACATTAGGGTATAGCACATCAGGGCACAGAACATCAGAGCACGCGACATTGAGGCACAGCACACCGGGGCACAGGACATCAGGGCACAGGACATCAGGGCAAAGCACATCGGGGCACAAGGCACATCAAGGCATAGGACATCGGGGCACAGCACATCCGGACACATAGCACATCAGGGCGCATCAGGGCACATAGCACATCAGGGCACGGGGCACATAGCACATAAGGGCACGGGGCACATCAGGGCACGGGGCACATCAGAGCACATGGCACATCATGGCACATCAGGGCACATGGCACATCAGGGCACGGGGCACATCAGGCCACATGGCACATCAGGGCACGGGGCACATCAGGGCACATTATGGCACATCAGGGCACATGGCACATCAGGGCACGGGGCACATCAGGCCACATGGCACATCAGGGCACAGGGCACGGGGCACATCAGGGCACATTATGGCACATCAGGGCACATGATGGAGCACATGGCACATTATGGTGCACATCGCACATCAGGGCATGGGGCACATCAGGCCACATGGTACATCAGGGCACATAGCACATCAGGGCACGGGGCACATGGCACATCAGGGCACATGATGGGGCACATTATGGGGCACATGGCACATCAGGCCACATGGCACATTAGGGCACGGGGCACATGGCACATCAGGGCACATTATGGCACATCAGGGCACATGATGGGGCACATCAGGGCACATTATGGGGCACATTAGGGCACATCAGGCTACATAGCACATTAGGGCACGTGGCACATGGCACATCAGGGCACGGGGCACATCAGGGCACATAGCACATTAGGGCACATCAGGCTACATGGCACATTAGGGCACGTGGCACATCGGGGCACATCAGGGCATGGGGCACATCAGGGCTCTGGGCACATGATGGGGCACATAGTACATCGGGGCACATGATGGGGAACATAGCACATCGGGGCACATGATGGGGAACATAGCACATCGGGGCACATGATGGGGCACATAGCACATCGGGGCACATGATGGGGAACATAGCACATCGGGGCACATGATGGGGCACATAGCGGGGCACATGATGGGGCACATGATGGGGCACATAGCGGGGCACATGATGGGGCACATAGCGGGGCACATAATGGGGCACATAGCGGGGCACATGATGGGGCACATAGCGGGGCACATGATGGGGCACATAGCGGGGCACATGATGGGGCACATAGCGGGGCACATGATGGGGCACATAGCGGGGCACATGATGGGGCACATAGCAGGGCACATAATGGGGCACATGATGGGGCACATAGCGGGGCACATGATGGGGCACATAGCACATCATCAGGGCACATTGTGGGGTCTTACTAGCCAGCATGCAGAGTAGCGCAGGGAGCTTCTGTAGTAATAAGTTCTCTCTCGTGTCATCACGCTGTTCTCCGGCGGCCCCGCCCCCTCCTCTCTTCTCGTCTATACCAGATGATCCTACAAGCCAATTAGTATAGACGAGAAGAGAGGAGGGGGCGGGGCCGCCGGAGAACAGCGTGATGACACGAGAGAGAACTTATTACTACAGAAGCTCCCTGCGCTACTCTGCATGCTGGCTAATCTCGATCTACCCGTCAGGCGCCAGCTGTTGGCGGTTGACGGGTAGATCGCCGGGCACCGCAGATGCGGCTGAAAGTGAGACTGGCCCAGACTGAGCCATCGGCCCACCGGGAATCTCCCGGTAGTCCCGATGGCCAGTCCATCACTGCTCCTCAGTGATTTCCATAGATGTTTTCCCCTCAGGCCTGGTGGTCTTCCGAGGGGGAGGGGTCATTGAGGAGGGGGTACTGTCAGGGCTGGGCTCAGCCATTCCTTCTCTGAGCTGGCTGCTCAGCTGTCGGCTATTTGCCAGCTCCTATCTCTCCACAGTAACTCACCTTTTGATGATATCCTGCTTGTCAGTCCTGCCTACTTAAGCCGTCCAGCCCAGATGATCTCTGCCTTCACCTTAGTCACATCTCTAGAGACGCTCTCCTGTGTTCCTGTTAAAGACTTGCTTGGCTGACATTCCTTCTGGCCCCAGATCCTGCTTGCTGTTCTACTACGCTCATCTCTGGTTCCCTGACGTTTTGGCTTGTCTGACTATCCGTTACAGTTCCTGAACTCTGGTTATATTTTGACTACATTTACTCTGTTTACCTTTTTTTATTACTGTTAAACAAGTGTGATTTAACTGTACTTCTGTCTCAGTCTGATTCATGGTTTCTGACAAAGTGCAAGGGCATCACCTGTAGTTCTAGTACCTAAATGAAACCAGGCTACCAGAATTTGCATAGGTTTTGAAAACTGAATGTGATCACAGTTTCTGATGCTCCCGCCACTGAGGGTCAATGAATTATTGCAAAAGCTGGTCAATGCCTACTATGTAACAATCAGGGACCTAAACTGGGGGTATAGGTGGATCCCTCTGACCGCTGAGTCTCAGAAGAGATCTAACTTTATTACCCCCTGTGGCCTATTTGAATTCAGCATTTAGGATGAACATGTCCTGGCCACCTTCCAACTGGTTGTGAACGGCCTACTGGAGGGGTTAGAACACTGTTGCATGGCCTATCTAAGCGGCATGGCAGTGTCACCTTGGAGGGACACTTGGTGCATACCTCATGAGTTTTGGAAAAGATCACAGCATGCATGCACAGCACTAGGGATGGGCCGAACACCCCCCAGTTCGGTTCGCAGCAGAACATGCGAACAGGCAAAAAATTTGTTCGAACACGCGAATACCGTTAAAGTCTATGGGACACAAACATGAATAATCAAAAGTGCTAATTTTAAGGGTTAATATGCAAGTTATTGTCATAAAAGTGTCATAAAGTGTTTGGGGACCCGGGTCCTGCCATGTATCACTGCAAAAAAAGTTTTAAAAACGTCAGTTTTTTTGGGAGCAGTGATTTTAATAATGCTTAAAGTGAAACAACAAAAGTGAAATATTCCTTTAAATTTCGTACCTGGGGGGTGTCTATAGTATGCCTGTAAAGTGGCGCATGTTTAGAACAGTCCCTGCACAAAATTACATTTCTAAAGGAAAAAAAGTAATTTAAAAGTACTCGCGGTTGTAATGAATTGTCAGGTCCGGCAACACAGATAATAGTAATTGAAAAAAACGTCAGTCCGAAGCAAAATTACATTTCTAAAGGAAAAAAAAGTAATTTAAAAGTACTACCAGTAGCGCCGACTGCTATAATGAATTGTCGGGTCGCTGCAATACTCATAAAAGTCAATGAAAAAAACAGCCTGGGATTCCCCCACAGTGCATTACAAGGCCCTTTGGGCCTGATATGAATATTAAGGGGAACCCCGAACCAAAATGTAAAAAAAAATGTGTGGGGGTCCCCCAAAATTCCACACCAGACCTGAAGGGTCTGGTATGGATATTAAGGGGAACCCCGCGCCAAAAAAAAAAATGGCGCGGGGATCCCCCTCAAAATCCATACCAGACCCTTATCCAAGCACGCAACCTGGCAGGCCGCAGGAAAAGAGGGGGGGACGAGAGAGCGCCCCCCCTCCTGAACCGTACCAGGCCGCATGCTCTCAACATGGGGCGGTTGTTCCCATGTTGATGGGGACAAGGGCCCCATCCCCACAACCCTTGCCTGGTGGTTGTGGGGGTATGCGGGCGGGGGGCTTATCGGAATTTGGAAGCCCCCTTTAACAAGGGGACCCCCAGATCCCGCCCCCCCATGTGAACTGTACCCCTACCATTTCACAAAAAAAATGTCAAAAATGTTAAAAAAGACAAGAGACTATTTTGACATTTCCTTTATTAATGTCTTCTTCTTTCCCCGCTTCTTCCTCCACCTTCTTCTGATCTTCATTCGGTTTTCTTCCTCCATCTTGTTCTTCCCCCGCCTCTTCCTCTGCTTCTTCCTCTGATCCTCTGCTTCTTCCTTTGGTCTTCTTGTCCGCATCTTCCTCCGGCTTCTTCTTCCCCGCTTCGTTCTTCGGACGATCTGCATCCATGGGAGGTTCCCGCTGTGTGACCCTTCTGTTCTTCTGACAGTTCTTATATAACTGGCCCCGCCCCCCTCTGATGCACGGAGACTTTACGGGGACTTCCCTATGGCTTTCCCTGTGATGTCAGAGGGGGTGGGGTCACTGGGTGGCTCCGCCCTCAGTTATATAAGAACTGTCAAAAGAACAGAAGTGTCACACAAGGGAACCTGCCATGGATGCGGATCGTCCGAAGAACGAAGCGGGGAAGAAGAAGCCAACCACATGCCTTCAACACCCTCCCAATGTTGAAGGCTTGTGGCCTGGTACGGTTCAAGAGGGGGACGCTCTCTCGTCCCCCCCATCTTTTCCTGCGGCCTGCCAGGTTGCATGCTCGGATAAGTGTCTGGTATGGATTTTTGGGGGGACCCCACGCCATTTTTAAAAAAAAAATTGGCGCGGGGTTCCCCTAAAAAAAAAATACCTGACCTGCAGGGTCTGGTATGGATTTTGAGGGGGACCCCCACGCCATTTTTTTTTATTTTGGCGCAGAGTTCCCCTTAATATCCATACCAAAGTGACCCCCTAGACCAGGGGTCTCCAAATTTTCTAAACAAGGGGCCAGTTTACTGTCCTTCAGACTTTAGGGGGGGCGGTCTGTGGCAAGTGGGAGTAGAAAATGTCACAGTGTCAGTGGGAGTAAACAATCCCACATCTTTATTGGGAGGAATAACACCCCATCATCGGTGTCAGTGGGAGGAATAGTGCTCCATTATTGGTGTCAGTGGGAGAAATAGTGCCCCATCACTGGTGTCAGTGGGAGGAATAGTGCCCCATTGTTGGTGTCAGTGGCAGCAATTATGCCCTTATTGCTGGTGTCAGTGGGAGGAATAGTGCCCCATCATTGGTGTCTGTGGGGGAATAGTGCTCCATCATTGGTGTCAGTAGGTGGAATAGTGCCCCATTGTTAGTGTCATTGGCAAGACTTATGCCCCCCTTACTCTCTGTGTTAGACCCACTGTTGAAGTGTGTCTCCTGGGACTAGTTGATGCCCTGGCTCCTAAGAGAGTAACACGTACCCTTTTGACATTACTATTCTACTATTCTAGAAAGATGATAGTCCTCTCTTGGAAAAAGCCTACAGCTGCTGCTGCTCTGGCCTGGAAGGCACTTATTAATAAACCCCTTTCCCTTTTTTAAAGCCACATATACTAGTAGGGGAATACCCAATAAATTTGACAAAGCGTGAGGTGGGTAGACGAATATTGTATCTACAGTGTCTGACTAAGTTGGTATGCTATAATGGCTCCTGGTAGTTGCCATATTGTATTTATGAAGAGTTGTCTACTGATATTTTGGGACTATGTGCAGTGCTTGCTATAATCTGGGTTGGGTACTTACAGTATGTACTATCTCCAGCATCTGTTGTTTATTCCTATAGACCCGTAGACTGATATCAGAATTGGGAGTCAATAAAAGTCATTTTATAAAACTTTATTTTTGGGCTAAAGATGTAGTGAAATTACTGTTATCACCGCAGTATATTAGCCTTGGTGCTATACTGTTGGCCTTGTGCTGAGGTCTTGTTTGTAATGTGTCACCCATTTGTCAGGCTGTTCCTAAATGTCTATGTGTTTTCTTTTTCTGTATTGCTCTAAAAAAACTCTAATACAAATAATTTTCCAAAAAAAGAAATATGCCCCCATCGTTGGTGTCAGTAGGAGCAATAGTGCCCCAAGAGCTGGATAAAAGTAAGCAAAGAGCCGCATCCAGCCCCCCGGGCCGCAGTTTGGAGACCACTGCCCTAGACCATGAAGCAGCTCACATTCTTCCTGGTGACTGTAGGGTAGTATACAATGTTTATTACGAACTATAGTACCCTGGTTAAATTCTTGACTTACCTGACAATAAAAAAATGTCAAAGTGTCTTCTCTGGACACCAGACTGTGAACAGTCATTCTCAGCTCTTAAAAATGTCCTGACCAACTCTTCAGTACTGCAGGCCCCAGATTTCCTCTGAGGGTTTGTGGTTCAGAACGAAGCCTTGGCGTGCTGCTGAGCCAGGAAAACCTGGCTGGCGATGAGCATCTTGTCTTGTATCTGAGCCAGATGCTGCTGCCCAGGGAGTTATCCTACGGCACCATAGAGAAGCAGTACTTGGCATTTGTGTGAGCCCTGCCTCAGCACTGTCTCTATGGTTGTGAGATTATGGTAATCACAATCACAAGCTCCTTAGATAGTTGCACAGAGTTGCTGGAGACAATGGGGAATTGTTGCACTGGAGCCTAGTTCTCCAGCAGTACTATTTTTTATTCAGCACAAGAAAGATAGCAATCATTGGAATTCTGTTAGTTGGTTGACCCATCTAGGCTCAGCCATGCTTTATTCTCAAGGGGAAGGGCGTGAGGGAATGTGATATTAAATTATAGATTTTAGATATTCGATTAAGTCAGGGATCAGTAGTAGACAAATGACCACAATTTGAAAAGACTGCTCAGGCTTGGACATTGGAGGAATGAACACTAATACCTGGCAGGGCAGCCTGGGCTTGGCAGCAGGTGGTGCCCTAATGGTCCACATGAATCCTTTTAAAAGGGGCATTCATAGTTCCATTCCACCGATGGCTTCCCCTATAGAAGTCCCTAAAGGCAATCCAGCCTGGCTTGATCAGCATCCCATGGCATATTTAACTCTGCGCCCACAGCTAGGGACCTACAATACCCCAGGTGCACAGCAAAGATCCAGGTTGAAGCTCTCTTTGTTCAGGAAATAATGTCTAAATTGGTGCATACTCTTTATGATGCTTTACTAAACAGTTTAAAAAAAACAAGGTTCTAGAACTTCAACCACTTCATAGGTGGTAGCTCAATAACTTAGAGAAAGAGTCCTGGAATTCCCCAAACATGGGGCATGTTCTAAACCTACCTCCCAGTGGAGGGAGAAGATCCAGGCTCCCCCCAGTGGGAGAGCATATGAACTGCACTGCAGGCTACATCTCTTCTGTAGCTAAGCTCTTGGCTGAAAGGGTTAAGCTCTGACATTGTCGATAGCCATTTGTACATTGAAAGCAATAAGTCAAGCTGGACTTCAATGCCCTGCTGCCTCCCATCAGCAGGGGGAGCTGGAGTGCACCCAATGACTGCCAAACTGGTCACTGTGGGTAATGGGACCTGAAGTCTGCATCAGGATAATTATAATGGGTCTGTATTTCCCAGTGGAATACAGTTCCTCGTAGGGCTTGGGAACGATGAGGAAAAATAAGCAGCATATTCCCAGTTTGCTATTACAATTTTTTTTTTTTTTGCTGAGGGGAGTGGGAGTGAGCACATCCCTCAGCTCCACCCTGCTGCGGGTGGAGCTGAGGCCTCAAGTACACCACCATAAGACTAAAGAGAGAGAGAGAGCATTAGAGAGCACGGAGCTGGGACTGTGTTATCACCATTGTGAACTTTGTGCTACACTCACATCAAAGCAGCACTGTGGGTTGAACCAGGGCTCTGAGACACACTGAAGCGGGGCAGAGGATTTCCAGTCTGGTGAGAGGGCCTTGTGGCCATTGCCTACTGCCACTAGAGAGACTAAGCCTTTAGAAACCACCCACCTAACTGTCCTAAAACCTGTTACTGCCTGCAGGCCTTGCTGTGACTGTCCTTATGTGCACCAACGCTATTACTGGGCCCCAATGATAGCCAGCTAAAGACTCAGGACCAAAGACTGACTACTTACAGCTGCCAAATAGAGACTTCTGTTAGTTTCTTAGTTCTAAGGTACCACACAGGGCTATCATATAGGACCTAGTCATACCCTGGGTGCACCCTAAGTAGCTGCAATGTCCCTATTTTTTATTGCAGTTAATGTTCATGTTCACTGTCTATGACTGATTTTGCTGGAACCTGTGTTACCGCCAGTCTAGCATAGTGATTCTACTGTCTAGCAGACTGTGTCTAAAACTTACCTCTTGTACATTCATTGATGCTCAAGCCTCTAATTACTCCACTTCACCCCAATGCATTGAGTTTCTTTACCGTTAACCTGGTATTAACTCGCTACCAAGTCAAAGGGTATCTTCGCATGTGATCCTTAATTGTTTGTGGTGATTTTGATTCAACTAGGTGTGTCAGAGGGGTTATCCGAGTCTAGGCACAGAACAGAGAACCCAGGTTACGAAGCGGCTCCTTGAGGGGTGGCGCTACACACTCCTGTCTGCAGACTAGTTCGTCCCATGACTGAGCTACCAAAACACCACCCTCTGGTCTTTTATACTCCTTCTGCAACATAGGTGCCTGGCAAACAGGTTGCTAAGTAATCTGGAGGTGGGATGAATTAGTGAAGGTCTACTACACAGTACCAAGGTGTCCCACGTCAACAAAACAGTGACAGCCAGTGGAACTCCATGGAATTGCCTGGAGTCATTTGGCTACTCCACAAACCTTAGATTGCATCAGATTGTATGCAAGATTTACATTGGCAGCAGGGTCATCGATGTAAGTGGGGAGGGAAGGCTGGCAGTGTAGTTCAACCCAACAGAAGACTACTACTAATAGAAGGCTTCTGTATCTCAAATTACTAAAAAAAGGTCATGCTAGTTCCAATAGAAAGGTGTCAGAACACACAGTGCATCATAGTTTGTTGTGTATGGGGTTACGTAGCTGCAGACAGGTCAAGGTACCCATGCTGACCCGTGTCCACAGCCAAAGCTGCCTGCAATGAGCATGTGAACATCAGAACTGGACCACGGAGCGATGGAAGAAGGTGGCCTGGTCGGATGAATTCAAGAATGGTTTGAGGAGCACAGCAACGAGTTAGAGGGCCAACGACTTGGCCTTCAAATTCTCCAAATCTCAATCCAACCGAGTATCTGTGGGATGTGCTGGAAAAACAAGTTGTATCCATGAAGGCCCCACCTCCCAAATTACAGGACATAAAGAATCTGACGGCTTGGTGGCAGATACCACAGCATACCTACCAGAGGTCTAATGGAGTCCAGGTCTTGCTGGGTTATGATGGGTGCTCATAGGGGTTTATTTTACTAATGGCAAATACACTGTGCAGTTGCACTTTGCAAGGGCATTTGTTCCAGAGCTTAGTAAACAAGGGGAAGCTCTTCTGACTTCCATCATCCAATCATGTGCAAGCAAAAATGCTGTTTTTTTAAAAAAGAAAAAAGAAAAATCTCCTTACATGTGATTTGTTATTCTTTGCAAAGTGAATCTTCCCCTCATTTACTAAGCTCTGGAGCAAATGTCCTCTTGCAGAGTGCAACTGCACTTACAAAGTTTATTTGCCTTTAGAAAATCGACCCCATAAGGTTATAGCTGATCGGTGTATATTGGCCTGTGCGTGTCCATCCATCCAAACGTGGATGAATCTCCCTCTAGTGGTGGCCAGCGGCATTGCAGGGTGTGATAACTATCGCAGCTGGCTTTGCCTTCCCAAAGTAAGCTCTCTCCTCGTTGCTCTTCCACTGAACATGGATCTTGCTTTGGTTAGTGAGTTGCCATAGCATGCAGAGTATTGGTATAAAGTAACATTGTTTATAAACATTGAGCAGATGGAAGATAGAGAGATACAAAGTGACATTGTTTATAAACATTGACCAGACGGGAGATAGAGAGATACAAAGTAACATTGTTTATAAATAATGATCAGACGGGCGATAGAGAGATACAAAGTAACATTGTTTATAAATAATGATCAGACGGGAGATAGAGATACAAAGTAACATTGTTTATAAACATTGATCAGACGGGAGATAGAGAGATACAAAGTAACATTGTTTATAAATAATGATCAGACGGGCGATAGAGAGATACAAAGTAACATTGTTTATAAATAATGATCAGATGGGTGATAGAGATACAAAGTAACATTGTTTATAAACATTAATCAGACGGGAGATAGAGAGATACAAAGTAACATTGTTTATAAACATTGATTAGAGGGGAAACAGAGAGATACAAAGTAATATTGTTTATAAATATTGATCAGACGGGAGATATATACAAGGTAACATTGTTTATAAACATTGATCAGATGGGAGATAAAGAGATACAAAGTAACATTGTTTATAAATATTGATCAGACTGGAGATAAAGAGATACAAAGTAACATTGTTTATAAACATTGATCAGACAGGAGATAGAGAGATACAAAGTAACATTGTTTATAAACATTGATCAGACGGGAGATAGATACAAAGTAACATTGTTTATAAATATTGAACAGACGGAAGATAGAAAGATACAAAGTAATATTGTTTATAAATATTGATCAGACGGGAGATATATACAAGGTAACATTGTTTATAAACATTGATCAGATGGGAGATAAAGAGATACAAAGTAACATTGTTTATAAATATTGATCAGACTGGAGATAAAGAGATACAAAGTAACATTGTTTATAAACATTGATCAGACAGGAGATAGAGAGATACAAAGTAACATTGTTTATAAACATTGATCAGACGGGAGATAGATACAAAGTAACATTGTTTATAAATATTGAACAGACGGAAGATAGAAAGATACAAAGTAATATTGTTTATAAATATTGATCAGACGGGAGATATATACAAGGTAACATTGTTTATAAACATTGATCAGATGGGAGATAAAGAGATACAAAGTAACATTGTTTATAAATATTGATCAGACTGGAGATAAAGAGATACAAAGTAACATTGTTTATAAACATTTGGGTTGTTATACCAAACCTCGTGCAGCTCTTCATAGTAACCAATCAACTTCTAACTTCAGCTTGTTCTATGAAGCTTTGACAATAAAACCTGGAAGCTGATTGGTCTCTATGCAGAGCTGCACCAGATTTTGCACTCTCCGGTTTTAGTAAATCCCCCCCCCCCCCTCCTGTAGTGTGTGTATCGGTGTCCAGATTGCAGTGTTCTGTGCTCTCTCTCCCTCCGATTAAAGTGGAGCACCATGACACTCGGCTCCCCCTCCCTCCCGGGTGTGGGCGTTGCTGTGTGCGCTGGGATTGTAGCACAGGGGAAGGGAGGGGAGGGGTGTGGAGTGCATGAGATCAGCATCAGCCCTGTACTTTCTGGATGGAGGAGGACTGGTATGTCTGCTGAGTGCAGGGACAGAAGAGGGGACATCAGGTGACAACCCAGGTTGGTGTGCTTGTCATACTTGTATGGGGGGGTCATCATTGAGGGGGATGGGGGGGGATGGGGGGGGGGGGTGTGCAGAGGGTGAGCCCCCTTTATACTGCGGACAATGGGGAGTGAGGAGTGCTGCACTGCAGACTCAGCACTTCTCCCTCCACGTGATGGACATGGAGAGCCCCCCGCTGGGACCTGAACACCGATCGCAGTACATGACGCAGTGCCCGCACCTTCCATAACTCTACACTCAACTCTAAACAAAAACACCTGTGTGACTAGACTCTGATGGAAGCAGCAACACCCCCCCCCCCCCCCCCCAAACCTGCCTGCTCTAAAGAAGGCAGCTGAGACTAGAAACGTAGAAGAGTGACGGCAGAAAAACAGACCAAGTGGTCGAAAAGACCACCCTGTCCCATTCAGGGTTGCCAACCACCAGTAAATTTACTGACAGTTTGTAAAAATCTGTAATTTTTTTTTTTTACAACTGCCAGTAAATATCAGGGGCTGATAATTTCATGCTGTGTTGACTTTTTAAGTGTAAATCAAGCAAATGATACTTTGTTCTAAGTATTGTCAGAGTTTCCATATCATGTTTATACTGTTCAAATATTCACTGTGTTAGTTTTAAATAGGAGTTCTGTCATTACTCAGGTTACCAGTAAAAACATGTGCTCCCCCAGTAAAATTTTCCATGTTTTGTCAGTAAAAAAATGCTGTGGGAGATTGGCAACCCTGGTCCCATCGTGTTATGTAAGGTGGGTTTTTTAAATTTTATTTATTTATTTTTTGTTATCTTATATTTATTTGTTTATCCCAATAATAAGTGGAGTGTCCAAAGCTCTCCAGTACTGTTGACTACCTCTGCTGGAAGTCTGTTCCAAACCATCAACTTCTCTACCTGCATGCAACAAATAAACCTCCCACTGTCTGCCTCTATCGGAGCTTTATCACGCAGGTGGTCCCTCCCCTTTTTTTTTTTTTTTTTTTTTTTTTTTTTTTTTTTTTTTAAATTTATTTATGCTTTTATTTTATTTTATTTTTTACGGACCAGTACGTTAGTTAGGGACGATAATAATTGCATAGCTGCAGACTGTGATGATTGAATAGCAGAACCAGGCATTGCGACGTGCTGAACGTTTATTGCGGAAGGGGCATGGACACAAGGATACAGTCACTGGAATATGGAATAGAAAAAAAAAAAAAACTGACTGGATGACATTTAAGATGGAAACACATTATGCAATTTTTTTTTTTTTTTTTTTCGTTTTTAGATTTACCAAAACCATATAATACGGAGGTCAAACCTTAATCGTTTCAATTTGTATGCAATCAGGCCGGCCCTTGCACTACATGGTTTTGGTAAATCTAAAGGAAAAAGGACAACAAAAGTTGTATAGTGTGTATGGGGGTCTTGGGGGCTGATTAAGACCTTGATTAAGACCCCCCCATACACACTATTCTGATTAAGACCCCCCCATACACACTATTCTGATTAAGACCCCCCCATACACACTATTCTGATTGAGACCCCCCCATACACACTATTCTGATTAAGACCCCCCCATACACACTATTCTGATTAAGACCCCCCCCATACACACTATTCTGATTAAGACCCCCCCCCCCATACACACTATTCTGATTGAGACCCCCCCATACACACTATTCTGATTGAGACCCCCCCATACACACTATTCTGATTGAGACCCCCCCCATACACACTATTCTGATTGAGACCCCCCCATACACACTATTCTGATTGAGACCCCCCCATACACACTATTCTGATTGAGACCCCCCCATACACACTATTCTGATTGAGACCCCCCCATACACACTATTCTGATTGAGACCCCCCCCCATACACACTATTCTGATTGAGACCCCCCCCCATACACACTATTCTGATTGAGACCCCCCCCATACACACTATTCTGATTGAGACCCCCCCATACACACTATTCTGATTGAGACCCCCCCCCATACACACTATTCTGATTGAGACCCCCCCCCATACACACTATTCTGATTAAGACCCCCCCCCCCCCCCATACACACTATTCTGATTAAGACCCCCCCATACACACTATTCTGATTAAGACCCCCCCATACACACTATTCTGATTAAGACCCCCCCCCATACACACTATTCTGATTAAGACCCCCCCCCATACACACTATTCTGATTAAGACCCCCCCCCATACACACTATTCTGATTAAGACCCCCCCCATACACACTATTCTGATTGAGACCCCCCCCATACACACTATTCTGATTAAGACCCCCCCCCCCCATACACACTATTCTGATTAAGACCCCCCCATACACACTATTCTGATTAAGACCCCCCCCCCATACACACTATTCTGATTAAGACCCCCCCCCCCATACACACTATTCTGATTAAGACCCCCCCATACACACTATTCTGATTGAGACCCCCCCCCCATACACACTATTCTGATTGAGACCCCCCCCATACACACTATTCTGATTGAGACCCCCCCATACACACTATTCTGATTGAGACCCCCCCCATACACACTATTCTGATTGAGACCCCCCCCCATACACACTATTCTGATTGAGACCCCCCCATACACACTATTCTGATTGAGACCCCCCCCCATACACACTATTCTGATTGAGACCCCCCCATACACACTATTCTGATTAAGACCCCCCATACACACTATTCTGATTGAGACCCCCCCATACACACTATTCTGATTAAGACCCCCCATACACACTATTCTGATTAAGACCCCCCCCCCCCCCCCATACACACTATTCTGATTAAGACCCCCCATACACACTATTCTTATTAAGACCCCCCCCCCCCCATACACACTATTCTGATTAAGACCCCCCCCCCCCATACACACTATTCTGATTAAGACCCCCCCCATACACACTATTCTGATTAAGACCCCCCCCCCATACACACTATTCTGATTAAGACCCCCCCATACACACTATTCTGATTAAGACCCCCCCCCCCCATACACACTATTCTGATTAAGACCCCCCCCCCATACACACTATTCTGATTAAGACCCCCCCCCCATACACACTATTCTGATTAAGACCCCCCCCATACACACTATTCTGATTAAGACCCCCCCATACACACTATTCTGATTAAGACCCCCCCCCATACACACTATTCTGATTAAGACCCCCCCATACACACTATTCTGATTAAGACCCCCCCCCCCATACACACTATTCTGATTAAGACCCCCCCCCATACACACTATTCTGATTAAGACCCCCCCCCATACACACTATTCTGATTAAGACCCCCCCCCCATACACACTATTCTGATTAAGACCCCCCCCCCCATACACACTATTCTGATTAAGACCCCCCCCATACACACTATTCTGATTAAGACCCCCCCCATACACACTATTCTGATTAAGACCCCCCCCCATACACACTATTCTGATTAAGACCCCCCCCATACACACTATTTTGATTGAGACCCCCCATACACACTCCTAGGGCCAGTTCACACCATAGGAACGCAGTCCGGATGCGCTCCAGATGCTTTTTTTGCATGTGCGTTTTTGATGCGTTCCAGTGCGTTTTTGATGCAGTCCAGTGCATCCCCCCCCCTTTTTTTCCCTTAACCTTAAGGGCCAGTTCACACCATAGAAACACAGTCTGGATGCGTTCCAGGTGCTTTTCTGCATGCGCGTTTTTGATGCGTTCCAGTGCGTTTTTGATGCGTTCCAGGTGCATTTTTGATGCAGTCCAGTGCTTCCCCCTCCCCTCCTTTTTTTTTTTTTCTTAACCTTAAATAAGGACAAGTGTGTTGCAGTGTGTTTTTGATGCATTTAGGTGCGTTCCGGTGTGTTTTTGATGCGTTTTACAGCGTTCCAGTACAGTCCAGTGCAGAAAAAAATGCAGCATGTTCTACTTTTTTTTTTTTTTCTGGAACTGGAACGCACTGGAACTGCAAGCACTGGTGTGAACTATGCCATTGAAAACCATATAACCTACTTTCCATGTGTTTTTGATGCAGAAAAAAAACGCACTGGACTGCATGTGGTGTGAATTGGCCCTAAATAAGAGCATGGGTGTTCCAGTGCGTTTTTGGTGTGTTCCGATGTGTTTTTGATGCTTTTTTACAGCGTTCCGGTACAGTCCGGTGCAGGAAAAAATGCAGCATGTTCTACTTTTTTTAAAAATGTTTTAAAATTTTTTTTTCTGTAACGCACTGGAAATGCAAGCACTGTTGTGAACTATGCCATTGAAAACCATATAACTTGTAACTACTTTCTATGCGTTTTTGATGCAGAAAAAAAAAACGCACTGGACTGCATGTGGTGTGAACTGGCCCTTAGATTTTCGTCTTCAGATTTACCAAAACTGTAAAATATGAGGTCAAACCTTAAGGCTATGTTTCCGCTATTGCGTCCCCCAAAGTCGCACGACTTGAAGCAATGCCTGTGTATTCTTGAGGTCTATGGACCTCCAAGTCGCATCAAAGTGGGACCAAAGTAGTGCAGGGACTACTTTGAAGTCGCACGGATATGAACGGTACTCATTGGAAATCATGGGGTACGACTTGTCATGCGGCTTTTCAGTCCCAAATCGCATGAAAAGTCGCACTAGTGGAAACCTAGCCTAATCGTTTCGATTTGTATGCAATCAGGCAGGCCCTTTTGGTAAATCTGCGGAAAATCTAATAAGTGTGTATGGGGGGGGGGGGGGGTCTTACTAAAACTGAAGACTGCAAAATCTGCTGCAGCTGTGCACGGTGGCCAATCAGCTGCTAACTTCAGCTTGTTCTATTAACTGACAAGGAAACCTGGAAGCTGATTGGTGCACCAGATTTTGCACTCTCCAGTTTTAGTAACTGAACCCTTTAGTTTGCTAGAGCACTGTTTATCATCAACTGCCATTTTTATTTATTTTTTTATTTTTTTTAACCCTTGGTTACATCAGTGCTGCAGCTTTTTAGCAGCCACTTCCTGTCTGCATGTACTCCAGCGATGGCGTTTCTCAGGTCGGGTTTCCTGATGGTTGACAATAGCGGACCACATGCGCATATCCAGATATCCGAAGCCACATGCACACGGCACGGGTGGGGAAAAAATGGCAGTTAGAGGTTTCTGGGGCTTTTTTTTTTTTTTTTTTTTAAATACTCATTAACGCAGCTGTGTGTTTCCTAATGTAGCCATGCGCGTGCAGGTATTTATACATGTATTTGTGTATCTCATTCACGGGCAAAAAAAAAAAAAAAAAAGCCCCAGAACTGCGTTTGGAGGGAAGCGTATGAGCATACATTATGTGCATAAAATTGAATGTGCATGTAAATTTAATAGAGTGACCAGAAAAAAATAAATATTCTAGCCAATAGAATTAGTTTGCGCTCACACGCTTCTGAACACCATACGCCCGTGAATATGCGCAGATACGGGAGAGTTTTTTCTGGCAGCTTTTTCAGAGCATAACTTCATCTGCCTGTATGTGAGAGGCCTGATGTGTGCTGGAATTCAGGTCCTATCAGGAGCCCCGGGTGACAACACGGCACCACAGTTGGGTGATGAGGAGAGAACGTTGTCACTCCAAAACAGGAAGTGCCTGAGCAAGGACTAGGGTTGTCACCTCATCCCTTTTAAAACCCTGAACACATATGAATTACACAGGTTCTGGGGCTAATTTAATGCAGATAAGGCAACAAGTGAGTTTAATTACCACCGTAATCAGACACAGAACCTGTGTAATCAATATGTGTTCGGGTTTAAAGGGATGAGGTGGCAACCCTAACAAGGACCTTCATGGCAGGATCACCAGGGGTTATCTCAATGAAGGCTGCAGATTGAAAATGACATTTGAATGGAAGATTTAGTGATTTGGGTTTGCTCTGCTTTCTATGTAAAGAAGCTTAAGGCTGGATTCACACCTATGCATTTTTTGTGCTTTTTGCATTTTGCAGATTTGCACTACAGAACGTGGTCCATAGGAAACCATGTTAAATGGACTATAGTGCAAATCTGCAAAATGCAAAAAGCACTAAAAATGCATAGGTGTGAATCCAGCCTTATGTAGACATGTGTGACCACACCAGGAATCCAGTATGTGTGTCCTGTAAGTGATCCTGGAATGAGGACAGTCCTGTCTGCCGTATATTGTTCCACCCATGTATGTACACACTGTATGTGTATGGAGACGTGTAGCTGTATACACGGCACGGTGTCACCCCGAGAAATCATTCATCTCTTGTAGTCACTCTCCTTTTATTAGAGCACGTTGGGTCCTGTACTGCCACACCTCCCTATTGTGCCGCCTGTCTACTCGTCATTGTCGGCCCTACTCAACTGTGACTCACCAACCGTGTCTTCCTGCATGTGGTTTTAATATATGGCACCTGCAGATGTCGTAATGGTTGTTGTTGTTGTTATTTTATATTTTTTATTCTCAATAATTTTATTTATATTTTGCCTCAATATTATTGTTTTTATTATTATTTATATTTCTTTTTTCCTATTGTTGTTGTTTATATTTGCTATTCTCAATACTCAATATTATACACATGGCGACTGCCCAATAGTAGATTTACTGCCGCAATATTATATATATATAGTGTATGTATGTGCGTGGCACATACCTGGAAGTGCAGAATAATTCTTGTATATATATATATATATATATATATATATATATATATATATATATATATATATATATATATATATATATATATATATATATATATATATATATATATATATTAGAATTATTCTGCACTTCCAGGTATGTGCCATGCACCACTTCTGCTGTGATTTGTCACAACAGAGACCGATCAGCGAGTGCCAGTGAATGGATGTCCTCTGGCAACCCGCCTATGTAAACAAGGCAAAGCTCCGTACTGACAGGGGAGGGGGGGGGGGGAGTTATGGATTTTCTATCCATAACTTAACTTATGGATAACTTAAGTTATGTATATATACATAAGTTATGGATATATATCCAAAATCCATAACTTCCCTCAATAAAAGCACCCAACTCAGTGCACAAAAACACCGGCTAGGCACACAGTTATCCCTTTGATTCGCCCCTGATGTTTTTAACCCCTCCACAGCCAGTGTCGGTGCATGTTTTTAGCACTGATCACTGTATTAGTGTCACTGGTTCCCACAAAGTGACAAGTGTCCGATTTGGCCGCCGCAGTAACTTAGTCCCGCTATAAGTCGCTAATCGCCGCCATTACTAGCATAAAAATTAATAAAAATTCCAGTATATGTTCCATAGTTTGTAGACGCTATAACTTTTGTGCAAACCAATCTATATATGCTTTTTGGGATTTTTTTTTTTTTTTGTAGCAGAATACGTATTGGCCTGAATTTTCTGAATAAATTAAATTCAATTTTTTTTTTATTAGATATGTTTTATAGCAGAAAGCAAAAAATCAAATACCACCAAAAAAAAAGCACTTTGCGGGGAAAATAAATTACATGCATTTTTTTTTGGGGGGGTGCAGCGTCGCACGACCATGCAATTGTCAGTTAAAGTAATGCAGTGCCATATCGCAAAAAAATGGCCTGGTCAGGAAGGGGGGTAAATCTTCTGGAGGTCAAGTGGTGGTTATTTATTAATAATATTACTACTACTACCACTACTCTTTATTATTTATCTTTTTTTTCTCAGTATTATTATTATTATTAATCTTTTTTTATTCTTTTTTTTTTTTTTTTTTATTCTCGATTTTATTATTATTATATTGAAAATACAAATAAAAAATAAAAATGATGATGAAGATAATAATAATAATAATGAAATTGAGAGTAAAAACTATAGGTAGTGGTAGTGGTAGTGGTGGTGGTGGTAGTAGTAGTAGTAGTAGTTTATTGCCTCATCCAGTCAGAGACTAATTTGCATTCATTGAGAAATTGCAAAGCAATCTCTGGATGGCGCCCTTGCTGAGTGGGTGATCTCCTGTGTTCACAATGCAGCAGGGCAGCCACTGCGCACAGGACCTGGAAGTATGTGGAGATCACTGGAGTAGCAATGTCTAGTACAGTGATTTCCAGCTTTCAGAGGCATTGTTATGGTATATACATAGTTTATGTTGGTCCAAGCTGGATCAATGTAACTATGTAAAAACATCCATACCTTGGAATTTCTCTATAACTGCCTGATAAGGAAGATCGCCCTCTAGCTGGAACTGGCTTAACAACCTGGCGGAATTCTCTTCTTGGTCTTTTTGGTTTGGTTTCAAGAGTAGTATCTGTTCTTCTCAGGGATCTAGTGGAGGTTCTGTGCTGTCATTCTGACCTGACCAAGGTTGGAGTGGTGGCTATGAATCTCTGCTAGAGGGATTGGGGCTTGGAAGGTTAATACCGGCTGGAACAGAAACCGGAGTGCCCACAAGCAGTTGAGGCATGGGATTAATTTCCCCTGGGAAAACTGGAAGAGCCCATATTCCCTCCTGGTTTGAACGTTCTACCTTATCTGGCCATGGGCTGGGAAGGCAGAAGGTCCGTGGTGTCTGTGCCCTCTGGAAGTGGTTGCCCTTAGTAACACTTGGATGTGGGTCCCACGGTGTGAAAAGGCACATGGTCACAGTCACCAAACGCTTATTTTCTGCACTGCGTCTTTTAGGGCCTGGCCTTCTGGGGGCAATTTTTGTCTACCAGGCCTCAGGGCCATCATCTCTTCGGGAGAGACCCTCGACCAAGTATTTGATGGTCGGCTTTGGCTGACCGAGAAGAACAGGGCCTGCCAGGCCTTCTGGTTAGGCAGACCATTGGAAAACTTAGTCCCTGTCTGGAGCCTTGCGCCCCGAGGGATCATGGTAGAGGTCCTACTCCTTCGACTGACCTAGAAGAACAGGGCCTGCCAGGCCTTCTGGTTAGGCAGACCATTGGAAAACTTAATCCCTATCTGGAGCCTTGCGCCCCGAGGGATCATGGTAGAGGTCCTACTCCTTCGACTGACCTAGAAGAACAGGGCCTGCCAGGCCGTCTGGTTAGGCAGACCATTGGAAACCTTAGTCCTTGTCTGGAGCCTTGCGCCCCGAGGGATTATGGTAGAGGTCCTACTCCTTCGACTGACCTAGAAGAACAGGGCCTGCCAGGCCGTTTGGTTAGGCAGACCATTGGAAAACTTAGTCCCTGTCAGGAGCCTTGCGCCCCGAGGGGATCAGGGCAGAGGTCCTACTCCTTCGACTGACCTAGAAGAACAGGGCCTGCCAGGCCGTCTGGTTAGGCAGACCATTGGAAACCTTAGTCCTTGTCTGGAGCCTTGCGCCCCGAGGGGATCAGGGCAGAGGTCCTACTCCTTCGACTGACCTAGAAGAACAGGGCCTGCCAGGCCGTCTGGTTAGGCAGACCATTGGAAAACTTAGTCCCTGTCTGGAGCCTTGCGCCCCGAGGGATCATGGTAGAGGTCCTACTCCTTCGACTGACCTAGAAGAACAGGGCCTGCCAGGCCGTCTGGTTAGGCAGACCATTGGAAACCTTAGTCCTTGTCTGGAGCCTTGCGCCCCGAGGGATTATGGTAGAGGTCCTACTCCTTCGACTGACCTAGAAGAACAGGGCCTGCCAGGCCGTTTGGTTAGGCAGACCATTGGAAAACTTAGTCCCTGTCAGGAGCCTTGCGCCCCGAGGGGATCAGGGCAGAGGTCCTACTCCTTCGAATGACCTAGAAGAACAGGGCCTGCCAGGCCGTCTGGTTAGGCAGACCATTGGAAACCTTAGTCCTTGTCTGGAGCCTTGCGCCCCGAGGGGATCAGGGTAGAGGTCCTACTCCTTCGGCTGACCTAGAAGAACAGGGCCTGCCAGGCCGCCTGGTTAGGCAGACCATTGGAAACCTTAGTCCCTGTCTGGAGCCTTGAGCCCCGAGGGGATCAAGGTAGAGGTCCTACTCCTTCGGGGGGTGGACTAAAGCACAGAGCACTTTTTAAGTGCACTTTTTAGTGTGTTTCACATGTTTTATATTTACTTACGGGTTCTTTCCTTTTCAGGTTTTTGCACCACCAAAAAAAAAAAAAACACAACCTAGCGGAATGGGCTGTTTTGGCAGAGTTGTCCCCCCAGCCAGTAGGGGGAGCTGCCATAACCACTCATGCTACAGGGGTCTAGGCATCCCAACACTTTACTTGTAAGTGATGATTCCACAGAGTTATATAATGTTATGTTCTTAGAATACAAGCAACTGAGAGGAAAAATAACTACTAGTTTTTATTGAGACTGGGGAAGGGAAGTATTGATGAAAAAATGTAGTGGTATCCTGGAGTTTGGTTTTAAAAGTATTATTATTATATATTTTTTTTTCAAGGCATGCAGTTTATGTACCTGAGTTAGGTCTGATATCAGCCTTTTTCTGTATAAACTTGGAGAGGGAGAAGCAGCACAAGTAGCCAATCGGTTCATGTGGTGACTAGCAGCATGCTAATTGGAGGAGAGAGCAGAGTGACCGAGGGAAGAGCTCATCAGTCTGCTGCTTCTCCTCCACTGTCCAGCCACAGGCCGGGGGTGAGCCCGTGACAGCCTTTGCTGAGAGCAAATGGGTTGAATGATGCTGGCCGTCATTTAATCTGGAAGACTGAGGACATCTAGAGGAGAAAAAGCAGTACTGCAGGGGGACAACCTTGCCTTGAAGGTATTGCAGCCAATCTTTTATTGGGCCAAGCTGGGTCATCTTTAACACAGGGCACAAGGGGCAGCTGCCCCGAGCCCAGTCATTGTTGTTGGAGCCCAAAACAACTGCTTCTTGAGTCCATGCTACCTACAAATAATTGATAAGTGGATTTGGGGGGGGGGGGGCATCAAAGTGTTTTCCTAGGGTCCAATCAATATTAAAGACAGCCCTGGGGCCAAGGGGTAAGTGAGTTGACTCTCCAATAAGGTGAATATGACAGATTCAGGAATTGTTCTCCCCCCCCCCCTTTTGATTTACAAACGGTTAGAATCTCTGCCATATCTGCCTGCAGGTTGTCTGGTTGGTGGAGGCACACGCAGGTCCTAATTGGCTGGATTGGAGAACTCTGTGATTCCCACAGATTGGACAATCGAGATGTGCATATATTCGGGCAAACATAAACATTCTTAAACCCCCCCCCCCCCTTTTTTTTTGTTTTTTTGTTTTTTTGGATAAGGGAACCTCTGTCAAGTTTCTTATGCTGTCTGTGTCCCAGCTAGAGAGATTCCCCCTCTTTTTGTCCTGACGACTATATAGTGCAGTAAGTAATGAGAAATCCCAAGTTGTCACTGGAACAGGAATAGAGAGCAACTCTTCCAATTGGGAACACCTGTGACAACCAAGAGAGGGTGTCCTCTCACTTTGATGAGATTTCTTTTCACCTCCTGTTGTGCCGCCTGCACAGGAAATTAAGAGAAATCTCCCCCAAGGGGACATTGATTGCTAAAAATGTTGTGAAGTCAACGAAAGCCAAGCTCATTATCTATTCCAAATCAAGGTTCTAAAGCTGTATTTGACCACTTCTTTACCATGCGATAGCCGAAAGATGGGTACAGCGCACCTCTGTTGTTCCTGCAGGGAGTACATGGATGTCCTCCCAGAACCACACCCTTGTGCGCCCCCTGGGGCATGCAGACGGCACGCTCTGTGATTGACTATGTCCGAAGGACACATCGATCACATGTCGTGGTAAAGGGCCAATCACAGCAGCCCTTTACCATGTGATCAGCTGTGCCCAATCACCGTGTAAACAGAATTGCTGGTAAACGGCAATCCTGACAGGGGGCATCCACTGATAATCAGTGCAGCCCCATCAGTTCCATCAATACTGCGCATCAGTGCCCATTACTGCCAGCCCCATCAGTGCCATCAATACTGCACATCAGTGCCCATTACTGCCAGCCCCATCAGTGCCATCAATACTGCACATCAGTGCCCATTACTGCCAGCCCCATCAGTGCCATCAATACTGCACATCAGTGCCCATTACTGCCAGCCCCATCAGTGCCATCAATACTGCACATCAGTGCCCATTACTGCCAGCCCCATCAGTGCCATCAATACTGCACATCAGTGCCCATTACTGCCAGCCCCATCAGTGCCATCAATACTGCACATCAGTGCCCATTACTGCCAGCCCCATCAGTGCCATCAATACTGCACATCAGTGCCCATTACTGCCACCCCCATCAGTGCCATCAATACTGCACATCAGTGCCCATTACTGCCACCCCCATCAGTGCCATCAATACTGCACATCAGTGCCCATGACTGCCACCCCCATCAGTTCCATCAATACTGCACATCAGTGCCCATTACTGCCACCCCCATCAGTGCCTGTTGGTGCCTCCCCATCAGTGCCGCCCATCGGTGAAGCCTATCAGTGCCCATCAGTGCAGCCTCATCAGAGAAACTAAGAAAAAGTTATTTTTTGTTTTTTTTTTTTTTCAAAATTTTCAGTCTGTTTAGGAATTTTTTTTTAAACCCCAGTGGTGATTAAATACCATCAAAAGAAAGCTCTATCTGTCTCAAAAAAATGATAAAGAAATGTCATTTTGGGTACAGCGTTTGCATGACCGCGTAATTGTCGTTCAAAAAGTGACAGCTCTGAAAGCTGAAAATGGGCCTGGGCAGGGAGGGGGTGAATGTGCCCTGTATGCAAATGACTTATAAAAAAAAAAATAAATGTAATTTTTTTTTTTTTTTTTTTAATTTGAATCCTGGTTACATGTTCTCATGGGATTCCTTTTTCTAAAGAGAAGCTAAATGATGAATGTGGGTAAACACGTTTCCCCCGTGTAGGTGTGATGTGCCAAGTAGATCAGGGTTGGGCCGGGGATGTGGTGGCAAAGCTCGCTAACGAGAATACAAACTTCTTATTGGAATATGAACTCCTGTACAACCAGCCTGTCGGGTTTTTTTTTCTGAATGATTGGAGCCGCTGGCTACAGCTGACGACACTGATCAATGTGTTCTGACGGCGGGGAAGTCTCCCTATCCCCAGAACACAATAACGCTGCTGGAGTTGCCGAATGTGTGCATGGGGGAATCTGCACATTTTTCCTTTTTTTATTTTTTTTTATTTATTTATTTTACTTATTTTGTGTTCAACCCGCTGATTAAACAAAAACAAACAATCCTTTAAGCCTGGCCATACATGTGTGCAATATTCTTTCCTTCAGCCACAGGTTGATGGAAAGAAAATCGACCCCCCCCCCCCCCCCCATCGACACAGTCAGTGTTGGTGGGGTAATCCCTCCCGCAGCGCTATTGTGTTCTGCCGGCGGGGAGTCTTCCCTCCTCGGAGGACACAATGATCACTGCTGGCCGCCTTTAAGCCAGTGATTGTACAAATAAAACCAGACAGGCTGTTTTGTATGGAAATCAACTTCAGTACAACCAGCCTACCCATAGATCTATGGTCCGCTTGAGAATGAAGAAATTTGCAGTGCTCCTTGTAGACCACAGTGTGCACATCCAGTGATTTGTATGGCAGACGACATATTTGCATTGTTTTGTATCCCATATGTGTCTGTTTATGCAACGTGATGAGATCGCCCGGCAGGTTCAGCCGCCCTCCTTGTGTGATAGCCTGAGGCTGGATCACAGGTGGTAGAATACTGAAAGTGGATCTTCAGCCATATCCTGCCTGCTGTGATGTCTAGGGAGCACAACAATCAATCAGGAAGAGGGACCGTGTACAAGAACAATGGGGCAGGCAGCTTAAAGTAGAAATGACCTATTACAAAGGAATACTTAGGGGTCTGTTTCTAAAAATAATTGTATAGTTATAGGTCCTCCAAAACTTCATGAACATTCGTTCTTTACTAGATAACCAGCTGTTGTGAGAATGGGGTGACATTTTAATGTTCTTGGTGTTTCCTCTTCTGGTTGAGGCGTTTTACAGGCGCTTTTGCGCTAAAAATAGCACCTCTTCTGCAGCCCCGGTGTGAAAACCCGAGTGCGCTCACACTGGGGCGGTGCGCTTGCAGGATGGGAAAAAAAGTCCTGCAAGCAGCATCTTTGGGGCAGTGGAGGAGCGGTGTATACACCACTCTCCCGCACCGCCACTGCCCATTGAAATGAATGGGCGCCGCATTCAAAGCGCTTTGAAAGCAGCGCTAAGCGGGCGCTTTTAGCCCCTTTTTTAACCCCTTCTGGGGAGTTAAAAGCGCGCTGCAAGAACTAGCGGTGCCAATGCGCTGCTACGTCTAGCAAGGCTTTACCGCTAACGGACCCTGTGCTTCAGTGTGAAAGTGGCCTTAATGTTTCCTCTTCTTCTGGTTCAATGTTTCCTCTTTTGGTTGAATGCTCTTAATGTTTTCTCTTCTTCTGGTTGAATGCTCCTTAGGGTTTCCTCCTCTGGTTGAATGTTTCCTCTTCTGGTTGAATGTTCTCAGTGTTTCCTCTTCTGGTTGAATGTTTTCAGTGTTTTCTCTTCTGGTTGAATGTTCTCAGTGTTTCCTCTTCTGGTTGAATGTTCTCAGTGTTTCCTCTTCTGGTTGAATGTTCTCAATGTTTCCTCTTCTGGTTGAATTTTCTCAGTGTTTCCTCTTCTGGTTGAATGTTCTCAGTGTTTCCTCTTCTGGTTGAATGTTCTCAGTGTTTCCTCTTCTGGTTGAATGTTCTCAGTGTTTCCTCTTCTGTTTGAATGTTCTCAGTGTTTTCTCTTCTGGTTAAATGTTCTCAGTGTTTCCTTTTCTGGTTGAATGTTCTCAGTGTTTTCTCTTCTGGTTAAATGTTCTCCGTGTTTCCTCTTCTGGCTGAATGTTCTCGGTGTTTTCTCTTCTGGTTGAATGTTCTCAGTGTTTCCTCTTCTGGTTGAATGTTCTCAGTGTTTCCTCTTCTGGTTGAATGTTCTCAGTGTTTCCTCTTCTGGTTGAATGTTCTCAGTGTTTCCTCTTCTGGTTGAATGTTCTCAGTGTTTCCTCTTCTGGTTGAATGTTCTCAGTGTTTCCTCTTCTGGTTGAATGTTCTCAGTGTTTCCTCTTCTGGTTGAATGTTCTCAGTGTTTTTTCTTCTGGTTGAATGTTCTCAGTGTTTCCTTTTCTGTTTGAATGTTCTCAGTGTTTTCTCTTCTGGTTGAATGTTCTCAGTGTTTCCTCTTCTGGTTGAATGTTCTCAGTGTTTCCTCTTCTGGTTGAATGTTCTCAGTGTTTTTTCTTCTGGTTGAATGTTCTCAGTGTTTCCTTTTCTGTTTGAATGTTCTCAGTGTTTTCTCTTCTTGTTGAATGTTCCTAGTGTTTCCTCTTCTGGTTGAATGCTCTCAGTGTTTTCTCTTCTGGTTGAATGTTCTCAGTGTTTCCTCTTCTGGTTGAATGTTCTCAGTGTTTCCTCTTCTGGTTGAATTTTCTCAGTGTTTCCTCTTCTGGTTGAATGTTCTCAGTGTTTCCTCTTCTGGTTGAATGTTCTCAGTGTTTTCTCTTCTGGTTGAATGTTCTCAGTGTTTTCTCTTCTGGTTGAATGTTCTCAGTGTTTTCTCTTCTGGTTGAATGTTCTCAGTGTTTTCTCTTCTGGTTGAATGTTCTCAGTGTTTCCTTTTCTGGTTGAATGTTCTCAGTGTTTTCTCTTCTTGTTGAATGTTCCTAGTGTTTCCTCTTCTGGTTGAATGTTCTCAGTGTTTTCTCTTCTGGTTGAATGTTCTCAGTGTTTTCTCTTCTGGTTGAATGTTCTCAGTGTTTTCTCTTCTGGTTGAATGTTCTCAGTGTCTCCTTTTCTGGTTGATTGTTCTCAGTGTTTTCTCTTCTGGTTGACTGTTCTCAGTGTTTCCTCTTCTGGTTGAATGTTCTCAGTGTTTCCTTTACTGCTGGTTGAATTCTCTTAAGCCGCGTACACACGATCGGACATTCCAACAGGAAATGTTGGATGTCAGGCTATTGGCCGACAATCCGACCATGTGTACGTTCCATCGGACAATTGTCGTCGGACTTTCCGCCAACAAATGTTGGGTAGCTGGTTTTCAAATTTTCCGCCAACAAATGTGTGTTGTCGGATTTTACGATTGTGTGCACACAAGTTCGTCAGACAAAAGTACAAACACGCATGCTCCGAGGCAGAAGCGGTCGGTCTTGTAAACTAGCGTTTGTAATGGAGTATTAACATTCGTGACGTGGCAAATTATGAAATCTCCAAATGCAGCGCACAATTCTCTTCTTCTTTAATGGGATAATAATGAAGCTGCTTTGCTGGTGATACTGATGGAGTTATTGTAAACAAATTTTCAAAGGCTTTTTTTTCTAGTGATATCAAGAATATTATTATTATGGTTTTTTTATTTTTTATTTGTGCAAGTTACCACAACACCATTATCCCGTAGTTTTCAAGATCAAAGATACAACTATGTTGGTGTTCCTTGTAAATTTTACATTGTATTTTTTAAATGTAACTGCCTACTCCCAAACTGTCATTTGAAGTAAAACACATAGCCAAGTACTATTCTCCACAATTTTTTTTATTGTGCATTAAAAAAATTAAAAAATTAAAATTAGACATGCTATCTGCCAATAGAACTTCACCAAAAAGTGCATTCTATGCATCCAAAAATATAGAAAATATACCAAATCAAATCATTATTCAACCAAAAAAATAATGTCAAAGCAATAACTCCAAGGCCAATAATAAATAACCCGTTATCTCCTCCGATTCCGCAACATGTCTGGATGACGAACTGCCGTTCAGAAACTAAATGAAAAGCACAAAACGAAAAACACGAATCAACACTCACCAAACTTCTACTAACACAAAATTAGCAGAAGGAGCCCAAAGGGTGGCGCTAAAGAGCTGAAAAACAACGTAGTACGTCACTACGCTCGTAATTGTTGGCCAACAATTGTGTGGCCGTGTGTATGCAAGACAAGTTTGGGCCAACGCCCTTTGGACAAAATGACATGTTTTTTTTGGCCAACAATCCGATCGTGTGTACGAGGCATTAGTGTTTCCTCTTCGGGTTGAATGCTCTTAGTGTTTCCTCTTCTTCTGGTTGAATATTTTTCCTCTTCTGGTCGAATGCTCTTAGTGTTTCCTCTTATGGTCGAATGCTCTTAGTGTTTCCTCTTATGGTCGAATGCTCTTAGCGTTTCCTCTTATGGTCTAATGCTCTTAGCGTTTCTTCTTATGGTCGAATGCTCTTAGTGTTTCCTCTTATGGTCGAATGCTCTTAGTGTTTCCTCTTATGGTCGAATGCTCTTAGTGTTTCCTCTTATGGTCGAATGCTCTTAGTGTTTCCTCTTATGGTCGAATGCTCTTAGTGTTTCCTCTTATGGTCGAATGCTCTTAGTGTTTCCTCTTATGGTTGAATGCTCTTAGTGTTTCCTCTTATGGTTGAATGCTCTTAGTGTTTCCTCTTCTTCTGGTTGAATGATCTTAGTGTTTCCTTTTCTTCTTCTGGTTGAATGCTCTTGGCGTTTCCTCTTCTGGTTGAATGCTCTTGGCGTTTCCTCTTCTGGTTGAATGCTCTTAGCGTTTGCTCTGCTTCTGGTTGAATGCTCTTGGTGTTTCCTCCTCAGGTTGAATGTTTTATCCTCTGGTCGAATGTTCTTAGTGTTTCTTCTTCTTCTGGTCGAAGGTTATTGGTGTTTCTTCTTCTGGTTGAATGTTCCTAGAGTGGTTCCCCTTCCGGTCGAATGTTCCTAGGAATATAATATAAATTGGATGAAATGAGCACTAGTATAATAAGTCCTGTCAGTTCCGATAACTGTGGTAAATCTGGTTATGAGTAAGAATGACCCAACCCATTGGAAACTCTCACATGATAGCCTGTTATTCCCCAGGGAAATTTTCCGCCTAGCAGCCGCACGTAGCAAATGCTGGTATCACCACTGACCTAATACGGCCACATGGCCATATGTGGTCAATGACATTGTTCTAGTGCGGCCATGTGACCTTTTTGGGTCAGTGGTGACACCAGGATTTTGTTATGTGCGGCTGGAAATTCCATGGGCACAGCTGATTGGGCTGGTGGCCGGCCATCATGTGACCGTTTCCCACTGGTTTGGGCCAAACTAAGGCTCAGTTCACCCCATGTAGGGTGAGACGGAACTCGTATGCGCTTCCGGCATGTTCCCATGCGTCGCTTGTAGGGCAGCCCATTCATTTCAATTGACCGTCCTATGTGGGAGAAATGTGCCAAAGAAGCCCCCTGACTCTTGCGCTGCTCTGAAATGCATACCGTTGCAACACTGCATTTTTAGTGCATGGAAACGCATGCGTTAGCACATGCATGGGGTTGCCATTATGAATGCTAAAGGGCAACGCGTTTCTGTGCGTTTTTATGATTTTGTACACATTCCCGAAATGCACAAAGGTTCGGCCTGAACCTTAGCTCATCACTAATAAGGTACCAACAGCTCAGAATATTTTAACTAGAATGGCATCATCGTTCTATAAGATTTTTTTAGGTGGTGGGTGGAGCTCACTTTCTCGACGCGTTTTGTAGACCGTTGCGTTCGCTTCCTCAGGAGATATATGGGGGGGGGGTACTGGCCTGAAATAATAAAGATATCCAATTACAATGCAATTGAAGATCACATGCATCATCGTATATATATATGTCCCCTTATCTCTAAGGGCCGAAGCTGATACCTTTTGCGGTGCAACCTGAGCCCGTACAAAATGAATGGGCTGAAATCGCACTGCAAAGAATCGCATGCAATTGGAACAGAATAGCGGTGCAAAGTCACCATGATACCGAGCCTGGGTGTGCACTGGAGCGGTACAGGAGACCACATGCGATTTGGACGGGAATTGGACCAGATTACTGTTCAAATCGCATGCAATTCTTTGCAGTGCGATTTTGAGCCTTACTAATTTTTTTATAAGCTCAAATTGGGGTATACTTTATTACCCCAAGTCACCACTGGTGGGCATTTCAGGTGAATGGGCCGGCGCTGCAATTGTGCATAAGGCACGCCGTTGCGGTGTGGTGGTGGCGGACTTTTAAGGATTCAAACAGGCTGCGAAAGAGGTGACCTGTCGGCCTCCCTCTGAAAAGCAATCAATCGTGGATCACTTTTCAGAGGGGCGGCAAGCACGAATGAGCTCTTCTTGTGTTACAGGTAGATATATAATCTCAGCCTCTTGACTCTGCACCATCGTCAGAGCACAGAGTATATTTACTTTTGGTGTTGTGCAACATGGCATCTCCCTGCCAAAGGCAATCGTCAGTGCCCGTTTATGGGATTATTATTTACAGCACTTCTTTGTCTGATGTACCTACATGTAATACCGGTATGCAGCAGGTAATACAGGCAGGACTATTCATAATATATTAGTGCTCATTTCATCTGCAAGTGACAGCAAGCACCAGCTGATTTACACTATATTACCAACCAAAAGTATTGGGACGCCTGCCTTCACAAACACATGAACTTTAATGGCATCCCAGTCTTAGTCCGTAGGGTTCAATATTGAGTTGGCCCACCTTTTGCAGCTATAACAGCTTCAACTCTTCTGGGAAGGCTGTCCACAATGTTTATGGGAATGTTTGACCATTCTTCCAGAAGAGCGTTTGTGGGTCAGGCACTGATGTTGGACGAGAAGGCCTGGCTCGCAGTCTCCGCTTTAATTCATCCCAAAGGTGTTCTATCGGTTTGAGGTCAGGACTCTGTGCAGGCCAGTCAAGTTCCTCCATCCAAACTCACTCGTCCATGTCTTTATGGACCTTGCTTTGTGCACTGGTTAAAATCATTAGGTGGGGGGGGATTATGGTGTGGGGTTGTTTTTCAGGGGGTGGGCTTGGCCCCTTAGTTCCAGTGAAGGGAACTCTAGAGGCATCAGCTTCATGCTTCCAACTTTGTGGGAACAGTTTGGGGATGGCCCCTTCCTGTTCCAAAATGACTGAGAACCAGTGCACAAAGCAAGGTCCAAGATGTGGATGAGTGAGTTTGGGGTGGAGGAACTTGACTGACCTCAACCTGATAGAACACCTTTGGGATGAATTAGAGCGGAGACCGTGAGCCAGGCCTTCTCGTCCAACATCCGAGCCTGACCTCACAAATGCACTTCTGGAAGAATGGTCAAACATTCCCATAGACACACTCCTAAACCTTGTGGACAGCCTTCCCAGAAGAGTTGAAGCTGTTATAGCTGCAAAGGGTGGGCCAACTCAATATTGAACCCTACGGACTAAGACTGGGATACCATTAAAGTTCATGTGCGTGTAAAGGCAGGCGTCCCAATACTTTTGACAATATAGTACATCTTCTAATCTAAATCTGGCCATAGACGGATCTACATTTTGCTGGTTGACAAATTTTTGTTCAGCATGTAGCCATCCCTGTTTGCAGTCGAGCATTTGCTTTGCGGTAGTGATGCCCATGTTTGTTTATTTTGTGTGATATGTTCAATGGGCATTATGCCTGTCACAAGCACCCATTAAAGTCAATGGAGCTATGACGGTTGTAGCCCAGTATTTCAATGTAAAGTCTCTTTTGGGGTCAAAACACAGGCGTTCCAGCAGGGGGCGGTATCGCCTTCTTTGTTCATGTTTCCTCTCCCTGTGTTGCGCACATCCCTTAGGATCTTAGTATGAAGTTTCTGTCGAGGTGTGCATGCTCCAACTGCGGTTGAAATCCCATTTTTACTGTGGTGACTATGGCACAATATGCCATTGGCACAGCTAATGATAGTCCAACTGAAAAAGGGGTGACAACGCTGCAGCTGAATTCAATAGGCGTTGTCACCCCATTGGTTCCTCCTCAGCCCTCTACATCACCGCAGGACAAAGTAATGGCTTGGAGGTCAGCAATGATCACCGGAGAGAACACAGATCAGTATCGGTTTCTCTGAGGACTTCAGAAGGGATTTTTTTGTAAAGTGAGCTGGTTTTGGTGGAGGGGGCAGCTGGAAAGAACTAAATTCCCAGTCTTTATTAACAGGTGTGGCTGCTTAAAAATAAAAAAAACAGTTCAAGCTGCAATACCTGCCACCGTTCTTGTGCAGTTGCCTGCAGGAATTTGCTTTCCACCAATAGATATCCTCATTCTTCCAAGTTGAATTCCACCCAGAAGACTGAGGACATCCTGTGAGTGCAAGATGTAATGGGACCACTCCCCTAGTGGGGGTGGCAAAACGGCGCTCTACACTCACACACTTTGATGGAGCGAGTGGTGCTGCCTGATGATGGTTTGCCCACCAGCCACGAGAGGAGGTCTGCAGAGGAAGGGGACCCTACTTATGTGATCGGTCATGAGATCTGGAAAAGGGAAGTATATGATTTCACCACTAGATGTCCTCACTCTTCCCAGCTGAATTTAACCCAGAAGACTGAGGACATCCTGTAAGTGCAAGATGTAGTGGGACCACCCTCCTAGTGGAGGTGGCACAATGGCACTCTACACTCACACACTTTGATGGAGCGAGTGGTGCTGCCTGATGATGGATTGCCCACCAGCCACTGGAGGAGGTCTGCAGAGGAAGGGGGCCCTACATATCGTGTGATCGGTTATGTGATCTGGAAAAGGGAAGTATGATTCCACCACTAGATGTCCTCACTCTTCCAAGCTGAATTCAACCCAGAAGAGTAAGGACATCCTGTGAGTGCAACGTTTCATGGGACCACCCCCCTAGTAGGGGTGGGACAATGGCGCACTACACTCATACACATTGATGGAGCGAGTGGTGCTGCCTGATGATGGATTGCCCACCAGCCACGGGAGGAGGCCTGCAGAGGGAGGGCGCCCTACATATCGTGTGATCGGTCATGAGATCTGGAAAGGGGAAGTATATGATTCCACCACTAGATGTCCTCATTCTTCCAAGCTGAATTCAACCCAGAAGACTGAGGACATCCTGTGAGTGCAAGATGTAATGGGACCACCCCCCTAGTGGTGGTGGCACAAGGGCGCTCTACACTCACACACTTTGGAGCGAGTGGTGCTGCCTGATGATGGATTGTCCACCAGCCACGGGAGGAGGTCTGCAGAGGGAGGGTGCCCTAGATATCCTGTGATCGGTCATGAGATCTGGAAAAAGGAAGTATATGATTCCACCACTAGATGTCCTCACTCTTCCCAGCTGAATTCAACCCAAAATACTGAGGACATCCTGTGAGTGCAAGGTGTCATGGGACTGCCCCACCGGTGACACCACGGCATTCTACACTCCATACATTGATGGAGCGAGTGGTGCTGATGGTGGATCGTCCAAACAATCCAATCAAAGTCAATGAGTAAATAGGGCGGGCCAAAGACAGTCAGTTTGAGTAGGAAAGAGCTAGATGATCGTAGGCGTCCTCCCGCCAGTAAAAGAGGCAAACTCCTATCTGACAAGCTGCAGCTTCTAATGCACACCGTGAGAAGCTCACAGTGTGCAGTGCAATCTGAGTAAGCCATTTCAGTACAGGAGAGGAGCCTGTGCAACTGTGCAAGACTGAAGTGGAAAAATAAAATAAAAACATAAAATAGAAAAAAATGTAATTGAAAAAAAATCTATAATTTTAAAATGCTTTTTGTTTTTAATCGGTATTACTTTAATACACAAGCGATATGAATTATTAATAGTACCTGCAAATCCCTTTTGTAAATTCCACACCAGACGCTGATCTCTTAATATAGCCTTGTAATTTAACTGTGAAAGGTTTTTAAAAAAAAATTAAAAATCTGTGTCCAAATGTGTCGGCCTAATGAAAGTTAAATGAATTCAAGTTTGTTGGCAGGCATTGTGGTGTTCTTTTAATTAGGAGTGAACATTGTCCGGGCAACACACAAGGAATCTCTGGGAATAAGATGACTCTTGTAGAGCCGGGGACTGCTCTCCGTGTGCAGACAGAGGTCATTGTTTTTTGGAAACTCCCAGAATAACATAACCAGAAAAAGATGTGAGGACAACGGGGCGGGGCGTTCACTTAAAGCAGCCCTGTCAAGTCTTTAAAGTTGAATTTCGAGGACCATTCCACTAGGGTTCCCCCTCCCCCTCCTAATTTTTGTATAAGGTGCCAGTAAAAAGAACATTTTGTTATGTTACAACCAAAAACGTAAATGTATTTTATGTGATAGACCAACACAAAGTGGCACATAATTGTGAAGTGGAAGGAGAATGATAAATGGTTTTCCAACTTTTTTTACAAATAAGTGAAAAGTGTGGTGTACATTTGTATCCAGCCCCCCGGAGTCAATACTTTGTAGAACCTCCTTTCACTGCAATTACAGCTGCAAGTCTTTCTGGGGATGTCTCTACCAGCTTTGCACATCTAGAGAGGGACATTTTTCTCCAATCTTAGAAGAAAACCTGTTAGTCTGCAAAAGACTTGAGACTGGGCGGAGGTTCACCTTCCAGCAGGACAACGACCCTAAACATACAGCCAGAGCTACAATGGAATGGTTTAGATCAGGGGTCTCCAAAGTCTCTAAAGAAAGGGCCAGTTTACTGTCTTTCTGTCAGAAACCATGAAATCAGACCGAGACAGAAGTACAGTTAAATCACGCTTGTTTAATAATAAAAGTAAATAGAACAAACGTAATCAAAACATAGCCAGAGTTCAGGAAGTGGAACTGATAGTCAGACAAGCCAAATGTCTGGGAGCCGGAGATGAGCATTGTAAAATAGCAAGCAGGATCTGGAGCCAGAAGGGATGTCAGCCAAGCAAGTCTTTTAAGGGCCCTTTCACACTGGGGCGGTTTGCAGGCGCTATTGCGCTAATAATAGCGCCTGCAAACCGACCCGAAAGTGCCGCTGCTTTGATTCCAGTGTGAAAGCCCCGAGGGCTTTCACACTGGAGCGGTACGTTGGCAGGACGGGAAAAAAACTCCTGCTAGCAGCATCTTCGGAGCGGTGAAGGAGCGGAGTGCATACCGCTCCTTCACCGCTCCTGCTCATAGAAATGAATGGGATGGCGCGGCTATACCGCCGGCAAAGCGCCTCTGCAGAGGCGCTTTACAGTGATTTTTAACCCTTTCTCGGGCGCTAGCAGGGGGTAAAATACCGACGGTAAAGCGCCGCTTACAATAGCGGCGCTTTACCGCCGATGCCGCCCCAGTGTGAAAGGGGCCTAACAGGAAGGCAGAGATCCTCCTGGACTGGACGACTTAAGTAGGCAGGACTGACGAGCAGGATATCATCAACAGCTGAGTAACTGTGGAGAGAGATAGGAGCTGGCAATTAGCCGACAGCTGACCGGCCAGCTCAGAGAAGGAAGGGCTGAGCCCAGCCCTGACACTTTCAGATTTCAGGGGGCCGAACTGTGCCCAGTGGGAGTTTGCAATGTCCGATCTGGTGTCATCGGGAGGAATAGTGGGAGGAATAGTGCCCCCTTTTTTGATGTCAGTGGAAGGAATTATGCCCCATCATTGGTGTCATTGGAAGGAATAGTGCCCCAATGCTGGTGTCAGTGGCAGAAATGATGCCCCATTGTTGGTGTCATTGGCAGGAATAAAGCCTCAAGGGCCGGATAAAGGCAAGCAAAGAGCCACATCAAGCCCCAGGACCGCAGTTTGGAGACCACTGGTTTAGATAAAAACAGGTTTATGTGTTAGAATGGCCCAGTCAAAGTCCAGACCTAAATCCAATTGAGAATCTGTGGCAAGACTTGAAAATTGCTGTTCACAGACACTCTTCATCCAATCTGACAGAGCTTGAGCTATTATGCCAACAAGAAAGGGCAAAAATGTCCCTCTCTAGATGTGCAAAGCTGGTAGAGACATCCCCTAAAAGTCTTGCAGCTGTAATTGCAGTGAAAGGAGGTTCTACAAAGTATTGACTCAAGGGGGCTGAATACAAATGTGCCCCACACTTTTCACATATTTGTTTGTAAAAGATTTAGAATTTCTCACCTGCACTCTGTTGAAGCTAATCTTGCTTAATTACCGGTAGCTTCTTCCCTGGCCCTAGGGCCGCAAAAACTTGCTGCTTTCAGCTTCAGTCCCCAGAGGGACATTCAACGAAGTCTCTGATTTCCCTTCCACTCCACCCCGACACCCACCATGGCTGACCTGATTGCCCAACCGGAATTGTGTTTAAAAAATCCACACCACCGCGGTAAGCCTTGTTTTGTCCCCTCCTTATTTTTATTCAACCTTCGCTCTAGTATAGTATTTATTTATTTTTAATACATTTTTATTGTTGTTGGAGAATTCAGTGTTATGACATCAACAATTCTTATTCCTATTGTTGACTCTACTAGAGGCTAACCGCCAAAGGTAAAAATGTCAACACATCGACACGACAAATGGCAGCAATCTACGCAGAGTTATAACATAATAAAGTATTAACAAAACAATCTTATCCAATAAATTTGGGGGATGGGTCTAGATTGGGATAGGAAAAAAAAAGGGAGTGGGAATAAATGGGGTCCAATAGGGACGTATAATATTTACATTGTTTCCAGCTGAACAGACCAATCCAGAAAATAATTCGTCCTACAGAGCGATAGCCAACGGCTCGCCAACGACTTTTGCCACTGGAAGTGATTGGGTTACAGCAATGCAATTACGTCTGACGCTGGATCAATTCTAGGACCAGATCTCAAGGTCGATCGGATAAAACGCTGTACATGTACGTGGTTGGAGTAAGCCCACTGATTTTTTTTTTTTTTTTGGGTGGCATTGACGGGCTTGTATATAAACCTGTACATCAAAAACAGCTGCGTTGTATGGGTGGCATTGTGTGTTTTTGTTTTTTTTTGTTTTTTTTTTTTTGTATAACTCTTTATTCAAAGATTTTTCCAAATATAAACAATCATGTAAAAAAAGAAGACAAACAAAGAAATAAACCTATTGCAAAACCAGCTTCGCTAAGCATATACATCTAATAGGCCAACATTGACACTTATTAAATTTATAAACTAGAGATAGGAGATTAATACAGAATATAAATAAATACGCCACCTTAATGCAAATTCACTTCGAATCAAATAATAACCTCCAAAATATGTCGATATGCATCGATTAGTGAATTTGTTAACCTATATGCTTATACCTTAACTTAACTACTTTAAAATGAGATTGTGTGTTTGTGTACGTGGGTGCGCCAACCTAGTGCTAGCTTTATAACTTCCAGAACAGGACTCGGGATTCCCCTGTGAATTCATATCGCATCAGTTGGCATCTTGCTGGTCTTTGTAGTGTTTGGTTGCTGAATTATCTTAGATAAGAACATTTCATCTGCCGTAAGTCATTGTTTAGTGAGGTGTGTGTGTGTGGGGGGGGGGGGGGGGGTGAACAACACTGCTGTGTGTGTGGAATGACTTAAAGTACTAAGGACATTTATATATATATATATATATAATATATTTATATATATAATTTTTTTTTTTTTTAACCAAGCCGTTATAGAGATTCACTGACCTCCTATAGCTGCAGGCACTGTGGAGTAATTCATCTCCAAAGGCTTCATTCTGTACCTAGCCACTTACAGGCTAGCTCCCAGGGACAACTCTTCTGTAAGGTGCATCTACCATAAGGGAGTGGTGTCTGAATTGGCTTGGGTTCGATTTGCAGGTGGCTTCGGGGGAACGCGCCCAAGAATCCAGATACTGGAATTTTAATGCAAACCCAATTGAAATCAATCTTGAAAATCAAATCTCTCCATTTTCAAGGTTAATAGATGAGGGGTTGTCAAACAAATAAAGGGCATGGGGAGCTGGGCACTGCCGGGGAAGGAGTAGGAGGGGGGGGGGGGCAGGGCCAGGACAAGAGGAGGGCAGAAGGGGTGGCTACTCTGAGTACTGTGGTATTGTGTGAGGTGGGGGTGAGGGGGGGGCCCACAATGAGATGGGAGGGGAGATTTGTGTTGAGAGGGGGAAGTTGGAGGTGGCAGAGGATGAGAAATGCTATAGGTGGGGTACTAGGAATGATGATTTGGAGGGATTTGTGCTAGGAGGGGCGATTTGGAGGGAGGGGGGGTGCTATGAGGGATATGGTAGAGGGGGAAGGGGAATTGTCCTAGGAGGGGAAATTTTTCTTTGGTGGGGGGGGGGGGGGAAGATTTGTACTAGTAGGGATGATTGGGATGGCTTGCGCTAGGAGGGGAAATTTGGGGGAAGAATTTGTGCTAGAAGGGGAGGAAAGGATTTGTGCTCAGAGGGGTGCTTTTTTTTTTTTTTTTTTTTTTTTTTTTTTTGCAGAGGGGGGACTTGGTTGGGATTGAGGATTGGAGCTTGGAGGGGAGATGGAGAAGGCAAAGACTTGTGCTGGCAGTGGGGATTTCAGCAGGGGGGCAGGTTTGTACTGGGATGCAGATTAGTGTGTGTATATATATATATATATATATATATATATATATATATATATATATATATATAATGTGTGTGTATACAGGGCTTTTTTTCCGGGGGAACGCAGTTCCGGCAACTCCAGCACTGAATGTATGTAATAGTGTGGGGTGTGCTGGAGGGTCTTTTGATGTTGGCTGCTGGGGGATCTATTGTCACTGGTGGTGATCTGATTTTGTGTGAGGGTCTATTGTTGCTGATGGGGAATCTTATGTTGCTGGAAGGGATCTACTGTTGAGGGAGAGGTCTATTTTTATTGGCTGCTGGAGGATCTATTGATGCTGGCTGCTGGGGTGACTCAGACGGGTTCCTGCACCTATTCTTTGAGAAAAAAGATATATATATATATATATATATGTATATGTATATGTGTATATATTTTTTTTTTCGGGGGTGGGGGGCGATTTTTTTTGCTGACCTATAATGCTTATACATCTTGAGGGAAGGGGGCACAGTTTTGGTATGTTTGCCCTGGGCTCTAGACGACCTTGTCCCAGCAATGAAGGGGGCCCAAATACAAAATAAAAATACAAGATTCCTTTAAATTACCTTCTTGTGGGGGGGGGGGGGGGGGGGTGCCTTAAACCTGCCTATCAAGTGGCGCACCTGTAGGATGTACAAAAGCAAAGGTGACATTTACTTTTCCTCAGATCCTTGGTCCATTGGATGTGGGGATCTGTAGGGGTGGAGTCATGTGTAGATCTGCGGGGGTGGAGTTATCAGAATCTGCAAGCCCCCTTAAACCACTTCAGCTCCAGAAGATTTTACCCCCCCCTTCATGACCAGGCCATTTTTTGCTATTTAGCACAGCGCTACTTGCACAGTCATGCAACGATGTACCCAAATAAACTTTTCTATCATTTTTTTGCTCACATAAATAGAACTTTCTTTTGGTGGTATTTGATTACCTCCTGCGGGGGTTTTATTTTTTGCTCTGTAAATAAACAATTTTGAAAAAAAAATATATATATATATTTTTTTACTTTCTGCTATAAATCCTATCCAATTAAAAAAAAAAAAACAATTCTTCATAAACTTTAGCCAAAATGTATTGTGCTACATGTTTTTTGGTAAAAAAAAATTCCCAATAAGTGTATATTGATTGGTTTGTGGGAAAGTTATAGCGTCTACAAACTATGGAATATTTACTGGAATTTGCATTTATTTAATGTCATTTTTTTGGGCTTTATAAATGCAAGCAGCAGCTTATATACACAGTACAGATGTGCCACTTTACAGGTGGACTAAGGGGACCCCCCAGGCTCTATATTGAAAGGAATTTTTCATTTTTATACTTTCACTTTAAGCATCAATAAATCACTGCTCATTTAAAAATGTTTTTTACTAACTTTTCTTTCTTTCATTGATACATGTCCCCCAGGGCAATACCCAGGCCCCCCCCATAACCATTGTATGCCCAAGTACTTGCTTATAAGCCTTCAAAATGGGCATGTTTGGGCCCCATAGACTTCAATAGGGGTTCCTTATTCTAGTAATAGCGGCAATCATTGACTTTAAAACGGGACTGTGATAGTGCAACGAGCAATCTGACACTAACTGACACTTTTGTGTGAACTGACTAAATGACACCTCCCCCAGTGACATTTGATACGGTGATACTATGCACTGTCACTGTACTATTGACACTGGCTGGGAAGGGGTTAACATCTAGGGGCAATTAAAGGGTTAAATGTGTAAAGTGTGCTGCTTTTTACTACAGATCGATTTTTTTTTTGTTTGTTTCTTTCCCCTGCTTTTTGCAGGTGATTCCAGGGGTTTAGTCATAGGGGCGGCACAGTGGTGTAGTGGATAGCACTTTCGCCTCGATCCCAGCCATGACACCACCTGCCTGGAGTTTGCATGTTCTCCCTGTGCCTGCGTAGGTTTCCTCCGGGTACTCCGATTTCCTCCCACACTCCAAAGACTCCCTGAATGTGAGTTAGGGACCTTAGATTGTAAGCTCCTTGAGGGTAGGGACTGATGTGAATGTACAATGTATATGTAAAGTGCTGCGTAAAATTGACGGTGCTATATAAGTACCTGAAATAAGTAAAAATAAATAGTCCTGCAGTTCATGTTACTGACAGGTCCACTTTAAGCTCTCCGTTGGATCTTGAATATATAACCCCCTTTACTAGTACAGAAAACGCTGGGATCGATAAGAAGGATTCTGCTATTGGCCGCCCTACATGTCTGGCCTGTGGTGCGATCACTTAGTGCTGCTTGGAAAAGCCGGGCCGTGGCATCCTGCCATCGCTCAGACTTCTCTTTATGAATCATTTTCTCTGACTGGCGTGGCTGAGCCGGGCACTCCCTTGTGGTTTCAGTACAAAGCTCTGACGGTAATTCTAGAACTCTTCCGATGAATGCCCGCCGCTCAGCCAGGACCTCTACTCTCTTAAAGGGCCAGTCCAACCAAAAGCTGCCACCACCTGAGGGCTCATCACCATGAAGTCGTCTGGCTCGGTTCTCGCCGTCTATAGGAAGTACAACATCCTCCTGCTGAATTTCACATAGTATAAAAAGAATACACCCTGGGACATACACTATATTGCCAAAAGTATTGGGACGCCTGCCTTTACACGCACATGAACTTTAATAGCTTCCCAGTCTTAGTCCGTAGGGTTCAATATTGAGTTGGCCCACCCTTTGCAGCTATAACAGCTTCAACTCTTCTGGGAAGGCCGTCCACAAGGTTTAGGAGTGCGTCCTATGGGAATGTTTCACCATTCTTCCAGAAGTGCATTTGTGAGGTCAGGCACTGATGTTGGATGAGAAGGCCTGGCTCGCAGTCTCCGCTCTAATTAATCCCAAAGATGTTCTATGGGGTTGAGGTCAGGACAGTCAAGTTCCTCCACCCCAAACTCGCTCATCCATGTCTTTATGGACCTTGGTTTGTAGACTGGTGCTCAGTCATGTTGGAACAGGAAGGGGCCATCCCCAAACTTTTCTCACAAAGTCAGGAGCATGAAATTGTCCAAAATGTCTTGGTATGCTGACACCTTAAGAGTTCCCTTCACTGGAACTTAGGGGCCAAGCCCAACCCCTGAAAAACAACCCCCCACATCATAATCCCCCCTCCACCAAATGATTTGGACCAGTGCACAAAGCAAGGCCCATAAAGGGGGGTGCACAATTATGTGGAACCTTATGAGGAGGGGGAGAGAGAGCACAGCCTGCACCTCCTCCCGGCTCTCTCCTCCTCTTCCTCCTCCTCTTCCTCCTCTCCTCCCTCTTCCTCCTCCCTCTTCCTCCTCCTCTTCCTCCTCCTCTTCCTCCTCCTCTTCCTCCTCCCTCTTCCTCCTCCCTCTTCCTCCTCCTCTTCCTTTTCTTGCCGCATCCAGTGCTGGACTCACAGAGTTATTGTCACTACTCCTGTCAGGATTATAGTAGAAGGAAGTTGCGGCAAAACCCCCCCCCCCCCAGCTCTACAATACACACAGTCGCTCCTTTTGCCCACCCCTTGTCCCCTGCCCACGTCTGATACTGAGCCTTCACGAGCCCCTGAAAGAAGTGAAATCCAATGAGAGGCGGGCCAGGGACAGTCAGGATGGAAAGGAAAGAGCTACATGATGCTGGACATAAGGAGCTCATTTATGCAGATTAAAGTTACTGAAAGCTCCACTTTAAGCATAAAGATATGTTTGGAAAGCCCCAAAAAAATGTCACATGGAAATAACCGTGTTTGCCAAAAGATACTCCTCTGTTGTTTTGAAGAATGTTATAGTTCCTTGAAATGCATCCCACCCCCCGGTGGGCACACACATCCTTTATTCTGTTTTGTGCTCATTATATACATAAGGTTCTATAATGTTCTATTTATAAAACATTTGTTGCACAAATGACAGAAACCTTCGTGCAATCTGAACAAAATGTCACAAATGTTTCTAAGAGTCTGTATGGTCAGCTCCATCTAGTGGCCAAAATGTGGTATCGTTTTCTGAAATACCTCAATAAAAAACATACTGTAATTTGGCCACTAGGTGATGCTGTTGAGACCGGCATTAATCTCTTAGAAAAATTACGGTGACATTTCATTCAGCTTTTAACGCTTTCGATGTTTATTTATGCAACAAATGATTTATAAATACCCTCCTTGGTATCTGCTATTGAGATTAAAAATACTTTGTATAAACCAGGTTATCATTTGTATACATTGTATATAGTTTGTTATTCGTTTAGTAAGCTGAGCTTTGCTCACGATGGTGATCAGTCTGTAAACCTATGGAACTCATGGTTCCTTACTGTATATGTTTAAAGCAGGGGTCTCAAACTGGTGGCCCTCCAGCTATTGCAAAGCTACAAGTCCCATCATGCCTCGGCCTGTGGGAGTCATGCTTGTAAATGTCGGCCTTGCAATGCCTCATGGGACTTGTAGTTTCACAACAGCTGGAGGGCCGCCAGTTTGAGACCACTGGTTTAAAGGGACCCTGTCACCAGACCATTTATTTCTACAGCAATCTTCTTAGAGGACTACGTGCATTTTATGCATGCTAGCTACCTGTAGAAGCCTCCCTTGTGTAGACATCCAAAAGACTGCTGCTGGTTGCCACCATCTTGGATGTGATGACAGCAGACTCAGAGCTGTCACTCAAGTTTTACTCCTCCCAACCTCAGCATCTACATAGACAGTTATGTAGGGAAGTGATGGGAGGGGCAGAGGAGCTGGACTGTAAATGGACACACCTAGAACAGTAGAGGGCTGTGAAGTACAACAAGGGAGGGGCTGTAAAAAAATACACTAAGATTAATGTTAGGACACACAGACCCATTATATTATTAATAATAATAATAATAATAATAATAATAATATTATTTTTCAGTATAATTTATAGGAAGAGGTTGTGCCGAGTAAACAGATACCCAACATGTCAAGCCCTAAAATTGCGTGCGCCGTGATGTGCCGAAACTTTGGTACGCTACGGTTTCTATAGGTGACGCTTTAAAAGCCCCTACAGGTCAGCTGTTAGGTTGCAGCAATTGAACCCTGAAGTGATGTAGTACGCAGGGGCATACGTACTGGGCTTGCAAATGGCGACCCGGGATCCATGCTCCAGGGCGCCTGTGCGGCCCCATGTACACCTGGATAGAAGACGCTGCACTTTTAGTAGCTGCAGGAGGAAAATGGAGAGGATTGGTTTCTCTACATGCCATTCCTCCTCTCCGCCTTCTGCTGTGATTGGGCTTCTGTGCCCCCCATCCTCCACAGCGCTGCCAGGTTCCCCTCTCCCTTCTCCTGCCGACTCCTGCACGGGATGTCAGGATGGAGAGCAGGGAAGGGGTCAGTAAATGTGTCATTTACCGGCTCCTTCCTTGTCTTAATGAATTGAGACAGTGATTTGTACTGATCACTGACTCTGTCCATTCATAACTGAAGATTGGTAAACTGTGGTTACTATGCTTCAGTTTGTAAATGAACAGAAAGCCTCTGTACAGAGCTATTCCTGTTCATTCTGTGCAGCTGAGGCTGCAGAGAAGGAGTTTGAAGGCTGTGTCCTCGATCTCCTTTCTCTGTCTATTTAGACCCTTGATATTTCATCAAAGCCCCCAATGGGCTACTAACAAAATATGAAAAAAAAATTTGTAAAAAACAAATAAAAAAAGTAATACTATAATGGTCAAAAAAATAAAAAGGAAATAATAACAAACTGCAGACACCAGTGGCAAAACTACCAGGGTCACAAAGGTCACGCTTGCTTGGGACCTGGCATTCCATCATCAGGAGGGGGCATCCTTTATGGTTTCTTGCACCGAGCCCTGAAGGTTCTATTTATGCCTCTGCCTACTGGGTAGGAGAGACGAGCGAACAGATGTTTGCTGGTCTCCCTCCCCTCTACCCGGGGCACCAGCCATGCCAGCCCTGGGTCCACAGGTGTGAGCATGGACCCCAGGAAACATGGAAGAGAAGCTTGTGGGGATGTGTGGAAGCAATCGGGTGAATTGTAAAGTTTGTGAATATTTCTCCTCATCTGTTTCCCTTGCCGTTGCAGGTGTCGGCCAAGATGCAGTCCCCGGACTCGCCAGATGGATGTTTCCTTCCCGAACATCTGGACACGGCTGCCCTGGACATTGAATTGGATGAACTGGACTCCATACGAGAAGATGATGGTAAAACCCTAGCAGAGGCTTGTTAAGATAAAATCCTATTAAACTAACAATTCACTTGTAGGTTTCCCATACAAGGCCAGATATTTCTCAGCAGTGAGACCAATTTTGGCGTTGTGACAGTTAGTGGGGTAGTGGTTAAAGTATACTAAATCCTATTACAATATAATAGTTTACTGAATGAGTTTCCCTTTCAGATCCAATATCTATGTGTTTTATAAGATGTTAAGTGCCTTCGACCCCCTTGCTGGCTTCAAGAGTGTGGCAAGATGGCAATGCCTATTCCTATCTTTCCCTTGTCATTTATTAGTGTAGAAGAGCATCTATAGACCATTATTTGATACTAATTCTGGTACAGAGCCCATATACAATTAATTAGGTACATAAAGCCTCAAGCGAGGGTTTAAAAATAAAAAAGCAGTTCTGGCAGTGATAGTCACCTATTTTATGGCACAGCTCCTCACAAGATGTCCTCAGTCTTGCATGTTGAATTACGCACAGTGTCATTCAACCCGGAAGACTGAGGACATACTGTGTCAGGACCCGAATCTAAACCTACGACCTCTGCTGTGTCTGGTCTTGCTGAGCCACCTGGAATGCTGGACAGCTCCCTGAAGCTTCCTTAAACTTGACTTGAACCTTGTTGCTCTTGAACCTTGAACCCTTTGCTCCTGCCATAAACCTCTATTTAAAGCCATGCCTTTGTGGTTCCTTTTTGCCAGATTATTGTGCTCACTTCAGATAATATGATGCTCTTGTCACTCCTGCTGCCGTATCTCCACTATCACTCATTACCGTCCCTTGGCTTGTTCCCTGACTATGCTGTTCCCTGATCCGTATCTCCACTATCACTCATTACCATCCCTTGGCTTGTTCCCTGACTATGCTTCTGCTTGATCCCACCCTGCGAACAATAGTTACCGACCTTTGGCTTGTTTACTGACTTTGCTTCTGTTTGATCCCTACCTGCTCTATTAGCTGCTAGACCTCAGCTTGCTCACCTCTTGGTAGGGTGATCCAGAGGACTGCGAACTGGTACTAACATGCAGCAAAACCCACCTCCTCCATCAGGAGCTCTAGTGAACACCGGTTAGTGCTTAGACACTTCGGGTGAGCTTGTGTCTTCTGCTAGGCTGACCTGCTGCTGCACTTATCCATTTGGTCGGTGGGAACCCCTCAACTGCTATAACTAATGGTCTCCGAGCCTGGCCCCTGACCAAGACATAAAAGGACCCACCCTTGAGGGGGCATCACAATGGCACCCTGTGCTCAAAGTCTAATTATACGAAGCGCAGTGCCTCTCTCTGCATCACTGATGAGAACTGAGGATCCGAAGCAGAACCTGCATGTTACGTGACCATCCTAAAGACATCTGGATAAATTTAAAAAAGCAAAAATACAGCCCAATCAGAGCAATTGACATGTTTTTTTAAAAGCTTGCCCTTTTAACCCAACTTTACTCACTCTCGCCTACTTCTATCGGTGCTCCTGGAATATGAGACCACCCATGATTGAGTGCTTAGGCCCAATCAGCCAATCACCAGGCCCAGACCATGTCAAGTGATTGAGGAGGTGATGTCATCAACACTGTGTGTAAGCTCCGACCTCATCCTCCAGGCCTTGACGAAGGAGTGGGGGGGAAGGCGAGTAAAACTTGGACAGCAGGTGAGCTTTCAAGAGAAAGGAACAAATCTTACCCAACCTCTACTGCTGTGTTTGGGATGTAGAGGCAGGAGACCGGTGCTCTGGCTAAGGTGTTTTCTTACCAGAACATAAGTCTTTAATAATAATAGCCGGGCAACTCTGAGTGTTTCTTGATATGAGTTCTTTATTAGCTACATAGGCAATGACACCAAATACAAAATACTAACAAGTTTTGGCTTACAAAGCCAAGGAAGAAAGGCTTTGTAAGCTGAAACGCATTAGCATTTTGGATTATGTCATTGCTTATGTAGCCCGTAAGAATTCATATCAAGAAGCACTCTGAGTTTCCAGTTATTATGAGCTTTCAAGAGAGTCTCTTTAAGTTGGTAGCTCAGGAGCTAAGAATAACTATCACTACTAGAGAAGGTATGTATAAACCTAAAAATATGAATACACTGTATAATGTCCTGAGTAATAATCACAGTTGGCCACACAACAATCTCCAAAGGCTCTAGATGGACCGGTGCGACACGTCTCAGAAAAGAGGTAAAACAAAATCGAGACCGCAGTCCATTGTTATCGCATTTATAAGGGATTATTGGCCGCCATGATTGGTTACACTGCTTCATCTTATCTGTAGTGTTCCCTGAGCACTCTGAATCTTTGTTTTCTCTTAAAACAAGGTGGAATTAAATATTTCTCAGGTCGTCTATCCACATTCCAGGGGAGCCAGTCAATCATTACACAACTGTCAAGGTCCTCAGGTTCATTTTTGGCAGCAATTCAGCTGTTGACCCAGGCATGAATTATAACCATAAAGGATCTTCACTGTCTTGAAGGGAAACTATTGTGATTTATTTTTTTTAATTTTTTTTTTTTTAGTTTTTGTAGCTCTATTGAAACCTTTTTTATGTATTTAAAAGTGCAATAAAAAACAAACTGCCACCAGTTCCAAACCTCCATCATTCTGTCTAAAACTGAAGAAGAGCTAGAGTTCCACTTTACTAAAGAGAGGATCTGGATAATTTTATGGCTTTATTATCTGTTGATCATAAAAAAGAATAAACCTTGAAATTGAAGTAGGTAGTAAATCTTTCTGGACATTTATAGCCCATGAGAAGTCTGGATGTCAAGGGAAATAGATGCAAAGGTAAATGGATGCAAAAGGATGTTCTTTCATGACGTGTGTAGGATAGTCCACACAAGGTTTTTGTCAACCAGGGGTCCATGGAATTCTAGGGTTCCTCCAGAGGTTGTTAGAGTTCCTTGAGATATTATCAATTTCTGTCTCTCAGATAAGTTCCCACTGACACCATTAATCTTTTTTTAAAATCTGTAAGAGGGTAATTCTTCACAATGTCCACAAGTGTAGGGAGCATTCTTCCTACTGACCATCATATTAATGTATCATGAGTTGTAGTATATCCGCTTCAATACAGTGCATTTTCACCCCCTTCCTGCCCAAGCCATTTTTCAGCTTTCAGCGCTGTCGCACTTTGAATGACAATTGCGCGGTCATACAACACTGTACCCAAATTTTTCCCCCACAAATAGAGCTTTCTTTTGGTGGTATTTGATCACCTCTGGGGTTTTTATTTTTTGCGCTATAAACAAAAGAGTGACAAGTTTGAAAAAAAACACAATATTTTTTACTTTTTGCGATAATAAATATCCAATTTTTTTTTCTTTAAAACAAGTTTTTTCCTCAGTTTAGGCCGATATGTATTCTTCTACATATTTTTTGGTAAAAAAAAAGCGTATATTGATTGGTTTGCGCAAAAGTTATAGCGTCTACAAAATAGGGGATAGATTTATAACATTTTTATCATTTTTTTTTTCTTTACTAGTAATGGTGCCGATCTGCGATTTTTATCATGACTGCGATATTGCGGCGGACATATCGGACACTTTTGACACATTTTTGGGACCATTCACATTTATACAGCGATCCGTGCTATAAAAATGCACTGATTACTGTATAAATGTGACTGGCAGGGAAGGGGTTAACACTAGGTGGTGATCGAGGGGTTAACTGTGTTTGCTAGGGAGTGTTTCTAACTGAAGGGGGAGGGGACTCACTAGGGGAGGAGACCGATCGGTGTTCCTCTGTACTGGGAACACACATCGGTCTCCTCTCCTCTGACAGGACCGTGGATCTGTGTGTTTACACACACAGATCCACGGTCCTGCTGTGTTACGGGCAATCGCGGGTGCCCGGAAGACATCGCGGCCGCCGGGCACGCGCACCGAGTGCCCAGTGACACGGCGGGCCGGGAAAGCGAGGCCGTCATATGACGCCCGCCCGCAACGAGAGCTGCGCCGCCTGGCCGTCAATTGACAGCCGGCGGTCAGCAAGCAGATATAGTAATTTTTAGCAGGGGTTCCATGAGACCAGAAAGTTATTTCAAGAGTTACTCTGTGTTCAAAAGGTTGAGAGAGACTGGTCTACACATAGTCTGCCCTAAAATGAGATGGGGCAGACCTATGACTCTGAGTCATGTAGCTAGCAGCCGTTCAGTGGGATGTTGGGGTCTAGTAAGTAAAGACTTCTCTATTACTAGATTACTAGAATAGTTAAGCGGCCAAATGATCAGACTGAAAACTGTAACTTGTAGTTTACTAAGCAGGTCTCTGCGACTCTCTGTCTCCCAATTAACTGTTTGTACACCAGTTCTGGCAGTGGATGGCATCTCTCCAGGTGTGGCCTCTGAGCAGCTGAGGGAGGGAAGGATAGAAACTATCATCTGTGGGTGTGTCCAGGACCCCAGAGAGCTGTGGGAAAAGAAGTTAAAGGGGCCTGTGCCTGTATTGGAGCATGGTGAGCAAATGGACACTCTGCTACACTTTACCCCACTTGAACTTACGGTAACATGTACAGGGGGTCTCCTGAATTAGGTCTTTTGGAGCATCTCTGTGGTTGAGTTTTCAGTTCCATCCTCCAGGGCAACATGTCTCCCTCTTCAGGTGCATCAGTGAATGGTGGTTCAGAGGCCTTGACAGTGGGAGCATAGACCTGAGCTATTGTCAGAATCCATGGCTTCTCTTGGATTTCCCCTTGAAGGAATAGTGGAAAAACAAGAGGCATCCACCATTAAACTTCTGGTGGCAGAGACATTTGTGGCTCACAAACTTGGACAGATTCTCTGAAAACTCCCTTATAGGCCATTCTGTTGCTTGTCAGTGTAAGTATCTCACGTTTTCTTGGGCTCCTTCTCTCTGGATATCATAGACTGGAAGACCTGGGATAGGCAGTTGTAGGCAACTCCAGGGACGTGATGTGCGTCTTTATGCCAGACTAATAAACTTTATCACAGCAGAGTCAAGCTGAGAATAACTACTTCAGTAAAACAGTACAGAACACAGCTACTTGCGGTTATCCTAACAGATATCGTCTCTCACAGTGGAGTCCAAGGTAGCTCTGATTACGCAGGTGAACAGCTGCAGGGATACAAGGGCCAGGGACAAAATGTCACCCCACAGGAACTGGAGTACTCTGGTAGCAATCAGGGAGGTGTTCCCCACAGTATCTGGTTCTCCATGGAAGCCACATACAATTGGGTTTTGACATAGCTATCTGCTTGTCAGTTCTGACAGAGGGCCTCTCATCAGGTATGACCTCTTTTAACTGCTGTGGGATGGAAGCATAGAAACTTAACTTCAGTAGGTGTGTCCAGAACCACAGACAACTGTTGGAAAGGGATTAAAAGTGGCCTGTGCCTGCACTCCAACTAAACACCACCCTTGAGCATGCTGTCCTTGGCAAGTTTGCAGACTGTCCGAATGCATCCTGTATAAAGTATACAAGGGGTCTCCCAAATTAAGTCTGTGGGAGCACTTCAGGAGTTGATTTTCAGTTGCATCTTTCAGGACAATTGATTTCTGTCTTCAGGTGCATAAATAAATGGAGGTTCAAAGGGCTCCACAGAGGGAGCATGAACCTGAGCTGGGTGACCATTGAGCTGTATAATACTGTCAGGATTCATGGCTTCTCCTGGGGGTCTTGGAGGAATGATGGAGGAGGCAGCTTTTGACTTCTGGTGGCAGAGATATTTGTGGTTGACAAACTTAGAGAAGTTCTTCGAAAACTCCCTTAAAAAAAATCTGAGAGTCTTAATGAATTTATGGTGTAGGCATCTCACTTTTTCTTGGGCTTCGTCTCTCTGGTTATCATTGCCTGGCACACCCAGAAATAGCTATTGTAGGACAACTCTAGGGACTTGTTTCTATGCTGTTTGAAATTATCCTTGCTGATGTGGCATTTTGTTGGACTATAAAAATTCTAGAACAAGTCAAGTCAGTAAATCGTCTTCAGTAAATGATTACAGAGCACAGCTACATGCACTTATACTCCTAAACAGCGTACTTCACAATGAAGTCCAGAGTAGCTCTCGTAGCACAGGAAAACAGCTGGAGGAATCCAAGGGCTGAGGACGAGGAACCACTCCACTATAAGTGGAGTGGTTCCTCGACTAGAAGTAGCAATCAGTGAGGGGTTCCCCACAGTAGCTGGGTCTTTTGGAGAAACTGCATGCTATTAGGCTTCTGCCTGGTTGCCTACATGCAGGTTCTGATAGTGGAAGGCCTCTTGCCCAGCTATCACTGCCTCGCCAGGTGTGGCCTCTCTGAGCTACTGAGGTAGGGAAGCAGACAAATGTATTTTTCCTTGGCATGCCCAAGAACCTAGGAAGTGGTGGGGAAGGGGCCACTGCCTGCATCTGAACTTGGTGTGTAAATGGCTGCTCAGCTTCAACAGTACCTGCAGTACAGAGGAGAGTCGGGCTATATGACTTACCGGATTTAGGTCCCGTGACCTGAAACCAGAGAACTGGATCCCATCTAAACTTTAATTATTTTAAGCCCGTGGTGAGTGTTCAAAAACTAAAACACCAATAGGTGACCCAAAAAAGTGTGTCTCTGGTCCACCTCTGGAAGAAATAGGACCTCTCCTTGACCGCCTGGGGCACAAGGCTCCTGACAGGGGTAAGGCACACTTAGGTCCACCTATTCAAAAGGCCTGGCGGACCCCTCTCACCATGATCAGCCAAAGCTGACCACTGAGTACTAGGTGAGGAGCTCTACTGAAGAGATACCCCCCCCAACACAAGGAAGGAGCCAAATGGCCACACATCCTCAGGGTAGGCCCGAGGATCCACATCCTCCATCCTGAGTGAAAAAGTAACACACATATAAATTCAGAGTGACAGACATTGACTAGGCCTTGCAGCCTGGAAACAAAAATTGCTCCAGTCTTGGTCAAAAGGACTTGCCTATGAGGCCTACTGCAGAAAAAAACAAGAGGTGTCATGGCCTAGTGGGGTCCCAAACCCTTAGTGATACTAAGAGCACCCCCAGAATCTCACACCTGGAGGGTGCTTGATACCACTGGCTCTTTGCCTTCCCAGCTTATAACCAGACCAGGTAGCGCTATTCAAATCAGGAGGCACTGGGCCCCTCTGAACCCTCTATGCCAGGGAAGTACTCCTGACCCACACCTTACATGGTCCATGCTCTATTCAGCTTCCCTGCCCATTGGGAATATCCTTCGGAGCCCCCATCGTACCAGCAGGGGTAGTAAACAAACAGCCATCCTATCCGCAAACACTAGATGAACTGTGGAGCTCCACTACTGGACACTGATGAGAACAGATTTTTATTTTTTTTTTTATTGAAAGCCTATGGCGTGCAAAACACACCCAAAAACTTCACCCGGGGCATAAAAAATGTGCACACACATAAAGAGTGCTCACAAAAAAGTGCCACGGGTACACAAGACGTGCCAATTTCCTGATCCCCTGGGGCGTTAGGCTCCAGATGGGGACAAAGGTACTTTACAATGGTCTATCTGGCCAAAACCAGACAGACCCCGTTCTCTGGAGGGCCTGCTGAGACAGGACCCACCCAAGTACTAGGTGGGGCTCCCCCAAAGGGAGACCCCATGAGAGAGGGCGAACTAAGCCAAAAGGCCATGTCCACCCCTTCCCAAGACTTTCAGGGCTGGCCCGAGGACCCGCATCCTTACTCATCACAAACGTGCAAAATGTGAAAAAACAAGATGTGACAAACAAACATAGGTTTCAAAATAAATAAAAAGTGGGGTAAGGGATAGTGAAGAGGAGAGTGAAAGAAGTGGCCATTGTGTAAAGCAATGACCAGGCCCTCCGGCCAGGAATAAAAAATTCCTCTGGTCCTAGCCAAAAGGCCCGGCCCAAGAGCCAGGTGCAAAAAAAGCATGTTATGGTGCAGTGACCGTGGTGCCTCAAATCAAAGTGACTGCCACTCACAGTGATTTTATGGCACCCCTGGACTGCCACTTCAGGGGTACTACTCCATAGGCTTTCAAGACCAACCCTGGCCCACACCACAGCAGCCCCCACCACAGGCAGAAAGGCATGAAGATCAGGAAGCTTGGTGAGAGCCCTTTACCATCAGGCTCCACCGTCGCTCCCATCACTCCTTCCTAATTACATTCAGGAAGTACTAACCACTCCCCTCCCCCCCTCATTAGGGGGAAGTAGGCGTTCTCTCCCGAATAACTGTCCATAGCTAGTGCTACCCCAATCTAGGCCAGAAGGCCAGGGACCCGACCCTCCGGCCAGACCCATGTGCAGCACCCATCCTCACCAGGAGGTCCTTTCTAGACAGGTTGGGTAGGCCCACTGAAGCCCCCATGGGCAACAGGTGATGACTGTCCCTCAACCGCCTGTCCAGGTCCAATTACGCCATTGGATTTGCATGTGCCCTTCCCTCTATGGTCGGTACAAGATCGCCTCCTCTGGCAACTGATGAGAACAGATACTAAACTTGATCTTAGCTGAAAGGCCTGCTTGAAAGAGGCATCTGTCTTTCTGAGGGAGTGTAGAGTCATCTCCTGTTAGACCTGTTATCCATTTATTTAGACTTATAGTGATGTGAAAAAGTAAATACACTCCATGGAAACTCCACGTTGACTTTTTTTGACATACTTTAACAGGCAAACATTAGATCTTCTTTGAAGCAGTACCTGCAGATAGTACTGAACAAATGACACATGAAAAGTGACATGATGTTTTCATATTAATAATCCAAAAGAACAAAAATGCAGATTTGTCATGTAAAATAGTAAGTCCACTAGACCATTTCCCACCACTTCACATCCTTGAAATTAGATTTCCAGAATAGGTGCCAGTAATCAGGATCTCCTAGGGCCACCTTTCTCAACCTTTGTATCACCGAGGATCCCTGGAAATAATTATAGGTTCTCAGGAACCTCCGATAAAAAGGATTATACCCACAACCCATGTTACATTGGTGTGATTAATAATTAGTGTCCACTCTAACATTAGTGGTCGGAGTGTGGAGGTGACCCCTTCCAATGGTGGTCGGAGTGTGGAGGTGACCCCTTCCAATGGTGGTCGGAGTGTGGAGGTGACCCCTTCCAATGGTGGTCGGAGTGTGGAGGTGACCCCTTCCAATGGTGGTCGGAGTGTGGAGGTGACCCCTTCCAATGGTGGTCGGAGTGTGGAGGTGACCCCTTCCAATGGTGGTCGGAGTGTGGAGGTGACCCCTTCCAATGGTGGTCGGAGTGTGGAGGTGACCCCTTCCAATGGTGGTCGGAGTGTGGAGGTGACCCCTTCCAATGGTGGTCGGAGTGTGGAGGTGACCCCTTCCAATGGTGGTCGGAGTGTGGAGGTGACCCCTTCCAATGGTGGTCAGAGTAGGGGGGGAGATCACTCTACCACGGCTCAACACTCAAGGAAGCCCAACCAACTTCAGGAGGAACCCTCTTTGGGAAGCCCTGTCCTATGAAGTATGGAGGTGGGATCGGTCCAATGGAGGGCTTGACTGAGCAAAGGAAGGATGAGTATATGCAGCTGGAGGGAGCAAAGGGTAGATGAGTATGTGCAACTATAATAAGCAATGGGAGGAACACCTCCTGCACACTGGGGATGGATAAAGACTTAAATGAAACCTTTCCCGCACTCTGAACAGAAAAATGGCCTCCCATCAATGTAGGCCTTGAAAATGGCTATGAAGCCTGAACGTTCACAAGAAGCTTCTCACCGGTGTGAACTCTCTCTGGTGTCTCTAAAGTTTTGGAAATTTCCCACACTTTAAGCTCTCCTTGTTATTGACGTGTGGTGTCATCCTATCAATCAGTGCTGAGACACTGTCCTCCAGCACCCAAGGTGAGGATGCCAATGTGCTCCCCTCCATTGCCCACATAACCTTTTAATTCAGGACTACAAAAATGAAGGAATGTATATTTTAAAAAATGATATTCATAACAAAAAAGAAGCAGGTATTGAACTAAGGGGAGTAAGGTGTTAAAGCTGAATTCCAGGTATAGCAGTTTAAAATATGTAGCCAGGTGTTATGGAGAAGGAGATGGGATTGCCTTTTACTCTTCTCCCCCTCTACTAAGATAATGATATCCTGCACCATTATCCTCCAGACAGCAGGGGGAGAGCTAAAGCCAAGCAAACCCATAGACTTCTAGGCAGAGAGCTGAGAATACTGGGGGTTGTAGTGTGATATGTCTGCCATATAATGGTTACACTACAGATCCCAATGAGCAGTAGGAGGAGTGAAAGAGGTATTTCTATTAAACCGCAAGTACTTTCTCTTGGCACAGAGGGAGTTAGAGGGAGAGGATCTCTGTCTGGATATTTGCCTGCCAGCTGGAGACCATACCAGTGAGATCCAAGCCTGAGACTAGGAGTGAGGACACCTGGGGGCAGTGCAACACCACTCACATCACAGCACCTGCACTGCTGCGAGCATACACTCACTCTCTGCTTCCTAACACTGATCACTGGAAGCTTCTGGGGGGAGACAGAGGGGGGAGGGGGTAGCCCCCTTCTATAGCATAGCTCCCAACTGTCCCTGATTTCGAACAAAGTCCCTCTGTCCCTCTTTCCTCCTCATTTGTCCCTCATTTTGGTCTGATCTATATAGTTGTATGTAAAATACACTTTTTATCTTTCAAAAAGTGTTTCCCAGTGCTCATTTTGAATTGAAAAGTGGTCAATCATCCACTAAATATTTGATCAGATGATGAGATTACATGGTGGAAACAGCAATGTGATCGATACTTATATAGCACCCTCTAGTGTGCTAGAATTGGTTAATTGTTGGTGTAGGAACATTTGGCCTGGCTAAGAGCCAGGCCTGGGTTGAATTTGGGTCAGGGCTGAGTGACTCAGGAAGGCTGGATGACTCACCAAGCAGCACATCTGATAACTCCTCCTGCTCTCTGGAACCTGGGAGGAGTCTATCAGGAGCTGCTTGGAGTATTGACAAGGGCCCCAACCAATCCCCAGCAAAATGGGAAGGCACCTCATAAATACTCATGGGTCATGACAACAGGGGAAGTCGGGTGGAAGATTGAGAAGGAGTGCTGAGGAGGCTGTCCGTGGCCCTTGAGGGTGCCCCCTAGTCTGGGGGGTAGACCTCAGGCCTGGGGCTCTGGTGCTGGAGGCACCCTCTACAACAAACAGAGGAAATCCCTCATGGAGGCACGGAAGCAAGGAGAGGACAGCAGGAGCAGGTCAGCACGTTGAGGAGAGTCAGATGGGTGGGCTTGTGAGTGTGTAGTCTGGGAGGACTGTGGTGTCAGTCAGACAGACTGTGGAGAAGTCCCCAGGGAGATAGTGAAAGGGGCTGCTACAGCCAGGAGGGCTGGCAGGGCCTAAAGAGGTGGTGCTGGGACCAGTGACCACGGGAGGAAGTGCAGTAAATGTATTAGTGATGTCACTCTACATTCCACAAGTATAGAGGCTGCATATCCCTGCCTGTAATGGGCCATTGCTACAGACCTTTACAGACTGACACTGCTGGAGATTCTGCGAGCAAGTGAAGTGCTGGAGGATGGAAAGGAGCTGTATATAGGACTGTAAATACTAGAAGTTGTCCCTGAAGTCAAGTGGGCATCCCATAATTTCCCCATCCAAGTTATTAATTCCTCAATAAAGTGCTGAACTGTTTTTGGACTCTGGGAGGCTGTGAAAATTCTGTGTGCCTGGCTGTGCAGGATAGGAAGTCCCAGTTCATCTTCATCTCCTATGTGAGGTGAGGTACACTTATGATCCTAAGATACAATTGTATCTTAACAATCGATCGAAATCCACTTACCCTGTGAGTGGCATATTGATTGAATGGGTTGTTAACCTATATATCAATTGTTTCAATCACAAAAGAAATTGATTATACGTTGAAGTGTGTATGTCCACCATTAAACACAACATGCACATCTTCCTGCTCTATTAGACACTTTTTTTTTTTTTTAATCCAACAAAATTTTATTGAGTTTGCAGGAAAAGCATTACAAACATTGTAAACAGGATTACACAGTACCTCTTATGCAACACATAATCCAATAGCCAAGTAACAATCTCAATATAGCACAGCTAAAAGCTTGTTCCAATCACAGTTAACCTCTATCTATGTCTCACCCGGCATTGATTCCTAACAACCTGTCATATACCAGTTCCATAGGTGCTAATCCCGGTACATCCAACCATGGACCCCATATTTTTTCAAATTTTGGCATGCTACCTCCTATGTTGGTAAATCAACTTTTCCATTTTTAGAGTTGTGTTTAATACTTTCAGTCCACTCCTTAACAGTCGGGGACCTATCGGACTTCCAGTGAGTCATAATCAGCCTTCTGGCCTGAAAAAGTACTCTATGCACAGCTTCTCTGTTGTGTCCTTCCCATTCGTATTCCTCCAAAGCACCCAAGAGACACGCTCTAGGGTCCTGTGGAAGACTCACATTGAAGATTGAGTTAATATTTTGCACCACTCCTGCCCAATACATGTAACTTGGGACATCTCCACAGCATATGTATCAGGTCACCATGCTCACGTTTACATCTAGTACATGTTGGTTCCGTCAGCCTGTTCATTAAATGTAATCTGTGCGGAGTATAATATGTTCTCAATAGTATATATAGTTGGGTGAGTTTTTGTGACACATTAAGTGAACATTGGTTCACTGCCTGAAAGATCTCCTCCCACTGATCCCCGTCTAGCTGTCCCACCTCCGTCTCCCACCTCTCTCTCACCCTCAGGGGATGGTGTCTCATCACGGATTGCAACAGGATGGCATAGCATTGAGAAATAAATCCCTTAGATGAGCCAGCATCCCCCAGAAGGTTGAAAACCGGGGTTGGGGACAAGTGCCACTCCGAAGAGCGGCCCTGTGTCTGTACTGCGTGTCTAAGTTGCATATAGTAGAATAACATTGATGCTGGCAGATTATACGCTTCTTTTAAATCAGCAAATGTTCGCAACACACCTTCCCTAAATATATGCTTGATATGAGTGATTCCAAACTGCTTCCAACGAGCTCCGCATTGTAATTTAGCTAGTTCCCCATATGTGTCATTGTGCCAAATGGGACTATATTCCGTATATCCATCTACGTTCTGGAGATATTTGGTCTTATTCCACACCTTTTGAATCAGACTAAACGTTGGGTATTTTTTATGTGGTTTAGTGAAGGCCAATGCCTCTAAAGCCATGTGAATCGGTCCCTTACCCACTGTGTGAATCATTAGCCTGTGGGATGAGTTTTGTGACGGGACAAATGTACCAATCAGATGCTGCAGTTGGGAGGCCAGGTAGTACAGCCATGGGTTGGGCAATGCCAATCCACCACAGTCCTTGGGTCTCTGTAGGTGTTCTAATTTGATCCGGGCGGGACCATTTTTCCAAATAAGGGTTCGGAAAATGGCATTGACTATGTGAAATATTTTTAGGGGGATAACCATAGGGGTATTATGTAGAAAATAAAGTAACTGTGGCATAAAAATCATCTTCACTAGGTTTACTCTACCTGCTACTGACATTAAAAGAGAGTTCCAGGTCTTAATTTTGTCTCTGAAGCGCTGTAGGAGTGGAAATATATTTAAATGTATAAAGTCCCGGGGCTGGGACATGATTTGGATTCCTAAGTATTTGAAAGTAGTGGTAATCGGGATGGGACAAGTGGCGCACACCTCCTGTGATTCATCTCCATCCAATAAAAGAAGGGCAGACTTTGACCAACTTATATGCAGGCCAGAGAACTTCCCAAATTTAGATATGGTCGACATGGCCTCCTGAAGGGAGGGGCCGGTGTCACCGAGTAGGAGCATGGTGTCATCGGCGTACAACATAATTTTTTCCTGCATGTCACCGTAACAGAAGCCTGTAATGCTCCGATTTGCCCTGATCCCGATCGCCAATGGTTCAATAGCCAACGCGAAGAGGAGAGGAGACAGGGGACATCCCTGTCTCGTACGCCTCCTCAACACGAAGCTTGGGGAAAGATAGCCGGAAACCCTCACAGCGGCCTCCGGTCGACTATAAAGGAGCCTAACCCAAGAAACAAACTGGGGGCCAAATCCAAAACTCTGCAAGACCGACCACAGATAATTCCAGTCTATGCTGTCAAATGCCTTAGTGGCATCCAGTGACAGCAAGGCCCTGGAACCCATATTGTCTGCTTTGGATTGCATATTAAGGAATAGCCTTCTCAAATTAACTGCCGTTGATTTATTGGGCATGAAACCAGCTTGGTCTCCATGGACAATTGAAGTAATAACTCCATTTAGTCTAATGGCCAGAGCTTTCGCTAATATTTTCACGTCACTCTGTAGCAGGGAAATCGGGCGATACGCCCCCAGATCTACTGGATCCTTGTAAGACAAAGACAATTCCATAGCTCAACTCACCAACCAGTCTGCTGACCAACCAAATTAGCCTGTCTAACCGTCTGTTAAAAGCAGGGGTTTAGTTAGCACACATTTGCAAACGCATGTGAAAGCTGCAAGGCCTCGTCAAGGCACCCTGTATACTTGCAGTCCTAACACTACTAAATTTATAAGTGTCTCCACAGTGGAAGCACATGCATTGAATGGATAGGTGTAGGCAGGTGAGCCTGGAGGCGGCCCAAGCCCCCTTAAAGGGACAGGAGCACACTGGACACCCAGCAAGAGCACAATGGCAGCAAAGGTATCCAGTGTGGATCCTTACCAGGTTTGAGTAACAAAACAATATTGGCCCTTGACATTGATATTGGTAGGCGGCCTTCCTCCCGGGCTCTATTAAAGACTTTAAGCAACTGGGGTAGTAATTCAGTAGGATACTGTTTATATATTTCTATGGGAATTCCGTCTTCCCTGGGCGCTTTGCAGTTAGGAAAAGATCCAACCGCATCCTGTTTTTCCTCCACTGTAAGGGGATTCTCCAAAAGCCCTCTCTGATCTTTGTTTAATCTAAGGAAATCTATCTGTCCTAAGTATTGTTCTAACTCCTCAGATGTATAAGATGTACCCGGCTTATACAAATCTTCATAAAACGTGTTTAGTTCCTGCAGCACCTTTTCAGGCGTGTTAACTATGTTACCCTCCTTAGTCCTAATAGCACCTATAGTTGGGGACTTCTGGTATGAATTTGCGATTCTCGCCAGTATGTGGCCTGTTTTCTCGCCCTCCTCAAAAAACGCCTGCTTAGCAAAGAATCTCTTCTTGTCAGCCGATGAGGACAGCAGTTGACGGTATGCAGAAAGAGCCGCCTGCCATGCCTCTTTGGTCGAATCAGAAGGATCCGTGACATATAATTGTTCCATCTCTTGTACTCTAGTTTCAAGTTCATTTTTAAGTGCGGAAGAGTCTTGTTTAACCTTATTCATTTCAGCTATTAACACACCCCTCAAATATGCCTTAAAGGCATCCCATTGCCCAATCATCGATTCATTTGGATCCTGGGTGCGGAAAAACTCACACATGCTCCCAACTATCCCCTCGTGTGAGCGGAACAGTTTCAACCAAAAAGCATTGAATTTCCAAGGGGCTTTAGGTAGTGTAACAATTGGGGCAATTATAAGCCGTATAACCACTGGTGAGTGATCAGATACACTGCGGGGCCTATGTATCATATCAGAAACAAACGGGAGCATGTTTAAGCTGCACACCCCCAGGTCAATTCTAGACAAACAACCATGGGTTTTGGAAAAACATGTAAATTGTCTAACTCCTGGGTTCCTATGTCTCCAGACATCCACCCAGCCCACCTCTTGCAACAACCGCGCCAGGGGGGTAGCCCTGGAGAGGGCAGAGGCTCCGGGTCCTGGGTGTCTATCTTCAACTGGATTTAAGCAACAATTAAAGTCCCCCGTTACCAACAGCGGTGCGTCAGGCCTGCCATCCATAAATGTCAGCAGAGACCTAAGCACCGCCGCCGTGAAGGGGGGAGGAATATATACCACCGCCAGCACACAAGTCAGTGTACCCAACCTGCAATGGAGAAAAACATAACGGCCTTCACTATCAATTTCATTTGCGATTTCTTCAAAGTCCAGGTTGCCATGGATCAACACGCTCACCCCCCTAGAATAGGAGGTGTGTGTGGAGTGATAGGCCTTTCCTACCCAGGAGTATCCCAGGAAGCTCACAGTGTCCGCAGTCAAGTGGGTCTCCTGGTAGCAGAGAATTCCGGGGATGTACTTCTTCAAACACATGCGAATCATGGTACGCTTCAATGGGGAGTGTAGTCCCCTAACGTTCCAGGATACTAATGGGATGTCCGCCATGTCTGCTGGTAGGTGAGTAGTGTTGACCGGTACTTTGTGCGCACCTGTGCAAGGAAGTGGATCCACTTCTGTAGCGAGGTTCTGCTAGGTTTGCCGTAAGTTTGATGAATTTGTGTCCTGTTGAGATATCATTCGTTCTGCTTGTAACTCTTATTGCTAGGATCTTCCCCGCTTCAGTGGGGGGTGGTGAAAAAGAAAACTTTCTTGTGCTGTAAACTGCACATTCTGCCAACATGGCAACTTTAGCAACGTATGCGACATTCCATCGCTCTTTTTTACTGAAAATGATCATTCGTAAATTCAACTTTTAATCCAATTCGCTCTCATTGCACTGCTTAGGAATATTCAGTCCCCCAGCCAAGGAACATCTGTCAACACTGGAAATAGAGGATAGGGTATGTTCTGGTTGCCCATCTAGAAAAAAGGAACAAAATAACATTTTCTAGTATCCCAGCCCTCTGCAAGTAGCCGGTTTAGTCCTTTCAGTCTTCGTCTTGTGGAGCCTGCCTTTTCAATGCCTGCTCATTTCTATCCAACCAGACTGGAGCGTCCTTAGCGGATTCAAAGAATTGTGCTTGGCCTCTCACCACAATCCGAAGTTTCGCCGGATATAGCATAGCGTATGGGAGTTGCAGAAGTCGCAGTCTGCGTTTCACGTCAGTGAATTTAGCTCTGCGCCTCTGGACTTCTGCCGAGAAGTCCGGGTAGAAAGATACCCGAACACCATTGTGGAGAACATTTGCCTTCTCTCGAGCATGTCTCAGCACTGCTTCTCTATCCTTGTAATGTAAAATTCTTGCAAGAATGGATCTTGGAGGGCCCCCTGGTGGAGGAGGGCGTGAGGGCACTCTGTGAGCACGTTCCACCGCAAACATTGGGGAGAATGCATTTTTCCCAAAAATTTCCATTAGCCAGTTTTCAACATAGGTAGTGGGGTCCCTGCCCTCCACTTTCTCAGGCAACCCCACTATGCGAACATTGTTTCGCCTTAAGCGATTTTCCAAATCCTCTGCATGATCGCATGCATCCCTGGCTAATTGCAGTGCTGTTCTGGTATCTTGTGTCATAGGTGGTAACTGGTCTTCCATGTCACTGACTCTACTTTCCACAGCCGTGGTGCGCTCACGTATCTTTTGCATGTCTTGCCTTAGTAATGACACATCTTCTCTCAGACCCCCAAATTGCTCCTTTAAGGTGTTAACTGAAGCTGTGCAGTTGTTCACAGCTCTGAGTATGTCAGCTAAAGTAGGCTGCATAACGTCCGGGTCCACTGGGCTTTGTGGTTCCCCAGATGTAAGGGCTGACTGCTCCCCCTCCTCCTCTCCCCAGAGCACCTGTGTGATATCTGCCTGCATAGCATGTGTCCCAGCCTGGCTGGATGACTGCTCTGTTCCCAATGTCCCAGCCATTTTCTGTGCATAGTAGATCATGTCTCTAGGGGCGTCTTTACCAGTGAATTTTGGCGTCTTACTTGCTTTAGACCAAGAGTCTTTCAGGTTGTCCTGTCCGCGCGGTGTGTGCTTCACTGAGGACGCCGCGGCGCCATCTTGGATCTCCAGGCCCGTCATCTCAGTCTGTCCTTTTCGGAACTTTCCTCTGGTACAGAGAGCCGGCGGATGATCCCCTGGGGTCTCAGGATCGTGCCCGTGCTGCATAGGGCAAAATAAAGTCGGTATGTGGGCTGGGGGAGGATCGGTTACCGGATCACTGCTGGGAGCTGTGGGAGATGCGTCCTCTCACATGCCTGCCTTGGCCACGCCCCTCCTATTAGACACTTAGTTGCACTTTAAATACCATAAATGATGTGCTTATGAGTCCCAGTGGTAATTATTCCAACCTGACCCATGTTCTTTGTTCATTATTATATGTATGTGCTCAAAATATTTCTGCATATTTTTTATTTTTTTTTCTGTTCATTATTATATGTACGTACATAAAATATGTCTGCATTTTTTTATAGGTTCACCATATAGCCCCTTCCTTGCCGTTTATGACCTGAAACCGCTGAAACATCAAGGCTCCGTTTTCTTGAAAGGGGTTCCGGTGATAGCGCACATATCGCAGACCGAACGATATACCACCGGAACAAAGGTAAAAAAAATAAACAGAAGGGGCTATGAGTCTGTCCTCCTCCTCCCCCTGGGGGGTGACTCCGGTGGAGGCTATGAGTCTGTTGTCCTCCAGGAGGGTGACTCAGTTGAGGGCTATGAGTCTGTCCTCCTCCTGCAGGGTGATACAGACAGAAGGGAGCTATGAGTCTGTCCTCCTCCTGCAGGGTGATATAGACAGAAGGGGGCTATGAGTCTGTCCTCCTCCTGCAGGGTGATATAGACAGAAGGGGGCTATGAGTCTGTCCTCCTCCTGGAGGGTGACTCCGGTGGAGGCTATGAGCCTGTCCTCCTCCTCCTCCTCCTCCTCCTCCTCCTCCTCCTCCTCCTCCTCCTCCTCCTCCTCCTCCTCCTGGAGGGTGACTCCGGTGGAGGCTATGAGACTGTCCTCCTCCTGCAGGTTGACTCCGGTGAGGGCTAGGAGTCTGTCCTCCTCCTGCAGGGTGATACAGACAAAAGGGGGCTATGTGTCTGTTCTCCTCCTGCAGGGTGACTCTGGTAGGGGCTATGAGTCTGTCCTCCTCCTGCAGGGTGACTCCGGTGAGGGCTAGGAGTCTGTCCTCCTCCTGCAGGGTGATAGACAGAAGGGGGCTATGAGTCTGTCCTCCTCCTGCAGGGTGATACAGACAGAAGGGGGCTATGAGTCTGTCCTCCTCCTGCAGGGTGATACAGACAGAAGGGGGCTATGAGTCTGTCCTCCTCCTGCAGGGTGATACAGACAGAAGGGGGCTATGAGTCTGTCCTCCTCCTGCAGGGTGATACAGACAAAAGGGGGCTATGTGTCTGTTCTCCTCCTGCAGGGTGACTCTGGTAGGGGCTATGAGTCTGTCCTCCTCCTGCAGGGTGACTCCGGTGAGGGCTAGGAGTCTGTCCTCCTCCTGCAGGGTGATAGACAGAAGGGGGCTATGAGTCTGTCCTCCTCCTGCAGGGTGATACAGACAGACGGGAGCTATGAGTCTGTCCTCCTCCTGCAGGGTGATACAGACAGAAGGAGCTATGATTCTGTCCTCCTCCTGCAGGGTGATACAGACAGAAGGGAGCTATGAGTCTGTCCTCCTCCTGCAGGGTGATACAGACAGAAGGAGCTATGAGTCTGTCCTCCTCCTGCAGGGTGATACAGACAGAAGGGAGCTATGAGTCTGTCCTCCTCCTGCAGGGTGATACAGACAGAAGGGGGCTATGAGTCTGTCCTCCTCCTGCAGGGTGATACAGACAGAAGGGAGCTATGAGTCTGTCCTCCTCCTGCAGGGTGATACAGACAGAAGGGAGCTATGAGTCTGTCCTCCTCCTGCAGGGTGACTCCGGTGAGGGCTCTGAGTCTGTCCTCCTCCTCCTGGAGGGTGACAATGGTACATACGGGCGGGGCACACTGAATATATTTGTATTACATTAGCTGCTCTTAATCTCTTTCTCAGATCCGTGACAGCACTTTATATTCTGTACATCTGGCACACGGCCCTTTCCAATGGACCGTAAAGAAGAGATTCCGGCATTTCCAGGAACTTCATCGGGATCTGTTGAGACACAAGATCTTTGTCTCCCTCCTTCCCCTCAACCCTCTGTCACGGTAAGACTGAACGGTTACGGAAAGTTTTTTTGCAATGTTCCACTCACACAGAAGAGAGGAATCCCTACAGTGAGGTCTTTGTGTTCTCTAAAGACGTTTAGAATATGACATTCTATTCAGTTTAATATTAATTCCCCAGATTCACCGTGACACGTTCGCGGGCTGAAACGACCTCCGAGGAGATGCCCTCGCTGCCTCACGCTTCTGGCGATTCCTCCAGGAGAACGTCGAGCAAACAGGTTTGTTTTTCCTGGAAGGTAATCTTCTAAATCCGGACTAAATCTGTCTCCAGGTTATAGGAGGTCTGTAATCCTCTAATGATGGGATGGATAGAACATGAGTGAGCGGAGTTCCCACATCTAATGATATACACAGACACTCCGTATAATGGGATGATGGTGGGTTTGTCAGTCTGGATGACCCATCATCAGATGACATGTTTTATTACACAAGAAGTGCAGATATCTGGGATGACACACGTCACATAGTAATATAGTAAATCAGATTAAAAAAAGGTTCAGGTTGGTGATGTGATTCCTGCATAATATATCTTATATCTGGGGAGCGGTGATGTCACTCCTGTATATAATATAACTTACACTACATTGTCAAAAGTATTGGGACGCCTGCCTTTACACGCACATGAACTTTAATGGCGTCTTAGTCCATAGGGTTCAATATTGAGTTGGCCCACCCTTTGCAGCTATAACAGCTTCAACTCTTCTGGGAAGGCTGTCCACAAGGTTTAGGAGCGTGTCTATGGGAACGTTTGACCATTCTTCCAGAAGGGCATTTGGGAGGTCAGGCACTGATGTTGGATGAGAAGGCCTGGCTCGCAGTCTCCACTCTAATTCATCCCAAAGGTGTTCTTTCAGGTTGAGGTCAGGACTCTGTGCAGGCCAGTCAAGTTCCTCCACCGCAAACTTGCTCATCCATGTCTTTATGGACCTTGCTTTGCGCACTGATCTAAATCATTTGGTGGAGGGGGGATTATGGTGTGGGGGGTTGTTTTTCAGGGGTTGGGCTTGGCCCCTTAGTTCCAGTGAAAGGTATTCTTTATGGAATCAGCATACCAAGACATTTTGGACAATTTCATCCTCTCACCTTTGTGGGAACAGTTTGGGATGGCCCCTTCCTGTTCCAACATGACTGTACACCAGTGCACAACATGACGGCTTTGTGCTTACCAGTGCACAAAGCCCAGGCCCACCCAGGTGAGTTGCAACAGCAAATGAATATTCGCTGTTGCAACACTGATTCTCCCCCCGGCCATTCGGGAAGCAGGTATGAAACCCGCTTCCCGATTGGCCAAAACGTCTGGCGATCCTATTGGATGCCTAGCGCCAGGAGGAGCAGAGAGGAGACACACCATGGAAGCTGCTCCAGGAGAGGAAACCAGAGCAGCTTTCCTCAAGCCCGCCACGCTGGAAGATGGCCACATCAGCTTCGACCGCTGCTCTCACCGCCCGCATCCAGGGTAAGGACAGCGAGTGGAGCGAGTGGTGGTGGTGGTGGTGGTGGTGGTGGTGGGGGGTGTTAGTGCCGCCCCACCAGTCGCTCCACCAGTGGGGGGTGGGGTTGCTTGCCGCCCTCCCCCAAAAAAAAAAAACCCCACCAGCCGCCACTGATCAAAGTTCTACTTTCCATGGGTACTCTACCTTACCTCCGATGATCTAGTATTCAGTTTAGCTGACTGGCACGTTCATGGGTTGTACATAGACATTAGATCATTGCCCACTTGCAGTGGGTTTCTACCTAGTGCTCCAAGTAAGAGTTCTGCCCTCCATGGTTACTGTACCCTACCTGCAGTGATCCTGTTTATGGTTTTCTCTTTCCTGTGATTTGTCCCTGAGTTTCTTGTTATTTTACCTGGTCCCTGCTTATGTTTTTTAGAAGTACCTGGCGGAATACCTCAATGTACTTTTGGCAAAATCCTTCTACCGGAACTATCATGCCATGGTGAGTCTCATTCACTGTTTCTCCTGTTCTCCTGATACTAACATTCCCACTCTGACACTTTCTTTTTGACCACTTGAGGTCCGGAAGGTTTTACCCTCCCCCCCTTCATGACCAGGGCATTTTTTACTATTCAGTACTGCGCTACTTTATCTGGCAATTGCGTGGTAATGCAACACTGTACCTAAATGAAATTTATAGAATTTTTGTCACACAAATAGAGCTTTCTTTTGGCGGTACTGTATTTGATCACCACTGTTTTTTGTTTTTTTGTTTTTTTTTCTTTAAAGCGGGGGTCCACCCACACCGCCCAAAAAAATTTTTTTTAAAAGCCAGCAGCTACAAATACTGCAGCTGCTGACTTTTAATACATGGCCACTTACCTGTCCCAGGGTCCAGCGATGTCGGCAGGGGACGCCGAGAACCCGCTCGGTTCTCGGCAGCTGCCGCCGCCATCCTAGGTGAGGGAATCAGGAAGTGAAGCGTTGCGGCTTCACTTCCCGGTTCCCTACTGCGCATGCGTGAGTCGCGCTGTGCGTCCCAAGTGGTCCCCGCTCTCTCCTGGGAGCTGTGTGTTCCCAGCAGACAGCGCGGTGGGGACGGGAAGAGGCATAGACAGGTATCTGCACCCCCCTCCCCCCTGAAAGGTGCCAAATGTGACACCGGAGGGGGGGAGGGTTCCGAAAAGCGGAAGTTCCATTTTTGTGTGGAACTCCGCTTTAAGTGCATAGACCAAAAAAATGTTTTTTAAAAAAAGTAATCTTTTCTACTTTTTAGTTATAAAACATATCTAATATAAAAAAAATCTACATGTCTTTGGTACAAAAAAAAATCCCAATAAGTCTATATTAATTTGTGTGAAATTTATAGCGTCTACAAACTATGGTATATATGCTGAAATTTGTGCAGCTATAGATGCTATACTCTAATGGCGATGATCAGCGACTTATAGTGTGACTATGATAGGGTGGCAGGCAATCTGATGCTAACAGACACTGGCTGGGAGGGTCACTAACTGACGTCACTAGTGACACTGATCAGTGCTAATACTGTACACTGTCACTGTACTAATGACACTGCCTGGGAAGGGGTTAACATCTAGGGGCAATCAAGGGGTTAACTGTGTGCCTAACAATATATAATGTGTGCTACTTTTACGTTACTATCTGGCTATTTTTTCTCCCTGCTTTTCAGGGAGAAGAAACAGCCAGATCGCTGTTCACAGTACACAGAGTCCTGTGTATTTGTAACACAGAACTCTGTGTATGATTGGCTACAGCCGATCAGTTGACTTGAGCCAAAATCATTGGCTAAAATCCGCTGCTAAACGCGTGCTGTGTCCAATCACAGCACGGGTCAGCAGAGGGTGCTCACACACGCGCCCAAAACCCAGAAGAAAGCCGGCAACATACAGGTACATTGTCTGTCCTGCTTGTGCCGCTTGCCCACAGTAAACTACTGTGGGCGGGTGGCAAGCGGGTAAAGAAGAATTCCAGGTATGAATATATTTACATAGTTACATTGGTCCAGCTCTGGTAGTGTCGATCTCCCTGGTCCCCCCGCTGCACTCACTGGTTGCTTCTGCTGACCTCCATATCACTACTGTGTCCCATAGTGACCTGGAGGTTGGTGGGAGGAACCACTAAGCCTAGTGGGGGGATCAAGGCGATCAACACTTCTGGGTTTTTTTCCTGTTTTCCCTTCTAGCTGGAAGTAGAAGATTAAATCTCTGGGCTGAACTTGTTGGGGTATAGGAATAGGTGGTTACAGGATGCTTACTGTGCCTACAAGACCACCCTTTGGCTTTGCCTAACTTTGGCAAAGTAACAGGCCTGTAGCAGGGGGGGGGGGGGGGGGGTCAGGTGGAAGCCCAGGGGCGACCTAGGGTTGGTGTTTACCTCCGCAATTGCTCTGTTGAGGTAACTGCCCAGGAAATGAGATAGGGGTCATGTCATTGCTGAGTCATTTCCCTTTCTTTGCTGTAAACTAAATAGGCACCTGACCGCTCATTTACCAATGGCACTTGGGGAAGCCTAACATGGGACTAATTTGTCCTCTATTTTGGTTTACAGTCACCATCTTGGGGAAGTATGTGTCAAGTTTAGACACTAGCATTCCGCTAAGATTTTGGCAGCTATTTTGAGTGCAGATTTGCTATGAGCAGCACAATCTGCAACACAGTGGGTTCTTGGATTGAGGAATCCTAGGTAGGGATAGGAACCTGTGTGTGTTAAGGACATTTAGGCTTCCTATGAAGTTTTACCCCTCCAGTTTGGACTGGAGTGTGTTGTAGACCTGGAGCCTCAGGAGAGCCAGAGTGGCAGATTTCCTAAAGGAAGACTTGTCTACAAGGTGCGTTGCCGAAAGAGACGTCTAGTAATTAGTGGGGTTACGAATGCAAAGAGGAGCCATTGCTTTCAGGAGGTTCACGTGGTGTTCTGTACGTAAGAAGTGAACTCTTCTTATTTTGTGTCGGTTGTTTTAAAAGTGAAATTCTAAAGCTTTGTTGCTGTTTTTTTTCTGTTTTTGGGGACAAAGCTACCTTTAAGGACCAGCTGTGCTGCCTTCTTGGTGCAACTGCTAAGTAACTATCCATTACAGGTTTACATTAATATCAGCCTGAGGTATGGGCACCAGGCTTGCCCAAGGTATGGACACACATGCCATCTTTCTGTAACTGGAAATGTCACATGGACTGAGGAACTGATTAATCCTACAACTCTGTAGAGTTAATAGGAGCCCACAGGAGATAAGCCAGTGAAGGGTTGGGCCTGACTTTGCGTCTCTAAGAAAGTGTGTTTAATAATTGTGGGGCAGATGTGATATACATCTTGGCTGGACTGTGTATAATAATAATAATAATACATTTTATTTATAGTGCCCTTTTCATCAAAAAGATCTCAAAGTGCTACAAGTTAAAAGAAACAGAAAAATGAGTAGTTTATACAATTAAACGAAACATCTAAAAATGACAAAAGGCTTTACTAAAAAGAATTGTCTTAAGACCTTTTTTTTTAAAACAGTCAGTGGATTGAGGAGCCCTCAAGGTGTCAGGTAGGGCATTCCACAGGCGCGGAGAAGCTGCAGAAAAAGGCCCTGTCTCCCATTGTTCTAAGTCTAGTTCTGGGTATATGAAGAAAGTTGGAATTTAATGGAACGCAGGGAACGTGTTGGGCTTTGTGGCTTTAGAAGTTCTTTAAGGTAGGGAGGGGCATGTCCATGGATACATTGGTGTGTGAGGAGGGAAACCTTATACTCAATCCTGACGGAGACCGGAAGCCAGTGAAGTGAGTGGAGAATAGCGGTAATGTGCTCATGTTTCCGCACTCTCATCAGGAGCCTTGCTGCAGAGTTTTGGATGTACTGAAGCCTCTGTAGACTCTTTCTAGGAATCCCAATAAGGAGTGCATTACAGTAGTCCAGTCTGGAGGAGACAAAGGCATGAACCAGCTTTTCGGCATCTGAGAGGGAAAGAATAGGACGGAGTTTGGAAATGTTATGAAGATAATAGAAAGAAGTCTTGCATAGGTGATTTATATGGGCTTCAAAAGTTTGTTGAGAGTCCATTTTTACGCCAAGATTTGTAATTGTTGATGAGAGCGAGATGTTAGAACCAGAAAACATGATGCTGGTTATGGATGATGATTTGGTCTGGCAGGGAGTACCAATCAGAATGACTTCAGTTTTGGAGCTGTTTAATTGAAGAAAATTATGCTCCATCCATACATTTTATCTCCTCCAGACAGGTGGCGAGTACTGATAGGGATGACTGCGAGGGTGGAGTTTCAGCTGTTGCATTGACATATAGCTGTGTGTCATCGGCATAACAGTGGAATGAAATTTTATGACGACTGATAATTTGGCCAAGTGGGATAAGGTAGAGGATGAAAAGAATGGGGCCAAGGACTGATCCCTGGGGAACACCGCAGGTAACTGTATGTGGATTTGATTTAAAATGGCCCAGGGAGATGTATTCTGTCCGGTTTGTAATGCCCCGTACACACGGTCGGACTTTGTTCGGACATTCCGACAACAAAATCCTAGGATTTTTTCAGACTGATGTTGGCTCAAACTTGTCTTGCATACACACGGTCACACAAAGTTGTCGGAAAATCCGATCGTTCTAAACGCGGTGACGTAAAACACGTATGTCGGGACTATAAACGGGCAGTGGCCAATAGCTTTCATCTCTTTATTTATTCTGAGCATGCGTGGCACTTTGTCTGTCAGATTTGTGTACACACGATCGGAATTTCCAACAACGGATTTTGTTGTCGGAAAATTTTATAGCCTGCTCTCAAACTTTGTGTGTCGGAAAATCCGATGGAAAATGTCCGATGGAGCCCACACACAGTCGGAATTTCCGACAACACGCTCCGATCGGACATTTTTCATCGGAAAATCCGACCGTGTGTACGGGGCATAAGGTATGATTTGAACCAACTAAGTGCTGTGTCATTAAGTCCAGTAGTGAGGTGGAGCCGATTTAAGAGGATGCCATGGTCAACGGTGTCAGATGCAGCTGAAAGATCCAGGAGGATGAGAAGGGAGGGAGAGCCAGCATCGGATGATATGAGGAAGTCGTTCGTAACTCTGACAAGAGCAGTCTCTGTGCTGTGAGCAAAGCGGAAACCTGACTGGAATTTTTCATAGGGATTATTATATTTGAGATGGTCCTGAAGATAGGTGGCAACTACTTTCTCAAGTACTTTCGATATGAAGGGGAGATTGGAGATGGGCCTATAGTTGGATAGGATTTCAGGATCAAGAGTGGGCTTTTTGAGCAATGGTCTGATAATAGCACATTTTTTAAAACAGGGGGAACGTGACCAGTTTGGAGGGAATGATTTATAACAGCGGTGATCAAGGGACATAGGACAGCGACATGGGTTTTTACCAGGGAGGTTGGGAGAGGGTCCACAGGACAGGTGGAGGGTTTCATCTTCCTGATGATCTTCTGCACCTCTTCTAATGACCCCTCAGGAAAACAGTTTAGGGGTTGGGAAACAGTATATGTTGGGGAAACACGTTGGGTGGGAGGACCAGAAAGGGCAGAACGAATATGTGCAATTTTTGATGTAAAAAATTCCATAAATTTATTGCACTGCTCTTCTGTAAGGGCAGTAAGTGGAGGGGTTTTTGGTTTAAGAAGGTGGTTTAGAGTGGAAAAAAGCTGCTTGGAATTTCCTGGGCTATTTTTAACGGCAGTGGAGTAAAACTGTGACCTTGCCTCTTTGAGGGACTGTGCATATTTTTGTTGTTGCTCACGATAAATTTGTTTGTGGACAGTAAGACCAGAGGCTTTGAAGCGCCGCTCAAGGACCCGCCCTGCTGTCTTCGTCTTACGAAGCTCATCTGTGAACCAGGGAGCGGAGCGGATGAAAGTGACTGTTCTTGTTTTAACAGGTGCATGATGGTCCAAGAGGTTACTAAGTTGGCTGTTATAGTAATTCACTGCTTCGTCGGCTGATGGAAAGTGTGTGGAAAGATACTGAATGTCTGCTGCCAAGAGTTCTGAGTTTATGTTTTTTTAGGTTTTTAAAACAAATATTTCGCTTAGGCTTGTAGTGGCTAGATGGAGATGGTAAATCCATAGAAATAGCCTTGTGGTCAGACACACCTAGGTCATACACCTGCAGCATGGTGAGAGGAGCAGAGTTTGTGATGACCAAATCCAAGGTATGCCCCTTGGTGTGTGTAGGGACATCAACAAGTTGTTTTAGATTAAAACAGTCCAGTAGTTGTAAAAATTCAGCTGCGAAGTGGCAGGAGGGGGTGTCAACGTGAAAATTGAAGACAACTACATAATTATGCATATACGATGGCCTTTAGAACCTTGTATTGTGTTTTTTCCCTGCTGGAACTCAGGAAAAGGGGTGCCGTTACAGGCGTCAGGTTTCACTCATCCAGAAGTGTCGGTATAGAAAGGGTAGGATGCTGCACACCCAGCCTGATGCATGTAGAAATATGGAATGGCCTCAGCTGATGCTGCCCCATAGGTCATGCCTCCATAGTGTGTTTAACCCCACCCACCGGGGTTTAGTCATAGAGTTTTATGTCCGATACTGGCCAGAAATTAAGGACTTGGATGATCAGTCAATGAGAGGTAACCAAAAATGAACTCAAGCTCCTATATCACATAGTAGTACATCTACTTGATTTTCTAGTACCATCCTATCTGTTTTGTATACAAGTTGTAATAGTTATAACGACTCCTAAAGCTGGCCAAACTAGTAAAATTTTTGTTCTAAATTTTTCTTTTTAAGAACATTTTGATCAATTTTCAAATCAAAGTTAGTTTTCAACCTGTTGTAATGTCTAATGTTTCTCAAATTTTTAACATTTGAATGTGGTTTTTATTTGGGAAGGTCCATCCTTTCCAAAATAAGAGTTAAAACCAAATTAAATTTTTAAGTCCCTTTGAACAATCACCAAATGTTCTGAGAATTTTTGCACACATTTTTGAATGTTCTTTTGAGAATCCACTAGTGTGTGGACAGCTTTAGAGGAGTTATAGTACACTGTGGTGCCTACGCTGCTATTCAATTTATGGGAAAGCTATCTAAGTGAACACTCTTTGGGAGTTATTAGCTGTTCTTCTTGGATTAACTTGGACCATCAGAGCACAGACTGTATATGTGGACAAAGTCGAGAGCCGCCTTGGATAAACATTTCTGCAATAAATCGCATGAGACTTTTTGTTTATTGGAAGAGAAAATACATCTGATAGCACTCTGAATTAACACTTCCCCCCTGACTTAGGATTGCAATCTTCCTGCAGTTAGAACTGTGGTGTATATGTGTGGGCCCATGTTGCTCAGAATTTTGAAATTCGGTAGCGGTGGTTTATATAGGATTGTTTTCTTTTCTTCTGTATTATTATGTTTCTAAAATGGTTTGGTTTGAAGTGTATTTTGGATTTTAAAAAAAATGTGTAGTTTTTCATGTAGAAATACCCCCGCAGGAGCCACTTGCCCCAAACAGTGCAGATACCACCAGCCACCCAAGCAACAGTCTATCCACTCTGGCTCCAGTAAACGGTCTAGGGATTGTTTTTTTGGGGTTTATTGCTCAGAAACTTTTAACCAGCGAATGGTTAGGGCATTGGATACTCGCTTGATGGTTAGTAAATTAGAGGACAGTCTTTACAAGTGGTAGTAGCTAGTGGCGAACAATCTGAGGCCCCACAGTTGACGACCATGGGGCAAGTCCTTGAGCATCTGGTTACTTTGTGCCACTGTGTAGCTATTGGTACCCAATGCAGCATCCAGCACATGGTCTAAGTTTAAGGTCACTATTCACAAGTCCCCAGTACATCGATCTCCTTCCAACCTCCTTCTGGAGACCACTTAGTGAGCAAGATGGCGCCTCCCTGGATCCCTTGTTTTGCAGTTCTGCAAGTAGATAGGAGTCAAGTCAATTCAGTTCCTCAGTCCTGGCACCTCTAAAGCCTCTTTGAGCAGCTGTTCAGTCCATAGGCTCCTGGGATCCCTACTTGAGAGAAGCAACCCTGCTATTCAGTGTCTTAGACTATTTATCTACACTCTGGCCCTCTTCTGGATACTGCCCCTCAAGGGATTTGCCAGAGCCCAATAAATATTCAGGCTGGTTGATTTTAATCTCCCGCTCTAAGCTTTGAAAACTTTCTTTAGAGACGGGGGAAGGCAAATGCTCCCAGCCTGTGAGACCCGGAACAGGCCAGACTAAACAATCAAAGCTGAGTTCTACATTGATAATACTCTGGAAACCAGTTCTTTATGATTGTAGAACTAAAGACAAAACTGTTTATTTTTATCATGGAGTAATTGAGAGTTATGACTTATTTCTCATCCCCTGGGGGGAGATTTCCCTTCACATCCTGTCCCATAGCCAAAACAGGAGGTGAGGGAAACCCTAGTTGTCACTCGAACTAGTGTCCTCATTGGAAGATTTCCCCTCTATCCTGTTCTGGTGACAACCAAACTGCTATGCTGGGCAGAAGGCAAGTAAGTCACATATATCGGGTATCTCTCTTTGCTCCCAATGGCTGCACACAACAGAAGGGAAGCAACGTCAGGTTGAATATGTGCAGCTGGTGGGGCCATTATTAAAGTGGACCATGTACCTCCCAACTTTATGAGATGGAAATAAAGGACACCCATTAGTGAAAGTATGTAGGCATAGGACATACCCCCTGCCACGCCCCCTTCAAAGAGAATTCTATAAAAAAAAAAAAAAAAAAAAGATTAATTAAACCCACAAGTGCCCCTCTTCCTTTTTTTTTTTCTTTTTTTTTTTTTAACCACTATTTTTTTCCTTTGTACTGGGCTTTGAAATCTACAAATGCAGCAATTTAGAAATTGGATGAAGGGTTTAGCACTGAAAAACACTTTTTGACAGATAAAAAGTTCCCTTTTTTTTTTTTTTTTAGACAACTGATAGATCAGACCCAAATGAGGAGGAAAGAGGGACAGAGGGACCTTGTTCCAAATCGGGGACCGTCCCTCCAAAACAGGGAAAATTGGGAGCTATGGAACCATTAATTTGCCCAGTTGGCAAATAGCCACCCAATTTTTTTTTTTTGTGCAAGCATTAACCTCCTGACATTGTCACAAGACATATTCTTCATGGCCTGTTCCTGAACTCCATATTTTGTGGTTTCTGGGCTCTGCTCGATATGTATCATGTTCAGGGTCTCCTGTCCTTATCACTCTGTTTATTCTCTTTATTTCCAGATGGAGTTTCTGGAGGTCAGTCGCCTGTCCTTCATTCCAGACCTTGGACCTAAAGGACTGTGAGTATCAAAACTTCCCATGCTTACAGGAAAACTAGTGCTTGTATTATTTTTCTGTTCATAAATTGTAACACCAGCCAAAACTTTTTTTAAATTTAAGTTTGTATTCTTGTACACCAGAGGATGTGATAATGGATATTTGTGCAGATTTGGGTTCACGTTGGACACTTTCTATTTTGAAGCCTCACCATCATGTACAGTGTATTAGAAATGGGACTTCATTGCTGCCTTATACTTATAGCCTGCCCATGCTATATTATAATCATTAATTATCTTCTGGCATACTTCTAGTTAGTAGATATGAGGGCAGGGCTGGCCCAAGTCATTGTGCTTCCTGGGTCTAAGAATTAAATGCTGTCCCCCCCCCCAAAAAAAAACGCCCAACAAAAGGCCACCACATCCATTATTTTATATCATGATAATTAAAACTAAAGTTAAAATTTTCAGGAATTCAGATTTACATGCAACAGCACCTTGTCTATATGTAAAATGATATGACATATCATTATGTTCAATTCTAAGCCACAAACTCCATATTAGACACTCCTCATCACAGACCATCCCAACATAGATTCCCCCCCCCCCCCCTCCATCACAGTTTCCCATCCATCACAGATCCCCCCCCCCCCCCCCCACCATCAGACTCCTCTCCCATCACAGATCCCCCCCAAATCAGACTCCTCTCCCATCACAGATCCCCCCCAAATCAGACTCCTCTCCCATCACAGATCCCCCCCATCAGACTCCTCTGCCATCACAGATCCCGCCCCCATCAGATTCTTCTCCCATCACAGATCCCGCCCCCATCAGATTCTTCTCCCATCACAGATCCCGCCCCCATCAGATTCTTCTCCCATCACAGATCCCGCCCCCATCAGATTCTTCTCCCATCACATACTGTTTGGATGTGTACAGTATAAGTGTGGATGGGGGTGTCTTTTGTAATTCTTATTATAGGATTATATAGTTATAAATCCTATGCAGTTTTTTTTTCTCTCAAGGAATAGGTGAACGTACCCCATTCTGAGTCACCCCTTGTCTCCACCCTCTACCCACCTCCAAGCTTTTTCCCATGGTCCCACCCCCTTCAGAGAATATAGAACCAAGTATCGTTTTGTGGTGCTAATGTAAGGAATTGGTTAATAACAAGCAAAGCTGTAAAATAGTTCCTCTGCAGGCAGCAACAATTGACCCTCCTCCAGCAACAATAGATCTCCCCAACAGCAATAGATTCACCCCAGCAACAGCAGACCCTCTACAACATAACAACCCTCAACAACAATAGAACCCCCCCCCAGCAACAATAGACCCCTGTACAGACCCCAATACAGTAGATCTCAAAGCAGCCAGCATCAATGGATCAGCCAGCAACAGTAGAACTCTCCCTCAATGGTAGATCCCAACCAGCAACAACTGATCCCCTAGGAACATAAGACACCCACCCCCCTCCAGCAACAATAGATCCCACAGGAGCCAGCATCAGTAGAGCGTCCAGCACAACCCAGCAAGGTGCCAGAACGGCGTTACTCCACGTTCCCACTGATGTGTCTCTTTTTATACAGTGTGTGTATATGTATGTGTGTGTGTGTGTGTATATATATATATAGATAGATATAGATATAGATATAGATATATATATATATATATATATATATATATATATATATATATATATATATAATGCATATATATATTATATTGAATAAAAAAATTGAGTTTTAATATTTAGTGTAGCTTTTATTTTTTGTGTACCTAAAGTCCCACTGATTGGTTTCTATTTATTTATTTTTTTTTTTCCCTTTTTGAAAATAAGGGATGTAGAAGATTTCATTGGCGTATTTGAGGCTGTCAATTAGAAACCAGGAACTCCTATTTTACTAGTTACTTTTGATTACGGTAATTTTGTATAGAGTAGGGAAGGGCTTAGATCCGTCAGGTTTTTATAGCTCTCTCTGACTCCTCTTGGGGGATTCCCTTTCTCAGCTTTTACCTGAGGCAGAGAGACTGCTGCGGACACACTCGGCTGCAGTATTCTCTCATGAGATCTTCACCCCTCTCCATCCTCCTAAAAACTGGACAGCACTTTCCCAGGAGGACACAGGTCAGAAAATCTCTCTTCCACCCAGCCTGTGACAGGTCCACACCACCCCACAATCCCTTCTCTACAAATTTAAAGGAGAACACACACCATCAACTATCACATAGAACGCTTGAACGTGGACTGGTATGGAACACAGAAAATCGTATTTCCCATTTCAGGCCGTTTTTTCCAACTAGCCATTATGTTGATGTACATATTTTGGCCTACTGGCATATAGAGACTGCGCCCTGGTTCTCAAAAGGCTCTGATGAAGAGGTTATCCTCGAAACGCGTCAGCCAACTCTAAACACCCGCCTCAACATGGGCTCATGATATTTTTAACCCATTTTTAATTTTCCATGCCTTTTATATTTTGTTACCTGTTTGCATGATACGTAGTATTGGTATTATTCAATTGCTTTTATTTGCTTCTAATTTCCTTTGAATAAATGTTATATGTTTTGGTGTGAGCTATTGATCACGCGCCCTTCATCCATCACTCTCCATATGGGATTCCCTTTCTATCCTGTCTCAGTAACATCTTTCAGTGGGACAAAAAGTGAGGCAAATTTTTACCAGGTGAGAAAAAAAGCAGCAGTAAAACCCTACTAGAGGAGGTGTAGGGTGCTGGACCGCTGTTTCTGGTGACTGGAGGACACATTTCCTTATCAACCAGCTCTGAAAAAAAGTCCCAGCTGTTGAGGTGCCTGTGCAAGCATGGGTTCTGTCTCATGTAGTCTGATGCATGGTGAGCAAAAGTGCAAGATGTTTTGGGGTCCAGGAAATTTAGTTTTCACATTTTCGTTATATCCAACCTGTTTCGGGGCCTTGAAAGTTTTCTCTTCATCATGGCCAAAAATGCACCAGCCTCATAAAGTGTGTTCAACTGTTTTTTGGAAATAAAATAATGTATGTGGCAATCACCAACATAAATAGCGTAAATCGGCATATATGAGCATAAAACTCTGCAGACCGATGGGAATTGAAAGGATAAAAAGTCCAAAGCCACACTTCTAGCATTCACAAGTGGTATTTAAAAAGCAATCGCTGTAATGACTGATGCATTTGTGAAGTTCCACCTCCTTTCGTCAGAGCCCATCAGAACCCTTTCAAGGCAGCATAAATTGAGGCCAAGCCCTCTGCTCAGCTGAAATATGCTCACAGTAGCAGTGTCCATGTATTGGTAAAACTGAACATAGCTTACTGAGCTGGAGAGCTTTTCCTCTGATAATAGTGGACAGTATCTATATAGTGTAGAACAGCCCTTCTAAACCTGGGTTCAATGGAAACCTAGTGTTCCTCGAGAGGTTGTAAGGGGTTCCTTGAGCAATAAGGAATTTCTCCTTCTCAAATAAGTAACCACTGACACCAATAAAGTTTTTACATATCCGTAGGGAGGGCATTCTTCTTACTGGCACAAATGTAAAGCGCATTCTTCCCATGACCACTTATGAAAGGAGCATACTTCTCATAGACGACCAATAAAAGGAGCATACTTCTCATTGACCACCAATGTAAGGGGCATTCTTCTTAGTGACCACCAATGAAAAGAGCATGCTTCTTAGTGACAACTATTATAAGGAACATTCTTCTCATTGATCACCAATGTAAGGAGCATTCTTCCCATGAATGGAGGACTCTTCTTATAGACCACCAATATAAGGAGCATACTTCCCACTGACCACCAATATAAGGAGCATTCTTCTCACTGACCACCAATATAAGGAGCATTCTTCTCACTGACCGCCAATATAAGGAGCATTCTTCTCACTGACCACCAATGAAATGAGCATTCTTCCTACAGACCACCAAAGTAAGGAGCATCAGTGAAAGGAGCATTCTACTTGTAGACCACCATTATCAGGAGCATT